>OX453090.1:25872271-26529760 GCA_949708635.1 Hirtodrosophila cameraria | reverse complement strand
AAAAAAAATATGAAATACAAGTTTAACAAATTCTTAATTTGTTTTAGTGACAATACATACTCTTCAAATCGGCCAGCTGTTCGCACCGGGTGCACTTCTCTTGAGCTGAAATAAGAACTTATACTGTTGGTTTTAGATTCTCTCAAAATATATTACACACCTTTTTGCCTATCAAAATTAAGCTTGACGATTATTCTCGGAGTACTCATTGCTAAAAAAATATAATTAGATTTTTATACATACTTGTTTCGTTGTACAAAAACGGACAATCACGGAGACACACGCAGTTTTAATCAATTATGATTATATTTGTTATACCTACTCATAGCTAACAACAATAAATAATATTGTGTGTTCTAACACAATTACAAAAAGAGTTTAATTCATTCCGCAGGAGTGAATTGCATCTGCAGCGTGCGCTGAGATTTACGCAACTTAATCAGTTACGCTCTGTGGGAAACTACCTACCTTCCCATACCTGTCTATCAACCTATCTAAATTCTGGCTAATAAAAATTTAGTATTGGTATAATAACTACTCTTATGCGATTTGCTTCAAACTCATTTTCAAAGGTCTATATTTTTTTATTGAAAATTGATTGCAGCGTTAATTAATCTATGCTCAACTAAATTTTAAACAATTATAATTAAGAAAAAGCTTTGACAAACATATACAAAGTGTCATTTCCAAATTAAGATATTAAGTTTACTTTTCACATTTAAATAAAACACGTAATTTTCTATTATAGGCATTCAACCGAACCTCATAATCGTAACTTTTTTGTTTGTAAATAAAATTGAATAAATTTGAAATTGGTATTGGTATTTTTTCTTTAAATGAGGATGCCACAGTGGCGGTCACTGGTGGATGCCACCGTGGCTGTCACTGGTGGATGCCACCGTGGCTGTCACTGGTGGATGCCACATTAGATATCACTGGTGGATGCCACCGTGGGGGTAACTGGTGGATGCCACCGTGGGGGTAACTGGTGGATCCCAGCGTGGGGGTCACTGGTGGATGCCACCGTGGGGGTCACTGGTGGCTACCACCGTGGCGGTCACCGGGTCTCGCACGTCTCGCCGCTGGCTACTTTTGTATGACTTGATAATGTTTAAGTCAACCCTAATACACATGGGAAGTAGATTGCAGAGTCGCCGGATACTGCCACCGATCGCCGGCAATGTCGCCGGCGAGGTAGCCGCCACCCCGAACTACAGGGTAAATGACAGGTTCGTTAGTTACGCTCAACCCGAAAACCGAGAGCGAGAACACAAACGAAACGAAAAAAAGGGTTCCTGTTCAGACTGACTCCGTCTCATTTTTTTCGCGTGCATTTGGGCCCTTATGAAGATTATGATACATTAGATGTCCCTAATCACGAAAATAATTTTGTTTTTGTTAGGTGAAAAAACCTATTGGACTCTCGCTCAGCAACTGGAAACACGTGAAAATTTTAAAATGTTGAATTGCTCAAATGGCTTTACAATAGATTTTCACGAGTGATGACTTTTCAAAACGCTATGAATGAATCGCCATGCTTAAAAAAGTATTTAGATATGCATTTTTTTTCGACTTTTCCTCGAATTTTCAAATTGAATTCCAACTAAAAATTTTTCAAAAAAAAAATATTTTCGTAGGTTTGGACTCAATATCTCCAAAACTATTAGATATATTTCTAAAATGTGAGAGACTTGTTTGTTGGCCTATATATTGACTTTCCTTTGATGGATTGTTTTTTAAATCGGTGCTGAAATACTCAAGCTATGGTCAATTATTTAACTCACTTTGAAAAATTCTGGTTGGAAAAAAAACTGCAATTTTTTTAAACAAAAGTCTACATAAAACAAGTAAGAATACTCTAATCGAGTGTGCCCGACTACGAGACTCTCTTGTGGCTGTGAGAGTTTTTAGCGATTTGCAGGGGTGCGGGAGGGTGCATCCGAAATTTGAAATAAACTTGATCTGCGTATGGTATACAGGAGCCTGCATGCCAGGTTTGGTGTGTCTAGCTCTTATAGTCTCAAAGATCTGTGCGTTCATACAGGCAGACAGACGGACAGACAGACAGACGGACATGGCTAGTTCGTCTCGGCTGTTGATCCTGATCAAGAATAGATATATAGTATATAGTGTAGTATATAGTATGTATATAGTTTATGTAGTCGGAAATGCCTCCTTCTGTCTGTTACATACATTTACAGTACTTTGTAACTCCCTTTTTCCCATTTTTAATGGGAACAGAAAGTAAAAAAAAAAAATTATTTTCGTGATTTGGAGCCCCTAATACATCAGAAAAAGTTATATTATTTGATTTGTGCATATAATTGTTTAAATATTATGTCGCACTAGTCACAAATTAAATGCACCTCCACTTTCCTAATGGGATGTGGCATGTGTGGGCAACAACCCATAGTAAAACAAAAAGTAAAATAAACTGCTCTGTCACTCAAATCTGACGGAAGACAAATCGCATTGAATGACGGCGAATAAAATTGAACGCATCCAAACGGATTCAGTGACTTTATGTTCGCTTCGATTTTCCATTGACTTGCTTCTCAGTTTTACATATATATATATATATATATATATATATATATATGTATGTATGTATTTATATGTATTTGCATCTCCAGTGAATTTCGTTACACTCCAGCCATCAATTCACAATTACGTAGTGCGTCCCCCTGACACTGCCCCCAAGCCCAGCACAGCCCTTGCAGCTCGCACGGATGCAAAGTTCAGTTCAATCTTTCAGTTGTCACTGGCAAAAACAATATGCGAATAGGGCTAAAAGGCACAGATAGATACACAAACACACACACTGATGAAAAGAAGCAGAACCAGGAGCACCCGTAGCAGCACCAGGACTTCAGTTAGTTAGTTCGGCTAGTTTGTCATTCTCTCTCTGACTATCTGTCTGTCTGTTGTTGTTTGTTGTTTAGAATTTAAATGCTAACTGCTGTCTGCACATACATATGTACATATATGTGTGTATGTGTGTGGCAACAGCATTTGCAATACGAAATCTAATGAAACGTGTTTAAAACAATTTGCTTGCCGTATTGAATTATCCACATGACTGAATTTCGACTTCTTTTTTAATGCGTTTTTGGCTGTGCCTCTACCACGTGAGGCCAAGGCCGTTGCTAAGCGAAAAGGAAAAGGAGTTTGTGGCATTAGAGACATTAGCTGGCTATAAACAACTTGAAACCGCAGCACTAGAAAATATTTTTTAATACATTTATGTTATTATTTTCTCGGTAATATAATAAACCTATTCAATATGTATGTATTTATATGTCGAGTCTGAGCTTATAAGTGTCACTGTATTAGAGCATTGAATTCGCACATGTATTCAGTCCATTATTCTGGTTATTGGTTGGTACGCTTTGTAACGTTTAAACAGACAAACTGACAACCTTTTTATCTCAATTTGGAAAAACCGCTCTAATTTAAAATGTTCATAACTTTTGTACCAATTGTCAGAATTGGATGAACGAGGTGTCATTCGCCGCCTATTCGATTTTTAAAATTTGAATTAGAACACTTCTGCATTTAAAAAAAAAAAAAGTCCCAACGGCCCCAATAGCACCAATTTTTTAAATTTTTCCTTTCTCACCTGCTCGCCTATATTTCATGAGCCAGGTGAGTTTCCAAAAGTTGTAGTATGCACTTTTTTCAGCTAATGTAATACTTTTCGATCGGTATATAGCTCGATCTTATCGGACACTCACAGCAAATCTTTCACTCATGCTGTATGAAATGCTAGTCGCCGTTTGCACACTTCGTGCTGCTTCGTCCCTAGCTTGGACTGCCGTCCACAGTGATAGTCTCCGAGATCTGTGTGTTCAGACGGACAGACAGACGAACATGGCTAGATCGACTCGGCTGCTGATGCCGATCAAGAATGTATATAGTTTATATAGTCGGAAATGCCCCCTTCTGCCTGTTACACACATTTGCAGTACTTTATAACTCCCTTTTTCCCATTTTTAATGGGAACAGGAAGTAAAAACTGCCATAGAAAAATAAATAAAAAATTATTTTGGAGATAAGGGGCGCCAACTGCATCAGGAAAATTCATTTAAAGCTCTGCTGCATTTTCAGTGTTACAAAGTGTAATTAAACTGAAAAAAAAAAACACAACCGTCAACTACGACTACAACTAATTAAACAGAAAAAAAAAAAACACAACCGTCAACTACGAAAGAGAAATCGAACTCTCTTAGCCTTAACAGCTCTTAAAAATAACCTTCAAACGATTGATATTATGTGTCCGTAACTTCTATGATCGGACTATCATAGCAAATTTTCCTCTTTGCATTCTAACTAATCGCCTTTCGAATCCTCCGTGATGCTTTTCATAACGTTGACTTTAAAATTTTCAAAATTCTTCAAAAATATTAATTGATATACTTTAATACATTTCTTTTGTTGTACTACACTTATGTAAATTTCTATTGTATGACTATTTTTCTTGCACTCGTTGCAGATTTTAGTGTACGTTGCGTATACGCAACAATAGACAATCAATTATAACTGACTTATTAAGCTACTTACTGGAGTTGTCGAGAGTAGTGGCACTATGAAAACTCAGATGAAGTAAATTTTGCACGCGATTTAATCTATTTTTAATCAAAATTGAGTTGTTTTTACTCAGTGTTCCCATTAAAAATGGGAAAAGGGGAGTTATAAAGTACTGCAAATGTGTGTAACAGGCAGAAGGAGGCATTTCCGATTATAAAAACTATATATATTCTTGATCAGCATTAACAGCCCAGACGAACTAGCCATGTCCGTCTGTCTGTCCGTCTGAACAAATAGATCTCGGAGACTATCACTGTGGACGGCAGTCCACGCTAGGGACGAAGCAGCACGAAGTGTGCAAACGGCGACTAGCATTTCATACAGCATGAGTGAAAGATTTGCTGTGAGTGTCCGATCAGATCGAGCTATAACCGATCGAAAGGAATTACTTTAACTGAGAAAAGTGCATACTAAAACTGTTGGAAACTCACCTGGCTCATGAGACATAGGCGAGCAGGTGAGAAGGGAAAAATTTTAAAAATTGGTGCTATTGGGGCCGTTGGGGCTTTTTGTTTTTTAAAAGCAAAAGTATTCTTATTCTAATTTTAAAAATCGAAAAGGCGTCGAAAGACACCTTGTTCATCTAATTTTGAAAATTGGTTCAAAAGCTATGAACATTTTAAAATAACATTTATAAATGTTGTAGGCATTAAAATTCCGCAACTTTTGATGTATAACACATATCTGGCAACACGTCTTCGCAATATATTGGCTGTTTAGTGTACCTACTCCTACTAATTAATTTAATTTTGCACTCGGCACACTGCAAAAGTAACTTAGGTACAATAAAATGAAGCTGAATCTTCTTGCGCAACGTGCGCACCCTCCCAAATCGCAAAAAACTACCACAGCTACAATTTTAAAGATAAAACTTTGATTTTTGGTAGACATATATGTTTAATCAATGTTGATCAGCTTCGTAAATTTCAATTTTAATTTTATGATCGGATAAATAACACCAAAGTTATGGAAGAATCTATTAACTCCGACTCAGCAGGTAGAAACAACAGTTTGACATGCACTTAAGTTAACTTAAGTTAAGTGCGCTGCTTGCTTGTGTTGCCGCTGAACTGCTTGAAATGCAAGTAGGTAGCAGGGAGTCTCGCAGTCGGGCACACTCGACTAGAGCATTCTTACTTGTTTTTTGTTATATTTTATAATTTTTTGTTGTTACTTAAATCATGAGAGCAAAATGCTTTCATAATAAAATTGAAACAGCAGGCGGCCAGCAGCAGCAACAACAAAGCGTAAACACATGTAAGCCTTGCCACATTGTTGCAACTGTTGTTGTTGGCAGCGACTGCCGTTGTCTGTCTGGTAAACCAAAATTGTTGCTCGTTTTCCGCATGAATCACTTGCATCATCATCACCCACATCTTCCTTGCGCCGAAACCTTTCCCCACACAGAAGGTCCATATGAAACTACAGCATTGCAATTGTATGTGTGTGTGTCTGTGCAATCATACCCACTGACACACACACGTAACCGGTTGGCTGTGCACTTTGTAAGTAGGTTTTAATATATTTTGCCACAAGCCAAAAAAATATATACATATGTATGTGTATATAACATCATAGTATAAATAAAAGAAAAGTTGAATAATAAATATAAAAAAAATAAAAATATATACACTTATACATATATGTGCTTTTATGTATGCCGAAATTGGATTAAAATTAAAATACAAAATAAAACACACACACCCATGCAGAGATCTGCCAAAGAGCACAAAATTAAATGAAATAAAATATAAAACCAACGAACGTCAGCCCAAAGGCCAAAAGCCGAAAAATTGAAACATAAACAAGAACGTTGCAGTCGGATGCACCCGACTGCGATATACTCTTTGTTAGCCTCTTTGCGGAGTCAGAAATGGGCGTGGCAATTGTATTTTTGCTTAAATTTTTCAAGTTTTGCCATCAATTTAAATTTAGTTGGGCCCGTTGTACAGGTTTGGCAGAAACAAACATTGCTCGATTGCAAGGGCGGGGGTGGGCGTGGCAAAATCATTTTTATACAATCTATTTAATATGACAACAGAATTCAACCTGCAAAATTTGGTGATTATAGCTGAAGGGGTGGGGGAGATACAGACTTTGCTTTTTTGTGGGCGTGGCCAAATTTTTTATTCGGATCAATCAAGGAAGTGATTAGTAGCCCTTGTGCTAAATTTGGTTACTCTAGCTGTAAAACTGTGGAAGATATAGGTTTTTGCGGTTTGTGGGATAAGGTGGGAGTGAAATTGACAGTTTGACTGGTATATATCAACATGTATACCAAGTTTGGTTGCTCTAGCTTAAAAACTGTGGAAAATTGTGACTGCGGAAGTTTTTTTCGATTTGCAGGGGTGCGGGAGGTGTATCCGAAATTTGAAATAAACTTGATCTGCTTATGGTATAGCAACCTGCGTGCAAATTTTGGTGCTCGAGCACTAGTTTCCGAGATCTGTGTGTTCATACAGACAGACGGGCATGGCTTTATCGACTCGGCTGTTGATACTGATCAAGAATATATATAGTTATATAAACTATTGTCGCATATAGTAGTAGTAATAGTAGGAGTAGGTTCACTTAAACAGGTAATATCTCACTAAGATGAATTATGCCAGATATGTGTATGTATATATATGTATATATATATACACCAAAACTTGCGGAATTTCAATGGCTACAAAATTCATACATTTAATTAAAATCGGTTGGGCCAATTTCTTTTAAAATGCCAAAATGTACAAAAAGTTATTTCACCTGTATTTTTTCACCTGAGTGTTTTTAGAAAAAACTGCCAATATAAAGTTTAAACGATCTTAAAAATACCTTTCCAATGAAATGTAGAACGTGTCTGTAGCTTCTATGGTTTGGAAGCTGTGTGCGTGTCAATTCTAGAGGGTTTTAGCGTTTTCCGGCTAAGCTAGCGGTTTTTCGGAAAAATAGTAGAACAAACGTTTCTTGGGTTATTATGAGGAACAAGTCCACAAATCCTAGACAGCTACCTCAACGCGTTGATACAAACAAACAAACAGACAAACAAACTGACAACCTTTTCATCTCAATTTGGAAAAGCCACTCTAATTTTAAAATGTTCATAATTTTTGAACCAGTTGTCAGATTGGGACGAACGAGGTGTCATTCGACGCGTATTCAGAATTAGAACATTTCTGCGTTTAGAAAAAGGCCAAAAAGGCCCATCGGCCCCAATAGCTCCAGTTTCTTAAATTTTTGCCTTCTCACCTGTTTGCGCATATCTCAAGAACCAGGTGAGTTACCAAAAGTTTTACTATGCACTTTTCTTAGTGAAAGTAATACCTTTCGATCGGGATATAGCTCGATCTAGCTCGAATAGCCTTCGTCACAAAATTTGATATCAGAAATTTTGGGACTTGAATATGCTTTCGTCACTAGACTTTTACCTCGTGTGTAGAGGATTTTCTACTCTTTTCATACTCTTTTTTTAATTTTTTTTTTTTTTAAGTAAAGACAGTACATTGGGTTTGTGAAATGTCCGTCTGTCCGTCTGTCTGTTTGTATGAACGCAGTTTTTTTCCACAGTTTTGAAGCTAGAGCAACCAAACTTGGTACACATGTTGGTATATACCATAGGCAGACAAAGTGTCAAGCGCATTTCAAAATCGTTGTATCATTGGCTTTAAAAAATTTTCCACTTTTACTTAAAACTGTTGAGTAATGTCTTTCATGAAATCCTGGACCATGGTGAAATACAGCACTTGACAAAATGTATCTTTTATTTTCAAATGTTAGCTCAGTTTGAGTAATGTTTGTTAAATTCAAATTCGTTATTTTCATATACCATTGATCAACAAGACAAAGTGAGAATATAAGTATACGGCCTGTATTTTCAATAAGAGACTGACTTTGAAGATTAGCCCTGCAATGGCTGCAAATGCTATTTTCAATATTTTTCAGTTACCGAAATTAAAGCTTATTATATCATTTATTTCACATTTCTTTTCCTCGGGAATATATAACTGGGCAATCAAATTATCTGACATCTGTCGATTGGGTCTATTATCACAATTAGAACATTTTATATTTTCAACTAACTTGTGCGCAATCAATTGTTTAATATTTTCCAAAGAATTAGAATCAAATAAACGTCGTAGAAAATCTCCGCTATCTTTTTGTTCAATATTGTCAAATAATTGTGAGCGTAAGTCTGAAATATTAATATATGTTCCCATCATGTTGTGTAATTTAAAAAAGGTACTTTTAAAATATTGCTATTTGTATCATTTAGAACTGATTGCTTAATGCATTTAATGTTTAATGTGAAAGGCCGAATTTGCATAGCACTTGTTAAATTGGTATTTAATATCGATGGTTCTATGGAAACAGTAGTTTGCTTTTTCAAATATATATTTTTATCAGAAATTTCATTATTTCTTTTGCTGTTTGCCACAAGGTGCTGCAGATCTTTTCTGTAAACACGTCTTAAGCGGTTATACTCTATTATAGCCCCGTCGTTTGTTTTAATACTTTTTGGATTAAGATTTAATATATGTAGGCCTGATAGTGTCTTTCATCAAGAGAACGCTACATATGTTTGACCGTTTGCGAAGATGCTATCACCAATTTCAATAACTCCTGATGTCAACGTTAAACCTTGGCTTTTATGTATTGTCATTGCATACGCCAAACATTTAGTTGAAATTTTGATTCAATGCGTTCTATTTCGTATTTATTTTCATCAAATTGAACTGTTAATTTAACAACAGTTTTTACTGAGCGGCCGTTAAAGGTATTTATTACTTCATGCAGCTTTTTTTAGTATTCCCATCGCTCCATTTACTAAATCTGATGCAACGTCAAGATTTCGAAGTAACATAATTTTTGCACCTCCATTAACTTTAATTGTATCTGCTAAGTTAGCTGTTTTCGAGCATTTAATAAGTAAAATTTCCTCTGATTTAATTAGTCCTCATATATATTTTCACATTGTTTTTTTTTTCGGAAATAAGCATATTGTTTAAGTAGGCAGTTTATTAATATATTGTGTCAGGTCGGAAAGACAGCTTTCAAATAGTGTTTTTATTAAGTTTAATTTCTCTTGTGGATAGCAGCTGGTAATCATTTTCGTCCAAAATACCTAATCTTATATGTGCTAAAGTCGTGGCAAACTCTTGATCGGATTGTTGTCGGATGTTTTGGGTTAGTGCATCGTACAAAAACAGCTTTGTCCATAAATTAACACAATGTAGACAACAAAAATGTTTTTTAAATTGTTGTTTTGAAATATTAACAAAAGGAGATGGCTCATTTACTGGTTTCAATAGTAATAAATCTCCAAATAATAAAATATTTTCTCTTCCAAACCAGCCGTGAGTGTGCTCTAAAGTATCAAATATTTCAGCAATGGCACCAATGGAAAGAACAAGAAAATTCAAACAATCAGCTGTTTTTTGTTATCGAAATTCCATTCAGTTTTTATACTCTGTTTTCCAAAATGGAAAAAAAGAGTATATTGGGTTTGTGAAATGTCCGTCTGTCCGTCTGTCTGTCCGTCTGTCTGTCCGTCTGTCTGTCCGTATGAACGCAGGTTTTTTCCACAATTTTGAAGCTAGAGCAACCAAACTTGGTATACATGTTGGTATATACCATAGGCAGACAAAGTGTCAAGATCTCCCCCCCACCCCCACCCCTTCCCCCACAAACCGCAAAAACCTATATCTTCCACAGTTTTACAGCTAGAGTAACCAAATTTGACATAAAGACTAGTGACCACACCCTTGACCGACCTGCCAAAAAAAAATATGCCACGCCCACTACCACCCCCGCAAATGAGCTAAACCTGTATCTCCTACACCCTTATAGCTAGAAACCCCAAATTTTGCAGTATGACTCCATTTGAACTCTTCGATAGATTGGAGAAAAAAATTTTTACGTACAGAAAACAGAGTATATCGCAGTCGGGTGAGACCGACTGCAACGTTCTTACTTGTTTTTATATGGAGTTTTTCATTTCGCGAGCATTCTATTTAAAGTCTACAGACGCCTTTACAACAAAATGAACCGTTACCCACGCGACTCGCTGGCTTATCGATAATGCATATCGGTGCATTTTTATACCCTTATTACCTAGAGGGTAATATAATTTTGTCACAAAATGTGTAACGCATTGAAGGAGACGTCTCAGAAAAAAAAAAATTTTGTATATTCGTGATCAGCATCAACAGCCGAGTCATGTCCGTCTGTCTGTCTGTTTGTATGCGAACTAGTCCCTCAGTTTTAGAGCTATCGTGATGAAACTTGGCACAGATGCTTTTTCTTTCTGCAAGCAGTACAAGCGGTCGAAAAATAAGTTACTGTATTAAAAACTTTTTTGCTTTTCAAGATAACTCAACCAAACTCACTATGTCTCAGTTTAAACACTACCCACCTATGTTGGCAAAATTTTATAGAAATTAAACCACTATATCTTATAGCTACCATAGGAACGATCGGTTGAAAAATAAGTTTTTGTATGAAAAATTTTTTTGTTTTTCAAAATAACTCAACCAAACTCACTATGTCTAAGTTTTAGCACTTTTCACATATGTTGACAAAATTTCAGCGAAATCGGACAACTATATCTTATAGCTGCCATAGGAACGATCGGTTGAAAAACACGTTTTCTTATGCAAATCTTTTCTGCAAGGGTATATATCTTCGGCACGCCGAAGATAACATTTCTTTCTTGTTTGAGTTAACAGAGTAGTGGGGTTTGTTGATTTTGGGAACAGGAAGTAAAAATAATGACCCATCACCTTTCGATTGGTATGCATTTTAATATAACTTTAATTTAATAAATTAGAGAAAAAATTCTTACAGTTGCTTGCCGTTTAATAATACAGATATTGTTAATAATAAATAAACAAAGGCATTTGTATAAATAAAGTACAGTTTAAACTCAGAACGTTGATTAATAGTTTAAGTTAGCCATGTTTTTCTTGATTTCTGGGCTTTGTTTTTAAATCACTGTTTTGAAACGTTTTTCTGACTAAACATAAAACGATTACATTAAGCTTTTTGTCTGGATTTGCGAAATTTAAAGTTGAAAGTTCCATTCCCCATACCTCACCCAAACCAGGCAATGCCAGCAGCCTGCTCCATCCATTGCCATTTGAAGACACAGGGAAAGCGTAAAACTTATGGGATAAAAATGTATACACATGATTTCGCTTTATTGCTTTATGACTTTGCTTTGTGTGCCATGTGGGCGAGTGTTCCAGGGAATTGAGGTGTTTGGGATCAAAACGTTTGACAAGGTCCTTGTGGAGGGTTTTTTGTTCTTATGAATATTTCAAAACGATGCTCCAAACCAGAGAAGATGGAGACAGAGACAGAATCATGCGATTCAAAACTTTGACACTATGGCTTGGATTCAGTGCTAGACTTGTGTCATGAGTATCCTGCAACCTGCCTTTTAACATCCAAAAACACCCTCATCTAATGCGATTCATGTTTGCTTTTTTCCCTCATAGTTTCATTTATGTATTTATTTATATCAACCGCAAGCACTTGGCGAAACAGTCCTTTGTGGTGGAAGGACGAGAGTATGGACTCTGGGTTCGAGAGTGAAATCAGAGGTCGCTGTTCACTTGTGACCTCCCAAACCCAAGCCCATAATAACATTTGATGATCTTTTGCATGGTGCGTGCTGTGAATTATCAATAAATAAATAGTTTTGAAGCTCTAAAAATGCACATGAAATCTTTTTGTTGTCCTTCGTACCAACGCATCCTATATTTTCAATTATGTTGACCCCACGCTGAGTCTACTATGTACTGCCTGGGACGGCTAAGGAATCGTCACAATGTCGACTTTGTCCTTGGATTTTACTGTTGTTTATGTTGCTGTATTAGATGGGCTCTCACAAAAGTACATACAGGCGGGAATGTAAAAATGTGGGTAAAGTGAACTCATTGGAATTTCTAAACAGTGATTATTGCTATTCCAAAATGAAATGCTTAAGTCGCCGATATATTGAGAATAATTTTAAAAATAGTTTTAAGCAAAACAAAATTTAATTTTTCTTTGTGAACCCACTCGGCAAACGGCAACGAGACGGATCCGGTTTCGACAGTTTCTCAAATCTGAGAAAACTGTCCAGAACGGCACTCAAGAAAGTATCGAAAAAGCATATTCCCAGTAGTTCGCCAGCGGCTACTCGATCAAGAGTGACCGGCGATGTGGGATGCGATCAGTAGGATCCCACATCGCCGGTTGTTAGTAATGCAGCGACGGTTGTTGTAATTTTTGTTTATCTTATTGCACTGATTTTGGCATTCTCTTTTGCGGCAATTTGCTTGTGTGTATACGTAGAAGTGTAATGTAAAAACGAAAAAAATAACGCTGCATTTTATTACGCGGTCAGTTTTGTTTGAGTGCTTGAAGCAAGACAACAGTTTTTTTTTATTCGTGGCTATTTAGTTATTATAAAATAAAAACGATAAGTTTGTGTGATTTTTACCATGTTTTACTTATGTGCATATGTATTTACATGTACAATATAAAAACAAATATTTATGTTTTTTATACTAATGTGAGTAATTTTTTTTAATTTTATTTTTTAACAGATATTGGCTATAAGAGGACTGCTGATGCCTATGATGCAATTATTGGTAAACATAAATGTAATTTTTTTAATTTTTAACACGACTAATTCAAAATTTTACTTTCAGGTGCGTCCGAGGAATACAATTATTTAATTTACAGCGTGCACCACGTGCGGAAGAGCTTCCACAAACTTCTAAACCTGCGAAACCTGCAACGTTTCGCCGGTTACTGCCACCGATCGCCGGCGATGTCGCCGGTGTTGTAGCCGCCACCCCGAACTACAGGGTTGTTTCACTCAGTTGCTCTATTCAGTTCATGGTGCATATAACTCCATATAACTCCTGTTTGGAATTTTTAGATTGATATTTCTTATCAGTATAACTCCAGATAAAACAATGCAACAAACTTTGAAACATTTTTGCACCAAGAACAGCCACTATAAATGTCTTATGTAAAATCAGTCTCTGAGTCCGAAAAAAATAAAAAAAACAAGTAAGAACGTTGCATTCGGATGCACCCGACTGCGATATACTCTTTTTTTCGCCTCTTTGCGGAGTCAGTGGGCGTGGCAATTGAATTTCTGCTCAAATCTTTAAAGTTTTGCCATCAATTAAAATTTGGTTGGGCCTGTTCTACAGGCTTGGGAGAAACAAACATTGCTTGATTGCAAGGGAGGGGGTGGGCGTGGCAAAAATATTTTTATCCAATCTATTAAATAGGGCAACAGAATTCAACCTGCAAAATTTGGTGATTCTAGCTAAAGGGGTGGGGGAGATACAGACTTTGCCTATTTGTGGGGGCGGGGGTGGGCGTGGCCGAATTTTTTTTTGCCAGATCAATGAAGGATGTGATAAGTAGCCCTTGTGCCAAATTTGGTTACTCTAGCTATAAAACTGTGGAAGATATAGGTTTTTGCGGTTTGTGGGGGAAGGGGTGGGGGTGGGGGGGAGATCTTGACACTTTGTCTTACTATGGTATATACCAACATGTATACCAAGTTTGGTTGCTCTAGCTTCAAAACTGTGGAAAAAACCTGCGTTCATACAGACGGACAGACGGACAGACAGACGGACAGACGGACGGACAGACATTTCACAAACCCAATATACTCTTTTTTCCTTTTTTTTCAAAAAAGTTAAAAAAAGAGTATAAAAAGTAAGAACGTTGCAGTCGGATACACCCGACTGCGATATACTCTTATTTAGCTACTTTGCAGTATGACTCCATTTGAACTCTTCGATAGATTGGAGAAAAAAATTTTTACGTACAGAAAACAGAGTATATCGCAGTCGGGTGAGCTCGACTGCAACGTTCTTACTTGCGTTGTTTTCTTTTTGTATGAGAGAAATTCAAAGGTGTATAACTTTCTTATCAAAACATCTGACTAATAGACTCCAGAAATTTAAATTTTTCTGTACGACCTGCAAGCTTAACGTTCCACATTATGCTGTCCAAAAGGGGGTTGCTATAACTTTTAATAAAATCGGAGGGCGTTGCCAAATCGGTTGCTTAAGGAAGAAATCATTTTATTTGAAAACTTTTTTTTAGTGTTTTGTATTGTGCCGTTTCGAGTTTTTATTGGCATTTGTCGCATTGTTGCTGTTGTGGTCTCGACGACAGCAGCCAAAAGCGAGAGGCTACACCAACAAAGCGATAGGCACATGTGCTGGTATACAAGCAACTAAGTTAAACTGTAACAATAACCAAAGTCAAAGTTTGTCGGCAAAGTTTTTTGTATTTGTATTCCGCTTCATGCGTGTTTATGTTTGTGTGTGCTTGAGTGTGCATGCCTTTATGTGTGTGTGTGTGTGTGTGTGTGTGTGAGTGTACACTGCACATTGGTTTTTTTCCAGTTTTTTTTTTGGCATAAACTCGAAATTTACAGCTATTAAAGTGAAATTTATTTTGTATACGTATTTAACATTTCTAAGATGACTTACTAAGTTTAATATGATATTTCATATAGCTACCATATCCACGTTTACATTAAAAATGAGTGTGCTCACTGTTAACGTATACAGTACTGGAAGGTCTTGACACTTTGTCTGCCTGTGGTATTTATCAACATGCATACCAAGTTTGGTTGCTCTAGCTTCAAAACTGTGCAAAAAACTTCGTTCAAACAGACAGACAGTTTACTTTTTTGAATACGTTATATTATGTCATCAAATTCACCAGTACATCACTTTTCAAAATTCCTGTTCGCTTAGATATTAAGACTTAAACTGAAAATTTTGGATCATAATTTCACGTTTTTTAAAAAAAAAGCTAAATTTTAAACGCGATTTTGTACTTAAACAAAACATTAGAAAATTGTTTCTTTCATTAAGTCTATTGCTCAACTCATTTAAAAAAAAAAATAAAATAAATAAAAAATAAATAAAATCAATTGACAAATAGTGAAGTTATTAGCTCTTTAGTAAAAAAGAAAGATTAGGTCACAGCCGCCCCCAAACAGGGCGTGACACACAAAAAATGCATGTGCACATTTTTACTCCCTGTTCCCATTAAAAATGGGAAAAAGGGAGTTATAAAGTAATGCATATGTGTAATGCAGAAGGAGGCATTTCCGACTATATTCTTGATCAGGATCAACAGCCGAGTCGAACTAGCCATGTCCGTCTATCTGTCCGTCTGTCTGTATGAACGCGTCGATCTCAAAGACCATAAGAGCTAGAGACACCATGCAGGTTCCTGTATACAATACGCAGATCAAGTTTATTTCAAATTTCGGATGCGCCCCCCCCACACCTCCGCAAATCGCAAAAGTCTCCCACATCCACAATTTTACTATTTTCTATATATAGTGTGCCCGACTACGAGACTCCCTGTTCCCAGATTGCACTTCAAGCAGTTCAGCGGCAACACAAGCAAGCAGCGCGCTTAACTTGTCCAGTGCCTATAAAACTGTTGTTTCTGCCTGCTAAGCACGGGGGAAATGGATTCGTTAATAACTTTGGTGTTTGTAATCCGATCGCATCGAATTGACGCAACTGATTAAATATGATAAAAGAAATGTGTGTACCAAAAATCAAAGATAAATCTTTAAAATTGTGGCTGTGGGAGATTTTTACGAATTGCGGGGGTGCGAGAGGGTGTACCGGTAATTGGAAATAAACTTGATCTGCGTATGGTATACAGGAACCTGCATGCAAAGTTTGGTGTCTTTAGCTCTTAAAGTCTCTGAGATCGACGCGTTCATACAGACAGACGGACAAACGGACAGACAGACAGACGGACAGGGCTAGTTCGTCTCGGCTGTTGATCCTGATTAAGAATATATACAGTTTATATACTGGGAAATTCCTCGTTCTGACTGTTACATACATACATATTTAATGAAAATGATGCATTTTTGGATGATTGTATTGTGCATTTATGTATGGAATTAGAAATTTAGGAAACATCTCTTTTGCCCTAAGGCCCCTGACCCTAAATTGTGTGCAAGGAAAATTGTTTACTATTTAATTTTATTTGGGTAATTTCCGACAAACAACATGTTAACTTGTTGGACCTCACCCAACAACAACACCAATGATAACACAAGCCTTCAAATGCTGTAGGCGATTAAATGAAACTCCAAAAAACAGGACCGACAAAGGATTATATGTATTAAAAGTTATAAAACAACAAGATTATGGGCTTAGCAGAACAAACACAGATACAACTGTGCGTATGTGTGTGGCTGTATAATGTAGCTTCTTTTGGCCAGCACTTGTTATGATATTGACCAGACAGGACGACAAGGACAGGAACAATCAGAGGTAAAAGAGCAACGAAGCAAAAATACTCTAATAACAAGTAAGAACGTTGCAGTCAGGCTCACCCGACTGCGATATACTCTGTTTTCTGTTTACTGGGGCGGGGGTGGGCGTGTCAAAATTTTTTTCTCCAAACTATCGATGAGATCAAAAGTATTCATACTGCAAAATTTGGGGTTTCTAGCTATAAGGGTGTAGGAGATACAGATTTTGCTCATTTGCAGGGGTGGTAGTGGGCGTGGCATTTTTTTTTACAGATCGGTCGAGGATGTCATCAGTAGTCTTCATGCCAAATTTGGTGACTCTAGCTGCAAAACTGCAGAAGATATAGATTTTTGCGGTTTGTGGGGGAAGGGGTGGGGGTGGGGGGGAAATCTTGACACTTTGTCTGCCTATGGTATATACCAACATGTATACCAAGTTTGGTTGCTCTAGCTTCAAAACTGTGGAAAAAAACTGCGTTCATACGGACAGACGGACAGACGGACAGACGGACAGACGGACATTTCACAAACCCAATATACTCTTTTTTTCCATTTTGGAAAACAGAGTATAAAAACTAATTAATCGTAAAATAACTTGAAATGGTCAGCCCAACGATATTAAGTTTTGAGCTTTGATATGTGAAAATAAAGATAGATAAATCTGATACAACACAATAAAAGTACGTGTATATAAAAAAAAAAATAATAACTGAAATAATATGTAAAAACAAATAAGAACGTTGCAGTCGGATGCACCCGAGTGCGATATACTCTTTTTTAGCCTCTTTGCGGAATCAGAAGTGGGTGTGGCAATTGTATTTTTGCTCAAATCTTTCAAGTTTTGCCATCAATTTAAGTTTGGTTGGGCCCGTTCTACAGGTTTGGGAGAAACAAACATTGCTCGATTGCAAGGGCGGGGGTGTGGAGAAAACCTGCGTTCATACTGACAGACGGACAGTTCACAAACCCATTATACTCTTTTTTCATTTTTTTTTTTCTAAAAAATTAAAAAAAAAAGAGTATGACGAAAATAGAGATTAAATTAAAAATTATTATAAACATTTCGACTACGAGACTCCCTGCTTCCAACTTGCACTTCACGCAGTTCAGCGGCAACACCAGCAAGCAGCGCACTTAACTTGTCGAGTGCCTGTCAAACTGTTGCTTTTGCCTCCTGAGACAGGGGGAAGAAGATTCTTCAATAACTTTGATGTTTATTTTCCGATCTTAATGAAATTTATGCAGCTGATCAACATTGATAACATAATATATACACTCCCCGGCATAAGTATTTTGACAAAAGTATGAGGAAAATTTACTCATAATTTGAACTTACTTGATGTACATTTTGGCATTAATGGGAAGGTCATTTGAATTCCGTTTGATTGATACAAAACTTTTCTTAACACATTAAGAACCCAAAAAAAAAATTCAAAAATCTCTTCGCTTGTATTTTTTACAATTTTTTGAAAATTGCTAAAAATTACTGTTGGTGTACCCAAAATTTTAAGTAAACTTGATCTGCGTATGGTATACAGGAACCTACATGCCAAGTTTGGTGTCTGTAGCTCTTATAGTCTCTGAGATCGACACATTCATACGGACAGACAGACAGACGATCAACAATATATGTATATAGTTTATATACATTCGGAAATGCCTCATAAATATATAAATAAATACATATGTAAATAAATACGTAGCCAACAAGCTGAAATTCAACAAATTTGTAGTTGACGCGAATACTTATATAATTGTTCTCAGTATATAGACGTGGGTCCAATTAACCACTTGGTCAACTGATGCTCATTCGAGTGCACTTTGACATCGACATCGACTTTTAGTCGTTCGGCACTTTTGTACTTGCTGGCACTTAATCATGAACCCTACAGCTAAGCAAACTTAAAAAAGTTAACTTAATTTAGCCAAAGGCGTAATTTTAACTGCCGCTTAAACAGCACCCTACTTTCACTTTCTTTTTCCAACCCAATCTAAGTCGAGAATATGCCCTTGCGATGCATCGTCGCCGTCGCACAGTGGTCGAAACTGTCGAATTAGCTGCATTTAATTTAAATTTCAAAGTGAAGATTACAGCCAAAATATTTTTTTTTATAACTGATATCTCATTGATGTTATAAATAATCATCGTTTGGGATTTTTATGTATAGCTGATCAGTTGCGAGCTTTCAAAGTTAACATACATATGTTTCTACACTTGCTGCACAAAAGTTTCCTGCCTTTTTGCACGCCAGTATGATTTTCGTCAAAAGAAGTGTGAAAATTAATTGTGAAACAAGTTATTTTATTTTAATTGACGATATCAAAAATTTGAAATAAACTTGATCTGCGTATGGTATACAGGAACCTACATGCCAAGTTCGGTGTATCTAGCTCATATAGTCTCTGAGATCACAGTGTTCATACAAACAGACGGACGGACAGACGAACATGGCTAGTTCGTCTCGACTGTTGGCTCTGATCAAGAATATATATACTTTATATGGTGGGAAATGCCTCCTTCTTCCTGCTACATATAGTACTTTGTAACTCTCTTTTCCCCATGTTTAATGTGAACAGTTGATAAGTTCAGTGAGCAAAATAAAAGAAAATATACCCCTGCCGAAAAAAAGATATTTAATGAACGGAACTTTTAAAATAGTACCCAAAGGTTGCTTTAACCATCTCCTAGTCATCTATATTAAATATTTTGACAAGGTAATTACATTGTTTTAATTAAAACCAGAAAGAAATGTTATCTTCGGCATGCCTTGCAGAAAAGTTTTGCATAAGAAAACTTATTTTTCAACTAATTGTTCCTATGGCAGCTATAAGATATAGTGATCCGATTTTAATAAAATTTGGCCAACAAATGTAGAACGTGCTATAAATTAGATATAATGAGTTTGGTCGAGTTATTTTGAAAAACACAAAAGTTTTTCATACAGAAAATTATTTTCAACCGATAGTTCCTATGGCAGCTATAAGATATAGAAGTCAGATTTCGATGAAATTTTGTCATCATGTATAAACTTTTTCTTAACATATGTAAAGTGAGTTTGGTTGAGTTATCTTGAAAAGCACAAAAGTTTTTCATACAAAAACCTATTTTCAACCGATCGTTCCTATGGCAGCTATAGTGGTCCGATCTGGCCAATTCAACTATAGATGCTACCTGCAGAAAGAAGAAGCATCTGTGCCAAGTTTCATCAAGATAGCTCTAGAACAAAGTCTTGAAAAACGCATTTAAGCAGACAGATAGACAGACATGACTCGGCTGTTGATGCTGGTAACGAATATACAATTATTTTTTTTCTGAGACGTCTCCTTCAATACTTTACACATTTCATGACAAAATTATAATACCCTCTGCAAGGGTATAAAAAGACAATATATTTAATAAGACAGCAATAAAATATATAAGAAACAACAACAAAAATTGGGGTGTTGTTTATTGTCAAAATTTGGGTGTTATTTCATATGAAAGTTTCATCACGATAGCTCTTAAACTGAGGGACAAGTTCGCATATCACGAATATACCATTTTTACTCCCTGTTTCTATTAAAAATAACTTGTACAGTGGCTGTAAAACTGTTGTTCCTGCCTGCTTAGAAGGGGGGAAATAGATTCGTCAATAATATTGGTGTTTGTAATCCGATCGCAACGAATTTACGCAACTTATGTATATAATTTGATTTAAGAAATATGTGTAGCAAAAATCAAAGATACCTATGTCTTCAAAATTGTGGCTGTGGGAGTTTTTTGCGAATTGAGGGGCTGTGAGGGGGTATACCCGAAATTTGAAGTAAAATTGATCTACGAATGGTATACAGGAACCTATATGCCAAATTTGGTGTGTCTAGCTCTAATTTTTAATTTTTTGATTTTTTAAAATTTTAAAAAATTATCTTTGAGTTTTGGTACACATATTTCTTGTATTAACGTTCATCAGTTGGATAAATTTCGTTGCAGTCGGGTAATAATTTCCCCCCGTCTCAGCAGGCAGAAACTACAGATTGACAGGCACGGCATAAGTTAAGTGTTGGGAGCAGGGAGTCTCGCAGTCGGGCACACCCGAGCATTCTTGCTTGTTTTATACATTTGTATGTCTTTGAGAAAGAATTTTAAAAATAATAAAAAGGCGAATTTTAATTTGAATAATTAATTAAAAATAGCTAATTTCGACAAATCGACCACTGTGCGTCGCCGTCTTCGTCGAAATTTCAAAGCCTTTTTAATCCAGAACAAAAGCAAACTTAATTTTCCACAACATCTCAGATGGGCATAAGAAAAGCAACGTCTCCGCCCCTCCCTTTGCAACTCCATCTTAAGTTGCGTCTCAAACTCCGACTATAACTCCAACGACTACGACGTCACATAATTTAATTACAACAACACTTTTGGGTGCCCCGCCAGAAGGGCAAGAGGTGCTCAGGGCTTTTGGCTGTGCAAAATTGTTACTTTGATATTAAACGCAGGAAGGGAACAGAGAGAGAGTGAGATTGAAAGAACTGCTTCGCTCATCGTGTTTTGTACTCCATGCCCTCCCAAGAGGCGGACCACTCGCTTCGAGTGTTGAATAAGCAACAACTTTCAAGTGTAACGCGTCCTGAATTGTAATTAGTGCCAGGGAGCTGCTAGGACCCTGGTAGGTAACCAACTGCCAACTGCCTGTTACAAACAGTACACTACTAGCTCCGGACTCGCCCCTGGAGTGCTCAATAGAACGATGCCTGCAATAGCCATGGAGAATGCTTCACTTGATTTGTGGAGCGCGCATTTGTAATTGTTATTACGTGTAAAATGCAAAGTGTCCAAGTTGGAGTACTTTAGCGTTAGTTCCTGCTGCTGCTACTGCTTTAGTTCTATGTATAAATCCGTTATCGACGCTAATTGCTTAACGTTTGGCGCGTGCTTTGACTTGCCCAAAACAGAGAGTGTTATGCTTGAACCCACTTGTCGACAATCGGTAACACTCCATTCATATGCATAATTCCGTTTTTATTTGAAAAGTTCCATGTGTACAGCTAATACATTAGAAAACAAGTAAGAATACTCTAGTCGAGTGTGCCCGACTACGAGACTCCCTGCTCCCAACTTGCATTTCAAGCAGTTCAGCGGCAACACAAGCAAGCAGCGTACTCAACTTGCACAGTGCATGTCAAACTGTTGTTTCTGCCTGCTGAGACAGGGGAAATAAGTTTTTCCATAACTTTGGTGCTATTTATCCGATCGTGTTGAAATTTACACATCCGAAAGACATTGATTAAACATACATGTGTACCAAAAATTAAAGCTCTATCTTTAAAATTGTGGCTGTGGGAGTCTTTTGCGATTTGCGGGGGTGCGGGGGGTGCATCGCAAATTTGAAATAAACTTGATCTGCGTATGGTATACAGGAACCTACATGCCAAGTTTGGTGTCTCTAGCTTTTGTAGTCTCCGAGATCTGTGTGTTCATACGGACAGACGGACGGACAGACAGACAGACAGACGGACATGGCTAGATCGTCACGGCTGTTGATGCTGATCAAGAATATATATAGTTTATATAGTCGGAAATGCTTCCTTCTGCCTGTTACACACATTTGCAGTACTTTATAACTCCCTTTTTCCCATTTTTAATGGGAACAGGGAGTAAAAAATTATAGAACAGATTGGTAATTTTGGTAATTCACGCTAAAATGTCTCTCTTGTAGAGTCAGTGGATTGGTAGTTGCTGTCAACCTCCTACTAAAAGAAATTTTTTTAAGTCTAGAAAATTTGTCATAGGAAAAACAAGTAAGAATACTCTAGTCGAGTGTGCCCGACTACGAGACTCCCTGCTCCAAACTTGCATTTCAAGCAGTTCAGCGGCAAAATAAGCAACACAAGCAAGCAGTGCACTTAACTCGTAAACTGCTTGTCAAACTGTTGTTGCTGCCAGCTGAGACGGGCGTAATAGATTCTTCTATAACTTTGGTGCTATTTATCCGATCGTGTTGAAATTTACATATATACAGGAACCTTCATGCCAAGTTTGGTGTCTCTAGCTCTTATAGTCTCTGAGATCTGTGTGTTCATACGGACAGACGGACAGACAGACGGACATGGCTAGTTCGTCTCGGCTGTTGATCCTGATCAAGAATATATATAGTTTATATAGTCGGAAATGCCTCCTTCTGTCTGTTACACACATTTGCAGTACTTTATAACTCCCTTTTTCCCATTTTTAATGGGAACAGGGAGTAAAAATAAAACTCTACAAACAAGTGAAAATTTCCACAGTACGAGTATATTTGCTATGTTTGGAATAAAGGAAAACAAGTAAGAATGATCTAGTCGAGTGTGCCCGACTACGAGACTCTCTGCTCCCAACTTGCATTTCAAGCAGTTCAGCGGCAACACAAGCAAGCAGGGCATCTTAATTGTACAGTGCCTGTAAAACTGACATGGCTAGATCGACTCGGCTGTTGATGCTGATCAAGAATATATATACTTTAAATCAAGGGTGCCCAGAGCCCATGCACACGACGCACATTTGTTTTTGTATTACACACTGGGCATAGAATATGTGTGATCTTGCACACGCCATAAGTGAGCGATGCACATTGCAAATTACACAAACAATTTTTCGTTTTCCGTCTACTTTCGTTGCTGGCAAAACAAAAACAATTGTGCGTCGTGGGTATAGGCTCGTTGTACCGTTAAATAATCGAATGTATTTTGTTGTTGTATTATCGTTTTGTGTACACTGAAAAAACGAAAATGTCCACTAGCTTGTAAGCCTTGTGACGCGTGAGTTCTATTCCCATTTCTTCATTTGTCCTTTAATTTAGCATGTTCCTATTTTTTTTCTGTGTACACATGGAAAACAAAAAAGATCTCGGTACATGTGTGCACGTGATTTCTTTTATTTGTATTGATACGTACACATCCATAAGATAGCTTTGGACAACCCTGCTTTAAATAGCCGGAAATGCCTCCTTCTGCCTGTTACATGCAATTGCAGTACTTTATAGCTCCTTTTTTTCCAATTTTTAATGAGAACAGGGAGTAAAAATACACTTAACATGCAAATTTGTTAAATTTTGACCAAATTATTTGAGTTGAAAATAGTGATAGCTTTAAGAGTCAAATTTTTTGGCATAATTTTTATTATATTTCCGCATTTAAATCGGTACACACTTGATAATATATGTATGTATATACTATATGGGGGTAAATAAAGATAGAATAATTTAGCTTATTATATGAGTTTCTGTTTATTTATGATTATGATTTTAGTGATTCAAAATAAAATCCAAGGGATTCAAATCTGATATCAGTGTGTGTGCTTCTCAGAGCTGTAGAGAATGATTCTTTTTGCGAATGAATCTGTGAATCATTCAAGCAAATGAATTGGCAAAATTGAATTAATTTAGTTAGACAAAGAAAAACAAGTAAAAACGTTGCAGTCGGATGCACCCGACTGCGATATACTCTTTTTTAGCCTCTTTGCGGAATCAAAAGTGGGTGTGGCAATTGTATTTTTGCTGAAATCTTTCAAGTTTTGCCATCAATTTAAGTTTGGTTGGGCCCGTTGTACAGGTTTGGGAGAAACAAACATTGCTCGATTGCAAGGGCGGGGGTGGGTGTGACAAAATTATTTTTATACAATCTATTTAATAGGACAATAGAATTCAACATGCAAAATTTGGGGACTCTAGCTAAAGGGGTGGGGGAGATACAGACTTTGCTTATTTGTGGGGGTGGGCGTGTTCTAATCAATCCAGGATGTGATAAATAACCCTTGTGCCAAATTTGGTTACTCTAATTTTAAAACTGTGGAAGATATAGGTTTTTGCGGTTTAAGGGGGAAGGGGTGGGGGGGGAGATCTTGACACTTTGTCTGCCTATGGTATATACCAACATGTATACCAAGTTTGGTTGCTCTAGCTTCAAAACTGTGGAAAAAACTTGCAACGATACAGACAGACGGACATTTCACAAACCCAATATACTCTTTTTTCTTTTTTTTCAAAAAAATTAAAAAAGAGTATAATAATTGTGTTAAATCTGAGATTGAATTATTCTTATTTTTAATTCACAAAGAATTTAAGATTGATTCATCAGTTTTTTGCTTATGATAACGAATTAAATTGAAATTGAATTATTTCTTTGTGAATAAGGTATTTCGAGAATCGTTCTTTTTCTAATGATGAGGAATTGAACTGAATTAACTCTTTGAGAATTAGGTATTTCGGGGATCATTCTTTTTCTTAAGATTAAGAATTAAATTTAAATCAAGAAAGAAATGTTACATAAGTGTTACTGTATTTTCCAACTTAGTATTTCTGAGGCAGCTATAAGATATAGTGATCCGAGTTTGATCAAATATGGTCATCATGTGTAGAACGTGCTTTAATTTAGATATAATGAGTTTGGTCGAGATAGTTTGAAAAACACAAAAGTTTTTCCTACAGAAACTTATTTTCAACCGATCATTCCTATGGCAGCTTTAAAAATAGAAGTCCGATTTCGATGAAGTTTGGTCAACATGTGTAAAAAGTGGTTAAACTTAGGTTTAGTGAGTTTGGTTGAGCTACCTTGAAAAACAAAAAAAAATTCTATACAAAAACTAATTTTTCAACCGATCGTTTCTATGGCAGCTATATGTTATAGTGGTCCGATCTGGCCAATTCAATTATAGGTTCTACCTGCGATAAGAAGTATCTGTGCCAAGTTTCATCACAAAGTCTTGAAAAACGCATATAATCAGACGAATATGACTCGGGTGTTGATGCTGATCACGAATATAAGATTTTTTTCCTGACACGTCTCTTTCAATGCGTCACACATTTCGTAATAAAATTATAATACCCTCAGCAAGGGTATAATGAATTAATTCTTTGAGAGTTAGATATTTCGGGAATCATTGTTTTGCTTTTGAAAATTAGTTGACTTTAAATAGAATTAATTCGTTGGGAATTAGGAACTTAAATTTTTAATTCTCATAATGTAGGCTGTGGCTTAAACATTTTCTAGCTCGACAGCTATGAAGTTCAAAAAGGGAAAGGGAGTAACAATGTACTGCAAATTTAAGTAGAAAGAGAGGTCTCAGAAAAAACGGGTTGCATATTGTTGATCATCTGTCTGCCCGTCTGTAATAACGGGTCGATCTCCGAAACTCTGAACGCCAAAGTTATTGAAGAATCTATTTCCGCCTGTCTGAGTGGGCAGCAACAAAAGTTTTACAAACGCTGCAGACGTTAATTGCGCTGCTTGCTTGCGTTGCTCTGAACTACTTGAAAGGCTAGTAATGTACTGCTTGCTTAATACACTTTCATATGTTATAAAATACAGAGATGTTGTGATTTGCAGAGTTGGGTGGAGGGAGTCTCGTAGTCGAACAAACTCAACTAGAGAATTTTTACATGAAAATGTTTAAGCCCCAGCCTACTTTAAGAGAATTAAAAATTGAATTGCTGTTCTCTTATCCAATTCAATTCATTTTCAAAAGCAAAAGAATATTTCCCGAAATACCTAATTTAATTCATTTTCAAAAGCAAAAGAATGATTCCCGAAATATCTGATTCTCAAAGAATTAATTCATTTTCAATTCAATTCATTTTCAAAAGCAAAATAATGATTTCCGAAATACCTTATTCTGAAAAAATTGATTCTCTTTGAATTCAATTCTTTAACAGAGCTGTAAAGATTGATTCTCCTATACTAAGTTCTTAAAGAATTGAATCAAATTTCAAGTCAAATCTTTATCATAAAAAAAAGGATGGTTCACCAATCTTAAATTCTTTGGGAATTAAAAATAAAAAAAGAATCATTCTTGTACAGCTCTGGTGTCGTATATTAAATTGTGATTTATCATAAAGTGAATCAGTTTAAAGATACTGGGTATCTTGATAGTTGTCACGAAACTCGAGCAGTTTATCGAGAGCCGCGTCGTACTCTTCATGCTCGAGTCCTGCGTGTGAGTAGCTCTGCAATTTGGCCAGCTGAACGCGATGCGTTTGGGCGTGCAACGCATCGAGATGATTACCCAATTTTCCAGAGTTTTGAACCGCAGCAATCGCTGGAGCGCTGGTCACACGACAATCATCCTCACGCTGCGCCCCACCGAGTAATTTAAACCCATCTTTGGCGATGCTACTATCAAAGATCTCATATGGAAATGGCAGATGAGTTTTTAGAGGCAGCTGCGAGGAGGCGGCATGTGTAAGGCTGCCATGATAGGCACACTGGTAAAACAATTGCAGCATCGTGGAGACGCTGTCGCAGTTGTAGGCCGCCATACGCAGCTGTGGACCAGCCTTTTCTACCGGACGCTTTACCCGACCGTTGGGTATGCCGCGTGCCACCACCGCCTGCACTAGATGCGCGCTACCTGGCTCACAGCCAGGTGATAGCTGTGTCATCAACGAGCTACTGCCACAATTATCTAGATAGTCAATAAGATCCTGATCCTGATTCATGCCTAATGGCAAACTCAATGCAGCTGCCGACAGTCGGCGATTAGATGGAGTGATGCGTTCACAGAAGCGTAACAGCGTCTCTTGTGTTTGAGGCAGACGATAGCTCATCGAAACGGTATCCAGAAAAGCAGCCAGCACTGAAGAGCTTTGATACAGATTGTCCAACTGCCACTGCACACCCGGCATGTGACGTGACTTAAGCGTGGTGTTGCGCCAGATGGTCTCCAGCGTGGATAGCGGTGTGAACATGCTAGCCTGGTCGCACAGGTTTGAGTAACTAAGCACGCTGTTCACCACGCGAATGCTGTGCGAGGTGCGTGCATCTGCAAATAAAATACAATTATAGATTAAAGGCTATAGGAACAGGAACAGTTTTAAAATGCTCACCTGCTTGAGCATAGGATATGTTTCGCGGGTAATGCAATGGCAAAACAAAGCTAGCCCGACTATATTCATCATTAAAATGCTCCAGACATTTGCTCGCCAACCCGCTGAACCCATCATCAATGTCAAAGAGCATCTGTATACCCTGCAAGCCATCGCATTCCTCCGCATAGAGCCGTATGCGATCGCAAAAGTCATCATTAAATGCTGGTGACTGCCACAGCTCAACGCCAGCGTTATGTGTGCCAAGCACCTGTACATCTGGCTGCCTGGCCATGCCCTGCAGTACATTGAATGTGCGTGGATGATAGCGTGCGTATAGAAAGTCAGCCCAACTGGTGCATGTCTGGGCCAAATTGTAGTCCTTGTCGAGCGTGTTCACTGCGCCCGTTAGCAAATCATATTGATATTCTGACATCGATGCCAATGGCTGCTTGTGCACATCGAGTTCGCCGCCCGTGGACAGCTTGTTTTGTTCGGCCAAATCCTTGGCCTTGTGTATATCCCCATCGTTCTGCTTATTGGCAAACTGTATATAATTGCCATACAATTCACCAACAACGGGCAGATGAGCCAATGTCCCAACCAGATCCACTGACAGCAGCCGTGGCGTATATGTGGCTTGTTTCTGATCATTTAAACCTTCTCTATACAGTATGTCATTTTGGGGCAGCTGCTCCTCGGCCACTGTTCTACTTGTGCCATCATAAACAAAGTTTGCCTCCTATAAAAATGCATATATACATTAATATATGGCAAAAGACGAAGTGCATTCAGTGCACTTCCATGTGCTGCTATTGTTGCTTACCTGTTGGTTCCAAAAGTGCGCACCAACATAATTTGCATATGTACCAAACTGGAATGTAAGAATCTCACGTGTGTGGTTCATTTTGAACAGAATATTGTCTTTAACAAGGTTTAATTTGATCACAAATTTCACAGGAAAGCGAGCATCATGCAAATTTACAGGAACTGTTGAATTAATGTGTTATCGTCGACATCAACATATCGATAGGCTTGACATCACTAGTCGAATATCAATACTGTGAAAATATGTGCTATCGCAGACTGCTGTGTCGTGTGTACAGAGTCTGTAGAACAGCCTCTATTGCTTTGTACAGTAGTACTGGAACCGATTTCTTTAAAATCGATTTTAAAACTATTTTTTATTCTTTGGCGCTTTTTAAACAAATCGTTTTTTTTTTTAAACTGGTGCTGTGAAATGCATTTTTGTGTCTAGGGATGTAAAGGCACCGATGTTTGAGTACACAAATGTCGATGTTTTTCCATCTCTACTTGTGGCACATTTTGACTGAGGATAACTTGGTGCAGGCGCGCTTTATGTAAGATTTAAAAGTATTTATTAGCTAAACTTGCTGAATTTAAACGTGCTCCAAGTTAGCTACGGTGATTTTTTTGACTCAGCGTCGATTTGTTCCCGTGATTTTTGCACTGTTTGTAAAAAATAATAAAAAGTTAATGCAAAGACAGAATTAAAAAATTGTAAATGCAGCACTGTAGAGAATGAAGAGATGTATAAATATAAAAAATAATAATCATTCAATTTTATGTTTTTTTATTTACTAAATGGGCATTGGGGTACCTACATTTTTAGAATATGTTGAGTATCAGGAATTGAGCGAGCTATACACAATCACCAGTAGAAAGCCTCAACATTGATGTAAGCTATGCCGAAAATTTTAAGAAAATCGAGCGCACAGCTTTCGAGAAATTCATTATGTTGTCCAACCTTGGTCTAAGGCCAATACAAAACTGATCAAATCATACCCACTCATGAATTTGACTTATATCGCTTTTCAACGACAGCGAGCGTAAATGCACGGTATACTAAATTAAAGATTGGTCTTTAAGGAAGCCATTAAACCAAAATTTTATAAGCCATGTGGGGTGGTTTTCGAGATATAAGGCAATGGATCTACCTCCTTATACCAGCTCCAAAGGATATTCGTAGTTCATCACTGAATCACATATGAACCAAATGTGGCTGATGGGCAGCACTTTTTGGATGCAACTTTCAATATTTAAATTTTAGCACGATTCTAAATACATCTAGGTTTCCAGCTAAAATGTAAGGTATATTTTATGATTGTTAATAATAAATAATAATAAAAATATTGCCATTACATTTAAGCAAAATTTGCCCAACGATTTCGAGAACATTGACGTTGAAAGTTAGCGTCGGTATTCGTCTTGCAACACCACGTACATACTTGCGATATGCCGTATAAAAAAATCATGTACGCAACTCTGTATTTGCGCCATTTCTGTTTTTAGTCTTGTTTTCAGAATTCGCGCGAGTTTTTTTGGTTTTGTTTTGCTTTCAGATTTCGTCGATTGCATTTACATATCTGAAAAAATTGTACACAGAGGTGAGTGAAAGAATATCAAAGTTTCCGTGGAATTTTGAACTGTAATAAACAATGTTTTTTGTTTTGTTTTTTAATGGAAAATAAGAAAACGACGAAAAAGCCGCCGCCATTGTGGCGACTTCTTCCCCGCCAAAAAGGGTGACAAGGAGCGGCCTGACTTTAGCGATCGCTAGTTGCCATACATCAGAAAAAGCTGCGCAAAGAGCATTTGGAACGGGTAAGACATCTCCAGCTATGTTTAACAGCAGCAGATTTAAAAGTGCTTCGTTTTCTAACAGAAAAAGGAGCTGGCTGCTGCAGGAATTAAGCCAGAAGAGCGTCCCATTGCACGCGGTGTAGACAAGGCACTGCGCACTAATGTCTGCCTGCTCTATCCGCTTTATCAGGTGTGTAGCATGCACATAGACAGTTCTCACCTTGCTCTAATCCATAACAAGTTGTTTGCTTTTAGAATGTTTGCTGCAAATTGCTTGCGTTATACTGCAAAAGGATGCAACCAAGCAATGGTTTGCTGAGCTGAACGTGGATATGGACAAGGTGCAGGAGATTGTCCGCGCTATTGCGCTAAAAGATTCAGCTTCTTTTTATTGTACCTAAGTAACTTTTGCAGTGTGCCGAATGCAAAATTAATTTTATTATTTAAAACAAAAAAAAATCGATTTCCTGCGCTGGGAGTTGAACCCAGGTTATTTTGCAAAAAGATGCACTGTGTGTGTGTGTTACATATCAAAAGTTGCGGAATGTCAATGGCTACATTTATAAATTTTTTTAAAATCGTTTTATAAGAACGTTTTCTTTTAAATTGCCAAAATGTACAAAATAACGTTATTTCACCTGTAGTTTTTCACCTGAGTGTTTTAAGAAAAATGCCGGTGTAAGCTTAAAAGCTCTTAAAAATACGTTTCCAATTAAATGTAGAACGTGTCTATAGCTTCTTTGGTTTGGAAACTGTGGGCGTGTCAATTCTAGCAGTTTTTAGCGTTTTCTCGCTAAACTAGCGGTTTTTCAGAAAAGTAGAACAAACTTTTCTAGGGTTATGATGGGGAACACATCCACAAAATTATAGACAGCTACCTCAACGCGTTGATACAAACAAACAAACAAACAAACAAACAGACAAACTGACAACCTTTTCATCTCAATTTGGAAAAGCCGCTATAATTTTAAAATGTTCATAACTTTTGAACCAATTGTCAGAATTGGATGAACGAGGTCATTCGACGCGTATTAAGAATTAGAACATTTCTGCGTTTAAAAAAATACCATAAAGCCCCAACGGCCCTCAATTTTTTTACATTTTTCCCTTTTCACCTGCTTGCCTATATCTCATGAACCAGGTGAGTTACCAAAAGTTTTAGTATGTCATTTTCTTAGTTAAAGTAATACCGGTATATCGGTATATAGCTAATCGGACACTCACAGCAAATCTTTCATTCTTGCTGTATATAATGCTAGTCGCCGTTTGCGCACTTCGTGCTGCTTCGTCTGCTAGCGTGGACTGCCGTCCACAGTGATGGCCAGCATATTAAAAAAAAACAAAAAACAGGCGGGAACAGTCAAAAAACCATCAAGATGGGAAAAAAAATTACCAGGAAGTGCTTGTCCAGCATTGAATTTTTCGATTCACAACCAATAAAACCCAAAAGAAAGACATACTTAGACATTTTTATGTTTGTTTTGCATACACAAAAATTTAAAACTTTTATTCTTCCCATTATGTATATACAATTTTCAGTCAAGAGCCACAGATTATTTAACGATTCATTCACTTACTCGACATGAGTACAACAGATAGATAGCAATTCCAAATAATGGCAATTATCTGAGCGAATATTACTTGATACTGGACGGGAATCAATGAAAAATTAACTAGCTGTGCCAACGGCCAGAGCATATAATTGCTTTTCATGATTGAGAAATAGCTTTCCTTAATGCGAGCAACAATTTTATCATGCTCATCTCCATTGATAAACGGCACCAGATACGACAGAAACAATGTAAATGGTGGCGAAAAGCATGTCTGATCGATGAGCATCTTTTTGACAGCCCTCTGCAACGTCGACTTCTCCTTGGGCACCAATCCATCCAGTGAGACATACCACTTGCGCAACGATGGCCCGACTACAACCAATCCGAGTGCACTGAAACGTGCCGTTCGGCTAGCATTCCAATCTTTAAACGATTTCTTCTCAATGCCTATTTGAGCAATCACATCACCAGCACCCATTATTATGGCACAATTGATACCCTCACGTATGTAGGCGCTTAATGCCATCTTTGGATTGCTTAGATCCGAGCAGTTTCCAATTGGGTCCAATTGGGTTTTTTAAAACACCTGTTGGATATCTCTAGCAAAGGACGATAGAATCTGATGTATTTTATATTTAGCTGTAGCTATATAACTAGTAATTTGGATAATGGATCGATTGTATAATTGGTTATCTTCTATTTATAATGGTACACTTAAATTTCGAATTTATTTATTTTCTCAGAGCTTAGTTTCTCGTAATTTCTTATTCACTTCACAATTTTGTTTGGTTAGTTTTGTTATCGGAGTAATGTTGGCAAAGTCTCATATTGATTATGTTATCGAGGCACACTCATTTTCAAATTAACACTGGCGGACAGCCATCCAGTTTTACACGATGACTTAAGTCTCGGGCTTTTTTTTAAATTGGATTTCGGAAACCGGGTTCGAGGCAAAAAGTCTTGCCCAGCCAGCGACCGGCCATTTGTCTGCGTTTTGCCATGCTTAAATTCAAATTACACATATACGGGGCTGTAATTATAAGCATTAATAGTTTTGCGGTGTTGCAAATTGAATATGAGAGCTCTAAAAATTATTTTCATTGCCAGCCATACGCATAATAATTGGCTTTTATGTAGTAAATTGATTATATAATCGAAAACAGGATGCAAGGATGCACGCGATCTGCAATACGCAGCAACTCTGAAAAGAAAATCAGATTTAAACAGCAAATGACACAAGTCTAATTTCAACGCTGAAGTTGCATAGCTCATTTATCAAATATTTGTTTATTACCAAACATAAAAATGTAATAAACTAAACAAGCTTAATTAAATTATAAAAAAATCAAATACTTATTAAATATTTCTGGATTACATTTATTTTATATTTATGAATACGTATGATTACATTAGTTTAAGGATTCTTTTATTTAATTTATTTAATCCAACCATAGTGTCAGTGCTATTACTTGATATTCTTGAGCACCGTTCCAGAAGAAGCTTTCGGTGATAACTCAGCATCTTTTTCACCACTTTATAGACGCTTCTTCTTTTTCTTCTTTATAATTGTCTTGGTATCATTGGCATCGTCAGTGGATTCGGATTTAGCTACGACAATATTAACGCCATGATTAGATTCATTGGGAGGAACTTCAGGGTCTAGTGTCAAGTCAATATTAGTTGCAGTTTGAGTTGAACGCTTTTTCTTTTTCTTGAGTTTTTGTATTTCAACATCGATCGCTTTATTTGGCTCCGATTTAGTTAAAACATATTCGTCCTGCTTCGAGTCTTCATCATTGTCAGAAATAATTTGGCGCTTCCTTTTCTTCTTTTGCTTAGGTTCAAAAGCATCGCTCTCGTGAGTGGATTGCGATTTAGTTGGATCTTCAGCTTTTTTACGCATTTTGGCCTGCTTGTCAGCCGTCTCTTTCTCCTTCGATAGATTCACATAGCTTGGCGAAACGCCAGTCAACGCCAACTTTCGCATCTTTTCTTTTGGCGTCTTTGTGGATGCCATCAGCTCCTGGCGTATCTTATAGAAACTGCCCGGTGAACTCCAACGACAATGCATCTCAGCACTCCTTTGGTCAGCCCTACGTAGCTTCCTTGTGATCTGCCTGTCCACCTCGACGCGCGACTGATAGTGGCGTCCAAAGAACGGATGACGCACTGGCAGCATGACCTTCTGTGAACCGCTGGCCTCGGCAACAACTTTAGTTTCCTCATCGGAGCTTAGCTGCTCTACAATATTTATACGCCGGCTAACCATCATGTGGCCCATCAGTGGCAGCTGCCGCAAAGCATACTTGCCCTTAATATTCACATAGCCAACAGATTGGCTAAAGGGGGCTTCATAGTTGGTGGAACGCACCTGTATATCGCTGACGTAGCGCCGGCCGGGCAATTTAACGCGCTTGTTCAGCAGTGCACTAAGATCCATGCCCTTAGGGCACTGCACCACCCAGGCGTCATGCGTAGAAATATCATAATCCTTGATTTCCGGAGAGCAGCTGGCAAAACGTTGTGTGTTGATATCTGAGTAGTCATTATCCTCCAGAAACTCATTTTTGTGTTGCTTGTTCAAATTGCGTTCGCTTTTGGGAACTTTGGTTTTGGGCTTCAATTCGACCTCCTTCTCATCGTCTTCGTCGGATTCACCAAATTTGGTAAAGTTGTACTGCAAAGAAAGTTTCGTTTTAGCACAAACAAATCAAATTTAAGTTTTTTCATTAAATATTTCATTTACGAACATTCTTTTTGTCGCGATTTTTCATATTGAAAATTTATAATTTTTATTAACTATATTTCAACAGAGACTTCGATCCGTTCAACTCACAATTTTATTTCAAGTGATTGAATTGTGTATCTACAACAAATGAAGTACTTCTCATAGACATAAATCTCAGTGCAGCAACTGCACGTGCGCAATCGGCGTCAGTGTTGAGCAACGGCCGATTTTCAATATTGATGTCTATCGATTAGATTTGTATATCATATAGGGGATTGCTGGAAACTATTTTTAAATTTCGATTTGCATAAGATTTTTGGAATAAACACGCAATGAACTCTTTTATTCAAATTCATTACAAAACAACGGAGTGAGCGATCCCCTATCGAAATTTTATTGAAAAACACTGGTCCCACAAGGCATTGAGACAAAAATTGCTTTTGCATTTTGCAAGAGTAATCTTTCACACCAAATCAATATTCATTTCGATCTTTTCTGCAACTGATTTTGATCAAATGCAATTCAAAATCTATTTCAGGAATCCCCTTATAATTTGTTAATTTGTAGTGTGCAACTTTTGTCTCTCTCTGCGCACGTACGTCACAATTTACATATGTAAATGGCGCACGCCCGCTCCCAAGTTTATGAGGCCGACTTAGGTTCAGTAGCTCAGCTTGTAAACTTATAATAATAAAAAGATATGTATATGACTAAATCAACACATTAAAGAATTATCTACCATTTAAAGCCAAAACATAACATATGCATCTGTATTGTCAAATGGCTGTTCAAGTCAGAATTCCATCTGCACGCAGACGCTATTAAATTTATTTAATCTAGATGACACTTTTTCTGCCTATGGTATATATCAACATGTATACCAAGTTTGGTTCCTCTAGCTTCAAAATTTTGGAAAAAACTGCGTTCATACAGACGGACATTTCACAAACCCAATATTCTTTTTTTTCGCAAAGAAATTAAAAAAAAAAAAAGGCTATAAATAATTTTAGTAATAAATGAACATAAAAATAAGTATCGATAGTAAAATCGATAGTTTGCCAGCTCTATATTGAGACGTAAATGCGCAGAGCAGTGCGCCATGTCAGCCTTTTTCAGGGCAGATCTGTCCCTTTTTAAAATGAATTTTCCTGAACTTTTCAGAAACATCCCCTATCCGGAAATCTGTCCTTTTTTAAATTTTGTTATACTTTTTAAATATTTAAGTAATATATATATTTTATTGTAAAATAACAAAATTGTAAACCATTTTAAAGTTTTTTTTTTTTTTAATTGTTAAATTAAAGTGGCACCGCTGAAATGGTGGATTATGATTCCGCAACTAGTAAACAAGTTTAATTAAATGTATCGGTTCGAGAAATCGTTTGTGAGATTCACACATTGCGAATTAGTGCTGACATATCACCTTTTTTCAGGACAGATCTGTCCCTTTTTAAAACAATTTGCCTGAACTGAATAAATAATATAAATAAATAATCTTAATATATACAATAACTTAATAAGCGATGTAGATGAAGTTGTTGACAAGGCATTGAAATGCTTTTGAATGAAGTTTAAATGTAAAGATCGGTCGGTTTTTTCCTTTTTTAATTTTTTTTGTTGCCTTTTTTCGGGGTCTGTCTATCCTGTTTTTGTTATCGATTTCTGGCAGCACTGGACCTGACGTGAAAATGGCCAAATTGGCAACATAGCATGTAATGTTATCGATAAGTTGGTACTTGTCGTAATTCAACGTTTAGCAACGCTGTGAGTCGGCCCTTTTCTTTTTGCATTTAGCGCGTACCTGCCACATGCTTTTTTTTTAATTTATATTTATAATTAAAACACGCAAAAGTAGCAAGACACAGGAAATGATGCTGTTCCATGAACTGGAGCTGGACCATCGTATGCTCAAAGTAAATATTACATACATTTGATTGTAGTAAGATAATTAGTAATCTTTTATAATAGGCAATTGCTCAGCTTGGCTGGGAAAAGCCCACGCTCATACAGCCGACGGCAATACCGGCAAAGATGTGGTGGTACGTGCCCGCACTGGTTCTGGGAAGACAGCTGCTTATGCGCTGCCACTCATACAGAAGATCCTTAACTCCAAGCTGAATGCCAGAGAACAATGTGTTAGCGCATTTTCTTTGGCGCCTACAAAGGAGCTGTGCCGTCAGTCGCGTTAGGTCATCGAACAGCTGGGTGAATCGTGCGGCAAAGTTGTGCTTGTGGCTGACATCGCCGGTAGCTCTAACGATGCTGCTGCACAGCGGCATGCGCTTTCCGAACGGCCAGATATTGTCGTTACCACGCCATCAAAGATTCTAGCGCATGCAGAGGCCGGCACTGGCGTGGTGAGCCTACAGCACATTGAAACGCTTGTGGTGGACGAGGCTGATCTTATATTTGCCTTTGGCTATGAAAAGGACTTTAAACGTTTGATGAAACACCTGCCGCCCATTTATCAGGCTGAGCTCGTGTCGGCCACCATTACAAATGATGTGGTGTGTTTGAAGGGACTCTGCCTGCACGATGCCGTCACACTGAAGCTGGAGGAGCCAGATCTGGTATCCCTAGAACAGCTTACACATCAGCGCATTCTCGCCGAGAAGAACGACAAGCCGGCAATTTTATGTGCACTTTTAAAGCTCACGCTCATCCAAGGCAAAAGCATTATCTTTGTCAACAATGTAGATCGCTGCTACAAGTAAGTTGTACATACATATATAAGTCCAAATCGATTATCAAACTTTTCCAATGATGACAAAACCTATACTTCATGGTAGTACGCAACTGGCAACAGTTGGCGCACGCATGACCACAAACTAATCTTCTCGCTGATGGCCAGAATCATGTCGAGAGTTGCATTCGAATCGTGTTAACTGCTTAAAATTAATATCATGTTTTCTGTTTTCATTTAGGGTACGCCTGATTCTGGAACAGTTTGATATTCGCTCCTGTGTGCTAACTCAGAACTGCCGGCCAATATATGCATACACACGATAAGTCAGTTTAATAAGGGCACCTACGACATCATAATTGCCTCGGATGAGCATATGCTGGAGAAGCCAGCAGGAAAAACCCCATGCAATTTGAACCTGAGCGATTTTGAGTCAAGTGACTCGCGTGGCATTGATTTTCAGGGCGTTAACAATGTGATTAACTTTGATTTTCCACTCGATGTCACCTCATACATACACCGTTCTGGACGAACGGCGCGTGGCAATAATAAAGGTTCGTGCCTGCCGTTTGTCAGCGTTAAGGAGCTGCCTATGAGCATGGCCGTTGAGGAGTGGCTACGCAGCTGCTTTGGCAGGGAGACGCTGCCCAAGCATCTGCCTTCACCCAACACTGAAGATAGCAACAAGGAGGCTATTAACAGCACGGGCGACCCCAAAAGAAGCAATGCGATGATATTATCTGCACAAAAAACGCAGCAGTTGCTCAAAACCAAACACTTGTTAAAATTACTCTGCTCACATTTCCGCAACTTCGCCAGGCTGTATTAATATGTATGTATGAGGAGGTGGAAGCGTTTCGCTATCGGACTATCTATTGCTGGCGTGCGGCTACCCGTGTTGCCGTGCATGACACGCGCATACGGGAGATTAAGGCTGAGATACTCAACTGTGAGAAGCTCAAAGGCTTCTTTGAGGAGAACAAACGGGATCTGCTGGCCCTGCGTCACGACAAACCATCACGCACCATCAAAGTGCAGTCGCGTCTCTCTCACCTGCCCAACTACATACTACCCAGCGCTCTTAAGCGTGTAGTCATCAAAAGTTCATGAACCACAACACAATCGGCCAAACAGCCGCGCATCTCCAGCGCCAAAGCGGCTGTCCAGTGCCAGAGAAATGATCCTCTATTGGTCAGTGAGGTGGACTATGGGAAACGACGTTGTGTGCTCAGGCGAAAACAGGCTAAATGATTGTTCACAAGTTTGGTGAACAGTTGTTCTTTTTCTAGTATATACGATTGTAGTCTCTAAGCGCAATAGTTTCTATAGTTTATATGAGCTGTAAATTTGGCAGATGTCCAAATTGCTTTATTCTGTCCATTAAAAATTCAATAAATGGACAATATTCAATTGATTTCAACTGAAGACCATTAGACAAAAAACCAAAAAAACTAACGGTAACCATAAAATATCTTTATATTGTGGGTAAATTTATTTTATTCAATGAGAGTTGTAGACTTCCCGCTCATCTCTAATCTGCAACTATATGTGAGAATTTCTTCGGCGTGCCGAAGATAAATACCCTTGCAGAAGAGATTTGCATAATAAAACTTATTTTTCAACTATGACAGCTATAAGCTTTAGTGATCCGATTTTGATAAATTTTGGTCAACATATGTGGATAGTGTTTATAAACATAGTGAGCTTGGTCGAGTTATTTTGAAACAAAAAAGTTTTTCATACAAAAACTTATTTTTCAGCCGATTGTTTCCTAAAACTGAGAAACTAGTTCGCATAGAAACACAGACGGACATGACTCGGCTGTTGATGCTGATCACGAATATACAATTTTTTTTTCTGAAACCTCTATTAACCTCTGCAAGGGTATAAAAATGCCTTTATCAGCTTAGCTGGTGATATTTGTTTGGAAATGTTTCTCAAGCTTTCCAAAATCCTCAGTTCTCTTTCTAACTTATGTACATTTTCTATATTGAGAAGTTAGTGCACACTGAATAGAGTGAAACAGCAAAAATGTAATGTACATTTTTGACCCATTTCAGTTATGGATTGAAATGTTTCAAATTGTTAATATTTTATAGCTATATTATTTGATTTGATCGATTTGGCGATTAATATGCACATTTAAAACCTACTTCATTCAGCCACTCTCCGGTATTAGCAACACTTTTGCGATTTGCAATTTCAACACAATTTTGCGATTTCGTTTTTGAAGCGCTACGGTTATCGCAAAAGTTGGTTATCGATGTGTTTCGTTTCGATTTTGTTATTATTTATTCACTATTTCAATGCGTACATGTTTGCAAAAGCAATGAGCCTTTTATTTCATTATTCAATAATTGTTCCTACTTTACACTACTTATATTTGTCTTACCTCATGAAAAATCAAGTGTTTCATGAATGCACCTTCCAGCACTGTGAGTCAAACCATATCGCTAACTTCTATCGATGGGACAAATTCTCCACCACTTAAATTTGAAGTAGTGTCAGTAAATGAACAATTAAAAACTCAACATACACTCATTTCGAATATTGAGTATGGCAAAATAATTTTAAAACATTAAGGAATAGAGTTAAAAAAATTTTTAATTTTATCCTGTTGCTTATTTATACGAAAATTAAAAGCTTACTTTTCAAATCGTAAGCTAAACAATACCGAAATTACCGGAGCGCATTTTCTTGCGATATAAAAAGTAAATCGCAAACATTTTGCGATTGCGATAACCGGAGCGTGGCTGAATACTTCTCTTTCTAACACTCTGTACATGCAGACGTGCATGTATCCTTTACTAGGATGTAGAATTTTCGACATTATCCCATTTGAGTGAACCGAAAAATATTTGCAACCCATTTGAGATATTGATTTAAATGACGGAAATTGTTTTTAACATTTTATTATTGTCATTGAAATAGTTAGCATTCATACAATACAAATTATTGATTTTCAATTAATTAATATTTATTACATCTGCAATGTATAGTTTCATATATTGAATTACACAATACCAAGTTAAATTTTGGAAAATTTTGCGTTATGCAATACATAGACACAAATGTAAGGAATAAAAACCGTTCGATTTAATTCGATTCGGTTGTCGGATTGGTAAAGATGTTACACGCATTTATATCAAGTTAAGTTATCGATATACGATAGGCACACTGAAACAACAAACTAGGCAAAAAACACAATAAGTGGGAAGGAGATGGAGAATATAATATCTTTTTTTTTTTGTTAACTCTAAAGTGAAAGTACAATTAATATGTTTATAATTTAGCATAATAATATAACCTTTCTTTTTAGGTGTATCCCTGGGTGACAATATACATACATACATACAAATGCATATGTGTAAGTATTAATGTATATAACTATAAATATATCATATAGCTGAGGCTCTGGACTCGTTGAGTGTATGACAAGGAACAAATTCAGCGACTAGGCTGAAGTGTTCTTCAATATTTCTCTATTTATAGATAGGGTCTATAGTTAATGCTTAAGGAAACAATAAGATCACACAATGAGGAAAGCAGGCAAAAAGCAAAGAAAAGTAACAAAAGTTTTGATTCAACAAAGTTTACAATTATAAGCAGAAAGATTTTGAACATTTTCAAAACTAGACTAAAATGCAGCCACATACTATTGAGTTACAGATATATATGTATATATATATATATTCTTACGATTTAACGTTGTTAAAAATGTGTTTTCGCTTTTAATTATTTTCTATTTTTTGTATTATGTCGCAATTGGCGCTAGAGAATTTTACACTCGTTGTGTATGCTTATGATTTGTTTTGTTGTTTTCTGTAATAATTGTTTGTCAACTTCTTTATTAGCACAAAGGACATTAATTTTAATATTTCTTTTGTTGCAATTAGGTATACTTTAATTTATGTAGATAATAATTTTGCTCGCACATAAAATAATTATCTTTGCTTTTTTTTATGTTTTTTTTTTTTGCTTTTTAATATGTCATTTTCTGTTTGTCCTTTTGAATAAATATATCTGCATAAGCAACTTTATATATATACATATGTATGTATGTAAAGACGCATATATCGGTAAACCATTTCGAACATTCGTATATTTTTGTTTGCTCTTTCCATTCATTTTCTTTGCGTTTTGCGTGCGTTTTAGAGGTTTTTCCTTTTTATATAAATAAATTACTATTCATATGTATAAATATTTATCTATATATTTATATATATAGTCGAAATCTATCGATAAAACATTAAGCATGCAACAAAACAATTTAAAAAAAAAAGTGGCGTACAACCCGCAGCCGGCGCCTTTTCTCGTGTCCGTGTGTCCCTGTCCCGGTGAGGTGTTAGGTGCATTTGTTGTCGTGGGGGTTAATTGAATGAGCGGCCTCTTAAAATGTGTTGGGCGAACTGCTTAAATGGGCACATAGTTGCCCTTGGGTTTGTAAAAGATCTGGCCACGGAACACACGTCGGCGTATTTCGCTTAGAAGCAGACGTTTTTCCTTCTTAATCTTCTTCAGCACACCCTTGTTCTCCTGGGCGCGACGGGACAAATATGGCAGTACCTCCTCAACGGGACCGTACGGTATATACTTGTAAGCTGAGTAACCGGCCTGACCTGTAAGACGTAGCAAAGATTACAAATAAGAGGATATATTTAAAAAACAAAAAAAAAAAAAATTTTATCTTCGTGCGTGCCGAAGATATATACTCTTGCAGAAAAGTTTTACATAGGAAAACTAATTTTTCAACAAACTGTCCCTTCGGCAGCTATAAGATATAAAAGTCCGACTTTGATGAAATTTTATCAATTTATGTGGAAAGTGCTAAGACTTAGGTATATTGAGTTTGGTGGAGTTATTTTGAAAAACAAAAAAGTTTTTCTTACAAAAAACGAACCGATCGTTCCTATGGCAGCTTTAAGATATAGTGGTCCGATTTTGATCAAATTTTGTCAACTTATGTGGTTTAGATATAGTGAGTTTGGTTGAGTTATTTTGAAAAACAAAAAATTGTTTTTCTACCGTGTTATAGTGGTCTGATCTGGCCAATTCAACTATAGGTACTACCTGCAGAAAGCAGAAGCATCTGTGACAAGTTTCATCAAGGTAACTTTAGAACAAAGTCCTGAAAAAGCATATAAACAGACAAACGGGCTTGACTCGGCTTTTGATGCTGATCACGAATATACAAACTTTTTTTTTTCTGAAACGTCTCCTTCAGTGCGTTACACATTTCGTGACAACATTATATTACCCTCTGCAAGGGTATAAAAAGGCACAGCGAAGGATACTAACCCAGCGGGAAAGTGATATAATCACACATGCCAAGCAATTGACCAAAACAGATGACCTTATCCTCTGGTGAGATGCCAATAGTTTTCATATTCTCAATGGCAAAACGCACCGTGTCCTCGTTGTGTGAGGCAACCATAATGCCAATCTTTCTGGCATCATCGCCATTATCCTTTAGTAGCTGTGCGCATAAAAAAAAAAATAGATGAGTGTGGCATAGTTTTATAAAGAATGAAGTTAGCTGTTACCTTAATGCGACGCAGGCACTCGGTGAGGGTCTTATGGTACGTATCTGTGGTGGCTTCATAGGTGGGATTCACGGGATCTGCATAGCCCAACGCCTGCGCGCGTGCTCGCTCCTGATCCATGTATGCGCCACGCACAAGCTTGGCGCCAAAATAGAAATTCTGTCGCTTGGCCTGCTCCAGATCAGTGACAACCTGCTCAAAGAAAAAAAATAAAAATCCAAAATAGTTAATTGAAATCTAGTAGGTTGGCAGCAGGTGTGTTATATCTCACCTCACGGTTAGCTTCTCGCAAATAGCACTGATAGGTATTGAATACAATGGCCTTGTCTTTGTTATACTTGCGCATCATCTCCAGCGTAATGCGCGAGATCGCTGGCTGGAAGTAGGTCTGCTCTGCATCAATCATAATGCGTACATCGAGCTCAGCGGCAGTCTAAACGAATGAAAATCAAGATTCATTTTAATGTGTTTATCTTAAAAGATGGGAACACAATCGATTGTGAAAGACTGTTTCACAGCCAGTTTAAAAACGCACAATGGAGCCAATTTGGCTTTGCTTGGTTTTCAATTAAAAAGTTCGACAATCGTCGAAAATGGAACTGCTTCTGCGTTTTTATTGGATTATTGGAAGCGCAAGCTTACGGCCGAAAAATGGCGCAATTACCGAAGGAAAAGGGATAATGAAGTCAAGTAGAGCCGCTCGGAAGAGCTCGATATATCGAATTAAATTTTGTTTAAAAAGTCAGCAGATATTGAATTAAACTCTATATATTTATTTATCGATATATCGAATTAAATTTTGTTTAAAAAGTTAGCAGATATTGTATTAAACTTTTTATTTAGGTATTAGAAATAATTTAAGTATTATGGTTTTATCTGAAAAAGTTAGTTGACTTAAATTTTAAAATAGCAAAGAAAATGAAGAGTTTATGTATATCGCGTGGAGGCGATATCATATCAAACCTTTGTGCTGATTTTCATTAAAAAATCGATAACATCGATATTACTTTTACATTGTTTACTCATCTGGACAATACTATCTATAGCAGCGGTGGGCAAGCCCTTACCTTCGTTGCTCTGAGTGCTCTGAGTGCTCTGAGTGCTCAGACCGTTATGTTTGTAGGCTCGCGATTTTCGTCGCGACAAATACAACTGTTTCTTTGGTGCAGCCGAAAAAGGCTTGTACACTGAGCAAAAAAGCGAAGTAGATTTTAATTTCCTATGATTTTTACTAATTGCTGTTGGCAAATTTTTCAACGTAAATTTAATAATGACCGAAAATAATCATTTTTTTAAATCAAACAACAGGAAAACAGCGATGACTCGAGATGCTCCTCGACGTATAGAACCCTAAGAGTGTTCACTTTGCTTTGATTTATGACTTCAAAAACTTTGTTTGTTGTAGATGTTGTTGTACTGCTCTCGATTCAAAATTTCGTTCCCAACGCTGGTTTAAGCCATGATCATCGATAATATCAAATGCTGCCTGTATCGCTTAACATACCTTTACAATTGTGTTTAGACGTCGAATCATGTTTCTAAACATCTCTTCTTCTTTGGGAGATATTTGTGAGATCAGTCGACGCATTTGACCTGTTAGCGGATCGGGCACGCGAAATGTGTCGCTCAACTGTGAATCCTCATCGACAATGCCCGACCAAGGAAAAAGATGCAATATGCTAAAAGACAGAGAGCGAGAGAAATAGAGAATCGTTATTACAGTAATTTGAATTGATTAAGATTTAAATACTTTTAGGGTGTTCACCCAACCCTCGCAGCGTTGCAGATCGCAGATTTTCGGCAGTTAGGTAAACACCCTATATATATAGTCTTAATATCAGACAACAGATTGTTAATGTAGGAATTAATTGTTTTAGATGTTGTTTAACTTAATATCATAGGAAATTTTTAGGTTACAATGATTACATTTAATTGATAGCAGAATTGAAGTTTAATCTGTTACCCAACTTCAAATCGGCTTCAAGAATACCACAAAAAAAAGTAAGAGCGTTGCAGTCGGGTTCTCCCGATTGCGATGTACTCTGTTTTCTGTACATTTAATAAATTAAATTTTTGCAAGGACTAATTATATACTTCTAAACTGTCCTTAAACTTAGGTAAAGTGAGTTTGGTTGAGTTATCTTGAAAAACAAAAAAGTTTTTCATACAAAAACTTATTTTCAACCGATTGTTCCTATGGCAGCTGTAAGATATAGTTTTCCGATTTTGATGAAATTTTATCACCATGTATACACTCTTCTTAAGCTTAGGTAAAGTGAGTTTGGCTGAGTTATCTTGAAAAACAAAAAAAGGTGTTCATACAGAAACTTCTTTTTCAACCGATCGTTCTTATGCAGCTATACGTTATAGTGGTCCGAACTGGCCGATCTTAATACTTTGTCTGCCTATGGTATATAACAACATGTATACCAAGTTTGATTGGCCTAGCTTCAAAACTGTGGGAAAAACCTGCGTTCATACAGCCGGACGGACGGATAAACAGTTCACAAACCCAATATACTCTTTGTTTTCCATTTTGCAAAGTATAAATATAAAATTATTTTCAATTTGTGTTTAATACATACCCCTCTTTGTCACTTGTTACGTTCTTCAAGAACTGCTGAACATCCTTGTTATCGCCAACGCTGGAATAATACTGCTCGAGATCCTTGATGGTCTTGTGATGAGTCAGCACGTTGCCCTGCCCGCCGACAAGTGCTTCCATATATTTACGTGTACGCATTATGACCTCAGATAGTTGCAGCTAAACAAATATTCAAAAAAATTCCCTTCTATAAATTATTGCTGTTACTTTAAATAAGTAGTCAATTTCTCATCCATTTCAAAACGTTTTCATTTATGTTTAAGCAAAAATCTTTTCATAAAAAAAACAAGTCAGAATGTTTGCCGTCGGATACACTCGACTGCAAAAATTGCTTGATTGCAAGGGCGGGGGTGGGCGTGGCAAAATTATTTTAATACAATCTATTAAATAGAGCAACAGAATTCAAACTGCAAAATTTGGTGATTCTAGCTAAAGGGGTGGGGGAGATACAGACTTTGCTTATTTGTGGGTGCGGATCAATCACGGATGTGATAAGTAGCCCTTGTGCTAAATTTGGTTACTCTAGCTATAAAACTGTGGAAGATATAGGTTTATGCGGTTTGTGGGGGAAGGGGTGGGGGTGGGGAGAGATCTTGACACTTTGTCTGCCTATGGTATATACCAACATGTATACCAAGTTTCAAAACTGTGGAAAAAACTGCGTTCATACGGACAGACGGACGTTTCAAAAACCCAATAGACTTTTTTTTCAAAAAAATTAAAAAAAAAAAGTATAAAAATCAAACAAAAATTGTCACATTTTAATGAAACTTTCTGAGCTTGCAAAAGTTTGGTAAGTTTGATCGAGTTTTCTATTTATTATTGAAAAGCCTTAAATAAGTTGTTAGGATTGCATTTAACCAAATTTGATCAAAATGAAACAGTCAGAACAGAAATGTTCAAAGTTTCGGATCTTACACGGTCTTTTCGGTTCCGAGAATTACGGTTCTCATTTGCCGGATATTAAAAAAAATTAATAAGCCGGCTCTGAGTTTTATTCGGTTAACGGTTCCGGTTTCTTGTTTAAAATTTGCATCATTTAATTCAATGACAAATTTCATTACAATTTTTCATTTAATCAGCCAACTAGCAAAAAGTTTTGAGGGTGCAAAATTGTTGATAGTTTGTAAAAATACATATTTATAGTGTATTTGCACTTACCAATAGCTGCGGACGGCCCAGTGCGGTCAATTTAATTGCTGTGATGCCAGTTCCAAAGGTGGCGCCTGTTTATAGTTGTTGTTGGATTCGGAAATGAGAAGCATTTGAAAGGTTAGTTAGTGAATGAATGCGACATGACCCAAGGAAAGGCAAAGCTAATCGAAGCAATTCGAGGCGAGGCGAGGCGAGGCGAAGCGAGGCATAATACGTAGAATGCAACTTAGTCAACTTATCTGTTCATACTCCATACGACATGCAATCAATACATCGGCTACACACACACACACACACACATACACACACACATACACACAGATTTACACAATACAGATTAAAACAGCAAAAAGTACAAACTAAACTAAACTAAAACAAACAAGTAAGAACACTCTAGTCGAGTTTGCCCGACTATGAGACTCCCTGCTCCCAACTTGCACTTCAAGCAGTTCAGCGGCAACGCAAGCAAGCAGCGCAGGTAACTTGCCCAGTGCTTGTCAAACTGTTGTTTCTGACTGCTGAGACAGGTGGAAATAGATTCATCAATAACTTTGATGCTTGTTATCCGATCGTTATGAAATTTACGCAGCTGATCAACATTGATAAAAACATATGTCTCTATGTGATTATGGGAGCGCGTATTGTAGAGTTATATTAAATTTGCGGGGGTTCGGTGGGACTTACACAAAATTTGAAATAAACTTGACCTGCGTATAGTATACAGGAACCTATATGCTAAGTTTGGTGTCTCTAGCTCTTATAGTCTCCGACATCGATGCGTTCATACGGACAGGCAGACAGACGGACATGGCTATATCGACTCGGCTGTTGATGCTGATCCAGAATTATATGGTTTACATAGGCGGAAATGTCTCCTTTTGAATGTTACTTACATTTGCAGTACTTTATAACTCCCTTTCTTCCCAATTTTAATGGGAACAGTGAGCAATAACAATTAAAGAAATACACGACGACAAAGCAATTTCTCATCAAATATGCTTCAACGCTCGAGATTTGATTTTGAGTAGTTTTTAATTTAATATTGGTTTTGGTTTAGTTTACGATTTATTAACGGCTTACCCTGGGCCCGAGCTCGCGGCTCTTTGTCATCGTCATCTGACCAACACACACACATTTAAGGCATAAGTATTCGGATTCAAACAGTTGGAATATCATGATATTTGGTTTTTGAAGTGAGTTTGAATGGAGTTTGAAATTAGTTTTTTTGATTTAGTTTCGATGCGATTCATTTGGATTTGAATCCATATACATATATATTCATTCATTTGCGGTTAGAGATTATCGGTTATCGTTTGTCATTTTTCAATTATTGGGACGCCCCGTCAGATTATCACGAAACGGTAAAATAGATGTGAAAAAAATGCATTTGATAGAAAATTAATCAAAATTAAAATGAAGTGAACAAAGTTATCTCAATTGCAAAGAAAATACAACGGTAATAAATATTTTATAAATAATAAAACCAGGGGTGCCCAAAGCCTATACACGCAACGCACATTTGCTTTTGTATTCCACATAGCATTTAGAATGTGTGTGATCTTGCACACGCCATAAGCGAGCGGTGCATATTGCAAATTACACAAACAATTTTACGCTTTTCGCTTTCCGTACACTTTTGTAGCTGGCAGAACAAAAACAATTGTGCGTCGTGGGTATAGACTTGTAGTCCCGTAATACATTCGAATGTATTTTGTTGTTGCGTTATCGTTTTGTGTACACTGAAAGAACAAAAATATGCACTAGCTTTTTTCAATTGTCATTTAATTTAGCAGGTTCCTAATTTTTTTCTGTGTACACATGGAAAACAAAAAAAATTTCGGTACATGGGTGCGTGCGATTGCTTTTATTTGTATTGGTGCGTACACATCCATAAGACAGCTTTGGGCACCCCTGATAAACACCCTTGCAGAAAAGTTTGTGTTTACTGAACATTTATTTTCAACTGATTCTAAATAATAGACTATTCTACGCGTATAACTCAGAATTTGTAAGTTTGATTGAGTTGTCTTGCACAACAATGATCTTTTTCCGATCGTTTCGAAGGCACCCATATGTATATATAATGTTCCGATCTGGGCATCTTTTTATAGTTTCATTAAGCTACAAATTTATTACTCTCTGCAAGGGTATAAAAACAAACCAACCACAGAAAGATCAACAATTTACAGCTATAACAAAAAACAAATATTAATTGAATTAAGAAAATAGTAGTTACCTAACAAATAAACCTCACATTCATTAGTCACTTAATGTTATTTATATATGCCGTATATTCCTCTTACACTTTATAAATTGATTTTTGGACAGAAATACGCGAAAATATTATCATCAATCTAAAAACAAACTGAAAATCTGTTGAAAAATTTAATTCGATATAAAAACGAATATATTAAACAGAATTGTTAAACTTCAATTGTTTTAAATAAATATATTGGCATGTTTCTGACTAATTTTGAAACCTGCTCTCGTTTTCATTTCCGCAAATATATTAAATTTACAAATGTAGAAACAAATTTTAAGAAATTCAGGAATTTATCTTTTGGAATTATTTAGTATTTTTTTCTAAATTTACAAATCACGTGTTAAGCTGTTTGTTCAACTCCAATCTATAAAGTTGTGAACATTTTTTACAATGAATATAAAAACTTTTGTTTTATAATGCTGAACATAAATTTGGTTACCAATACCTTTGTATAATGATTTAGAGAGGTAAGTTTTTAAAAACTTTTGGGAAAAAAAAACTAGCAAAAAAAAAAAAAATAAAAAATAATGAACTGAAAGGGGTGTACAAATAAAGGGAATGCAGAGCACATGCATAGATTATCTTTGGCATTTTGGTATGGTTGGGGAAATGGGAGATTGAGACAGAGCCTTACCCGAAACGGCTTCCAGACACTTGATAAAGGTCTCCATGTTTCGCTCACAGGTTGCCTCGTTCAGATAGAAATAGGTGCGTGCGCTGCTCACCTTGTAGCGACGATCGGCAAAGGACTTGTCCACATGATACTGCGGCAAGGCGCCCGCGTCCTTGGCATTATCACCGGCGCTGGAAACGGAAGATCTGCAAGAGAAAAAAAGAGAAATGGAAGTAAAAAATTAAATGAAATGTGTATTGAGGAATGAGTGCAATTGCATTTAATTTTAGTTGTTACACGTACTCAACTTCACGCTTCTCGGCCTCCTCCTGGGTGATGTCCTCTTCAACGGAATAGTCAAGAATAGGCTTGACGCCAAATGAGCGAAGTCTACGACATTGACGATGATAGAAAAATCAAAACATTAGAACGATCAATTGAACATTAGACAAGCGGCTAAGCCGAGTTAAACAAGTAAGAATGCTCTAGTCGGGTGTGCCCGACTACGAGACGCCCTGCTCCCAACACTTAACTTGTGCAGTGCCTGTGAAATTGTAGTTTCTGACTGCTGAGACGGGGGGGAAATAGATTCGTCAATAATTTTGATGTTTCTTACCCGATCGCAACGAAATTTACGCGACTGATAAACATGATAAAATAAATATGTGTACCAAAAATGAAAGCTACATGTTTAAAATTGTGGCTGTGGGATCTTTTTGCGAATTGCGGGGGTGCGGGGAGGGGTGTATCCGAAATTTGAAATAAACTTGATCTGCGTATGGTATACAGAAACCTACATGACAAGTTTGGTGTCTCTAGCTCTTACAGTCTCTGAGATCGACGCGTTCATACAGACGGACGGACAGACGGACGGACAAACGGATGGACAAACGGACGGACCAGTTTATATAGTCGGAAATGCCTCCTTCTGCCTTTTACATACATTTGCAGTACTTTATAACTCTCGTTTTCCCATTTTTAATGGGAACAGGGACTAAAAAAAATGATGTAACACGTGTGTGAGCATGTGTGGGAGAGAGACAGAGACAGAGCAATTAAAAAATGATATAACTTGGGTGTGTGTGTGGGAGAGAGAGAGACAGAGCAAGTAATAAGTTTTTTTTATAGGATGTGGAGGCAGGAAAAAATGCTGGATTTGTTGATGTGTATACGAGATGGTTCGTTATTCGTGTTGTATGTACGGTAGGAATTGGATTTGTATGGAGGGAAGTGATCCCAAAATAGCATGCCACATGCCACAAGAACGTAGCATAAGTTATAGTTAGTGAGTTGGTTGCTTGCTTGGTTGTTTGTTTAATAATTGTTATTTGTGACCATAAACATAGCTTAGGAATCAATTGGCCACCTCTCAAGCGTCGGAACAATGGTGTGGCGATTCTCGCCGGCCACAAAATGCCCATAGAAGCTGGACTTCATCAGCAGGACAAACAATTTGCCGCCGAGCAGGGTGCGAGCAACTTTCAAAAGCTATATGATGGGTAGACGGGATCGCACATCATTTATCGTTTGTGGCATATATAGATATCGGTCCGGTGGAAGGTCGTTGTTGTTTTCGTTGTTGTTGGTATTAAGCACAGTGGTTGTTGTTTTTTTTTTTGCCATAGTTGATTTTTGTTCATGTATTGCACAACAGACAGCAAAGCGTTTCAGAAACAATTTAGAATGGAAGAAAAGAAAAGAAAATGTCTTGTTAGTTCATTCAATTAACGTTAAACAATTACCTTTCCAATGTGGGTATAATCTTGATCTGATCCTCCCCAGCGACAAAATGGCCATAGAAAGTTGCCTTCATCAATGCTGTAAATAACCTTGTACCCAATATTTTGTTTGCCGCTTTCATAAGCTGCGAAAAGTTGTTGTTTTTCGAATATTATCAATACATATATTTTTTCTTTTTAGATTTCTGTTTATTTTTGGTTTAAGGTACATACAACAAGCAAAAAAAAAAAAAAAAATTAGAAACTAAACATGGAGGGGGGGGGGGGGAGGCGGTTAAAATACCTATATATCAAATATCAGACACTAAGCAAAACAACAAATCATTTAAATATGTTCAGTCATAACAAAAATGAGGTACATATAGAATACAGTAGCCAAAAATGTTATTATTTGTAGCTCGATATGATTGTGACATCTTTGTTGTTGTTGTTTCTATATCTGTTTTGCACTTTGCGATACATAAATCATTTGAAATATCGCCAAATAAATATGTGAACAGAGACAGAGAGAAAGAGAGAGAGAGATAGACAGAGAGCAATGCAAAACGCGATGACAAAGCACAAGACCTGGCAATACATCGAAAATTGATGGCCTAAATAGGCAGGAAGATGTGTGCAATGAAGAAGAGAAAATAGTAAAAGCTCAAGAGTAGAGAGCTGGGTATTCTAGTTCCTTTCACAGATATAGTACAGTATTTCCTTACCCGATAAAAGAACTGTTCCTTCCATTTGTTAATTTCCGGATAAAAGAACTAATCGTTTCCTTAGTTCCTTTCCGGATAAAGAAAACGAACCTGTTCTTTATTAGATTTACGTTCCTTTACCTAGGTCAATATTATGCTTTTATGGATTGGTGACATGTTTAAAATTGTTGAAACTTTGAAAACTTTGAAAATGCAATAATTTAACCTGCCAACCTAGAAACGGAAAAGAAAGCGATCTTAAGCGCGGTGTCCACTTGACGCGTAATAGCAAGAAAAGGTAAAGCTCCATAAAACAAAAAACCTGTGTAGTTTTTACCCCATTTACCCCAGTTGACGCATGAAAAGGCCGCGTAATGTTAATTCGTTCTGTTGTCAATTAGCCGAGCTCTTAAGATTACATTTCGTGCTGAGGACGCGGTACATCGATTTGACTAATATTTCGCGTGCATAATTTGTGTAAGAAGAAGAGGTAAACAAAAAATGAGCGGTTTAAATAAAGATTCGTATTATTACTAAATATGATATATATATAATATATTATTATATTTTGTGCACAGTTAATATAATATATATTATTATATTCATTAAAAAAAAATATATCAATGCAATAAGATACATGCAGATACATACAAATTTGCATATTTATTAATGCAATTTCCGAATATTCATAATACATTTTAAATTCACTTTACATTATGTTTTGTTTGCTGTCTAATTCAATTTTGCTGACGAACAGCTGATTTATTTACAGAACAACAACAGCACAACAAGAACGTTGCAGTCGGATGCACCTTACTGTGATATACTCTTTTTTTTTAACCTTTTTGCGGAGTTAGAAGTGGGCGTGGCAATTGTATTTTTGTTCAAATCTTTCAAGTTTTGTCATCAATTTAAATTTGGCTATCCCAGTTCTACAGGTTTGGAACAAAGAAACTTTGCTTGATTTCAAGGGCGGGGATGGGCGGGGAAAATTATTTTTATCCAATCTATTTTATAGAGCAACATAAGTCAACCTGCAAAATTTAATGATTCAGAGATACATACTTTGTTCATTTGCGGGGGCAGGGGTGGGCGTGACTAAATTTTTTTATATTGACACTTTGCCTACGGTATTTCTCAGCGCGTATACCAAGTTTGGTTGCTCTAGCTTCAAAACTGTTGAAAAAAACTGCGTTCATACAGGCGGACGGGCAGACACACACTTCGCAAACCCAATATACTCTTTTAAAAAAAAAAAATATTAAATAAAAGACATAATAACAGCGATACGTCAGCGCATGAAACGTATATCGATTAAAAATATTTATGCCGCGTTGATTGCCAAAATGAGAAGCTCAAACTACGTAACTGATTGAGGGGTTGAGGGGTAAGAGAAGGGTGGGGGGCCGGGAGTAAACATACGCACATATATACAAACACTAGCATTTTACGGCGTACGGTGCTACGACCTGTAAAAAAAATACAATAAAATTGACCTTACCAAAAACTTTAAACGCAACAACTTTTTGATTTTTCAAAATTTGAAAATCACTTTTTTAATATTTTGTTACGTAGACAAACAAAACCAAAATGTCACAGTTTTACAAAAAATAATCAATCTGATTTTCAAAATTTTTTAAATGTGTAGATTTGAAAATTAGTTTGAAGCTAAACTTTCGCCCACATAACCTTGACCACCCATTTTCCACCCAGGTTGGTGAATAATCCGGAAAATTGTAATGCAATATTTAATGAAATTTCATATAAATCTTTGAAAATGAAGTTAAAGTTAATCGCATAAAAACTCAACTTTCACCTTGTTTACCACCCATTTTCTACCCAGGGGATGAATTTTCCGAAATCTTGGAGTGCAGTTTTTAATGAATTTTTATTTAGATCTTTGCAAATGATTTTGAAGCAAATAGCATAAAAACTTTCGTCCATCCAACCTTGACCACCTATTTTTCGCTCAGGGGGGTGAATTTTCCGGAAAATTGGTATGCAGTCATAATTTATTTTTTTTATATAGATATTTGAAAATGAGTTTGAAACTGCTCGGATGATAAACAAAAAAGTTGCACACAACGGTTTTCCACGAATTTTTCACATTTCCCGACCGAATTTTCCACGATCTGGGACGAGTGCTCACTTTCGGCAAAGGACTAAGCTACTGTGAAAGTTTTTTGACACTGTCTTACTTTGGTATATATCAACATGCATACCAAGTTTGGTTGCTCAAAACTGTGGAAAAAAATGCGTTCATTTTTTTTTATTCTTTTTTTTAATTAAAAAGAAAAAGTATAAAAAAATTATTTTCGTGATAACGGACCTCTAATGAATCATAATTTTCGATATAATATGTCATTCGATATGTCATTTTTAAAATTTTTAACACGACTAATTCAAAATTTTTGTTCAGGTGCGTCCGAGGAAGGCAATTGCTTAATTCACAAAAAAAGGTATCACAATAGCCAAGTACACCACTTACGGAAGAGTCCCCTCAGAATTGGATCCGAGGTTCGTAGACGGTGTGTATTTTAAACAAAACGAAAGTGAAATTATATTTATAATGGATACACAGTAAGTACATAAATAGATATTCAAGTATTTATCTTAATGCACGGAAGTTCATAGATATGAAAGCATAATGAATATAGTGAAATTTATTTAATCAATATCATTATTTTATTTTAGTAATTTAGTGCGAAATTTGAAATAAACTTGATCTGCGTATGGTATACAGGAACCTGCATGCCAAGTTTGGTGTCTCTAGCTCTTATAGTCTCTGAGATCGACGCGTTCATACAGACGGACAGACTGACAGTCGGACAGACAGACGGACATGGCTAGTTCGTCTCGGCTGTTGATCCTGATCAAGAATATATATAGTCGGAAATGCCTCCTTCTGTCTGTTACACACATTTGCAGTACTTTATAACTCCCTTTTTCCCATTTTTAATGGGAACAGGGAGTAAAAAGGCTTTGACAAACATATACAAAATGTCATATTCAAATTAAGATATTAACTTTAGTTTCCATTCTTAAATAAAACACGCAATTTTGAATTAAAGACATTTAGCCGAACGTCATAATCGCAAATGTTTTTTTTCAAAACCGCTTTATATTGAACAAATAAAATTTCATAAATTTTAAATTTGTATTTTTACTTTAATTGTTGATGATGCCACAATAGTCTTCCCAAGTAGATGCCACAGTGGCATCATTGGTAGGTGCTACCGCAGAAGCTAGCTGTCACATTAGATATGACTAGTAGATACCACAGCGGCTGCCACTGGTAGATGCCAGGGTAGCAGCTAGCTGTGATATCACTCTAAGATGAAACAGTGGCTGTCACTGGTGGACGCCACAGTGGCTGTCACTGGTGGATGTCACAGTAGAATCCATTGCAACTCATGGGAAGTAGATTGCAGAGTCGCCGGTTACTGCCACCGAGCGCCGATACCACCGGCCGGTGTTGTAGCCGCCACCCCGAACCACAGGGTGATGTAAATTGACTATACCACACACGAACGGTCTTTGCGCTCCCGGTTCTGGAAGCCAACTCATGACAAGTTGAGGAAAAGAGAAGCGAAAGCTGCATGATATGAAATGTTTTATCTTGTCAAAGGAAGATAAATTCATGTGTTTCTTTTCTCTTGAATTTATTTCCCATTCTGTCACTATTAAAATGCCGTATCTTCACAAAGTGCAAAAAAAAAGTGTACAGAACCATATTCCACAAAGTGACCTTCAGTCACTTTCCGGAGTTGAGAATTACTCCTAATGTACTCAGCCCTATGTAAAAATTGCCTGATTTTTATACAGGCATGTCAGGGGTTCGTCCCGCTGCCTTACCTCTTTGGATTGCAGATGGCATTCTGAGTAAGGCATGCAAAAGGCATTCTGCGTAAGCCATTTTAATGTACAAAATTCAAAATAGTTGTTATCACGCATTTTATTAACTATTTTGGTTTATTAATAATATGGGATTCGGTTTAACTGAATTAAGAAATCCCTATAGTTAAGGATAGTTGTAATAGTATTTTTGTTTTATTTAAAGTTTAGTTATGATTATTAATAGAAAAAATGTAAGTTTACAACAAAAGTGGCAAGTAAAGTTGAACAATTCTAATTGCGTCGTATATGCGAACGTCTTTTCGCAGCGTCGTTGAATTCTTAAAGCCTTACGGCACGGCCTCTCGATCAAAACAGCTGTCTTCACATATTTTTTCGCAGCAGCAGCCGTTCTGCTTTGCTGTGGTGGTAGGTTCAGCAGCGTTGCCTGATTACAGCTGAAGTGTCTCCAGCAATTTGCGTTTCCTGTGTCAATTTCGTTGTGTATAGGGCCTGAAAATATTGTGACGTTTAGTTTGCATAATATTAAATGTATATAGAAGTAACTATGTAACAGTAAATATTTTAAATCTTACCTGTTACCTTCTCCAATTGTTTGACGATGCTCAACTTCTGAAAATAAGTTAATTTAGTATATACGAATTAATAAAATATATTCTATGTACAACTTACATCGGAAGTCAAACTCAACGCGCAGAATTTTTTTTTTTTTGTAATGCCACAAACATATATTTCACAAATAGGAGGAAAGAAAAAAGAATACATGTTTTGCTTTGCACTATCTCATTTTCGCTCTCAATGCTTTTTACAAAGTCCTTCTCTCTGCCTTACCAGTCAATACTTTAGCATCACTTACCGATGAGCAATGCAGAAGTACTTTCACTCTACAACTGCTGAAGGCCAAAACTGCTGGGGACTACTGGTATACCAGACGCACAGAAACTCGATTGCTGTCTGTGTGTATAGTTCTAAAATTTACACTAAATCAGGGGTGCCCAAAGCCAATACACACGACGCACCTTTGTTTTTGTATTACACATTGCGGCTAAAATGTGTGTGATCTTGCACACGCCAGCGGTGCACATTGTAAATTACAAAAACAACTTTACGCTTTTCGCTTTCCGTACACTTTTGTAGCTGGCAGAACAAAAACAATTGTGCGTCGTGGGTATAGGCTCGTAGTACCGTTAGACACTCGAATGTATTTTGTTGTTGAATTATCGTTTTGTGTACACTGAAAAAAACGAAAATATGCACTAGCTTGTAAATCTTTGACGCGTGTGTTCTACTCTAATTTTTTCATTTGTCATTTAATTTTGCAGGTTCCTAATTTTTTTCTGTGTACACATGGAAAACAAAAAAAAAAAATCGGGACATGTGTGCGTGCGATTTCTTTTATTTTTATTGGTGCGTACACTTCCATAAGACAGCTTTGGGCACCCCTGCACTACATCGTTCAAACTGCAGACTGCAATGCTAATCAATAAGCAATCACGGTGACAACAGATGCAAAATGACAAACATACATACCAGAGACCTGCAGCGGTGGTTGTTTTCAGAACTACTAGTGTACTCGCTCAAAATGCGATGGCGGTACTCAAATACCTCATACTATGCGGTTGCGGTGTTTGAACACCGCAAAGTATATGAGTGCGGCACAGACACTTCACAAACCCACCGCTGCCGGTCTCTCAAAGAGTGTGAAAGACGCTGCTGCAGAGCTGCCATCACCACAATCACTTTGTTCGGCTTTTGTAGTGGCTGCGTCTTGCGTTTTGATTGGTCCACTTTTGTGGGCCTGCCTGTCCTTTTACATATGTATTGTATACCTCATACAAATGGTAGTATGTGCATATATAGAGTATACAATATTATACTTAGTTGCATTGTTTATGTAAGAACACATATACCCGAACCACTCTTCAAGTGCAAATGTAATATAAGTATCCGCTTATGCGCAGCTCACTTGGGAACCGCTGCGTCGGCATAAGCCAACGGCGCAAGCGGCAATATATACACACACAACTTCATCGCTTTGTCCGCTGCAGCGCGTATATGTACTATACAGATAAGTAAATACATAAGGTGCTGCCGGCGGCGGCAGCGACCGAGACATGCAGCTTTAGGTTAACGAAGAATTGTACTTGACATAAGAAACGATTCCTAATAAAGCTATGCTAATGGACGAATGTCCACATGCTACCACAATCAAAACGGTCTATATTTGCATTTTTTCTTTTGCTTATTTTTACTCCCTGTTCCCATTAAAAATGGGGAAAAGGGAATTATAAAGTACTGCAAATGTGTGTAACAGATAGAAGGAGGTATTTCCGACTATATAAACTATATATGTCAACAGCATCAACAGCCGAGACGAACTAACCATGTCCGTCCGTCCGTCAGTATGAACGCGTCGATCTCAGAGACTATAAGAGCTAGAGACACCAAACAGGTTCCTGTATACCATACGCGGATCAAGTTTATTTCAAATTTGGGATGCACCCCCTCGTACCCCTGCAAATCGCAAAAAACTCCCACAGCCACAATTTTAAAGATACAGCTTTGATTTTTTGTACACATATATGTTTAATTAATGTTGATCGGTTGCATAAATTTCATTACGATCGGGAAAATAGCACCAAACTTATGGAATAATCTATTACCCCCGTCTCACCAGGCAGAAACAATATTTTGACATGCACAACTTAAGTGCGCTGCTTGCTTGTGTTGCCGCTGAACTGCTTGAAATGCAAGCTGGGAGCAGGGAGTCTCGTAGACGGGCACACCCGACTAGATTATTCTTACTGTTTTTTGTTTTTTACTTGTTTTGTTTGTTGTTAATTTTTTGTATTTCGATGAATGCAGAACGATTTCTTGATATTTTGCGGTTGCGATGCGACGAAAATTCTTTCATTCTCATATCTTCTGTTACAATAGAAATGTGTTGGTGCATTGGGTATGGCATGTTAAATATTTATATGTGCAAGATCAGTCTAGCTGATCATTCGCGGTGATAGCGTCGCGGCAAAATCTTAATTTGTGAAAATTTGTTAGCAAAATTATTGTAAAGGTATTTACTTAACGAATTATGCCAAATTTGTATACATTTATTTAGTTTTTAGCCTAAAATGCCTCGTTGTAATAGTTTGTCCGCCAAGGAGCAAGGAACCATCACAGGAAGGCATGAAAGTGGTTCCAAAATATCCGATATTGCAACAAGACTGGAGGAGAATAGAAACTGTATTTCAAAATTTCTTAAAAAAAAAAACCCACTGATTATGTTACAGTGCAACGCAGCGGACGGAAACCCAAAATTGATGATCGGTGCAATCGGGTGATTCGTCGTCTAGCAGTGAAAGATTCGATGTGCAGCGGACAAATGAAGGCTCATTTGGAATTGCAAATAACAAGGAATAGAATCGTTCAAATTCTACATGAAAATAAATTCCTTAAATATACTTCCATGGTTCCTAAACCAAAGCTATTGGAGCGGCATATTAGGTCTCGATTGGAATTTTCAAATAAATACCAATTCTGGGCCGAAGAGTGGCATAATATGGTGTTTAGTGACGAAAAAAAAAATTTAACTTTAACGGCCCAGATAACTGCAAAAAATTTTGGTGAGATTCGCCCCAGGAACGCCGGTGCTGCTATAAGCGAGGGTTTGGAGGCGGTACCTTGATGGTACGGCCGCATACTGCTACAAAGGAAAGACCCCTATATGCTTCGTTTACACTCGAATGAATGCCAGTATGTATGTAGACCTTTTGAACTTTGCTGGCAATATTTATAGCGATAACTGGACCTATCAACAGGATAACGCATCAATCCACACGGCACAGGTCACGAAAGACTTTAATGACAGGAAAATTCATGTTTTACAATGGCCAGCATTAAGTCCAGACGTAAACCCGATTGAGGATCTCTGAGGAATCCTCTCCGCTACTGTTTTTAAAAACGGAAGGCAACTTGGGACAGTACGTCACCTCAAATCAGCCATAGAGCGAGAATGGGCTTATATTGACATAACTCTACATTCATTAATTAATTCTATGCCAAAGCGCCTTAGTTTAGTTTTAAAAAATCAGGGAAAAAGTATTGACTATTAAAATGAAGATAACTTGCAGTTAAACCCAAAAGAACAAGATTAAAGGGCAAAAAAGAAAAAATGAACATATAATTATTTACTATGAATATAAAATACAATTTTGTTTTTTAGCTTTAAAAAAATTTAAATTTCTGATTTTTTGTGTGTTATATCTTACATTATAATATTAATAAACCTGCATACCCAGAAATATTTTGAAATATTTGTATGCTTATTTATTTTGCATAATGTCATGCATTGTTATTATTGTTATTAGTATGAGGTATGTTCATGCGTGTTGTGTACATGCATGTAAGTGTGATTGACGCACAATTGACGCGTCTGGCGTCTACTTGGCTACCGCATTAACTGCGCCAGCACCGGCCTCCTTCAAGGTCATTTAAATGCACTTGATTTATTTACTTGCACACTGAGTCATACACACACACATACACACAAATATACACACACACATACACACACACTTACAAACACACACTTACAAACACACACATACACACACACACACATCCCAGCAGTTCTGCGCGTTAGCAGTTCTAGACTCAGCAGTTCTGCGCGTCAGCAGTTCAAGAGTGGAATTACTTCTGCATTGGTAATCGCTAAGTGATGCTAAACCAGTTGCCCGGTAAGGCAAAGAGATGAACATTTTAAGACAGAATTGAGAGCAAAAATGGGAGAGAGATTTTGCTCTCTGATTACTTCTGAATTGATTGTGTGCTAAGTGATTCTAAGCCAGTTGCTCGGTAAGGCAGAGAGATGGACTTTGTATACAGAATTGACAGCAAAAATGAGAGAGAGGTGGTGGGTTACGCTCTCTGATATTTTAAATGAGAGAGACGCAAAGCAAAACATGTATTTTTTTTCTCCTTTTTTCGCAGAGTTTTAGTTTACTTTGCTTCGTCAACAAGTCAAGTGAAAAATATGTTTGTTTCATTAAAAAAAATCTAACTCTGCGCACTGAGCTTGACCTTCGATGTAAGCTGTACATATTAAGAATATATTATATAAATATATATATATTAAATACTAAATGAACCTGTTTTCAGAAGTTGAGCATCGTCAAAAATTCGAGAAAAATAACAGGTAAGAATAAAAATATTTACTATTACATAGTTACTTCTGTACACAAACTAAACGTCACAATATTTTCAGCCCAATACACAACGAAATTGCCACAAGAAACGCAAATTTCTGGAGAAACTTAAGTTGTAAACCGCAACACATCCAAATGTATACATAAATAAAAAAAATTAATAAAATGTGTGAAAAATAATTATTTTGAATTTTTCATTTGGGAAGTATATCTATTTTGCTTACTAGGAAGTACTTCTACTTTGCTTACTAGAAAGTACTTCTACTTTGCTTACTAGGATGTACATCCACTTTCCTTACTAGGAAGTACTTCTACTTTGCTTGCGCAAAGTGCCATCTGCTTGCCTACGAGGTAATGCAGCGGGATCAACCCCTTACGCCCTCCCTAGGACATGCCTTAACAAAAATCAGGACTTTTTGTAGAAGTAGTTGAGTTTTGTTGGTATGTACATTAGGAGTACTTCTTAACTACGGAAAGTGACTGAAGGGATACACACACACACACACACACACACATACACACACGCACACATACACATACACACACACACATACACACACACATACACACACACGTATAAACAGGTCAATAGCTTGCTAGACATTCTTCTTAGCTCGCAAAACAATTGGGTTGCTGCAAGCAACATGACCGCAGAAATCATAAAATCCTTGCGTCACGCTGAAAGATAGCGCAATTTGACTTCAAACTCTAGATGAGACTCTAGATGAGACTCTAGATGAGGCTTTCATGCAATCCCCCCCTCGTGAGGTAATACTCAGCGACGCGTGCCGCGAGAGGGAAACGGAGAGTAGGGGTTAGGTATAGTGGGTGAAAGTCCCACACTTTCGGCTTTAAATGCTTCCCCCCCCTATAAAAAAAAAACCATACACATATACATACACACACATACACACGCATACACACACATGAACACACACAATATTCAATACGTCGAGTCATTCCATTCATTGTCTGAGAGTTTCCAAGTGCATTCCCTGCACAAGCAAACAAATTGACGTCGCAATTAGAGCTGCATTCAATTGCACAATATGTCAAATAATCGTTGTCAATAAAAACTTTTTGAAGCAAAGTGGTGAGTGGACGTGAAAGTAAGGCTAGTGTTGTTTTATTTCGTTTAAAAATAAGTTGGATTGAACTAATCAGCAATTTCAGCTAGTTCCTTTCTACTTGTTTGTCATTTTATGGCCTAATTCCACCAAAGGCTCATATTTGAATATACGCATATATAAGAGCTACGTGAACATTTGAATGGCAACGTGACAATCTTTTTAATAATTGCAATGGACGACAAATCCTTGAACAGGGTTTCTTGGTAATCCTTCCACTTCACGGGCTTACGTTTTGTGGGGCACAAATACAAATTTACTATTATAAAACAAAACAAGCCGAAGATATATACCCTTGCAGAAAAGATTTGCGTAGGAAAGCTTAATTTTCAACAGATTGTTCCTATGGCAGCTTTATGATATAGAAGTCCGATTTTGATGAAATTTTGTCAACATGTGTAGAACGTGATAAAACATAGATATAGTGAGTTTGGTGGAGATATTTTTAAAAACACAAAATGTGTTCTCACAGAAACTTATTTTCAACCCATCGTTCCTATGGCAGCTATATGTTATAGTGGAAAGAAAAAGCATCTGTGGGCAGTTTTATCAAGATAGGTCTAGAACAAAGTATTGAAAAATGCATATGAGCAAACGTACAGACAGACAGACAGACAGACATGACGGATATTACGGACATGACGGACATGACTTGACTATTGATGCTGATCACGAATATACAATTTTTTTTTTCTGAGTCTTCTCCTGCGATACACATTTCGTGACAAAATTATAATACCCTCTGCAAAAAATGTTAAGTTGCGCGTACCTTAAATTTGAAATCAGCTGTTTGTGCTGATTGTCGAATTGCATTTGATCGACATATTGGTGCGAAGGGACACATTTTTAAGAAATAGGCATTTTTTTTTCTTATATATATGCCGCATTTTTTCATAAATGCGAATATTTTTGATGGTATGCGCATATTTGCTCGGTAGAACTAGGCTATTAGTCTTTCTATGGCATTTGAACGACTTAACAAGCTTGAGAAACAAACGAACGAAGCAGTTGAACGAACCGATGGATTGATCGAACTAAACGACTGAACGAGCTAATCGGACGAACGAAACAACTGAGCGTTCAATGGGATCGAACGACTAAACGAATTATATCACCAATTGCTTCGTTCAGCACAAATTGAACTAAGCAAACCGGAGGCGGGGGTATTTGTATAAATACGGGGAAATACCATTAGCTCTGATATTTTTATTCTCTTTTTTTTTTTTTTAATTTTGTTGTTAAAAAAAGAAGAGCATTGCTAGAACATTCACTCAATGCTCGCAAAATGCTCGCAAACGATAATTTGGTGAGGATAATTATGACAAAAAAGGAATTGGAAAAAACCGGCAATTTTTCTGTACTCTAGTTAGTGTGTTTCTTCGCACTTTTGTTTTATTTGTCAATTTCAAGCCTTCAGTGCACATGTTGTTGCTTCGGGATGATAGTGTTTAATTTATAAGTGAATTTTGCAACAAACTGATGCAAGTATTAATTTAAATTATTAATGTTCTTTGCTGTTCTTTGTACAAAAAAGTCAAAAGTCGCCCTTGGAAGATGCCGATTTTATCAAGACAGACTGCCAAGAAAATGTATTCTTATATTTTAATTTACTTAGTTTTATAATTATTTTAAATATATATAATAAAATAAATGCAAACATATGTATGGAAATTATACGATTTTTATTAAAATATAAAGTAGGAAGAATAAATTGAAAGAGTATCGTTAATGATTCGTAAAAACTGTCTTTCACGATTCACAAAACGTATCGTTAAAATTCGCAACTAATATTGAAGAAGGATCTTTAACGAGTCGCAAGTAATATCTTTAGAGCCTTGCAAACGATATCAAAAACAATCCGTTTTAGGGTCGCAAAACGCTCGCTAATGATATATTTTGCAAGTATCGTAAACGGGGGCTTTGCTGCCACAAACTGAGCAACGTATGAGTTACTTTCCGATCATTTTCGGAACCGGTAGCGAGAGTTTTGTTCGCTTAAGTTTCGGAAAAATCTCGCAAACGATATCGTTATCGAGCGATTGGTACACTAGGTAAAAGAAATCGCACGCACACAGGTAACGAACATTTTTTTATTTCAATGTGTACACCGAAAAAAAGAACTTGCAAAATGAAATGACAAGGGAAAAAATTAGAATAGAAAACACGTGTCACAAGGCTTACAAGCTTGTGGACATTTTCGTTTTCAGTGTACACAAAACGATAGTACAACAAAATACATTCTAATGGGCAAGGGTTAAATGAAGTAACACAATTGTTTTTGTTTTGCCAGCAACGAAAGTGGACGGACAGCGAAAAATTGTTTTTGTAATTTGCAATGCGCACCGCAAGCATATGGTGTGTGCAAGCCCACACACTTCAATATGCTGTATACAATAGAAAAACAAATGTGCGTCGTGTGCATAGGCTCTGGGCACCCCTGGTATGAGGGACCAGTCAACTGGAAACTAGACTGGAAAGTAGACAAACACGACTACACTTTAAAGTTTTAAGGATAATATAGTACAACTCATATATACACAGAGGTGTACATATCGCAAGCACGATCAACTTACCTTCATATTGTGCTCAACAATCTTCTCGCTGCTGCAGATCATGTAGACCAAATAGGCTCGCACCAGCTCCCATGTTGTCTTGCTCTTGAAGGCGGCAATGGGATCATTGAAGCTGACATCAAGTGGATCTCGATTGGAGTTGCCGCCCGGCTGACGTTCAGCCGACTTGGATTCGGCTTGCCCCTGGTTGGCGCCTTTGCCGCAATCATTTGACATTTCAGCGAGCGCAACCTGAGCCTGCGGCAGGCGATCTGCCGAGTGCATGCAGCGCGCATTTCCACCAGCAACATTAAAATTTCCACTCAAAAAGTATTTCTGCCAGCGCAGCTGATGTTGATGCTGCCGCAGCGCGCTGAGTGCATCGAGTGTGGCAGATTTGTACACGCTGCTGCTGCTGCCGCATGCCGTATGTAGACTTCTTCTCTGATGACGCTTGCAGTTGTTGGCTGCCGCCGAGGCTGCTAATACCAAACCGTTACTGTTGCTGCCGCAGTGGCGAGTGTAGTAAACCAATTTAATTGTTGTACGTTGCGCGCTCAATGATCGCAGTTGAGCCATTACACAGTGAGCCCGCCCGAGTGTTGCTGAGTTGAACTGAGTTGAAAGCTCCTTTTGAGGAGCAAAAGCGGCTGCTTGTTTTTCTGCTTTTGCAACTAGCTGCTTCTTGTTTTTCGTTGTTTTTGATGGCTGCCGCTGCAGTTGCCGCTATGCCGAGACGTCAACGTTAAGTCAAATATATGCAATCAGAAATCTCACAGCTGATTTTGTTTGTGCTTGCCTTGATTTGCTTGCTTTTTGGAGCTTTTTTGCCTCTCTACAAGAAACTGTCCATTATGTGTTATACAACAATTGAAGAGGAAGAAGCAGGTAAAGAGATATACATACATACATTAATAGAGATAAATAGAGAGAGCGAGATGTTATTTAAGAGCGTGAATAAAACAACATAAATTTGACACAACTACATATGCATTCATATACATACAAACATAATTTTTACACATGCATACATACATGCATGGCGCACATTTATGTACACTTAACCATTTGCGCAAAATTAAATTAAAAACGTACTATTTCAATTTCAGTTGCTAAGCTTTTGCTTGAATTGTTGACGTTCTTCTATGTACACATGCATATATATATATATATATATATGTATATATATATACATACATATGTATGCATGTACATACATATGTTGTAGCTGTCGTTTTTTTTTTTTTTTTTTTTTTGTTGCTTTGATTTGTTTGATTACGTTTTGCGCTACGTACGCCGAACGTTTTGCTACAGCAGAAGCACTGTTCAAACTGTCAAAAAGACTAGCGAAAAAGCTATAGCATGAGTCGAGCATGAGCCGAACGCAGCCACCGAGCGCACACGAAGGAACGGAACGTAACAAAACGGCAGGCACTCATCCTGCTTTGCCATCGTCACTCTCGCTTACATAACAGTAGTTGACCCATTCCTATTCTCATTCCCATTTTCATATTCCCTTTAACGGGTGACGTCACGCGCACAAGCCCCTTCTTTCACATCATGGCTAACGGATGGGGTAGCATGGATTGGGACTGACACTATGTACCTTTTTTTTTAGTTTAGTCAAATCATTTGGTTTTTTTTTTTGGCAATGAAATAAAAATGACCATGACAGCGAACATTTGCCGAATATATGCAAACATACACATGCTAATTGGTGTTTATTTAAAAACGTGCAAGTACCCCAAGCACTAACCCCCCCTCTTCTATTCACTTTACGACCCAGGCAACGATTGTGGTTGCTTCATTTTGAATTTATTTGAGTCACGTTAAATGCACAGCAGACGAGACGCAGACACCGCAATCAAATTAAAATCTAACTTAGCGGGTTTCATTGCACAGAGATTTGATTACAATAAATTGGTTGTTCTTTCTGCTTCTTCTTATATTATGAGAGTGAGAGCAGCAGAAGCAGCAAAAAAAAAATATGATTGCTCTAATCGAGTATGCCCGACTATAAGACACTTTGCACCCAACTCTGAAATAATAATAATAAAATATAAAAAAAATACAAGAAATGTTATCTTCGGAGTGCCGAAGATATATTTATAGTTTTGCATAAGAAAACTAAATTTTCAACAGATTGTTAATATGGCAGCTATAAGATATAGAAGTCAGATTTTTATGCAATTTTGTCATCATGTAAAAAGTGTCTTTGAACTTAGGTTTAGTGAGTTTTGTCGAGTCATTTTGAAAAACAAAAAATTTGTTCAGACAAAAACTTATTTTCAACAGACCCTTCCTATTTAAGCTAAAAGATATAGAAGTCCGATTTTTATCAAATTTTGTCAACATGTGTAGAACGTGATAAAACATAGATATAGTTTGTTTGGTTGAGATATTTTGAAAAACACAAAAGTTTTTCTCACAGAAACTTATTTTCAACCGATCGTTCCTATGGCAGCTATATGTTATAGTGGGCCAATTCAACTTTAGGTACTACCTGCAATAAGAAGAAACATCTTTGGGAAGTTTCATCAATATAGCTCTAGAACGAAGTCTTGAAAAACGCATATAAACAGACGAACAGACAGACAGACGACCATGGCGGACATGACCCGGCTGTTGATGCTGATCACGAATACACAATTTATTTTTTTTTTAGTCTTCTCCTTCAATGCGTTACACATTTCCTGACAAAATTATAATAATTATATAAAAAACGAAAAGCGATTCAAAAAATCTGGGTTTGGTCATTAGAAATTCTTAAAAATTTGATTATGCTATTTCCGGTGGCGGAGGTTGACTTTTTGCAGGAACATATGATAAAATCAATTTAAATTTCCTTAGCAGTGCTGTGAACGTTAGCAGAGTAGCGAAATTTGTGTTTTAGGCGCTGCTGGTGAAGTATTTTAACAAAAACTGGGCCGGCAATGTTTCGACACAAATACTGCACATAAAGAGCGATCCAAAAAATCTGGTTTTGGCGCTCCGAAAAATTTTAGCTTAAAGTCGAGCGATTTGTTGCTTTAATAGTTTGACCGGTTTCTTGCTTAAATTGTTCGCAGTGCCTCCAAAATCAACAATCCCCACTACTCTAACTCAAAAAGGCAGCGATGTGCATTATCGATTAGCTAACACGTCGCGTGGGTAACGGGTAAACTTAAAATAGATTTTTAATAAATTTTTAAGCACAAAAACATATTCCGAGCCCAGTTTTATAGAGCCCAAAATTGTTTTATTTTGAGCGCTCTTTCGATTTCACTTGGGGTAGCTGTAACGAAACATTACCACACATACAAATATTTCATATTACTTTTACAAGCAGTTTAGCGACAACGCATGCAAGCAGAGCAGGTCACGTGACTGCAAAACTGCTGCTTCGTGATCTCGGCGTTTGTACGGACAGACAGACGGATATGCTCAAATCGTCCCTTGATGCTGAACAAGAACACATGTATATACATATGTACATATGCTTCGAATAATAGAATTTGTCTCCTTATTTATGACTGTAAAAGTAATTTATTACCCCCTTTACACATTTTTAATGGATACAGGGTGTACAACAATATAAGAGAAACGGTAACAGAGAGAGAGAGAGAGCGGTGCCATCGCGTAATTGGGCAAAAGTGCAAATTTATAAAAAAATCCTATTTTTCTTTCTACCTACAATCTATATATGTATGTACATACATGCGTATGTATGGTCGTATGTATGCTTGTACATTCTTTATACGCTTAAATGTATGTAGTTATGTTTCTCAATCAAAGTTATGGACAATTATTAGCAATTATATAACCGTTGCGTGCTCTCATAACAACTGACAAATCCTTTTATTGAGCATACGCCCGATTTCAGTTTCGCCCCTAGCCAAGGTGTTTGCGCTGCTTCCTCTGTAATATTAATGCACATACATACATACATACTTAAGTATGTATGTATAGATTTTTATATGCCCTGGCTGTTTGTTTTTTTTCTTGTTCTTGGTAGCTAACTTACGTGCATGCATACATATCTATACAGATGTATGTACATATGTATGTCTGTACACTTTCAATTTAACTTGCGCTTTTAAAAATTTGGAAACTGTAATTTTGCTTAGGCCATAGAAACGAAACAAAATCAAAACGTTTTTGTAAAACATTTGTCAAATAACGCAGCGCATTCGTATTCGTACCTCATAACATTCGTTTATGTGCTTATTTAATTATTTGTTTATTTTATTTCCGAATTGTATCCAATTGTCGTCGTTTCTGTTGCACGTTCGCTGCCTCTCAGCATGAATAACGTCAACTGTAAGGGTCCGAATGCGCGAACAAACTAAATTAAGGCCAACATTGAAGCGAAGCTGCTGGCAAAAGCTCACTCGAAGCTTGCGAATGGGTCAAAATCGAAACGCGTGAAACAGTCGAAGCAATGGCAGCGAAGCAAATAAGACGAACAGTGGCAATGGCGGCTATTATACATACATATGTACATACATACTCTCATCTCTGTACAAGTACAGCTGTTGTTGCTGCTTTCGTTGACTGTTGCTCTTTGCTTAGTCATGTTCCAAGCACGTTCCTCGCATTTTTGTTGCCCAATCGGAATGATTGCGCTTATCTATGCTGAGGACGGTTGGCTGAGCTCAAAACTATCTTATCTTGCACATACCAACAAAAATGCATGCGCATGAATGTATGAATGCAGATTGTATATTGCATAAACATACGTACGTTCGCAGACACGATATAAATAATCATAGGTAACAACAAGACGGCTGCAACTTTTCGACTCTCACTGAGCATGTACGTCACAGTATCCAAATAAGACGCAATAGACAAAATGTATGGACTTAATCGGCTGCTGCTGATTGGGGGATCCAATTTGCAAATTTTTAGCCGCGTAATATAGGAATTTTTCAAGCGCATCGAATGACATATCATTGACCCTTATATTTTCAATACATTATCTGCAATAGCCTGACAAAGTCAGAAAACATTTCCAATTTTATATTTTTGTATGGATTGCTCACATGGCAGCTGTAAGTTATAATTATCCGATTTTGATCAAATTTGGTCAGCTAGTCAAACGCATAGTAAGAGTTACAACCGGTGAGTTTGGTTGCTACAAATAAAAACACCTCTTTGCTTGCGACCAGGCAGACTAGCGCAGCAAGCGGACTAAAGAATATCAATCTTCAGCCGCTGCTATACGCGCTCGCTCAGCTTTTGCTCTCTCGAGAGAGCGCGAGAAAACACAAAACTTCCCTGTAGTTCGGGGTGGCGGCTACCTCGCTGGCGATCGGTGGCAGTAACCGGCGACTCTGCAATCTACTTCCCATGTGTTTTAGGGTGACTTTAACATTATCAAGTCATACAAAAGTAGCCAGCGGCGAGACGTTCGAGACCCGGTGACCGCCAAGGTGGCAGCCACCAGTGACCCCCACGGTGGCATCCACCAGTGACCCCATGGTGGCATCCACCAGTTACCCCCACGGTGGCATCCACCAGTGGTATCTAATGTGGCATCCACCAGTGACAGCCACTGTGGCATCATCAATTAAAGAAAAAATACCAATACCAATTTCAAATTTATTCAATTTTATTTACAAACAAAAAAGTTACGATTATGAGGTTCGGTTGAATGCCTATAATAGAAAATTACGTGTTTTATTTAAATGTGAAAAGTAAACTTAATATCTTAATTTGGAAATGACACTTTGTATATGTTTGTCAAAGCTTTTTCTTAATTATAATTGTTTAAAATTTAGTTGAGCATAGATTAATTAACGCTGCAATCAATTTTCATTGGGAAGTTATTGGAAGCTTAAAAATCCAAATAATGTGGTCTGGAGTGATTAAATACAGATTTCTCAGTTGAACCAAGTCGGTTGGTCTGTATTTCATCACTCCAGACCACATAATTTGTATTTTTAAGCTTCCAATAAATATGTGTCCTACCTAATTCTGCTTGGCGTATTTTTTGTCTAAGATTCACTAATGGTTTCATGTGTGAAATCTTCCAATGAAGGCTCAACTCATCCAAACGACCAGCAACAGCTTGCTTTGATATTCCTTAACACGATTGATCCTTTTTTTCCCAATGGAAGTCTACAGGACTCTTGCGAGGATCAAAATTCGACATGCGCTCACTCTGGCGATCCGTGTGCTCAGGTATTTTAAGCGATCTCTTTCTTTCGTGGAATATTTTCCATTGGGTCATATTATTGGAAATGATTCAAATCATTGAATTTGCGCACTTCCGAAATTTCGTGTCACTAAAAAATGCAATCGGTGGGTAATTTCGATAAATACAGAACATTTATCAAGTACATTTTGTTTGGGTCCCGACTGATTTTTAGGTCCCGACAGTTTTACCGGGACCCGTGGGAATTTTGGGATCGACCACTTATCCCGACTTTCCCGGATTTTTTTAAAATCGTTCCCATCCCGCCCGATCCCGATAATTTTTTCGGGACCCGCGGGATTCCCGAAAATCCCGATCCCGACGCCCATCTCTAGATCCAATCGTCTAAAATGTCTTGCCAGTCTTTTGCAGCTCAACAATTAACACACGCATGGTCAGCGTACAAATGTGGCTACTACCGATACATATCGGTTATTTTGATAAGCGATTTTTGTTAAAAATGGTTTTTACAAACAAAAACCATGCAAACTCATATACATTTTACCAATTCACTTAAAAAGATCGATTATTTGATTCAAAATTGAGATTGTTTCCAATTAGCTGTCACGCTGAAATCACACCATTCAACTTAAAAATCGGAATAACTTTATAAGCGTGGCTTAAAAAAACAAATTTTGTGCATATATCAAGAGGGGATTATCGAAAGATGAGAAAAAGCCTTAAAACTTTCCGAAAGCTTGACTTTGACCATTGCAATTATTGCCAATGCACTCACATTATGTGAGTTTCCAATTAGTTGTCAATAGCTGTACATACAGGCAATGAAAACTCAAATAGAATTACTTTTGGCTTTGACAAATGTTAATTTGGATAGTAGTACTGCTTCCAGTCAACGTGTCCTAGCCACCTGGGATTTAGCTGACGATCCAAGACAAAATCGTTCAAAAAGTTGACGGTGCAGCCACAATCGTTGGCCACCGTTTGGCGCAACACATAGTATTTGGTTTTGTTCACAAGCCAGTAGCTCCAGCAGGCTGGCAACAAATGCGCAAAACTAGCCACCGGATATTTAAGATACTCACACATCTCCAAGATCTACTTACCTTCTCCCAAATACCACAGAATTGAAGAAAATCAAAAAGTGTTGCAGCTCAAATGATTGCCGCCCTTTTTTCGCCATAGTGGCGGCGGCCTTTTCCTCGTTTTCTTATTTTCCATTAAAGAACAAAAGAAAACAAAAAACATTGTTTATTACAGCTCTAAATTCCACGGAAACTTTGATATTTTTTCACTCACCTCTGTCTTGTACATATTAATGGCGTGCCATTTGTTAATGTGTACAATTTTTTTCAGATATTTAAATGCAATCAACAAAATTTGAAAGCAAAACAAAACCAATAATTATCTCGCGAATTCTGAAAACAAAACAAAAAACAGAAATGGCGCAAATACAGAGTTGCATACATGAAACATAACATGGTTGCATTTTTGTATGTACATGATGTTGGAAGACACTTGTGGTATTTGAAATGCAAACAGCCCTGGTACCGACGCTATAGCCCTGGATCGACGCTAACTTTCTAGGTCAATTATCTCAGGAAGTAGTCTATATATGTACAAATTTCTAATTGTCAATAATTTTTATTTCTTTTGCTCAATCTGAAAATTAGCCGTGCAACACAGCAGTCGGTCTAGAAATCTAGATTTGTGCTAAAATTCAAATGTTGTGAATTGCGCCAAAAAGTGCTGCCCATCAGCCACATTTTGTCCATATGTGGTTCAGTGATGAACTAACAATAGCTTCCTTAAAGATCAATCTTTAATTTGGTATACCGTGCATTTTCGCAGGTGGTCGGTGAAAAGAGGTATAAGCAAAGAAAATGAGTGGCTATGATTTTGGTCAATTTTGTATGGGCCTCAGACAGAGACAAATTTTTGGCATAGTTCAGTTAATGTTTGGTTCTATCTATTGGTATTTTTGAAATAGGTGCAGGTGTTTTATTAATCGGAGATATTTCTGAAATGCAACAAAATGATTATTATTTTTTATTGGTAGATCTCTTCATTCTCTACAATACTGCATTTAATTTTGTCTTTGCATTAATATTTATTATTATTTAAAAACAGTGCACAAATCACGGGAACAAATCGACGCTAAGTCCAAAAAATCACCGACGCTAACTTAGCGCACGTTGGCATATCACCTTTTTTCAGGACAGATCTGTCCTTTTTTAAAAATAAATTGCCTGAACTGAATAAATAAAGTAAATAATATTAATATATACAATTACTTAACAAGCAATGCTGATGATGAAGTTGTTGACAAGGCGTTAAAATGATTATAAAATGGTATATATTAATCTTAAGAATACATAACTATGTGTGTGCTTTTGAATAAAGTTTAAATGAAAAGATCTGTCCTTGTTTTTTGCCTTTTTTCTGGGCCTGACTATCCGATTTATGGCAGCACTGTTTTATATACATAGGCCTGGGTCGCTCACTGTCGCAGAACATTTTTCAGAAAAAAGTTTTTTAACTAAAAATAACAAAAAAAAAAAAAGAGAAGTGTTTTCGAACTTATTACAATCGCTAGCATCTAAGCTACTGAACCGATCTTAATACTATATGAGAGAAAGCTGTAGAGGATTCACTTACAGTTCATTTGAAATTGAGATATATTCAAAAATTTTGGAGCGAGTTCGAAAATTAAAAAAAAAACGAATAATTCAAAAACGCTTCAATGAAAAAATTTGTACGTGTCATTTTCGTGTTTAGTGGGCCAAAGTCCATAAGATCATCGCACTTACATTTCATTAGCAAAATGGCTGTAAAGTGTTATCGATCAATTCAATATTTTAATCTACTTTTAAAATTTTAATTGACTTTATATGAATATAAATATGTATATTTTTGCATAACGTTTCCACTTTCACAATAGATAATAAATTATAGCTAAAAAGTGTGTATTTGAAATAATATTAATTAACAGTTAATAAACACAGCAAATATGCATTTTGTATTATTATTGTTGTTGCTGGTTTAAAAACTTAACAAATTCTAAGAAAAAATATTTAAATTGTAGAAAAAAAAACAAAAACCAACTAACTGTGGTTCTAATAAATAACAAAATACTAAAACAAAAACATAAAAATGTTTCTTGAATTATTTTCAATTTGATCTAAAACTGTTTTTTTTTCTTTTCACTTAATTTTAACATTTTGCTCTTTGTGTTTATACATGTGTGTGTTTTTTTTTATTTTTTGTATGGTTTATGTTCCATGTATTTTACATAATTATTGACTAAATTGTAGATCAACGAATGTCTATATATCCTCAATGTGTGTGTGTCTCAACATACAGCTACAATTACAGTTACAGTGACAGTTAGATCGTGACACAGGCACTTGGCGCACGAATATATCATCATCAAAGAAAATAAAACAATAACAATAACTATGCATATATATATATATATATTTATATATATATATATATACAGGCGCAACAAATGTTCGCGACTAGAGATAGGCGCACATTTTTTTTCACCAATCTCTCGCCGGTCCGCAGGTTTTATCACAACTTTTTTTTTAAATTTTCTTTTAAATTTTTTTTTTTAAATTTTCTTTAAATTTTTTTTTTTAAATTTCACTACATGTGGTTTTTTTTTGTTTGTTTGATCCATTTGCGAATGTGATTAAGTGTGGCCAAATTTCATGGCCATGACAATACTACAATGCTAATTTAGATTTAAAGATAATCAGACCAGTTTCACTTTTGACAACATTAAACGAAATTGTTTTTTTCGATTTCCATTATTGCCCTAGAATTGAATACCATCTTAATGGCATTTGAATTTAAGTTTAGATCAAATCTTTTCAAATGTGAGAATGGAAAAACATTTAAGAGAAATTCGCAGATTTAAATTTTCAGAACCGGCGGGATATATATGTTTTTAATAGTAGCTAGCTAAGCAAACCCGCATAATGTGACCATTTTTTGTTAATTTTAAAGTAATTCCGACACGTTTCACTCCCATCTCTACTTGCGACATTGCTGCGGGCTGTTGGACAACTAACAAAAATAAACGTGCTGTTGCAAGCAGATCGCTGCTAGTTGGATTTGGTCAGCTCAGTGCGATTGGCGGCCACTTCGGCCAGAATGAGTAGATCTGAGGTAGAGGTAGCATCGTATGTTGACTGCTCGTAGGCGGACAGCGTCGACGATGACGAGGACAACGGGGGCGATGTGTCAACAATGGTATCCTGTTGCAACAATTTTGTTGTGCTTGCTGTTGTCCTTGTTCCTGATGCTGTTGTTTTTGTTGGTTGTGTGCGCAGCAGCAATTGCGATTGATTAAAATAATAGCTGCCATTGATTGTCAGCGGTAATATGGAGGCCACCTGCTCAATGGCGCTAACATCACGGCGCGTGATGCTCTCTTTGCGCGCCTTACGCTTCTGGCTGCCGACTGCTGCAGCCAACTGCGGCGCCAACTCATTATCGCATTTATTTATTGACTTGTTGTCAGCAACACCAGCTGATGCTGATGGTGGTGATGATGTGGCGCTGCTGCTGCTGACGCTGTTTGAATTCCGCTGCTTTTTGCTGCTGCTGAATTTTTTTTTCTTTTTGGTGCTGCGCTTGCGCTGCAAATAGTCATCCAGACAGAGTGCTGGCAACTCCTTGATCTTCTCTTCCAGATCAAATTCGGCAGCCGTCGGCATAGATGACGACGCAATTTTGTGCTGGATTTCTGTAGCAACTGGTATCTCCAGCTCTAACAGTGAACAATCTGCTGTGGTTGCAGCTGCTCCTGCTTCTGCACCTGATGATGTTGTTGGTGAAATTGGTGGCGTATTGCTATTGGCATCCAGGGTGCTGTTGCTGCCACCGCTGTTTAAGCGACATTTGCCGCTCTTCTTGGCAATGGCCGCCAGTTGGCCTGAGTTGATTAGCTGCTGATAAATCTTGCCCTTGCAGGACCGCGACGATTTAAGCTTCTTAGTGGACGAGCCGCGTTCTTCCTCCTCGCTTGAGTTGCTGCTGTCTCTACTGTCTCCTGTTTGCAGTCCACGCTTATTGTTTTTGTTGTTGTGGTTTTTGCCAGGCATGTGCGCGCTTAGAAATTGCGTTGTCTCACTGAGCGCCTGCTGCAGAGCATTATCCTTATCCTGCAAGTTGCCAGCAGCATTGCCGCTCAGCAACACGCTCAACTCACCCATTTGCGTTTCATCCGCAAATTTGAAGTAGTTGCGACGAAGCATATCTGCAACTTCGTTGGACTCCCACTGCAACTGTTGCTCTTGCAGTTGCTCTTCGTTCAAATGTGATGCTACTGTATTGCTGGGACGTGTTGCTAGCGTGCGCAGCGGCGGTGCAGGCAGTTTGTACCATTTAAAATTGGGATTGGCATTGAAAAAGGCATCCTTGTTCTGCAAAACAACAGATAGAATAAAGGAAAAAAAAACATTAGAGCAAGACATTAAAGAAAGAAGGAATGAGATACAGTCAATAAGTTTAGAGTTGGCAAAACATCAACAGCTTTCATATCTATAGTTTTATCGAAATGCTTAGAAAGTTTGGGTACTACTATACAAAACCAAATCAAAGCAGTAGTCACCAGAAAGTTATCGAAAAACTCCGGTTATTTGATATTTCATTTTTAAAGAGTCAGTTTACAATTTAAATGACTTTTAATGTTTTTCTTACATATTCGGGGGTGTCACGGAAATATATTACAACCAAATTTCAACAAAAGTCCAGTTCTTAGGTGTCACAGAAATCTCTAGAGTTTTTGATTTTAGAGTTGCTACCAAACAGAAATAATTTTGTTATAGGTACATTTACACTGATTTTGAACTTTTAAACAAAACTTTCAAAATTTCTTGCCCGCCAAGTTTAACAAATTGAATGGCAACTGTAATCAATTTCGAGCAAGTTGGCTGGTCCATGGTTTTCATGTGAAGCAAGTTAGCAGTTTCCATGTTCGGTTATGTTAAATTAAGAACCTAATCAAGTCATATATTTATAAAATAAATGCAGATAGTTCAGATAAACATTTTTCTTTGCATCACAAGAATTGCATTATATTTTTTTTGGTGGTAATTTTAATAGAGTTTTGAAAACAACCGAAAGACGGTTTGGTGACATCTACGATATTTAACTTGGTTTTAAATTGGTTCCAACTAAATTGAAATGCCTACAGAGACTCTTCCATAAGTCAAAAAACTAAATATCTCTTGACAGGTTAAAATATTGACAGGGCAGTCTGAGAAGTTTTAAGCTAAGCAAAGCTATAGCTTACCTGCTGCGCCAGATCAGTAAAGCATTGCTTCTCCAAATCGTCCAAAGCGGCCCACCAGTCGCCAAGTATTTTGGTAATGGCTCTGCCAAAATGAAAACATTTTTTTTGATAATTCAGATAATTGACAATTGATAATTGAAAGTTTAAGAAATGTTACGTTGCAGCGAGTTTCTCACCGATTCTCTAGAGATTTGTAGCGCTCCTTGACAATGGCACGATGGCGTTTACAGAATATTAGAAATGCGTTCATGGGCCGGCGTGCATGATGCTCAGGTCGCATATCTTGATCGACGACTAGTAGCTGTTCCTTCTGCTTTTCTTGTCGATGTGTTTTTGTTGGTGGTGTTACAGTAACAACATCCACTTCAATATGCTCATCGGAATTCTCATTAATAACATTAAAATTAGGCACATTTACATTGTTTTTCGTTGTTATAACATTTACATTAACGTCAACAATATGCAATTCTTCCTTTCGCTCATCAGCCTTTTCTTCCTCGTCATCTTCATCATCGTCTTCATCTTCATCACCCAGCTCATCGCTGCTGCTATTGTGATTAAGATTATGATGATGATGATGCTGCAGCTTGGCATAATTGTGTACATCCTCGATCTGTCGAAAGGCATTTTCTTGGTCCTCAGTGCGTTGTTTTTGCTGTTGTTGCTGTGGCATTGACAATACTTCAATAAAGGCACTTTTGGCTGTTGCTCTGGTTGTTTGAAATTGTTGCTTATTGCTGGACTGTATATTGACTTGTATAAACTGCGCTTCTTTGGTGCTTCCTGAGGTATTTATTACTTTGCCAGTTTTGTTTGCTGACATCCACTTGACTGCGATGCCTTGCTGCTGTTGTTGTTGTTGTTGTGGATAAGTCATTTTGAAATGCTTTGCCTCAACTTCGTTTTGTGTTACTTTGAACATTTTTGCAGTTGTTGTTGCTGTTGGGGCGAAGTTCTTGTGGCTTTTATGTTCATTTGCTGGTATAATTGTAATGCCACTGTTGTTACTATTATTAATATTATTGCTTTTATTGTTGCTGTTGTTGTTGTTGTTGTTGTTATTGGTATTGTTGTTGTTGTAGTTGAAATGCAGTGTAATTGCAGTAGCACCAGCACCAGTTGCTGCACCTGCAGCTGCAGGTGAGTGCGAGCTGGCGACACTAAAACTGTTGATCATATTGTTCTTCTCGCGTCCTGATTAATGCCATGGATTGTTGTGTACGTGCTGCTGTGTCTGCAGAACAATCAACAAAAGCAACTTATTTTAGTATGAATTTCACAAATGCATATCAATGTGTGAATGTTCGTATATTTTGTGTGTGTGTGTGTGCGCGAAAGTGACAGGGCTGTCATAATTGCTAAAGAAAAAAAAAACAAAAACAAAAAATATTAATATCTGGCAGCCCTGCGCGCGTTGCTCAGTTGTTTACAAAATAAAGTAATGAGAGTGGGTAGCAATCGAGCAAAAGAGAGTGTGCAAATGATATACATACTTACATATGAGTATGTGTGGCAAGTGTGCGTGTGCGCCAACTACTAACAAAAACATTTATCAGCTGTGTAACGTTGGATGTGTGTGAATGTGCACGAATATTTGTGTATGTTGTGTGTTTGTCTGATTACTGACTGACGCGCCCGATAGTTCCAAAATGAAAATAACATTAGCAAGCAACAAGCACAAACATGTTAAATTCGTATTATGTATTATTAGAACTAGTGCTACAGTATTAACTCACTCTCTCTTTTGCTACAAACATTAAATATTAATATATATGTACATATGTACATACATTCATACATACATACATACATACATACATACATATGTTTGTTTGTTTGTATGTACGCCATGAACAAAGCTATTATACGTACATATGTATGTATCAATGTACGTATGCAAGTGTAACACGAAAAAACAATTGAAACGTCAGCGAACACAATAAATTTTATGTTCTTGCATTAATTAAATAAACATATGAACAAGAATAAAACACAACAACGGGGGAAAACAGCAATAACAATTGCGCAGCGCGAAAACAAAGTTTCCAATTGCATTCGATTTTTATACAACACTGGCACATTGTTCAACACTAGCTGCCAGGTAGCCAATTATTGCAAATAACTGTTAAGCCTCAATCAATGCCCGGTCGCTTATTTATTCAATATCTTATACATGTCACTTAATTTTTAACATTATTTGCACTATTGTTTTCCGCCCACTTGGTTAATTTTACCTACGACTATTGCACAATTTGCTGAATTTTGTATTTGTGACTGCCTACTAGCCGTTGAATTTCATATAACAAAAACAAAAAACTGCGAACACTGCTACGTATACAGCTGTGTACGACTGTTGTGTGTATACGTTATGTACATATGTATGTACATGTGTTTGAATTTGGAATCCATCTCCATTGAATGGCGTTGCCACTTGACGCATTTGCACCGTCAAAAGTGCAGCGACAGCGCAGCTGTTACACCGTTGCTTTCTTTTGTTGTTTTTGTTGTGCTGTATCGCACAAGCAGTACACGGTCAAGGCCATAGCGACGACGCGTCGGCGTAACCATTGATGCGAGGTGACCGTCAGTCCCGAGGAGAGCGGATGTTTAGTGGCGCCGCGCCGTAACCTTCAAACAACAAGCTCTCGTTCTAAATGCGATTCTAGGTTATGTTTGGTGTGACCAAATAAAGGAACTGGGTGAGCAGTGCAGGTGGTAAGGGGTTGGGGTTGTTGCTTTTGGGTGCACCAACTTTTGTTATATTCCTTTATTTATTTATGCTTATACATATACTTACATGCATACACATATATGCTATCTCTCAAAAAAATTCATTTAAAAACAATGTAAGATACATACATATGCACCTATATGTTTATATGTAAATACGTGCATTCATACATATGTATGTATGTATGTATATGCAAGCTACGTAGGCACACACACACAGCCACAGACTCTGAACAGCTGATGACGTTTGTTATTTGGTTCGCGCTGATTATTTAAAAAAAAAAAAACATCAAAGTGGAAAACACAAAATGTCATTGAGACTTATTTTGGCGTTTTGTTAAATGAAAAGTCAAACACCAAAACGGCGCATTTATTAAGCACAGCTTGAAATTTGATCAATTAAATAACTTTGGTTTGAATTTTACCACCAAATAGTCAGAGAATCAAAATCGAACTCGACCTGCTCTTGTTTAATTCAATTTCAATGTTGATGATGTCAAATGAGAATGAAAACTGACTGTTTTTGTGTTGTGCGGACAGAGGCAACGACTACGACCACAACGGCGACGGCGACAGAGAAACGTCCGCTATGAAGAGACGGCGGTCGACGTTGCCTCTGTTTCGTTCAATTGAGCGCAACAGCAGCAACGAAACATGGTGTAATATTATAAGGCTGTCTCATCCCAGTCCCCAATAATAATAATATCGTATGAGCGTAAAATAGATGGCGATATTATTATACTCTTTTTTTTTTTAATATTTTAAATAAAAAACAAGTAAGAATGCTCTAGTCGAGTGTGCCCAACTACGAGACTCCCTGCTCCAACTTGCCCTTTAAGCAGTTCAGCGGCAACGCAAGCAAGCAGCGCACTACCTTGTCCAGTGCCTCTAAAGCTGTTGCTTCTGCCTGCTGCGAGGGGGGAAATAGATTCTTCAATAACTTTTGTATTTTTTATCCGATCGTAATGAAACTCACGCAACTAATTCACGTTGATAAAAAAAATATGTGTACCAAAAATAAAAGTTGTATCTTTAAAATTGGAGCTGTGGGAGTTTTTTTTTCGATTTGCGGTGGTGATCAAGAATATGTATAGTTTTAATATTCGGAAATGCCTCCTTCTGCGTGTTACATAAATTTGCAGTACTTTAATACTCCGTTTTGTCTTTACTCCCTGTTCCCATTAAAAATGGGAAAAAGGGAGTTATAAAGTACTGCAAATGTGTGTAACAGACAAAAGGAGGCATTTCCGACTATATAAACTATATATATTCTTGATCAGGATCAACAGCCGAGACGAACTAGCTATGTCCGTCTGTCTGTCTGTCTGTCCGTCTGTCCGTATGAACACACAGATCTCGGAGACTACAAGAGCTAGAGACACCAAACTTGGCATGTAGATTCCTGTATACCATACGCAGATCAAGTTTATTTCAAATTTCGGATGAGCCCCCCGCACCCCCGCAAATCGCAAAAGACTCCCACGGCCACAATTTTAAAGATAAAGCTTTAATTTTTGGTACACATGTATGTTTAATCAATGTCTTTCGGATGTGTGAATTTCAACACGATCGGATAAATAGCACCAAAGTTATGGAAGAACTTATTTCCCCTGTCTCAGCAGGCAGAAACCACAGTTTGACATGCACTGTGCAAGTTGAGTACGCTGCTTGCTTGTGTTGCCGCTGAACTGCTTGAAATGCAAGTTGGGAGCAGGGAGTCTCGAAGTCGGGCACACTCGACTAGAGTATTCTTACTTGTTTTTTATTGGGAACAGGGAGTAAAAAAAGAGTATATTGGGTTTGTGAAATGTGCGTCTGTCCGTCTGTATCTCAAGATCTTTCCACCACCCCCTCCAACACAAACGGCAAAAAACTATATCTTCCACAGTTTTACAGCTAAAGTAACCAAATTTAGCACAAGGGCTACTAATCACTTCCTTGATTGATTCGTTTAGAAAAAATTTAGCCACGCCCACTCCCGCACCCACAAATAAGCAAAGTCTGTATCTCCCACCCTTTTTAAGCTAGAATCAATAAATTTTGCAGGTTGAATTCTGTCACCCCATTAAATAGATTGGACAAAAAATAATTTTGCCGCGCCCACCCCCGCCCTTGCAATCGAGCAAAGTTTGTTCCTCACAAACCTGTGGAAATGGCCCAACCAAATTTAAATTGATGGTAAAACTTTGATCAAAAATAAAATTGCCGCGCCCACTTCTGACCCCGCAGAGGCTAAAAAAGAGTATATCGCAGACGGGTGTATCCGACTGCAAAATTCTTACTTGTTTATTTGTACAGTTGTGTCGTGACGCTAAGAATAGTTTTAATTTCACCCAATAAATACACAGCCCGACGAAATTACATTTTTTGTTTGGTGCCCGAGGTTTGATAGTAGATTTCGGTAGAGAGAATACCTACGAGTAAAACTTCATTCACAGTTTTCAAAACCTACGTGCAGTTTCTGAAATAATCGCGGTTTTTGTTTTTTTGTGATATAGGACTGTATTTTTACATATGCACATCTTCATCCATAGCCATCTGATCAAATTATAAAATTCCAAAAAACAAATAGTTCAACATGCCCTGAACGTTTTTAAATACATTCAATAGTTTTCGTGTATTCTTTTTCTAAACTACGATATTTTAACATTTTTTCAGAAAAATTAATTTTTTTCCTATTTCATTCGAATGGAAAATATCAAAAATGGTCAAACGTTGGGGCCGTTGGGGCTTTTTGGCTTAACGCAGTGTTCTAATTCTGAATACGCGTGGAATGACACCTCGTTCATCCAAATTTGACAATTCGTTCAAAAGTTATGAACATTTTAAAATTAAATTTAGTGGCTTTTCCAAACTGAGATGAAAAGTTTGTCAGATTGGTTGTTTGTTTGCTTGTTTGTATCAACGCGTTGAGGTAGCTGTTTAGAATTTTGTGGATTTGTTCCCCATCATAACACAAGAAACGTTTGCTCTACCACTTTTCTGAAAAACCGCTAGTTTAGCGGGAAAACGTTAAAAACCGATAGAATTGACACGCCCACAGTTTCCAAACAAAAGCTACAGACACGTTCAACATTTCATAGGAAAGGTATTTTTAAGAGCTTTTAAGCTTCACTTGGCAGTTTTTTCTTAAAACACTCAGGTGAAAAACTGCAGGTGAAATAATATTTTTTTTTGTACATTTGAATCTTTTTGCGCAACGAATAATTTTATTATTTAAAATATTTCTTATATTAATCAGAAAATACTTCGTCGCAAAATTAGATATCAGAAGTTTTATGGCTTTAATATGCATCGTCCCTAGACTTATACTCGCTTAGAGGTGTTTTTATTTGATAAATTATTCAGCCACACTCCGGTTATCGCAACACTTTTGTGATGTCAAGAAAATTTTGCGATTCCGGTTTCAAACGCTCCGGTAATCGCAATACTTTCTTATCGATGTGTTCCGTTACAATTTTGTTATTATTTATTCACTTAGGTTTGTAAATGCACTGTAAACCTTTTACTTAATTCTTTAAGAATTGTTGTTACGTTACACTACTTATATTTGTCTTGCTACATGAAAAATCAAGTGTTTCATGAATGCACTTTGAAACACTATATGTCATCAGGATAAATAACAAAATTGTTATCTACTTGACAAGTTCTTCATCAATGAAATGATATAGTGTCAGTAAATGTATAATTATAATCTCAACAAACTCTAATTTAAAAGATTAATTATGACAAAATAATTGTAAGGCATTAAGTAATAGAATAAAAGTATTTTTATACTCTTTTTTTAACTTTTTTGAAAAAAAAGGAAAAAAGAGTATATTGGGTTTGTGAAATGTCCGTCCGTCCGTTTGTCCGTCTGTCCGTCTGTATGAACGCAGGTTTTTTCCACAGTTTTGAAGCTAGAGCAACCAAACTTGGTATACATGTTGGTATATACCAGAGGCAGACAAAGTGTCAAGATCTCCCCCCCACCCCCACCCCTTCCCCCACAAACCGCAAAAAACTATATCTTGCACAGTTTTAGAGCTAGAGTAACCAAATTTTGCACAAGGGCTACTAATCACTTCCTTTATCGGTTTTGTTAAAAAAGTTTGGCCACGCCCACCTCCGCCCCCACAAATGAGCAAAGTCTGTATCTCCCACACCCCTTTAGCTAGAATCACCAAATTTTGCAGGTTGAATTCTGTTGCCTTATTAAATGGATTGGATAAAAATAATTTTGCCACGCCCACCTCCGCCCTTGCAATCGACCAAAGTTTCTTTCTCCCAAACTTGTAGAACGGGCCCAACCAAACTTAAATTGATGGCAAAACTTGAAAGATTTGAGCAAAAATATAATTGCCACGCCCACTTCTGACTCCGCAAAGAGACGAAAAAAAGAGTATATCGCAGTCGGGTCCATCCGACTGCAACGTTCTTACTTGTTTAATTTCATTCTGTTGCTTATAGGAAAATTGCAATTTACTTTTCAAATCGTACATAATCGATTAATAAACAGTACCATTGCCAGTCGGAAATAGAGAAGAGAGGGAAAACACGAAATGTTTTTTAAGCGCGCTTCACCACTGAAATGAAATTGAAATAAACTATAATAAATTGTTTAAACGTACAACAAAATATATTCGACTTTGGTTTTTAATAAATATTGAACTTGCTCTAAAAAGTCGTTATAAATTTGGCTCAACTTTGCCGGCACAGGCCTGCTTGCCCAAAAATACCTCAGGAATTTCAAGAGTCAATTTTATCTACTGAGTCAAGTGTGAGTGATTTGGAACCCAAAAATATTCCAAGACGTTTCAAAAACTAGGCTTAATGATCTAATAAGGGATTTAGATTTATCAAAGGTCAAGTCAGAGGTATTGGCATCACGTAAATACTACAAATACTACTCGAAAGAAGAAAATGTCTGATTTTGCCACGATGTTGATGGATTACTCCAAGAATTCGGAGAATCATAGGATGCTTCCCAATGATTGTTTATCGACAGTAGTAAAGCTATATTGTTGCATCACGGCCACAACGAGAAACCTTCCATTACATTGGTACACGCAGTCAATCTGAAGGAATCATATGAATCAATGGCCATATTCTTAAATCTTATCAAATACATGGAACATGAGTGGAAAATTTGCTCCAACCTAAATGATGTTGCTATGGTTACTGGCTAACAGCAAGGATATACAAAATATATGTGCTTTTTATGTAAATGGGCACGTAACGATCATTATTGTTGACAGAATTGACCTGTACGAACTGATTTCGCCGTGGGAACACACAATGTAAGATTCGAGCCACTCGTTGAAAAGGTCAAAATTATTCTACCACCGTTACATATTAAACTAGGACTTTTCAAGAACTTTGTAAAAGCTCTACCAAAAGATGGCAATGCAATTTGTTATTTGAGAAATTTATTTCCAAATTTGTCAGACGCTAAGATAAAAGAAAGCCCCCAAATAAGAAAAGTTCTTGGAGACTTCCAATTCAGATCAACTTTATCACACATTGAGTCTAAAGCTTTGGACTCATTTTGTAAAGTGGTTTCCTATTTATTGGGAAACTTCAGAAGTCCAGAATAGAAGAAAATGGCTGAAACCTTAATTGACAGCTACAAACAAATGGGTGTGAACATGTCAAAGATTCAGTTTTTACACTCGAATTTGGAATTCTTCCCGAATAACCTTGGCTATGAAAGCAACGAGAATGGTGAACGTTTTCACTAAAAAAAACCATGGAACGTCGCTATCAAGAAGTTTGGAATGAAGCAATGATGGGTGACTATTGTTGGTTCCTCAACAAAATCTAACATTTTACCCATGAAGAGATGTAGAACGAGCTTAGGTCAATTTTAAATTAATACTTAACTTTATACTTAATAATATTTATAATTGTTTAAAAAGAAAAACATATTTAAACCATTACAAATAATTGTTATTCACAAAGTTTCTTTAAAAAGATGTTAATATTTAAATCGATAAATTTGAGCAAACTCTAGTATAACCGGAAATATCACCTAAACGAATAGTCCGATTTAATAATGATGTGCTAGTGATTGAAAGCATTTCTTTTTGCTTTTCATAAAAAGACAATTTATTCAAAATTAAGAAACCCTATCAGGAGATTTTTCTAAACTCACTTGCGATGCTATTAAAATAACAGTATTTTTTATTATCTCGAAAACGGTCATACTTTTTTTTTTTAAATTTTGCCTTCATTTTCGAAATCAGCGGGCGATTTAACTAATGAAATGACTTTAAAATTGTCAAGATCCGAGTATTTTTAGAAATTTTTCTACCCTGTCTTATGATTAGCTCACTGCCGCCCTTAAGCATACTAAAATTGAATGTTTTCATTTTTTACTAAAGAACAAATAACTTCATTAAATCTTAACTTCATTATTTACTCATGGATTTTGATAAAAATCATTGTTTGTTTTAAACTAATTGAGCTATAGACACAAGAAAGAAAATCCCGTTTGAAATCTACCTTTTTATAAAAAAAAAAATGAGAAAAATGGCTGCGTTCACACATATTTTTCCTGCACATGTTGACCTATGCTGAATTTATTAATTTATTTAGTTATGGTTTATTTGTGTTTCAGCTTTTGTAAACTTGAAGCATGTATTTAATGAAAAGTTATTACATTATTTTCTTCTGTATGTAAATGTCCAACACAGCGGAAAACAAATTTAAATAAGAGATATATTATTACATAAATTTATATAGAAACAAATTTTATAACATTACGTTATAACTGGTCAGCCAATTTTAAGCAAAAATAAAAGTCACACTTCTAATGTACGTTAGTTAAAATTTACAAAAGCCGTTGTCACATTGATAAGTTGTAAATTAAGATTATTCATAATAGTGACCCACTCTTCTAAAATATATTCAAAATAAATCTCTGAAGCGATATGTTCGAGATAAGAACAATAATATTGAAATTATTCCTCAATTCTTTATTTCGTTTTATATTTCATTTTGACTAAATAATAAGAAAGTTTTGCATAAGAATTTTAATATTCAATAGATTGTTCCTGTGTCAGCTATAAGATATAGTCATTCAATTTTGATTAAATTTTCTCAGCATTTATAAACTGTCCTTAAACTTAGGTTAAGTGAGTTTGGTTGAGCTTTCCTGAAAAACAAAAAGTTTTTCATACAAAAAACTATTTTCCAAACGATCGTTCCTATGGCAGCTATGTGTTATAGTGGTCCGATCTGAACGATTCCGACATACGTACTACCTGTAAAAGGAAAAGCATCTGTGCCAACTTTCATCGACAACTTTCATCACGATAACTCTAAAATTCAAGGACTAGTTCGCATATAAACAGACGAACATGACTCGGCTTTGATACTGATCAAAAATATGCAACCCTTTTTTTTGAGACGTTTCCTTCAACGCGCTACACTTATCGTGACAAAATTATAATAACCTCTGCAAGAGTATAAAAACCAAAATAAGTTTTGCTTGTCTTCGAAACACAGCACAAACTGCAAATAAAAGTAGTTTGCGCAGATATTCTGAGCAGATATTTTTTAAATGTTCTTAGCGTTCATATTTATGACTCTCAAAAGACTTACGATTGACAATTGGTAACTCATGACACCACCTTAACATAATAGCACCATGATAACGAAATAACATAAATGTGAAAATACATACATATATATTATATTTGCCTGTTTTTGATTTTGATATTGCACGTGTTTGTGTTTTTGCTCCCTATTAAATCACCCGCTCAGCGCTAAGTGTTGTTTTTGTTGTCAATGCTCTCTCTCTCTCTTGCACTTGCGGGTGAGGCTCAAACGCAGCTGTTTGGCTAGTTGCTGCCTTTTTATTGTTGTTGATGTGGATGGAAAATCGAGTGCATCTGATTTTCGTATGAATAACACTAGTTTAAAGCCATTTCGCTAATGAAATGTAAGTGTGATTTTCTTATGGACTTTGCCCCACTAAACAAGAAAAAGAACCCTTAAAAATTTTTTCATTGAAGCGTTTTCGAAATATTTGCTTTTTTTAAATTTTCAAAATCGTTCCAACATTATTGAATATATCTCCATTTGGTCAAGTAAGCACTCAAATTAAAGGTAAGTGATATGTGAGTTTTTGAACCAAAAAATCACAAAACAAACGTATTTTTGAACTTATTACAATAGCTAGCATCTAAGCTATTGAACCGATCTTAATACTACATATATGAGAGAAAGTTGTAGAGGATTTACTTACATTTAATTTGAGTACTTGCTTAATTTGAAATGGAGATGTATTCAAAAATGTTGGAGCATACTACATATGTTTGGTGTGTGTGTATATGCATTGCTGCTTATGTTTTGCTCTTTCTCCTCTGACATTTTGGCAAATTGGAAGCTTCTACTATTGCATAACATTTTTAACAGTTTTGCTCGGTTTGTTTGCATTTGCATTTGCCCAGCGCAGACTACAACAAAACAAAAACAACAGCAGCAACCGCAACAACAATGTTATTGTTTTTCAAGGTCACACACAGAGGCACACACACTCACATGCACATACTTAAAATACGTACGCCGCAACGTCCCCAACACCCACCGACATCATCAGTTGAGTTCAATTGTTGTGTCTGCCGTTCAATGCTCTCTCCATCTTTCTTTTTTCTCTCTCTGCTCGATTGTTGCGCTCTCGCAAATATAAACTTGCTGGGAGAAAGACACAAGCATTCAAACATTCACATACTGTACGTGTGTGCGTTTGTTTGTTGGGTTTTTTGTTTTTGAGGCCCGCAGGCAACGGGAGGATACCGTTATGCATTCAATGTGTGTGAGTATGCGTGTTAGTTTTCAGGGTCAGGGAAATTCGATTTTTTTCGGCCTTCGTAGTCATTGGTGTTGCTGTTGAGTAGACTTTAATTTGAGTCAATCATTCTCAGGGCACAAAACAAAGCTCGTGAATAACGCTAATGTTAATGAACTTTTATATGTACGTAAATGCATTTTATGTACAGATGTATGAATGTACAGTATATGAACAATGTCTTCGTGCAACTTAATATTAAAAATAAATATTTTGTTTTATTCTAATTTCCAACATGTTTTGATCGAAATTTGATTCAAAATACAAGTCGAGATCAAAGATGTATTCTCATTGCAGTTGGATACTGCCAACAAAACAAAAAAGTTTTTTATACAAAAACTTATTTTCAACCGATGAGTCAGTAATTTTAAAAAACAAAAAATTTATTCACAGAAAAACTTATATATAGATTGTTCCTATGGCAACTATATGTTAGTGGTCCGATCTGGCCGACTCAAACCTAAGTACTACCTGCAGAAAGAAGCATCTGTGCCAAGATTCATCAGTTATCGTAAAGTTAAGCTTAGCTTTCTGAGCAATTTCGAGTCCTTTGTGCGTTTTCACGATAACGAAATGTATGTATTGCCCGAAGTGATATGCATGTACCTTAATAGTACATGGGATCAAAATAACATCATGTAACTATTACCTACGCGAACGCTGCTATACGAAGACATTTATGGTATCTGTACATGAATAAAGGCAGCTAACTAGCACACTTCCGCGCATTAAAAAAAAATATACATACATAAATATGCATGCAAATATGTATGTATTTATATACAAATATACATAATCATGTTGACATGTATGTACAATGTACATATGTATATGTTCATTGCACATACATATATGTTTTATTTCTATTTCAAGAAAAAAGCAAAGAGCACACAGAATGATAAGGTGGCATTTAGTAGCCAGTGTTATCGGGCGAGCCAAGAGGCGTTGGGAAAATGTTGCTGTTTCGGTTTATTGAAGATAAGAGTTTATTCTTCCTGCTGGTACAAAAAAAAAGAAAAACAAAAGAAACTAAAAATAAAATATCGATGACACGGCGATAAAACAGCATCCTATATGATAGAAGTGGCAAAACATCGATATCAACATTTATTATACCGATAGTTTTAAATTATATGATATTTAGATGTTTTTTCGATGTATTGATAATGATATTTGCTTAATTTTATATTTTATATTTTTTGAATTAAATTAATTTTAATAATCATTTACTGAGAAAATTGGTTCTTTATAAGCAAATAATAACACTATGTCACAATACAAGGTTTTTTTCAGCAGCAAGGCTTAAATTGAAAACTATGGGTCTTTAGAGATTTTGAAATTTTTTTTTCCAACTAGATTTTTTTTAAGTGTGTTTAAATATTTGACCATAGAATTATATAGGCCTTCAAATAAGTCTCTTACATTTTATACATATATCTAATATCTACATTTTTCATTTAGCATGGATATTCATTCATAAGGTTTTGAAAAAATCATTGCTCGTTTCTATCATATCTATAGTAGAAGTTCCAAGCTATAGCCATTTGAGCAATTCAACTTTTTTCAAATTTGATCGGTTTTCCAGTTGCTAAGCTACAGTCCAATTGGTTTTGGTTGGAAAATATAAAAATCTTGACACTTTGCCTGCCTATGGTATGATATATAATCAACATTTATACCAAGTTTGGTTGCTCTAGCTTCAAAACTGTAGAAAAAAAAATGCGTTCATACAGACGGACAGGCGGACAAACATTTCACAAACCCAATATACTCTTTTTATTTTTAATTTTTTCAAAAAAATTAAAAAAAGAGTATAAAAAATGTACACGAATGGTTTTGAAAAAAATTTCTTTATGTATTATACTTAAATTTAAATAAACTCTTAGGGAAAAATAATTTAAACAGTTTAGTTTTATTATTTTAATGGATAATGACACGAAAAAGTTGACGTTAGGGGGTGTCCTAACCTGATGACACGCAGTGCATGTATAAAATATAAGAGACTTATTTGTTGGCCAATATATTAACATTATTTATTATTTATATTTTATATATTTATATTTTAGTGATCAGGGGCCCTAACTGCATCAGAAGAAGCCTTATAGCATTTAAGTATTGCATAGTGTAATCTTAAATCGCGTTCCTCAAAAATTAATGTAAGTTTTCCAAAAGCTTTTAAATTGTATGGTTGTCTTGGTATGGTTTTCAATAGTTGAAAGTTCGCGGAAAGCCGTTGGATGAAAATTTTTTTACTTATCATCCGACCAGCTTCAAACTTATTTTCAAAGATCTATATAAAAGATAATTTACGATTGCATACAAATTTTCCGGAAAATTCACCCCTCTGGGTGGAAAATGGTACGTCAAGGTACTATGGGCGAAAGGTACATTTTTATGCGATTTGCTTCAAACTCATTCTCAAAGATCTTTATAAAATTCATTATAAGCTGCATACCAATTTTCCGGAAAATTCACCCGCTGGGTGGAAAGTAGGTGGTAAATAGGGCGAAAGTTGAGTTTTTATGCGATACTGTATACCAAATTTCCGGAAAGTTCAATTTTCGAAGCTACAAATATAAACAATCTGATTTTTCAACTTTCGAAAATTTGCCGGAAAAGTCGGAAAATGGTTGGAAATGAATGAGTTGCATGCAACTTTTCTGTTTTGCATCCGATCAGCTCTAAACTTACTTTCAAAGCTCTACATAAAAAATATTAAAAAAGTGATTTTCAAATTTTGAAAAATAAAGAAAGTTGATGCAATAAAACTTTTTGGGAAGGTCAATTTTCATTTTGCTTTTTTCGGTGCGTAGCGCCTCACGTTATTAATAAAGGAAATATTTCCTCAGGCGCATCAACTCAAATATCGAATATCTGTCATTCCGTTGTCTCAAAACTAATGTTTTGATCTTCATCGGAAACAGGAACAGGCGTGATACACTTTTTGTTCGATAGTACTATCGATAGAATTGATAATTTTGCCACGTCTTTTTCCCACATCGCACTCACCAGAAAGTCCATCAAGCAATTAGCGCTTCAGCACATCGATAAAAGTCTCGTGCGGCACGCGAATGTTGGCGAACAGTCGCATCTTCTTTTTGCCTTCCGCCTGTTGACGCAGCAGCTTCATGCGTCGCGTCACATCGCCGCCATACTAACGATAGAAAAAAACGTATTTTGAATTTAATATTTTGGCAGTTAGTAACAGTGTTTCCAATTGCCGATAGATAAAAATAGCTAAATTAGCAGTTGAAAATAGCTAAATATAGCTAACCTTGCCTAAAAATAGCCAATTAAAATGGGCGATATAGTTTTATAGCAAATTTAATTTTGCTCTTCGAGAATAACAGAAATTTTTATCATTATTAACTGCTTAACTTTATTTGTATTAATACAATACGAATACAATTATTATAAATTAATGTAAATTATCAGGTTGGCATGTTTTGAGCTTAAAGATCTTATATCTATTCCATTCCCTAACTTTTTTTATTAACCTGTCTGAACCGTTTTTCTACCTTTGCCGACGGCAATGATAAAATCATGGTGGCAAACGAGGCATTATCCAGAATCTTTCTTATTATTCTTTTTCACACAATGCGGTTTTTTTGTCTGCAGTAAGACTGAAATGGAAAATTATGATTCATTAGAGTTCCCTAATCACGAAAATATTTTTTTTGTTTTCTGTGGTAGACTTTTTTTTACTCTTTTTTAAATTTAAAAAAAAAAAAAAGAAAACATATGTTGGTGTATACCATAGGCAGACAAAGTGTCAAATTTTTAGTGGGAACAGGGAGTAAAAACGGCGAGTAGATGCAAATGAAAGTATTGTGTATGAAGAGTGTGACAGTGTTAATGCAAATAGCAATAGTGAAGAAAATATTAGCGGCTCTCAAAATCCACATGAAGAGGGAGTTCCTTTTAAAGATAAACTTGCGCAGTGGTCCATTACACACGACATAACAACTAAAGCATTAAATTCATATTTCGTGTAAAAACACGATGTGTTTCCTGACTTTAAATTTGATTGTAGAGCACTAAAAGCAACCCCTCGGAACGTCACTACAGTGAATATTGCAGGAGGCGAATACATTAATTATGGTTTAAAAAATGCTTAACGGATTTTTTTTCTTCAAACAATTTTAATGCAAATGACATTGACCTAAATATAAACATTGACGGGTTGCCATTATTTCATGTTCCCATTAAAAATGGGAAAAAGGGAGTTATAAAGTCCTGCAAATGTGTGTAACAGACAGAAGGAGGCATTTCCGACTATATAAACTATATATACTCTTGATCAGGTTCAACAGCCGAGACGAACTAGCCATGTCCGTCTGTCTGTCCGTCTGTCTGTATGAACGCGTCGATCTCAGAGACTATAAGAGCTAGACACACCAAACTTGGCATGCAGGTTCCTGTATACCATACGCAGATCAAGTTTATTTCAAATTTCGGATAAAATGACATACAGCATATTCCATTGGCAAACATTATCAAAATCGAATGCTTTTCCCGCTAGAAACTCATGATCCAAGAACTGATATTGAGTTCCGAAACAAAACAGATATGAATTTATTGTGTTAAGAACAATGACTGCGTCAAAAAGATGATAAGACAATTTATAAATCGAAAGCATATACGAAGACAATATGTTAAAATACAACATGTACTGTTCGATTCACTTTCCAGATGATTCTTTATAAAATAAAGCAAATGGTTCGAAAAGGATCTAATGTCACCACAAAAATTTACAGCCGTCTGGTTGAGCAAAGCCAATAATATGTTGATATTATAAATGTTTCCAAATCTGTAGATTGTGATGAAACGAATGAACTGCTAAATTCAATAAGTCATATAGACTTTTATTTTTCTTTAAAATGTCCCGACAACTTTTTATCAGTTAATGCTAAGATTTATAAAATTGATTCAATTGTTAAGACACAAAATGTGACTAAACAAAATTCTTATGAGGTCATTAAGCAAACTGACTTTCTTCTGACGGCAATTAAATCTTCCTTTTTAAACATCAAGTATACACATTCATTGGAATTTGAAAACATTTTGACAAAACACAAATTGTCTGACTGGTGCCCAGTCCACAAACTGAAGGTAAGCTAACGCACATTTTCAATTTTTTCTGCTACATATTGAGTACAGATTACACTATGCAACAATTGCAGGCTTTTTGCGTGCATATGGGCCCATATTTTAAATTTCCCTACCCAAGGTGAAAAATAAGAAGCGCTTACGGAAAATTGATATTGAAGCGCTTACTCTAGCCTTACATGTAAGCAGTATGGAAGTGCTTATTCTACGATTACAAAAAAACACTAAAGGGCTTACTCTAGCTTACTCTAGCCTTACATGCAAGCACTATGGAAGCGCTTACGTATCGATTATTAAGCATTGAGCAGTAAGCAGTAAAATGAACAAAACAAAATGTTAGAGGACGTGAGCAAGAGATCTCTGCCCTCAAAAGTAACCGCATAACACAACAGCAAATGTGCAAATAGAAAGAAAAGATCATAATTAAATTTTGATTTACAAGTGAGGACGTGTACTGTGAGTAAAAATGAAAACAAATATTTGTGGTGTTAGCAATAGGCTGTTTGAACGATTGAATACATTTTTCCTGCAGCTCGGAACTTAACTTTTTGCCCATAAAATCTGTCGATGAGTTAAAAGCAACTGATAAACTAATTGAAAAATATTCGGAAGAGCAATTGGCATGTTAAACATTTCAGAACTATAGCTAATCATTATTTTTAAATTTTATATTATTTTGTAAAAGATGCAATATATTAATAGTTTCAATATTCAATTGGCTCAACAGAATGCATACAACATCTGTTTACAGGCGAACTTTGCAATCGCTAAACTGCGACGGCACTCAGAGAAAGATAACTGTTAAAAATAATAAATTGTTCCGCAAACATCTATTTCAAATATTTATCAAATATATTTTAATATCATATAAATTTTCTTTCTTTCCCAGATGGGAAATGAAATGTTTGTAAACGTCATGAGAAGATTCCGCAGATGGAAGAATAGGATCAACAAGCAAAAATACGATCAGAAGCAGGCACACCAAAAAATGCAGCTATCCGTTTAATGAAAAATTATTGAAAATATAAATATTAGTGGAAGAAAAATATTGTTGAAATTTTCAAGATGAGCGTTTAATAGCTCTTATTTGTAAGGCTTTCGTGAGCGCTTCTATAGTGCTTACGTGTAAGGCTAAAATAAGCGCTTACGGAGCGGTTTTTTGTGAGTTTAGAGTTAGCGCTTCTACTGTGCTTACATGTAAGGCTAGAGTAAGCGCTTACGGAGCGCTTTTTTATAAGACTGGATTAAGCGCTTCCTTAAGGCATGCAATGTTAAAAGGTACAAAAGGGCTCTTACGTGGCGTAAGCGCTTCTCGATTACAAGTAAGCGCTTCGGAAGTACTTTTTAAGCACTTGACCATAGCTTGCGTATTGCATCACCGTTTTTAAAAAAGCAGACAGTGTCAAGATTAGATCTAAATAATTATGCCACGCCCACCCCCGCACTTGAGACTTATTTGTGGGCCTAGATTTTCGGAAATGCGTTACGCGTTACTTCATAAAAATTCCAGATGGAAAAAAAAACTTTGAAAGTGATTTTTAAAAAAAAGTCTACCATAGAAAAAAAGAAGGTATTTTAGTGATTGGGAGAAAAAAAAAATTGTAAAACCTTTTTGCATTTCGAGTGTTGCATAGTGTAATCCTAAAGCGCTTTCCTCAAAAATAAACGTTTTCCAAAAGCTTTAAAATTTTATGGTTGTCTTAAAGTATTATAAATCAAATCGATACGCATAAAACTGTTCAACCTTACTCACTGACTGATTGGCAACGCTCACACAGCCCAAACCATTAAAGATAGAAGGCTGAATTTTTCACAGTTGTTTTGTCTTGTCTCGGATTATGGAAAAATTGGTTGGGAAATGTGGAAAAGTCCGGACAAACTTCAAACTCTTTTCCAAAGATCTATTTGAAAATTCATTAATAACTGTATACAAATTTTCTAGAAATTAAACAACCTGGGTGGAGAGTGGGTGGAAAAAAGACCGAAAGTTTAGTTTTCGTGCGATTTGCTTCAAACTCACTTTAAAAGCCACACATACAAAAATATAAACGTTATTTTCAAATTTTGGAAAATGTCGCAAAATGGTCAAAAAACTGTTGCATGCAACCGTTTTGATTTACACCAAATCGGACTCAAAATTATTTTCAAAGATCAAAATTATTTGACTAACCAATTTATCGATTTTAGAAATTCTCTTCAGGCGTTCCTCTGAACGGAAAATGAGAGGAAAACGGTCGCAAAAAACAGACTGACTGGCGCGATGGGAAAGGATTTTAGAAAGCGAGGGCCAGCGGGAATCCGCAATTTCCCAAAATAGGCAGCCGCGCTGGGCAGGACGGGATCGATTTTCTTCCCGTTTCGATTTCTGCTTCAAGCTTAGTTTTCAAGGTTTTTGTAAAAAATCGTTGCGTGTGTGGGTCAGTGTGAGGAAAATCTACGCTCACGGGCGGGAAATGGTGATAAAGATCACAAATTTGGACTGGCAAGCGAAGCCGCGGGTATATTCTCGAAGTATTATAAATTGATTATTCAGACAAGTTTGTTTTTATGTTAACCAAAATCTGTCACTAAAATAGCTGATTTATTTAAAAACAAGAAAGAAATGTTATCTTCGGCGTGACGATCATTCCCATGGCAGCTAGTCAACATTTTAATAGTATCCTAAAACATTGAATAGGTGATTTTGGTTAACTTAATATATTATTTAGAAATAAAAAGTTTTCACACAAAAACTTATTTTCCATACACAAACTTATTTTTCACCGATTTCTTCTATGGCAGCTATAGGATATAGTCATCCGATTTTAGTGAAATTTTGGCAGCATGTATAAACTGTCCTAAAAAATCTGTAAATTGAGTTTGGTTGAGCTATCAAAAAAAAAAAAAACAGAAACGTTGTTCATTCAAAACCTATTGTACGACCGATCTCTCCTATGGCACCTATATGTTATACAGGTCCGATTTGACCGATTCTGATTTATGTACTGCATGCAGAAAGAAGAAGCATCTGTGGCAAGTTTCATCACGATAGCTGTAAAACTGAGGGACTAGTCGCATTTAAACAGACAGACGGACAATGGCTTAATTGGCAACACTAGTTAGGAACTCACCAGCTTGGCGGTAACATCCTTCCGATAAGCCTTAATGGTCTCCCGAGCGAGCACCTTGCTTCCGACGCATGCCTGAATGGCAATCTGGACCATTTGTTTGGGTATGAGATCTTTCAGTTTGTGCACCATTTGTCGTGCAACGGGAATGGCCTTCGAGGAGTGCACAATGCGACAGAGCTCCTCGACGGGTCGACCATTTAGATGAATGTCCAGGCGCACCAGCTGCGTGAGATGATAGCCATTATCCTCATAGCTGAAACTGGCATATCCAGAGCTAAGCGATTTCAGGCGATCATGGAAATCCAAAATGATCTCGCTTAACGGCAGCACATACTTCATTAGAATTCGCGTCTCATCAATGTTAACTGAGCTCTGCTGCAGTCCACGCCGCTCCACACATAGTCCAATTATTTGACCTACGTACTCGGTGGGCGTTATTATGGTGCCGAGCACAAGCGGCTCATAGTACTCCTCTATGCTGGTTGGCTCTGGAAGCAGGGCGGCATTTGATATTTCGAGTGTCTGCTTGCCAAACTGTTTGATCAGTTTGGGGTTGCGCAGGACAATGCGATAGGTAACCGATGGTGCCGTTGTAATAGACTCAGCTCCATGCTCCTGCTCCAGCCGCTGACAGAACACCTCCATGTGAAGCAGGCCCAGAAATCCTAGTCGCCAGCCCTGACCCAAGGCCGGACTGGAGTCAACATTAACAGTCACAGCAGAATCATTAAGCACCATCTTATTAATGGCACTGCGCAGTGCGACATGCTTGGACTGATCGACGGGAAAAATGCCCGCAAAGACGAGTGGCTGCTGTGGTTTGTAGTTGCCGGCAGCTGTGACCGACTGAAGTTTTAGATGAATGGTGTCGCCAATGATAGACTCATTGCTGTTGCGCATGTTGCACGCGATGAGGCCCACCTGGCCAGCTGATAGTTTGGGTACGACTACCTCCGCCGGACATAGAACGGACAGGCTCTTTACGACATATACCTTTTTGGTGGTCAGCGATTGAATGTCCTGGCCTTGTGTCAACTGACCGTTAAGCACGTAAATGAGATTGAGTGCGCCACGATATTTGTCAAACCAGCTGTCAAAGATTAGTGCACGAAATGCGCATTCCCGCTCCACACTAGGCGGCGGTATTGTCTCAATAATATGATCCATCAATTGGGCAACGCCCGTGCCTACTTTAGCCGATACGCGTAGCACCGTGGCGGGATCAATGCCAAACAGCAGCTGCATATCCTTGGCCACCTGTTCGGGATTGGCGTGCTTGACATCAATCTTATTGAGGACTGGCAACACCGTCAATTGACGCTGCTGGGCCAAATGATAATTGGCCACAGTTTGCGCCTGGACCCCATGGCAGGCATCCACAAGCAGAACGACACCATCACAGGCAGCTAGCGAGCGTGAGACCTAAATGAAACAAATGTTAAAAAAAAATCAATCATAAGTGATGTATTAAAGGTAACTTATCCGGTTGTGGACATTATTAGCCAACTTTTGACCAAGCTCATATAATAAAGCTAATATTTGTACAGACATAAGTAGGGATATCAATGGAAAAGTAAGGTAAGGTAATTACTCGCAAGAGAATTTGTTTGATTCCAGATGTTTCCACAATAGGATGATGTTCACAACCGGATAAGTTTCCCTATTATATGTATATATATTGAAATACACCTCATTAGAGAAATCCACATGCCCGGGCGTATCAATCAGATTAAGTAGATACAATTCGTTCCGGTACTTGTAGAATATAGAGGCCGTTTGAGCCTTCACCGTAATGCCGCGCTCCCGCTCCACCTGCAGACTGTCCAGCACCTGATGCTGACCGGCCTTGCGCGATATGGCGCCCGTCAGTTCAAGTAGACGATCGGCGAGTGTGCTCTTGCCATGATCAACATGGGCAATTATGCTGAAATTGCGTATACGTTCCACAGGCATCTCGTCAAAGTGCCGCAGCAGCACATCTTGTGACAATGTTCTATCCGATTGTGATTCCGATTTGGACCTAATTAGGCTAGTGCGCAGCGAACGATATGCTGCAAAACGCTTCCATGTAGACTGTCCAGTTGTGTGCATTAACGTCCTGCGAAGAATTTTGTACATTTTGTGCTATTTTTTAAAACATTGGATGTCAGCCGGCACAATATAAATGTTACCGCACAACATGTGAGTTGAGCTGCCGGGGCTGCCAACTTGCTTCAATTGAAACAGATATGTAGCTTTTAGTGTGACCAAAAATAATAAAAATTTATTAGTATTTTTGCACATATGGCAACACTATAATAGTGCATTTACATTACCGCTCTAACTACGCAACAAGCAAAAATGCCTAGTTCCGTTTTATTTTATTGCGCCAGCTGTTACAAAATAATGACAGTTGAGTTTGAAATAAAGTCGCCCATCCATCACTAAATAAATGACATAAGCGCGAATCAAATTCAGGCCTGTTCCCATTTTCGGTGGGACTTCGCGTATTTGGTTACGCAAGCATTAGCCGAATTTCCCCTAACCTTCGAGCGTATTTCCCTACAAGAAAACTCCTGAAACCCATTCAACAGAAAACCGCTCTTTTCAAAAATTAAGCGGTCTGAATTTAAATGTAGAATTTAAATGATTATTTAACCTGAAAATGTTCTCCCATATTATGGAAAAAATTTGACCCAACTTGGGTCACCCAAAAATTTCCAAGTCACCCAGCTTGTAGCAGTTCTGCATTTCTTGGCAACTGGGTCGTACCAGTTGGGTGTAGCGAGGAATCACCACATTAATATTGGACGTGTGTTTTGTGTTGCATTTTCCACAACTTATGCCGTAGACGAAAAATGGCACTTCCAATGCATTGGTAGAACTGTAGAAGATATTCAAGGAGCCACTGTGATTCGTGATCAAATCGCACAAAGCACAATTTTCATAACCACAGTTTTCATTTCAAAATTTTGTATTTCTTTATATTTTTAAGAGCTTTGTAGAGTTATTATTACACATTATATACTATTTGTGATAATTAAATAACAAAAAATATACTGATGTCTGGAAGCCAAAGGTTAGAAAAATAGATATTGTTGCGCTTGCGAGCTGCGAGCAAATTGTAGAGAGAGACAGATGAACTGTGAAAGGGACACAAAGCGTGCGTTTTAAAAATAGGCTACGCATGATGGCAGCTCGGGACTACAGCGACAACATGTCAATTTTGTGGCCGTTGCGCAAAATATAGCTGCCATACGACATATTATTACTCGTATTTAAATTCTTTTTGGTTCAACACTGGAACCGAGCTTATATGGATTCAGAGGACTGTGTAAATAATTTCGCCTGATTGCAGCGTTACATCTAAGTTTTATAACACACAGTACCATATAACCAGGCCAACGGCATAGCTTATGCCAAGCCTTTTACTTGATTGTTCATTTTTTGTTTTCTAAATGTATTACACACCAAGATCATTGCTTCACACAACTAAATTTTGTACACATCCGTCTCATTTACTACACCCATATCAACCCTTTGCCAAAAACCAAATGGTTCAGGAGAGCGTTTTTTCTACATTACTTTGCTTTCGCTGGCAACACCGATACCAATTTTCATATGTTATACAATATTCAACTTATTTCATTAAACTCATAATTTTTTTGGTGAAAAAGTTGATATTTTCCGAAAAAAAATACATACGATATTTTCGTCCTCAAAGTTTTGTTAGTGTGTTCGTTAAGTTTCGCACTGAAAATCCGTTATAAATCCATTTAAACTTTTATTCAAATTTATTTCATAAAATATATATCATATTCAAATTAATTTATGATATAAATTTGAAAAATTAAAGGATCATTTGTTTTTTATTATATAAAGTACATAAAACTAAACTAAACAAGTAAGAACGTTGCAGGCGGGCTCACCCAACTGCGATATACTCTGTTTTCTGTAATCAATAAATTAATAATTAATTTAATTAAATTCTTTGAAAGACTACTTATATATATATGCTACGAACTATAAAATTCTTTCTACTAAGTGCAGAACGCTGCAAACGCCCAAAGGAGAGCGAGACGCGTACTTGTCAAAATGATCGCTCGTTTACTGGGGCGGGGGTGGGCGTGGCAAATTTTTTTTTCTCCAATCTATCGAAGAGTTCAAATGGAGTCATACTGCAAAATTTGGGGTTTCTAGCTAAAAGGGTGTAGGAGATACAGGTTTAGCTCATTTGCGGGGGCGGTAGGTCGGTTAAGGGTGTGGTCACTAGTCTTTATGACAAATTTGGTTACTCTAGCTGTAAAACTGTGGAAGATACAGATTTTTGCGGTTTGTGGGGGAAGGGGTGGGGGTGGGGGGAGATCTTGACACTTTGTCTTACTATGGTATATACCAACATGTATACCAAGTTTGGTTGCTCTTCAAAACTGTGGAAAAAACCTGCGTTCATACACACGGACAGTCAGACGGACAGACCGACATTTCACAAACCCAATATACTCTTTTTTCTTTTTTTTTTTTTTTTTTAAATTTAAAAAAGAGTATAAAAATTATTTATTTTGCATCAATTAATCTACCGAAAAATGATTTTGTATGGCACATACGATTAATTCGCCCTGTAGAAACAAAGACACTGGCACATACGATCAATTTGAACCCGTATTATCTCCGTAACTATAGTGTCTATCACTTTAATATTTTACCAGGTGATGGGTTAGTGGCTTTAGAACAGATTTGCATCAAAAAGTCAATTTTGTAAAAAATGGCATATACGATAATTTCGCGCAATTAGGTCGATATGCATATACTTTATGATGACGAGTAAGAATATATACTTCTGTATAATGTAGTCAATGTATGACTCCCTTTATCCCAATGTAAGTTTTCTTGCCATATGTACTTGTATTTCGACTTGAACACATATCCCAAAATATAATGCAATCGTTTACAAATTGTATAAAAAGCATAAATGTATTTATAGAGGAATATGGTAAAGGATTAAATTGTTCATATACAGAGCAATAAGATACATTTTACAATAAGTGCGCGGAGATTACATAGAGTGTGAATGATAATAATTAATTAATAAGTTTTCGAGCACAGCAACTTTTCTCAGAGATAATACACAACAGAATACAAAATGTACATATAAATGTCATGATAAATAAAAAAAAAATAGTAGTTGCAATGGTTAACGCTCAATACAAGTTACTTTGATTTACAGATTCATTTATATTAATAAACATTTTGAACGTTTACGCACTTTCTAAATAATAATTTAAATGCTTAGTAGAACCGATTTGGAAACGGGCTAACAGATAAGTCCTGTTCTTAGTTTTCATTTCGCTTATATATCCTTTTGTTTTTGTTTAAGACTAATAAACAGATAAATACATGCATGAAATTTAAATGCGGTACGAGTACAAACACATTAAAAATTATACATAATTTAATGTTAATATCGACGAGTCATGTATGTATTTGTATATATATATATATATATATATATATATATATATATATATATATATATGTAATGTATATGTATATATATGTAATAGGAATACTGTTATAATTCATGTTCATTTTTCAGGATTGATATGAAGTTAGTGTATTCGTTTTTGTGTATGTGAGCATGTTGTGTATATTCTTCAGATGCATTCTTTTTAGCATGCAAATTGTTTTTTTGTTTTGGCAATTGCAATTACATAAGTACAAAAATCACATTACCTAAATACATATATAGTTATATTGTACATATATATATATATGGTACATATGTATATATATATATATATATATATATATATAAAGTATAAAGAATGCAAAAATAAACAAATACAATAGCGCTAATCGTGTTACGACGTTGAAATTCAAGCGCTTGACGATTGCAATCGCAACTTAAAAACGGCGTACAAAAAATATATATATATGCTTATATTTATGTATATATAAATATATAAATTGCACAAGCGTGTGCTACTCTCTCTCTCTCTCTCTTTAACTCTCTCTCCTTGCCATTGAGAATCCTTGTGTTCATTTCTTCATTTCAGTTTTCTCACTTTTGTGCCTGCATGCGCGCTTGCATCTGAGCAAGCATCTCCTGCATGCGGCGCAGTTCGGCCTCCTTATCCTGCAGTAAGCGATCCTTATCATTAAGGACACTGTTAGCAATCGCTTGGGAGTTCACATTATTATCACAATCCGGCTTAATGCCATTCTCTTTGCCCTTAATGCCCTTGGCCAGACGATCGGACCGATAGTTTTCGTAGTGCACCTCCTGTGTTACCTCCTGCAGGTCCTGCATGTGTGTTATCAGCATAGTACGCAGTTTAATAAAATCACAATGCTCAGGATTCTCAACCTCAACAACGCCCCAGGGATAGAGACGGCCGCGGACCTTCTTGCCCTTAACCTCGAGCAGCGTATTGGCGCCGCAGACGGCAAAAGGCACAGCTTCCTTCAGTTGCTTCACTTGCTCTTTGTAGTCTTCATCCTCATCTGAATCACAGTCGGGCAGTGGATATATTTTAATGCCATGGCCTTCAATCTCCTGCATAATGCGACATTTTAGCCGTAATATCTCTTTCTTTGTAAGGCAATCGGCTTTGGCTATAACGGGCACAATGTTCACCTTTGAATGCAGTTTCTTCATGAACTCTACGTCGAGTGGCTTTAGCCTATAATCATAATTTACTTATTAATATACAAAAGTATTAATAGTGTTTTAAAACACTGTTACCCATGTCCAAAGGGCGATATAAAATAAAAGCAGCAATGTATGCGATTGTCAACAATATTGCGACGATTGAGACCGCTTTCGTCCTGCAGAAAGCGATCGTATTGCTCATCTATATACTCAAGTATTGCGCTAAAGCTATTCGAATTGTCAATGGCATCACCAAAGCCAGGCGTGTCAACAACGGTCAGACGAAGCTTAACTCCACGCTCCTCGATCTCCACAGTTGATGCCTCCAGTTTAACTGTTTGCTTTTGTTTCTCTGCAAGTAAATATACACATGTATATCATACATTTGTAGAACAATTATAAAATACAAGTTAATTATTTACCTATGGCATCTGGTATAATACGTTCCGGATATAAATCGGTTAAAAATAAGCTATTAACCAGGGTCGATTTGCCCAAGCCCGATTCACCCACAACCATCAGCGTGAATTCGAAGCCTTTCTTCACAGACTTGCGATGAACTTGATTGGGCAGATTCGCAAAGCCCACATAGCCGGGTGTCTCAATGCTGGAAAACTGGCCAATAGGCAGAAAAAAATATTATCAGTTAAAATTTTTATATGGTACGGAATCAAGCAGAAAGATAGAGAGAGAGAGAAGACAGATAAAAAGGAAAATTTATCAAATGTACAAATTGTGTAGCCATTTTAGACATTTTCACGTCAGATTTAGAAAAGTCAATAACGGGAAACTAATGACTATACCTATAAATCTAACCGTTTTTTTTATAGCCTTGCAGAGGGTATTATAATTTTGTAACGAAATGTGTAACGCATTGAAGGAGACGTCTCAGCAAAAAAAACAAATAAGAACGTTGCAGTCGGATGCACCCGACTGCGATATACTCTTTTTTTCGCCTCTTTGCGGAGTCAGAAGTGGGCGTGGCAATTGTATATTTGCTCAAATCCATCAAGTTTTGCCATCAATTTAAATTTGGTTGGGCCTGTTTTACAGGTTTGGAAGAAACAAACATTGCTTGATTGCAAGGGCGGGGGTGGGCGTGGCAAAATTATTTGTATCCAATCTATTTAATAGGGCAATAGAATTCAACCTGCGAAGTTTGGTGGTTCTAGCTAAAGGGGTGGGGGAGATACAGACTTTGCTTATTTGTGGGGGCGGAAGTGTGCAAGGTCAAATTTTTTTGTGCCAAATTTGCTTACTCTAGCTATAAAACTGTGGAAGATATAGGTTTTTGCGGTTTGTGGGGGCACTTGTCCCTCAGTTTTAGAGCTATCGTGATGAAACTTGGCACAACTCTGCAAGCAGTACATAAATCAGTATCGGCCAGACCGGACCACTATAACATATAGCTGCCATAGGAACGATCGGTTGGAAAATAAGTTTTCTTATGCAAATCTTTTCTGCAAGGGTATATATCTTCGGCACGCCGAAGATAACATTTCTTTCTTGTTATACTCTTTTTTTAACTTTTTTGAAAAAAAAAAAGGAAAAAAGAGTATATTGGGTTGGTGAAATGTCCGTCTGTCCGTATGAACGCAGGTTTTTTCCACAGTTTTGAAGCTAGAGCAACCAAACTTGGTATACATGTTGGTATATACCATAGGCAGACAAAGTGTCAAGATCTCCCCCCAACCCCACCCCTTCCCCCACAAACCGCAAAAACCTATATCTTCCACAGTTTTATAGCTAGAGTAACCAAATTTTTCACAAGGGCTACTTATCACATCCTTCATTGATCTGGCAAAAAATTCGGCCACGCCCACCCCCGCCCCCACAAATAGGCAAAGTCTGTATCTCCCCCACCCCTTTGGCTAGAATCACCAAATTTTGCAGGTTGAATTCTGTTGCCCTATTTAAAAGATTGGATAAAAATATTTTTGCCACGCCCACCCCCGCCCTTGCAATCAAGCAATGTTTGTTTCTCCCAAACCTGTAGAACAGGCCCAACCAAATTTTAATTGATGGCAAAGCTTTAAAGATTTGAGCAGAAATTCAATTGCCACGCCCACTGACTCCGCAAAGAGGCGAAAAAAAGAGTATATCGCAGTCGGGTGCATCCGACTGCAACGTTCTTACTTGTTTTTTGTATAAATCAGCTACTTTTTAGCTACAACCAGCGACAAAAAAAAAGCATCTGACCCTGACTGAAAAAGCAAAAATTATTGCAGTGTCTGAACAAAATGTGTCAATTCGGAAATAGCGGATAAAACTAACTTCAATGAAAGCTCAGCGAGACGCTTTTTGAAAAAAGAATTGGAGCGGAAGGAAGATCGGCCACAAAAAAATGCACAAGTGAAAGGGAAAAATTATATTCTCACATGAATCCAAATTCAACCTTATTGGACCTGATGGCTCTCGCACAGTTCGCCGTAGAACTGGAGAACGATATTCCGATATAAAACTGAATTGCTTTCAATGGTTCAGGGAATGGTGAATGCAAAAAAGTATGAAGAAATTATTCTCAGTGGACTGTGGGAACAAGAACCCATATTTCAGGACGATTCTGCACCTTGTCATCGGTCGCTCTCTGTTAGTGGTTCTTTGACTCTTTGTTTGTTCAATAATTTTTTTAATTACTTTTGACTATTCTTAAACGACAGATAACCATTTTAAGGGCGGAATAGGATATTGATTAAAAGCTTAGATTGGCCAGGTAACAGTCCTGACCTCAATCTCATAGAGCACGTCTGGGCTTTTATGAGTGCGAAAATAAGAAAGCGGAAGCCAAAAACTATGGTTGAATTAACGAAAACTATAGAAAAAGTATGGTTTGAGGATATAACCGAGGAATATTTGGTGGCTTTATACGATTCAATGCCCAATAGGGTCAAATGTGTAATTAAGGCAAAGGGTGGAACCAAGAATTATTAAAAAACTGTTCATTTAAAAACAACAAATTTAATGGAATTTTTTTGTCATTAGTTTGTAGTAAATAGTGCAAATCAGTGGAAAAAATAACTTGATTTCTAAGGAAAAAATTGTTTGTCATTATTATTTATGTTTTTCTTTTAACTGGTCAAAAATCTGAAAATCAGTTGAATAGCTTAATTTCAGAAAAATAATTATCTCTAATTATGTGACAGTTATAAAAACAAAATAAAAATGGTTTGTGATTTTGTTTGAAATTGACTAATTGACAACTGAACAAAAAAGAAAGACGAACAGAATAACATTTGCGGGATCCTCTGACGATAGAAGTCAAAAATTCATGAAATGGCAGATTTCGTCTTTTTTTGTCCCAGGGTGTACTTATAAAAATTTTATACATTTTAATATTTATAAAAAAAAAAACACTGAAAAAGTGTTACCTTTATATGAAGAAATATTTTTGTGAACATTTATATTACTCTGCCGTTTTAAAAATTCAAGATAATTATAAAATTTTGGAAAAATTAACTTTTCCGTTTCCGTTTTTACGTGCTCCGCAATGTTTTTTGATCCCAAAGCTTTCTGGGAAGTGGAAAAAATTTAATAGTGAGCAATATCAAAATTGACTGATTTGCGCAAAGGAGCCATGTTGGCTCTGCGGTCAGAACTCTTGAGCCTCCGCGCTTTAACCCTGGAACGTCATTCTTATTTTTTGTGCACTAAGGTCATCCTTCGTCATATTGACTGCGACCTATTTAGAAACGCTTTAAAAAATTTTGGGAGCTAAAACCGAAACTAAAACTGATTCTATTATTTTCTTTATTCTATTTTAAATCAATAACAAACGAAATTATATATATATTTTGTATGCCTTGAACTTAAAATTATTGTTTTACAGCCTTCTTTTAAGGATTAAGTGCTAAAGTTGGATTCAGCAAATCTTCGATAGGTAAATTACGGCAAAACCGGCTGCCTAAATAGAAGTCCTGGCAAGAACAAGACAACCAACAAGGAAAATTGAATATTGAAGGGTTTAAACACAGCAAACCGTTTCAAAACCGCTGAAGACATAAGAACCGCATTAGTCCAACCAGGCGTCAACATAAATACAAGGATTGTGCGAGGACGACTCCTGGAGGAAGGACTTAATGCTCGCCGGACAGCAAAAAAAAAAACGGTCTTAACCTTAAAAATGCGCAAAAAAAAGACTACATGGGCTTAAACCCACGAGTCTTGAACCTTAAACGATTGTTAAAATGTTATATTTTCTGATGAAACCAAAACAAACATTATTGGTTCAGATGGGATGTCCAAGGTACGCCGTAAAGTTGGAGAGCGGTTAAATTTCGAGTTCCTAAGACGATCTGTAAGGCAAGGGGGGACCCAAATGGTCTGGAGATGTTCCTCCTACTATAGTTAGTCATTTGGCCCTCATTGATGGAACTATAAACGCAGAAAAGTATAAATAAATTTTGGACCAACATCTTATACTATCAGTTGAGGAGCACTTTTCGTATTCCAATGATTAAATCTTTTAGGACGATTCTACTTCTTGCCATCATGCAAAATTGGTAAGTCATATTTTTATTTACATTCTCTAACTATTGAATAATATTATTACTAAGCTTTTACATTCGCATGACTTTTATTTTCTTGTAGGTAATTAATTATTTAAAGAAGGTGGTCCGGATTTAAATACGTTCGAGAATCTCTGGCGTACTTAAAAGATTAAAACAACGATGGAGAAACCCAAAACGTTAAAAGAGCTAGATTGGATTGTGGAAAATGTGTAGTACAAGGACATAACTATTGAATCAATCAAAATTTTGGTTGATCCTATTCCGACACGCATAAAATTGGTCATAAAAAATAATGGAGGACCCACAAAATAGTAAAACTTATAATTTAAGGTCAATGTCCAAAAAAGTCTTACATAGCTATGTTTTATATTAGATTATGTTTTAGATTAAGTGGCTATGTGCCAATGGGCAATTTCAATTTTTCAATCGACTTTTAAATTTATGTGTCACGTTAACATGCGAATGGCAAAAATTTGGTAGAGGTGGCAACAAAACTGTCAAAATCAAATGATTTTTCGTGACGGGTGGCAACATTATTGGGCACTATTTTTGAGCTCGTCACTTTCAAGTCGATACTTTAAACGGCTGTTGTTAAAGATGTTACTACTGTCATGCGAAAGAATATTGAAAAACTAAATTTACATTGCATACTGCCTGGACATTAATCGAAGAGTATTCCTATCCGTTCCGGTATATATCAGCATTGTCACCGCCTGGTGATTTTAGCCGGATGAGTGCAGTCAATGGTCCCCATTATCTTAGGGAATCTGGCAATTTTATAAAATATCCGCATGACTTCATTGGACTCTCCAAACTTAATGTAGCCTTTGGACAATGAAGTAATTAGTTCCTAAATAGTTTCGACTAACCTATTTGTACTCGACTCAATTTGGCTTTTGATTTTTGCATTCGAAATAATGAATTGAAAGGCGGAATCTCTTAATAAAAGCTGTTTCATCCCAATCCTCAAAAAAGTTTGGCCTGGAACTCGGGTAGTGTAACTCGAAGTCATGTCTTCATCCGAATCTTCCAGAGAAGGAGGAAGCACGGCTTAAATTTAAGGCCATATTTGTATGTTTGTGAAGAGCGACAATTTAAAACTGTCAAAATTCACTGTGAATGACAAAAATTCATCAGCTGTTTTTGCTTATGTGGCACTTATGTGGGAGATTAAGTTCCATTTAGCAATTATGTGACACTTATCGTTTTTAGGTCTTAAGTGTTCATTGAAAACACGAAATATTCTTATTATTAAGTTTATCTAATGTTTATTGGGACATTGAAAAATCGGCCCTAAATGCGTTATGTATCATTCTATAAAAAAAAATAATTTACTTAAGATTTAGGCTCACTTCTAAGCAGAAAACAAAATTTCTGGCGTGATTGCAAAGCTTATTTGGTTCTGCTTAGCAGAAACGAACTAATTTTGAGAAATCGGAAACCGGAGCACGACTGATAGCCGTTTATATTGTTTACATTGATTTAAAATATTTATATTTTTAATAATTGAATTGCGTAAAGTCGGTCAATGTTGTTTTATTTATGTAGTTTCAAAGCAAAAAGTTACGACAATAAGTCCTACAAATCAAGTAAAGTTAACCAATTTTGATTAAATTTTGAGTATTCTCGAGGAATGAACTAAAAATTGCTTTAAAAATGTCAATGGCCATTTTATTTGGCTATTTTTAGGTAATGTTAGCTATTTTCAATGTGTCAATTCAGATATTTTTGTGTATAGTTAGTTAAATCCGTTCGTTACTTTTTATAATTCTTAAAAAATATTGATCAAAATTGAAATCAAAACCTAATTCAGTAGTTTTGGATCATGGCTGATGGTTGAGCTAGTTGCAAGGCAAGGCTGGCTTAAAGAAAGTGGCGGTTATATTTTTTAATGCAAGACACGCGCGAGTTTCTTTTGGATACCTAAACACACCGATGTCTGCACATATGTAGTATGCATGTATGTACATCTATATACATACATATATACTTACATATATAAAAGTGTTCAACCTGACTGACTGATTTACAGTTGTCGCACAATCCACAGATAAGAGCTAGAAGGCTGAATTTTTCATAGTAGTTTCGTCTTATGCTGAAAGCTAAGCTCAGATTTTGGAAAATTCGGTCGGGAAATGTCGAAAATTCGCCGAAAACCGTTGTCTACAACTTTTTTGTTTATCATCCGATCAGCTTCAAACTCATTTTAAAAAAATCTATATAAAATATATATACATATATATATTAACATCACACCAATTTTTCACAAAATTTGCGGAAAGTGAGTGGAAAACAGACTTTTAACTTTTAGTTTTGTGTGTGCGACAGAGATGGGAATATAAAGAGCTGTACTTTGCTTGCCGTCTAATATTGCTTTCTCGCTCTGTCGCATTTCTTGGACATTATACATACACATGTATTAGTAAGCAAGCCGAAAAATGGTTCGCATATTTTTGCATTTGTGTCTACGAGTACACTGCAAAACTGAGCGCGAGCTCTGTTTATGCTTTACATATATATTCACACATACAGCAAAAGTGTCGTTTGTTTTTGTATTTACGCTCTGCATTTTATCGCAACTGTACAAAACAAACTGATTTAGAATTTGTCATATAACTAATTTTGCATAAATGCTACGTTTAAGAATATATATTAATTCATTCAGTGGGTGGTAAATAGGGCGAAAGTTGAGTTTTTGTGGAATTTGCTTCAAATTCATTTTCAAAGATCGGTATAAAAATTCATTATAACAAACATCCGAAAAATTCAAACCTATGGGTGGAAAGTGGGTGGTAAACAGGGGGAAAGTTAAGATTTATTTTATATTTTTTGCTTCAAGTTCATTTTCAAAGATCTATATCAAAATTCATTAGAAACTCCATTCAAGCTCACTTTAAAAGCGAAGCGTACAAAAGTATAAACGTTATTTTCAAAGTTTGAAAAATCAGCCCGAAAATTTTCTTCATGCACTGAAATGAGAGAAAAACTGGCGCAGAAAAGTTACTCACGGGCGGGACGAGAAAGAATCTTAAGTGGGTGTGAGCAGGATTGCGGTAGTTCCCAAAATAAGCAACCGCAACAGGCAGAACGAGAAAGCATTTTAAAAAAAGCGGATGGGCGACACGGGATCAAAGTTTCTTCCCGTTTCCATTTCCACTTCAAGCTCAGATTTCAAGGTCTGCCTTAAATATCGTTGTGGGTGTGGTTCAGAGTGAGAAAAGTGTACGCACACGAGCGGGAAATTGTGATAAATTTTACATATTTGGAATGGCGGGCAAGGCCGCGGTTATATGTTAATTAATATATACATATGTCTATGTTGGTATCTTAAGGCCAATGACATTCCATATGTGCATGCAGGAAACATAAATATAAATATGTATGTGTCTATGTAGGTCACAGGCACACAGGAAACAAAGGACGCTGACGCCGACGCCTTTTTCGCCGGCTAGTTATTCATGCACTTTTGTAGGAACCAATTTTGTGAATACGGCAAACAAATGCAAGGAATTTTAATTAACATTGACGCACACACTCACACACATTTATATATATATATAAGTACATACATACATTGGTGTGCGCGTGTGCATTAGCGCCGTTGCACATGCATTGTCGAGCCGCGATGCATGAAAATTGCAAGATAAGCTGCAAAACACACAACAAAAAGGAAATAAAGCGCGCACTATATATGACACAACTGAATAATCGCGATGCAAAAGTTTGGTAAACACCCATATGAACGTTCCAATAATTGTACGTATATGATATAAATATGCAATACTTACGCCCTTTGTATCAGCCATATTAAAAAAACAAAAATTAAATGACGAACAAATATGTTGTTCATGAACTGAACTGAAATGAACTAGAACCAGCACAGACTAAAGGGGCCTATACATAGCACAGACAGTCTGTCAAAACATGTGTTATCGCAGACGCTGTGTCGTGTGTGCTACTAATTACGTATGTTGCTTTGCAGAGTGTCTGTTAAAAATTCAAAAAATTGGTAATGTTTCGTTACACCTACCCCAGGTGAAATCGAAAGAAAGGTCCAAAACATTTGGTTTTGGGCTCTAAAAATTCGGAATAATTCTATGATCCCAAAACTAGGCTCGGAATATTTTTTTTTTGCGGAAAAATGTTCTAAAATTTTATTTTTAGCTTAGCCGATATCCGAGCCACGCGATGTTCTATCGATATTGTATATCGGTGCCTTTTTAAGTTAACAGAGTAGCGGAGATTGTTGGTTTTGGAGGCATTTTTTGAATAGAGGGGTTTAGCTGGCTTGAGGTGACTGTTTAGTTAAAAAAACAATAGTTTTTGTTTTTTCCACCAATATATTTCGGTTAATCTTTTTTGTTTAAATAGTTTCACCGATTTCTTGCTAAAATTGTTCGAAGTGCCTCCAAAATCAACAATCTCCGCTACTCTATTATCTCAAAAAGGCACCGATATGCATTATCGATAGAACAGCGCGTGGCGCGGGTATATTTTAATTTTATTTACGAAATGGGGATTTGAAAATTGAGGTTGCTGCATTTTCAGAAATTTCTCCGACTAATAAAATACCTGCATCTATTTCTAAACACCAATAGATAGGCCCAAACATTAACTAAACTATGCCAAAAATTTTTAATTCTGTCATTGCATTAATTTGTATTATTATTTACAAACGGTGCAAAAATCACGGGAACAAATCGACGCTAATTCCAAAAAATCACTGATGCTAACTTTTCGCCGTATTTTTGTGTTGAAATCAGCTGTTCTATATGTTTTATATCAGCTGTTTGCTTATTGCGTTATTGTTTATTTTCCGAATTGTATCTGATTTGTTGAATTTAAATTTTGCAAAATGTTTTTGCAGAATATTCAAGAGAAACATGGCAATAAAATTGGTTTAACTTACTTTTGCATTGATATTAATTTAATTTTGTGCCAATTGATTACTAATTTTTACCAACTATCGACAAAATTATCGAATATTCTTGTAATCTTCGCAGCACTACTTTTACCCAAATTACCCAACTTTTATTGGTTAAGTACAAGTTGTTGATGCGTGGTCTGGTAATTTTGCCTTTTCGCCTCGTTACCCAGCATCGTGAACACCCTTACTGATTCATCGACTGTTAGAAAATTCAATAGCTCGTTTTGTAGGAGAATGATCACCGGCATTACTTGTTGCTGTGACAAAATGGCGACGTTTTGGTCATTTTGCAAATTTTGACCGTTGCCGAGCCTGCTGCTGGCCAGCGTTGCTTCGCGATTGTGTGTCGGAGGAAAACATCCTTGTCGATTTGCTCGACAAATCTCACTACCCAAGAACCCAGAACTACAACATCTTTGCAACTGGGTCCCCCACCAACTTCCCTCTGCAATAGACTTCGCGATCTACTGCGGCATTCCACATGGCCGCCTCTAAATTGAATCCTCAGTCGACCTAGCGTGTGACCACGTTCATCTCCTTATCAGTCTTCTAAATAAACCATAATATACCTCTTTCAGGAAACCCTTACTACCACCATTAAAAAAATAACTATTATTTATCATTTGGGAAACTGTTTTTTGAACGCAGGAGTCAAATGTCAAAACAACATCGAACTTTCAGATTATAACAGTCGGTTAGTTAACGCTCACATCAAAGCTAACCAGATTTTGAGAAAACGAAATTTATAAAACCGACACATTTACAGTCCTATTAAAGTAAACCGGATATTGAGAAACTGGCCCTCACAATGATAAAAATACTGGTTTTGGCTTTTATAACTGGTATGTATTTTATTTTTAAAACAATAGACATATTTATGTGTGCACATGCACTTAAGTTCAATACAATACAATAAAATACAATACATATATAGAGGAAATTAAAATTTGATAGGTTCAGGATCAGGCCGTTGTTTAACTATATAATTCATTTCAATTTTGTTTTATTTTTTAATATGTATTTATGTGCCTGCATCCGCTTCGTTAACTATTCAATAGTATATATATATATATATATATATATATATATATATATATATATATATATATAAAATGTATTTATATCTATATGACATTGAAAAAACATCGACTAGAATACGCAATAATCAAAAAAAAAAAAAAAAATGGATGTGCACTATGCAATAGAACACCAAAATTATAGCTAAAATCAAAATCCAAAATGAAATGGCAATCGGTAAAGGAATACATATAAATACACATAAATACATATATATATATATTTTGAACTAATGTCCCCGCATTTTTTTCTTACTGCTACTCTTGCTTCTGCTCCAGCTGCTGCTCTGTCTTCTGCTTCTGCTCCAGCTGCTGCTCCTGCCTTTTCACCCCCAAATCGCATTTAATTCATTATGTTATCAAACGCGGGGCATGCAGCCCGTGCACATTTTCAATGGGTGGGCAGTGGGTGGCACCGGGCGGTCCCCAGTCGTGAAGGCCACGCGAGTTGGCCAAACGATGAGTTAGCCTATGGGCAATGCTGAACCCGCCGCTGCCCTCTAGCTGTGTGAGCACAATAATCACTTGCCTGTAAACAATTCATTGAAGAATATTTTATTCATATATATTATATTTTAATTGATCAATTCTTTTTCACACTGACCTTTGCAGTGGCGGCACGGAATCAACGGTTTTAAGCTCGCCGCGCGTGGATACCACATTGTAGCTCTCCTGGCAATCGCATTTCACATGAATCCATTTGTTTTCGTGACGGTTTTCCACCATAACCACTAGACCAGCCCATCCCTTGACAATTAAAACAATAAGCAAATAATTAGAAAATTTATAAATATTAAACTACAGCTAAAACCAAGTCTTTGAACTGCAGTTAGTAAAAGCCAAAAGCAAATGAGAATTCGGTTAAACTTGATAAATTTATACATGTTTTACACAGCTTTTGCAATAAACTGGCGAGTTAACAATTTCGTACGTGCTTATAAAGTTTATAAATCGAATTGAAATTTTTAATTTTTACGATTTCGAAATCATTTGGATAGCAATATACAAAATCGTTACCAGAAAAAAAGTTGGAAGACTCACATTAAATTTTTTTAATATCTTGTCGGAACCCAATTTAATTTTTTAAACACATAAGAATTCGAAACAGATCTGAAATTTGGTGCACAAGTACTTAACCACATTATTTACAGATTTGTAAAAGAATGATATTTGTACTTAAAAAAACGTCCCAACGTAAAATAAATATTTAATAATTATAAATTACCTATTTATCCCGTAACAATCGGACAACAGATATAAGGGATAACAAAAAAAAAAAACATATATATGTAAGTATGCATATCATATGATACAAATAAATATTTATATAAATACAAATATATAAATACCTTGGTCAAATAGTAGGCGGTCATACCCTCGCGTCCCTCGTGTCTTTGTCCCTTGGTCAGAGTTAGACTTATGATGGCATCGGCGAGCAGATGGGGCGAGGGAGTTATTTGTTCCACAAGCAATCGCTTGGAACTGTGTATGGCCAGAATGCATTGCGGATACTGATGCGGATCCTCAATGCCCGTATGCCAGTGATTGAAAGCCAGACAGACGAGCAAATAAATGTCCCGCTCCAGCATTTTGTGACAACCGACAAAGCCGCGAACCTAAGCAAAAACAAAACGAAATGAGATTAGTGAAATATGAAGAGGATGACATGACTGATGTACCTGACGCTTGCTATGCTCCACAAGACGTCCAATTTCCGGTGCAGCCGGCGAACGTGTGCGAAATATGACAACGCAGAGATCGAGCTGAGAACGTTGCGATTTCTCCGAATTGCGCTGGCCCTCCTGGAAGAGTGTAAACTCGGCCTCTGTGGGCTCGAGCACAGTGAGCAGCACACACGAGATGGAGCACAGAGGTTGTAGTACACCCTGCAGTCGAACCTCGTTCCAGCCGGAGCGCACTTTGCAAATATCAATGCAATCAAAATAATTCAGCACATCCTCGAATGAGATCCAAAAGACACCCTCGGAGGCGCCATGCGGCATTAAAGCATCACGCAAATCGTCCGTCCACAGCGGTGAGTCATCCGACCAGTCGCCGCGCCACGAATAATGACCCCAGGGATTGCGCAGCTTCAGCAATCGATGCCCCTGTATATCTTTTACATCTAGGACTGAATAGGCATGGCGTGGCCGAAGACCCTTGTGCTGGTATTCCTCCTCATCAACCTTCATGTTACCTCCGCCACAGCTAGCGCCCATTAGGAAGCGCACACAGCGCGAGCTCAATAGCTGCGCCCAAATCAGATCCTTATCCAGCTCATCCTCGCTGGGCATGGGCAGTGAGCTAGCCTGCAGCGGTATGCTTTCACAGGGTGCGCCCGTTAGCGTGGCCAGACCCTCAATGGCACGTCCGGAGACGAGCGCCTCATAGCAGCCATGGATTTTAGCCACCGCCTTTTCAATTAGTGGCACCCAAAGCTGCTTGCGCTTTGCCTGCGAGTAGACCAAATGTCCACGCTTGTCGCATGGCAGTAGATCATCGACTAGAACCGTTGTCCACTTGCCATCCTTGCAGAGACGCACCTGGTAAGCGCCCTGGGCACATATCTCTTTCGTTACGAGCACTTCCTTGACCAGATCTTCACGCTCCGCCAACACAGCCAGCGCGCTGAGAAGCCAACAGTTGCCCAAAACACCCTGACATATGTCCGAGGGCAGCGGCGTGCGAAAGACTGCCCAAGGCGGATATGCACCGCCATCGCAATTAATCTCATGTGGGCGGCGCCACTGCACCACTGGATTGCCGCCATCGGCAATGCTGCTTGCCGGATTATAGTATAGACTCTTGGGGGCCGGTGGAAATGAGTCATCGACGAAGAGCTCACTATTATCCCGGCAATACTGTATAATGTTTTGCCATTTGGTTAGTGCTTCGGTCTCCTCCAACTGACGCAAGTTCTCCATCAGTTTGCTCTCCTGTCTGATCTCAGTGAGTGTGGTCACGCGCATCACTTTGCGCGCAAAAGGATCCGTTAGCACCGCATTGACCAAGCCACGCGGACTCGAGCAAATGTCACACACAACCGAGGCAGCGTTGTTCTCATAGGTGCAGGCTGGGCATTGCCATATCTTGACGGATCCGATGGACACCAGCTGCTGCTCATGCCGCAGATGCTGTTGTAGATTGTAGGAGGAGCTGGAGGACGTGGCAGATGACGATGAAGGCAGCGCCATACCGGCTATGGAGATATTACGGGGCACTATGGATCCGCCGGTGCTATGACGCTTTGGTATTGCACCCGATGAGCTCCGCAGAGGTTGATGCTGCTGCTGCTGTTGCGGCTGTGTGTTGACTACTGCCGGCTGGGGATTGACTGGAGCTGGCAAACCCACAGTGGGTCCACCACCAACTCGAGGCGATGGACTACGCGAAATGCGATGCGCTCCCATGGGCAATTGGAGCTGCGTCGTCTGCTGTGCGTTGGCCTGCGTGGTCGTTGGAGTGTTAAGTTCGCCAGCTGGTTGAGTGACAGCCGCATCCTGTTCCTCATAGGACTGTCCATCGGGTCGCTCGCGCACTGAATCAACAGGCAGCAGTCGCATCAATTTGCACGCACTGCATTGGCCAACGGATAGAGAATTCTTGAGTGTACAATGGCTACAGCTCCAGAATTCGCCCTTGCGCAGCGTCATATCCTCAATGGACGAGATGCTCTTCAGCTTGGAGCCGCCGCAAACAATGCACGCCATGGCCGTTGAGTAGTTAACCAATGTACACTTTTTGCATGTCCAGGGCTCTTCGGTGCGCGGCTCCAGCACTACAGCCGACACTTAAAATTAATCAGTATCAGTATAATTATTATTATATTTGGTATTGTTTTAGGTGGCATATATTGAAACTTACACGCTATGGGATCAAACTGCTCAGGAATGGTGGTGTTAGACATTTCGCACATCTCGCAGGATTCGGACCAGAGACGATTGTGGGCATAGGAACATTTGCCGCATGTCCACATCTTGCGGTTGCCTTGCAGCATCAACGGTTGCGGTTTAGTATCGCTGCGCGGTGCTGCAGGAATGATGCGACTGCTACTTGCCGGGCTCGCTGCCTCATGCGTGCTGCATGTACACACATGCATTACAGACACATTCGAAAAGAAATAGAGGTAGAGAGAGAGAGTGGTGGGAAAGTGCGTCAGAATTCACGCCGAACTAAGTGCCATTGCATTTAATTAAAAGCAATGAATGGAAATTAAATTTGCAATTAACAAAAAATAATACAACAAAAGTGGCTGCTGCTGCGGCGGCTGTTAATTGCAAACAATAAAGAATAGAAACAAATAAAAGAAGCAATACACAAGCAAAGAAAAAAGCGAACAATATATTGTTACCTTCGGCAATCCGAAGTGGTAATACACTTGCTGAAAATTATTGAAATATATGTATTACTCAAAGGGCTAATATTTGGAATGACCTAAATGTAATTAATTTAGTAATTATAGGAGGGGTCAATTTTCAAATACCCTGTATAACACTTATCTCCCATCTACCCTCCGCATGAGTTCAATTCTATATTTACATTACGATGTTGTTTTTACTTAACTTCTTTCAATTCATCAATGTAATTTCAATTGATTAATATTGATTAAAAATCGAAATTAAAAATAATTGGCACAACATTTGAAAAATTTCAATTCCTTGAATATAAGTCAGCTTAATAAATTAATTTTAAATTTAAGCATCTAAATATCAATTTATTAATTATTCAACTAACTAAATTACACTTCTCAATACTTACTACCTGAGTAATTATTGAAACTGTCATTACTAATATTAAAATTACAATTAAAATAAAAAAATACCCCTTAAAATCAATGAATTGACTCATTACCATAACGATAAATAAATAATAATAATACGTAATTGAGTAGAATTAACAATTATTTGAGAAGTTAAATAATCTTCTAATAATTGTTACAACTGGTATTACTAACAATTAATAATACATTATTTGAGTAATTACTTTTTTAATGTTTGTTAACATATGCAATTAATATTTACAACTATTTGAGCAGCATAATAATTTTGATTGTCAATTACGGTTACTCAATGTAATTTGATAACAATGACGAATTAAATGCTCAAGTTTAATAAGCACAATTACCTAAGTATTTGTGCTCAAGCTGAAGTAATTGTAAGGTCGTAATTAAACTAAATAATCATAATTGCTGGCAATTCAAAACATTTAAATATGCTAAACAAAACAATCTTAAATACACTCATTTAAAAGCTAGGATATAGACTAAATCACGGAGTGTATTGATTTGATTAGGGTATACAATCAGGCAAGCGAAACAAACGAAATAAAGCAAAAACGTATAAAATAACATATATATACATATATCTAGAACATATAGCAAATGAAAAAAAATATTTAAAAAAAAAAGCATATTGTTGACAGCGATAAGGCAAAACAAATTAAGTGTCAAATATCACCCATATTTGGGTTGCTTTTGTTATAGCACTTGTTATTGCTATTTGTTGTTGTTTTTGTTGCGTACAGTTTGGATTCAGTCGCCTTGCGTGGTCCTTTCCACACCTTGGCATAAATTGAATGCTCGGATGCATTAAAGAACTCATTAGATGTTGTTGTTGCTGCTGCTGCTGATGCTGATGTGTTGTGCTGTGCATCGGTTTCAACGTTATTTTTCTCAGTGCTGCAGAGCTCTGTTGTTGTTGCTGCTGTTGTTGCTCCTGCTCCTGCTACCGCCTCACAGCTGTTATCAATAACATCAATGCTGCTGCTGTTACTGTGACTGCTGCTGCTGCTGTTATTATTACCCAGCAGCAGCGGCAATGTTGTTAGTGTCTCGCTGCTAAGCTTCTTTTTGTACAGCTTGTGCTGTTTGTTAACCTGCGCATAAATGGGCGCCATTGGCTCTGTTGCTGCTGTTGCTGCTCTATGTTGCTGCCGTGCGATGGCAACACATTCAATTTCATACAGCTGCTGATTTAGTTTGTTGTTACTGCTACTGCTGTTGTTGTTATTATTGTTGTTCCTGTTGCTATTATTATTATTGCATTTTGTATCACAGTGCTGCATATTGGCGGCGTATGCGCTTGGATATCGACTGTTAACGCCACCAATTGGCTCTGACCAATCGTTAACCGCTATAAACACACCGTTGCGCGGTATGGTAAACTGTGAATTGCCGGAGTTGCTGCTGCTGCCGATTTGTTGACTGCTGCTGCTGTTGCAACTGCTGCTGGCCTCCCGCAGCTTAGGCTGCGTCTGTCGCATGGGTTTCGCTGCCGCAGCTGCTGCTGTTGGCGTTGATGTTGCTGCAGTTGCCTTGGCTGATCTTGATAGCGTTGTTATGGTAAAATTATACTTCTTCTTGGCATAGCTGTCGCGTACTTTGTTGTTTTGATTCTTGTTGTTGTTGTTCTGCTTGCGGCGACAGAACGTATCATTGGCAATGGCAAAACGTGAATTTCTGCAGGCTGTCGGCGGCGGCAGACGATTAACTGCGTCAGCAAGAACAGCGGGCACACCTGTAATAAATGTATATACATATAAAGCATGAGCTGGGGGGTCATAGGTCATGGGTCAGCTGACAACTTACTAGTTTTGTGCTGCTGCTGCTGTTGGTAGGAGATAGGCGCGTCGATGGGCAGATTGAATATGTCCTTGCTGAGATTGCTTACATAGCAAATGTGACAGCTGCGTCCCGATGAAGAAGAGGCAGCGGAGCCAGAGGAGGAGCTCTTGTCAATGGAAGTGCTCAGGCTTTGGGTGCGTCGAAAGTATGCGTAACGGCGTCCCTTAAAATGTCGCCTATTGGAATATTGATAATGCTCCTCCTGTTGTTCCTGCTGCTGCTGCTGCTGATGTTGTAAATGCTGTTGCTCCCGCTCTAGCTGCTGCTCGTTAGCTTCGCTATTTAGCTCCGGATGCACTGTACCCACTGATGAGGATGCAATTGTGGCCGATGCCGTTGCTGCTCCTGCTGGCGTTCCTCCTGCTGCCAACGGCTCATGCCTTCGCGTGCATAGCGTCTCCTTGTAGATGGGCGCTAAGTAACTAACCGTGTCACAGATGACACAATGCCATGTCACCGAATTGTTATCGGTATCGCAGCAACGACAGATCCAGCGACGATTGAGCGCAGGATTCGAAAAGTGACGATATAGCTCAATGGAACTCTTTATATATTTGCGTGTCTCCTCGCAATCGAGGCAATTAGCGGGCAAGTTTTGGCTATTGCGTTGCGGACGCTTTAAACAGCCGCGCAGCAGTGATTTGTAAACATGTCCATGGACGTTACCGATACCAATACCGGTATCGTTATGATGAACCTGCTTGTTGCTGTTGTTGTGCTCAATTCTGTAAGCAGAATGGAAACGGAAACGGAAGAGATGGGAGCAACGGCACAGCTAACGGTTAACTGTTATAAGCTGCATACGCAGTGGCAGTGGGGGTTGGGGCACTGGGGTAGTTGTTGGTGTTGTTCAAGTATGCCTGCAAGGTTATTTCAATGTGGATCAACACTTGCAGCCCGCAATATATAACATTTGTGCTTCACTTAACATTTGTACATCTTTTGATTTTTTTTGCTATAAGTTTTTTTTATTTTTTCTTTTCTTTTTCATCACTTGAAGAAAACGCAGAACAGACAACAGTCGAATCAATACAATCGTAAACAAAGTTTCGTTTGTTTCAAATCGATTTTCCCAAAAAAAAAGGTTTTTTTTGGTCAGCTTTTTGAAGCTGTTGTTGTTGTTGTTTCTGCAGTTGCTTAAATTGTTGTTGTTGTTTTTACAGTTGCTTAAATTGTTGTTGTTATTGTGCACACACAAACACACGCCCACAGACACAAAAAATGAGACTGAGTGGGCAAGAAAAGGTCAAACACGCACACAAAAAACACATGCAATTCGTATTGTTTTGTGTAACGGTAAATGTTAGCTTTCATATACACTCACACAGCCATACAACACCCACTCACACATGTATGTACATGCATTGTGTACATGCATGTTGATATGTATGTGAATATATATGTATGCTTACCTGGTCACAGCTTTGTGCTTATCAGCAATTGTTGTTGTGGTTGTTTTCGCGACCTCCTCTTCCTCATCACAATCGACGACCAGGTCCGCTTCCGCCATCCCCACCGCCAACACTCTCGCCACTGAGCCTGGGACCAGCATTAAGTTTTCATTCTTTCGTTGTCGAAGCAGTTGTTTTTGTTGTTGATGTATCCAAGTGCTTTGGTGTCGCAGCGGCTGGGACTGCGTATGTGATGATGATGACGACGACGGCTGCTGCTGCTGTTGGTACAATGTTGCGGTAGGACTGGGAAATACCTTTCGTACGGTGCCACAATTGTAACATTTTAAAGATTCGGTTGGATTTATGTTATTGCATTTGGTGCACGACCATTGAAGTACCGAGGATATAGTGCCCATATTGATGCAACTTCAATGCAACAATCAATTCAAATGTATTTCAAACGAACACTAATTCGTTGCCTGTTTTGTGAGATAGGTATATGTAGATACAGTGGGTTGTGTTCAGGGTTGTTACGGGTGTGGGGGGGAAGGGTAGGGAAATTGGTGGAAGGAAATTGCTTAACAGCCAGCAGTTAAATTATTTTGTTAAACAGTCTCACGTCGCGTGCTGATTTAATAGTTTGAACTGTTGCACCACAAAACATATTTAGTATATAGATTGTGGTCCACCTTGTTGTAGATACAGATCCTTAAGCAACAATAAACCAGAGCCAGCCAGCCGACCCACGAAACCTACAGATGAGCGATAGTTTCGTGTCAGTCGTGAGCGGTCGCGATTAAAATGATATCGAATGATAAGAAATACGGGTAATGTTTCGATACAGCTACCCCTGCGACACAGCGATAAAAAAGCTGGCTTTCGGCTCAAAAAATGCAGAAAAATAAAAATCCAATTTAAATAGTGCCAATGTTGTCGTTAACAGCGCTGTTAAAGTTAACAGTGAGTTTGTTAAGTTGGCGGCACTTTTTTGTTTGATTTTTTGTTTAAATAGTTTCACCGATTTTTTGCTAAAATTGTGCGCAGCGCCTCCAAAATCAACAATCCGCTCTCTGTTAACTCAAAAAGGCATCGATATGCATTATCGATAGACCAGCGTTTGGCGCAGGTATCGGCTAAACTAAAAATAGCTTTTTAACACATTTTTCCGCAACAAAAAAAATATTCCGAGCCTAGTTTTGAGATCCTAGAATTATTCCGAATTTTTAGAGCCCAAACCCAAATGTTTTGGTGCTTTCTTTCGATTTCACTTGCAGTAGCTGTAACGAACTATTACGCATATATCGATGCTTTAGCCAACTCGATAAGCGTATGTTTTCACAACTTTAAACTTAGTTTTGTTGCATGTGGGCCTTTGATCGATATCGTAGCAAAGATAGTGGACACAGGTGGCAACGCCGCTCGTTAAGAGTAGCCGTTTTAAATGTTTGCTGTCTCTTTTTGTTTCTCATGGTCAAAGTTGAGAGTCAAATATGTAATGAACTGTCGCTTATCCAAAAGGGCATAAGCGTAGTAAGATAATGGCAATGATCGCGGCCTAGCGACATTGAAATGACATTGCAAGCATTGAAATGTCAGTCGCGGAAAAGAATTGTGCTGATAAGAAGTATAACCTCCGTTTTACAAGTGTGGTACGTCAATTTTGGTAAAAAGGTACGTTAGTGGCTCTACAGTGTGTCATTACTTTAATAGGGTTATAATTACAGGTGATCCTGTATTTGCCAAGAGGTGCAACCGCTGCCGTGAGTTTCACGAGTGTGCCGAGATTGGTCTGTGTCTGCCACTCCAGGAGCAGCATAAGTAATAGCGCACGGCGCGTCCACTTAAACTGCTGCAGGCCAGTTGGAACAGATCGGCAAGCAATACGGCAGGGGCAACAACAACAACCTACGGCCATTTAGGACTAAGCGGAAGGCCACTGCCAACAGCCCGAACCAAGCAAATTTGACCCCCGAAGCAGGCCCATTTGACGCCCGAAGTGGTGCCCTTGGCGACAGCGACGCCTTCTGTCCACCAAGTTGGGGCTGAACGCACGCTCCTTGCAAGATTCTTGGGACATCGGATGCGCCACTCCTCTGGTGGACCTTAACAGCCCCTTTCATTTGTTTTGTTTACCTTTCCGTCAGCTGTTCGGATACAGCCTTCTTGTGTTTTGCCGCAACTGGCGCTGTTATGTTTATGTTAAGCCGCTGTTAAGCCACCGTAGCGCTTAATGGATGCTTAAACGTGTTTTTTTCTCATAATTTAAAATTTAGCTGTAGTTACATTTCGCTTGTATATTAAATGAGAAAATATGCCAATATATAGGGACCGCTGAGGATATGTTTCATTAGATTAACCAACTTAATATGCCTTTGCTTCTCTAACGTCATCTTGGGCCCAACGATCAACGTATATGAATTTATATAAGCTGCGTTGATTGACATGACCAAATAATATCCGCCTCCTTATTTATTGGTTAAATTTACATACTTTGCCATGGCCCTTCTGGCATAATTTAAATTAAATTATCGTTAACGATATTTTGAAGATGGCACATTAGTCTGACCATGTTTGTGGTCCTGTTAAAGTAACAGTCCGGCCATAGAAGCCCATGTGCTTAGATTTGTTTAATTTATTTATTCGTTTATTATTTAAGTCCTTAATTGACGTTATTTATATATCTATATATATATGCCTGCTTTTGGGTAAAACCAAAACTATATTTATTATTAGCTAACATGACCCATAACGGCCAATGTTAACGAACATTACGGGCATTCCCTAAAAGTTAAAAGATTATGTTACGCTGGCGATGGCGCTGGCAATTGGCAATCAATGCAGGGCCCAAACCATAAGAGCTAGATGGCTGAAATTTTCACAGAAGCTTAGGCCTATGCCGAACGTGAGCACTAGTCCCGGATCTTGGAAAATTCGATCGGAAAATGTGGAAAATCCTCGGAAAACTGTTGTATGCAACTTTTTTGTTTATCATCCGATCAGCTTCAAACTTATTTTCAAAGATCTATATGAAAATTTATTTAAAACTGCATACCAATTTTCCAGAAAATTCACCCCTTGGGTGGAAAGTGGCTGGTAAAAAGGGCCAAAAATGGGTTATAATGCGATTTACTCAAACTCATTTTCAAAAATCAATTTGAAAATTAATTAATAACTGCATACCAATTTCCCGGAAAATTCACATTCCCGGGTGGAAAGTGGGTGGTAAGCACGGCCAAAGTTGAGTTTTTATGCGATTTGCTTCAAACTCATTTTCAAAGATCAAAATGAAGTTAAGTTTAATTCTGCTGACGTGGTTGTTGTTCATCGTTTTGCTCAACGGCCATTGAAGCTAGGTCAGCTTTATTTATTTGTTTCTTCACTAATCGTTTAAACTGCCTATTGCCAACACCACAAATATTAATTTTCATTTTTACACACAATACGCATCTTTGCTTGCAAATCAATATTTCAATATGACTTTCCTTTCGATATTTTCTTTCTATTTGCGCATTTGTTTTTGTGTGCATTAGTATTGTTGTTTGCGGCACTTTAACGGTTACTTTTGGGCGCAGAGATCTCTTTCTGTCGCTCTCTCACATTTTGTTTTGTTCATTTTACTGGTCACTGCTTACATGTATGGCTAACGGCTAAGCGCTTAAGTGCTTCATTAGTGCTTTTCTGTAATCCTAGAGTAAGCGCTTCCTTACTGCTTACAGGTAAGGCTAGAGTAAGCGTTTCAACAACGATTTTCCGTAAGCGCTTATTATTTTCCCCTTGGGAAAGTAGTCTTTTAGGTTATTCAAATGTATTTTAAAGAGCTTAAAAAATAAATAATACTGAAAAAAAAATTATAATGAAATTATATCTTAAAATTATTAATAACAAAAATGAACACTTCATTTTTTAAAATAAAAATAGCAAAATCATTGAGTTATGATCTTATGTTATATTATTCCTGCAGCCACTGATTTTTTTTGCTAGAAGACTAGTTTACTGCTTTTGATTTTAGCGCCGAGCTTTTTTCCCTGACAATTTCATCATACATGTTTTTTACGTGTACATGCTGAAGCGTTGTTCGACTGGGCAAGCTGTACTTTGAATCGAGAACACGCACAAAGTTTCGGAATCCCATACCGTCCACGACATGATACAATTAACAAGGTTGCGGACTCGCTCTCTCGATTCCTTATGCTTCTTCTTCCCTTTTGCTGCCTTTCAAAACGCTAGCTCTCTCTCTCTCCGGTTTGTATACGTGTGGACTGCTGCATGATAGATGTGTGATTGTGTGTTTATTGATGTACGAACTAGATTAAAGAAAATACAAATATTTACAAATTTGAAATTTGATAAACACATTCATTGAGCATGCTCTCATACGTATACGTATGTATGATAATACATTTAAATAATCTGAAAAAAATTCATCCGCATTCCGAACTGATTCGACGACGTTCAGCAAGCGACTGAGAGCTAGGGAACCGAAAATACCGCAGGCACGCTAAGTCCGCTACCTTGTTAATTGTATCATGGTCTACGATGCTAAATGGTTGTACATCTGACGCTGCCAAGTCCTTTATCTAGTAGTGTCTTCTTGAACGATGTGGGGGCGTATGCTTCTGATCGTATAACGTACTCAATTTTTGGAAAATTATCACTGTTCACAGCTGTTCTCATTGGATGAACACGCTTTAAATGATCCGACAAGTTTGTCGAGTTTCTAGAGTTTTTGTGTCCCTTCACACAGAGCGAACATTTGGCAAACATTTTATTGTTGCACCTTTCAAAATAATTCCAAACATCTGTAGCAGACCGCGAAGCAGCCCTGTTTTTATCCAAAACGCACTGCAATAATAAAATTATGAGACCACAGCAGCTGAAACTCTTACTTACTTGATACACGCAAGAACTTGTCCATTTTACCTAGAGGAATCGCCAACGAAATTGTATGCACGTGCTTTAGCGCCTTCCATGCAGTAAAACATCGATGTAGAATAAAAACATCGATGTATCGCATAATTCTGAAAACATCGATGATATCGATTTAACCATCGAGGTTTTTGCAGCCCTAACATTAGCTGCGCATCGATACTATCGGACAGTTGCCATCAATTGTATTTGTAGCTCAGATTGTTTTGCAGATTGAAGCTCGGATGAGGAATATATAAAAATAGTTTTTATTCATTTTTATAACTTTTCATAAACGCATTGGAGCTGTGCAAGTGCAATAATTGTGAGTAAATAAATAGTGGTTTAATTCAGGATGCAAGTTAAATTCCAAATTGCCGTTTACGCCTCGAAATTTTCACTTGCGTCTGAAGTTTTCTTTCTCTCTCTTCGCTTCTTTTTTTTCATCTTTTTTTTTTTTGTTGTATTTCACGATGCTGATTCGTAATTGTCTTCTTGTGTACACGCTTGCTCTTTAGCTGTGTCCGCGTTTGTGCGTGTGTATGTTTTTGTGTGTAACTGTTGTTGGTTGTGGCTGGTTGGAAAATAATTAAAACATATAAGTGTACAACTCCAATTTGTTGCACATAACTAAGAGCTGTCTAATGCACAATAAACATAACGAAATCTGTGCCTGCCTACATGTGTGTGTGTGAGGTTTTGTGTATGTGTAAGTGGAGTCTGCTGATGCCAAAGTAGAAATAGACGAAGATTTTTGGATGCCATTCGCAGCATCCACATTCAGTAGCCCGAAACAAAGTCAAAATAAACGAAACGAACACGACAGGAATCGACAATTGGTGAATCGAATACAAGCGCTTGGTGTTTATAAGCTAATAATAAGTTATCCATTCCATTACCAATTGGAAGCCTTGAAGTGCAAATAAATACAAAACAAAAACAATGTCGCATCAAATATTCTTTTCTAACTGTTAACTGACACCACATAATATTTATATATATTTACAAAATGCTTTAGCGTCTTGTTTTTGCTCGTGTCTTCACTGCCCACTTGGCCAGTTCCGATTCAATTCTGATTACTTGTGCGCAACTGCAGGTAATCACAGTTTCCTTTTTACTCCCCCTCCCCTCACAACACACACTACTTACCGCGTACGTATTGGCTAAAACTCAATGAAGTAACAACAAAAGAATTGGCAAGTTAGCAACACAGACAGGCGACGGGACATCAGACATACATTAAGCATTCGTTGCACATGCAGTGTAAATAGTTGCCCCAACCCGCGCCCCCTCACCGCCCGCTGCGCGCTTGCCCAAGACAATTGAGACAAATCAAATAAAACAACTACGTCAAGAAGAGAGCTTTGAGCAAGGGTCGTCGGCGCTATCAAAGTTGTTGCTTTTGTTATTGTTGTGTAGCATGCCCCTGCGGATTGTTGTTGTGCAGCCGGGAGTGTATGTACATTGTACAGGAAATCTGTTGCTGGGAAACTTTTGAGCATCTCTGCGTAGACGTTGATTCTGCGTGCTGCACTCGCAGCAGTTGTTGTTGTTGTTGCTGCTGTTTGCTGTTTTGTGTTGGGGTGGAGAATGTGGCAGCTCTATAGCTGCAGCTTGTAAAGCCGGAAAAACTCAATTTAAGTTTGAGTGTTGTTGGATTTATTGAAGTACCCACCCACACACACACACATATATACATACATATACATACACACACACACACACAGTTTGCAATCGCAATTGCCTATAGAATTTGTATTCATTCACAGCCCCAAAGCGTAGCTCAAAATAGAGCAGGATAACAGCAGCTACAAAAGTGCACAGAGCCATGTACTATGCTATAACAACAACAAAAGCCACCCATGTTTTGACATTTCGCTCTCACGCTTTTTGCGTTTGCTGACTTGCCTGCTCAACCTGTGCTCTGTGCTTGCTTTTTTCACTTGCGCGCGCTCGCTCTCTCATTTTAGAGCTGTGGTCAGTTGTGCTCTCTATTTCTTGCTTAGTTGCGTTTAACGTTGTCGACAGCAGCAGCAGCAGCGCAGCAGTCAAAAAGGATTTTCAATTTGTTGCAGACGTTTTAAATAAATATATAAATGAAACTTTTATAAAAATAATGTTTGATTAAAGGTGTGTGTGTGTAAATCTAATAAGAATTTATTTAAAAGTGTTAAAATGTTTGATTCGTACTTTATGGAGCAGACAAAGGTGGGGGAGGTGGGCAGATGGCAATTTGCATTTGCCTGCGCCGGCTGTGTCTACACTCAGCGCAGGCTCTCTGCTCCTGTTTTCTGCCTCTCTTTCGTTGAAGAGTTGTCCAGCCAGTGGATGTATCCCTGTGATTCGATTTCAGTCAGCATTGGTGTTATTGTTGTTCTTTAAGATTTCATCTTTTTTTCCAATTAGAACCATCTTCGATTCTACAGTAACTACTCAAATAGTTCTGATCAGCATATGTGTGTAAACCATACAATCTCCAAATTTATTTAATTGATTTTACTACAAATTTTGAGTTCTCTACACCGCATAAAAATAAATAAATTTTGATTACTTCTATACCCTTGAAGAGGGTACTATAACTTTGTCTCGAAATATGTTATACATTGAAGGAGACGTCTCAGGAAAAAAAAATTGTATATTCGTGATCAGCATCAACAGCCGAGTCATGTCTTGTCTTTCTGTTTATATGCGTTTTTCAAGACTTTGATCTAGAGCATCGGTGCACAGCTACAAAAGTACTGCCGCTGTATGCGTTGGACTAGACTGTGTTTGTATTGGTGACTCTCCTTTACTGCGTGAACAACTGAACGCGCGCTCAAGGAAATCGGTCAGCTTAGCTGGCATTCGGTACACGAACGATGTGTAGCTTGCTACTTCGGGCGCTAGAAAAAGCACGAAGCAAATGGTTGTCGCTTCACATCGGTCATATATGTGTGCGCGCGTCGCTTTTTGTTGCGCTCCGGAGCCATAGGGCTGTGCACCGCTGTTCTAGAGCTATATTGATTAAAACTTAGCACAGATGCTTCTTCTTATTGCAGGTAGTACCTATAGCTGAATTTGCAGGATCGGACCACTATAACATATAGCTGCCATACGAACGATCGATTGAAATTCTTTTGAAACATTTTCAAATTTCAATATATGACATTTTATAAAAAGCTACTTTGATTGACACATTTTCAAAATTCAATATATGACATTTTAGGAAAAGCTACTTTGATTGAAACTTTTTCCAATTTCTTTGTTTTCCAATTCCCTGAACTCTTCGGTGGACTTTTCAAAAATTTTCTTTTTTCGTTAGATTCTGGCAATTACAATTCTGAAAAATTTTAAGATAACTCAACCAAAGTCACTTTACCAAATTTTAAGCCAATTTGATATATTCTGACCAAATTTGATAAAAAACAGACGAATATATCTTATAGCTGCCATAGGAATCTCAGAGGAGTATTTTTACTTGCAGTACTTTATTACTTCCTTTTTCCCATTTTTAATCGGAAGAGGGGAGTTATAAAGTACTGCAACAGGCAGAAAGAGGCATTTCCGACTATATAAACCATATATGTTCTTGATCAGCATCAACAGCCGAGTCGAACTAGCCATGTCCGTCTGTATGTCCGTCCGTCTGTATCAACGCTTTGATCTTAGAGACTATAAGAGCTAGAGATATCAAACTTGGCACGTGGGTTACTGTATACCTTACCCATATCAAGCTTATTTCAAATTTCGGGTACACCCCTCGCACCCCCGCAATTCGCAAAAAACTCCAAAAGCCACAATTTTAAAGATTTAGCTTGCATTTTTGGTACACATATTTATTTTATCAATGTTTATCAGTTGCGTGAATTTCGTTGCGATCGGTCTGTAAACATCAAAGTTAATGACGGTTCTATTTCCCCCATCTCAGCAGGCAGAAATTACAGTTTTACAGGCACTGGACAAGTTAAGTGCACTGCTTGCTTGCGTTGCCGCTGAACTGCTTGAAGTGCAAGTTGGGAACAGGGAGTCTCGTAGTCGGGCACACCCGACTAGAGCATTCTTACTTGTTTATTTAATATACAATATACAATCTTGGTAAGTACAAATTTGATAGTTACTCAGTGTTTTTCTTCGTTAGAATCATCGCATGGTAGATATATGGTTGACTTTTCTTAATGTCGGTGTATTTCAGAAACGTTTTCAGTGATTGTCCAAATTGATTATATACGGATTGCATAAAAATTAAAAATTCGACTAGAATATAAAACTATAAAAGGTTTAGCTTACAGATTTCTATCAAACTGGAAAAACCAGGGATCGTAACTGTTATAAGTTTCAAAATAAAAATTGCAATATAACAATAATTTCCAAATTTTTATTTAAAAGTCTCAAAAATAACGTTTTTCTTGTATTTTTTCAATAAAAATATAAAATAAGAGTTATTTTTGATTTTTTTTAAATAAAATTTACGGAATAACTCTTATTTGTAACTTTTAAAGTAAAAATCACAAATAACTTTTATTTTATATTTGTATTAAAAAAAAAAAAAAAAATTAAGTTTTATTTCGTAAGTTTAAGATAGAAATTGAAATTGAATTATTATTTTGCATTTTTGATATTGGCATTATCGCCAGAAAGTCCACCAGCACCGAAAATTGCAGTCATTATTAGTAACTATCGCCTCCGAATTACTGCTTTAATCTTATTAAATTGTTAGATATTGATTAAATCAACAATTTATCTTATCAATCTTCAAAAATGAATTATCCCTTATTTTGTTCATTTTTAGACCGTTTTCTCTTTTATATTCGTTGTCATATGAACTGGCACTTGAAGAAAAATATTTCTTAAGCATTCAATAACATTAACTAACTAACAAATATGATAAGCGATCAATTTAACCAAGCTTAGATGTTAATATTCAAGGTATCACCAAAAATAAAACTTTTAGAATACTCATAAAAGGAAAGTCCTAAGAAATGTGTTTTTTAGCCATTTTTGAAACACAAGTTTTAGTAGGACGATGTTATTTGTTCCTTCCGACCCTCGCACTAGTTAAGATTCAAATCTATTAGAGGAGTTTTGGCTCAATAACAATACTAAGTTCGAACATGGCAGTAACTACTGCAAATTAAGTGAATAATTTTTTTTAAGTACTATTATTTTTTAATTAATAATAAGTGAATACATTTCATTTGAATAAATGTAGTTTGTCAAAAATAAAATAATAATAAATAAAATAATCAAAATTAGCCCATACTTATTTATTTAAATTTTAAAACTATATTCAAATTTTAAAATTTCAATGAATTGAAAAAAATGTTGTTCATACAAAAAGTCTTTTTTTTCGAACAGATTGACAGTGGCCTGATTTTAATAGAATTTGATCAAAATTAATACACGATTAAACTTGTAGCTGTTGAGTTTTCTTCAGTTAATTAGGAAATACAAATTTTGAACAATCGGTTCAATATCAGCTATAGTTAATAATGATCCGAAGAATAAAAAAAGAGAATGTCAGTAGAAAATAGATGGGAACAGATAATCGATGTCGAGTCATCAATATTATCGTATTATTTAGAATTACTTTTGTCTATTATGCTCAACTTATATATTATATTATGTTACAGGTAGGTCAAGATGCGTCAATTCAACATTTCGGTCATTGGACTATCCGGAACCGAAAAGGATCGCGGCCAGGTGGGCGTAGGCAAATCATGTCTGTGCAACAGATTTATGCGGCCAATGGCCGATGATTATTTTATAGATCACATATCAGTGCTCAGTCAGAGTGATTTTAGTGGACGGATTGTGAACAACGATCATTTTCTGTACTGGGGCGAGGTGCGGAAGACAACGGATGAAGGCGTCGAATATAATTTCAATATCATTGAACAGACCGAGTTCATGGATGACTCAACATTTCAGGCCTTTAAAGTTGGAAAAATGGATCCATATTTGAAACGCTGCTCAGCGACCAAAGTCTTCTCGGCGGAGAAGCTAATGTATATATGCAAGAATCAGTTGGGCATCGAAAAGGAATATGAGCAAAAGGTGATGCCCGATGGCCGTTTGAGCATTGATGGATTTGTGGTTGTCTTTGATGTGAGTCCAGTGCCAAATCGCAATGTTGAGAAGCAGGTGGAGTTTGTACAAAATGCGATTGCCCATATACTTAAGAACAAGAAGCCATTGGTGTTGGTGACCACAAAGAATGATGATGCATATGAGCTGTATGTGCGGGAGGCGGAGAAGATAAGTCAACGCAAGGATTACAAGAGCACCGTTCAGTTAATTGAGACATCGTCACATGAGAGCATTAACATTGATTTGGCATTCCTGATGCTCGCTCAAATGATTGACAAGGTTAAGAATCGTGTGAAAATCATTTCATATCAGGAATCGGCCAAATCTCGTAAAGAGCTGCTCGATACACGCTCGGAGGCCGTAACGCGGCTAATACGAAACCAAATCACAGATTATCACATACTGTGGTCACAGGGCTCCAAGATGCTATCACAATATCGCGAATGGAATGAGTTCCTCAACATTTTCGGACACGAGTCCGGCCAGAAGCTGTTCCGTCGACACATGAAAAAGCTGCGTGACGATCATCTCAACAAAAAGCTTCACCAGTATCTGGACAAGTTTGCACTCGCTCTCGAGTATCTTCTACCCGATATAAGTGCGCTCAATATTCTGGACGATGATGCGTGGGAATGTGCTCGCAATTATCTACAGAATCATATTGAGTTCGAGCAATATTTCTTTGAGTGCCCGCAGGCTACCTGGACGGAGTTGCTGGACATGGATGAAGGTGAGGATGAGACGCGCATACCCTTTGATGTGCTAGAGACGAATGAGTCCGAGACCGTATTTCGTAACTACTTAAACTCGGTACAGCAGGACAAAAAGAAAATTGGGTAAGTTGTAAAACGTAAGCTTCATCAAATATATATATATATATATGTATATGTGATCATTTATCAAAATCGATGTTGTCTAGTGCAAATGGGAAAGAATAGCTTTTTTTGCGGTGACAAAGAAAAGTTAATCATACTGAAATAAAATTATCGATCGATTCTTTCCATGCCAGATATAAGAATTGATGTTTAAAATGGATTGAACACTCCAAAACTAGAACCAAAAATTCAATTTTGCAAGCATTTTAAATTTATTTTGTCCTTTTTATACTCTTTTTTTTTAATTTTTTTGAAAGAAAAAGAGTATATTGGGTTTGTGAAATGTCCGTATGTCCGTCTGTCCGTCCGTCTGTCCGTATGAACGCAGGTTTTTTCCACAGTTTTGAAGCTAGAGCAACCAAACTTGGTATACATGTTGGTATATATCATAGGCAGACAAAGTGTCAAGATCTCCTCTTTTACAAGCCATCATATTTAGCAGTTTCCAATTTAAGTTTTTCCGTTTAACTTATGAAATTGATGTCGGAACTGTCAACTTTCACGATATGGTTAGAAATGATTTAAAATGTATGAAGTGGGCAGTCATAACTGATTTCGTATTGAAAAATTAATTAACGAAATAAAACATAAATGTACATATGTGCATTTCCATAGTGGCATGACGTGACATTTGTATGACAAAATATAAAAAAAAAACAAGTAAGAAAGGGAACAGGGAGTAACAAGAAAGAAATGTTATCTTCGGCGTGCGACAAAAATGGGTAAATGGGAGGTATAAAGTACTGAAAATGTATGTAACAGGCAGAAGGCATTTCCGACTGTATAAACCATAAAAATTCTTGATCAGCATCAATAGCCGAGTCAAACTAGCCATCTGTCTGTCCGTATCAACGCGTCCTGCATACAATACGCAAGTTTATTTCATATTTTGCCCCCGCAGATTGAATACAATACTACAATACGCACTCCCAAAGCCACCATTTTGAAGATACAGTTTTGATTTTTGGAACACATATATGTTTTATCAATGTTGATCACCTGCGTAAATGTCAATATGTTCGGAAAACAAACACCAAAGTTATTGAAGAATTTATTTACCCCGTCTCAGCAGGCAGAAGCAACAGTTTGACAGACAAGGCACACGTTAAGTGCTTGAAATTCAAGTTGGGAGCAGGGAGTCTCGTAGTCGGGCACACTCGACTAGAGCGTTCTTAGTTTTTTTTTATTAGCCTTAGCATGTGGCGTGACGTTACATGGTGTTACTTTACTTAAATTTCAATTACCTTTATAGGTGCATTTTTTTAACCTAGTTAAGCTAGGTTAAATTGATCGCTTGTCATATTTATTAGTTAATGCTAATTGTTATTGAATTTGTAAGAAATAGCTTTAATCAAGTATCAGCTCATTTGACAAAGTAAATATTAAACAGAAAACGGTCTTAAAATTAAATGCGAAAAGTCATTTCTCCAGATTGTAGTCGATTTGCTGATGTGGTTTTTGAACTGGTTTATAAAGTCTTTTATTTCATAAATATCTAACAATTTACTTTGATTAAAGCATATAATTCAGAAGTAATGGGTAATAATAATGACTTTGAAATTTTGCTGGTGGACTTCTGGTGGAAATGACCATACACTATTTTATTTTACTTTTTTTTACTCCCTGTTCCCATTATAAATGGGAAAAAGGGAGTTATAAAGTACTGCAAATGTGTGTAACAGGCGGAAGGAGGCATTTCCGACTATATAAACCTTATAAATTCTTGAGACGACCTAGCCATGTTCGTCTGTCCGTATGAACATACAGATGTCGGAACTTTAAGAGCTAGAGACACCAAACTTGGCATGCAGGTTCCTGTATACCATAGGCAGATCAAGTTTATTTCAAATTTCGGATGCACACCCCCGCAAGTCGCATTCCATTACGATCGGATTAACAGCACCAAAGTTATGGAAGAATCTATTACGCCCGTCTCAGCTGGCAGAAAAAACAGTTTGACAGGCACTTTACAAGCTAAGTGCACTGCTTGATTGTGTTGCCGCTGAGCTGCTTGAAATGCAAGTTGGGAGCAGGGAGTCTCGTAGTCGGGTACACTCGACTAGAGCATTCCTTCTTATTTATCTTTACATATTTAGATCTGAAAGAAACGCAATTAATTTTCGAAACTCGATGTTATTATGCTTTGTAGTTGGAAGCAGCAGTTCAAGATGCTACTAGAGGAATCTGGATTCGTTACGCCCGGCAAGCAGCTGTCGGAGGTGCGTGTACTGTTCATGGGTAGGGAGTGCTTTGAGGCGCTATCAGAGCATGATTGCCAGCAGATCTATGATATACATCAGGATGAGATTATTGAGAAGAGCAAGCAGAATTTTGTTGAATTGCTGTTGGAGCATGGTCAATATTTTTTGCAATTCAAAAATGTGGACATTATAACACAGGAGGATGTGAGACAGATAACAGATGTTATACAGGAGGATTCACGCTACAAGATGCTCGATCGGCTTGATCAGGAACGACGTGTTATGCTGGTGCAGCATTTGCGTTTTATTCATTGCCCCATACGAGATCATTGCCCGTTCTTTAATAATTGCGTGGACAGTCTGATCGAGGAGGTGCTCTCCGATAAATCAGCTGGCAATCACAAGGCGCTCGGCGGTGGCACGGTAGGCGGCGGCGGCGGTGTTGGCAGCGGCAGCAGCGGTATAGGCATTGGTGGTGGAAGCTGGAAAAAAACCGGCAATGGCAGTGATCGAACATTGAATTTGCTAATTGTCGGTTCGGAGCATTTGGCGAGCGATCTGCTCAATGACATACGCATCTGTACGGGCAGCAAGGGCGAGTACATATACGAGAATCAAACATATTATCTTAATTATCGCATTGCCAATGGCGACATGGAGGCTTTTAAGGCAATAGATGTATTTTCGAGTGGTAAATTTATGGTTGTAGTTTTTGTTATTCCATTATTTTAATTATTTTTTCCCTTGTTTGTTAGGTCTCATTTGTGTGTACTCCAATCAGCAATCGTTTGAGACGCTCAAAGATAATTTGGAGCGCACATTGCTGTGCAATCTGGAGTTGGAGGATAAATTTGAGAATTTGCCCATTGTGCTGGTGTATCAACCGCAGGATCTGAAAGAGAATGAAGTCGAATATTTACGTAGCGAGGGCATGCGTCTATCCGAAATGTTGCATTGCGATTTTATTGATCATACGCAAAATCATCAGAAATATGTCTATGACATACTCAACATTGTTATACTATCGCTAAAGCTAAGCGAAATGAAGAGCTATGATCCATATCCATCGTCCAATCACACAGATTTGCGCATCCTTGTCTGCATCTACTGTGGCGATCAATATGATATTGAGAACATTGTCCAGCCACTGGTCGCCGAATCGACGCTCGTCAAGGCCAACGAGCATTGCATCATTGTTGATGTATTCATTGGCGATGCCAAGCGTCGCGTTGAATTTATACTCTCCTCGTATCATGGCACCAATCAGTATCGAGATGAGCTAATCCATGGCTACATATACATATACTCAGCCAAACGACGCTCCTCGCTGGCCAATCTCAAGTACGTTATAAGCAAACTAGATATCGCCCAAATTAACGCTTTTTTTTCTATAGCATACTGGCCGCCCAGAATGCCAACATTCCATTGCAGATTGTCGCTGTGACGGAAAGCGGCGGCGGCGTTAATGCATTTTTTAATAACGAAATTTGTCAGTTTCTCATTACCGAGGGTAATACACTGGCCGATCGTTTCAAGGGCAGCTTTATGACCTTCTCAGCGGATCAATATGTCAAGTGTAGGTTTTGATGAAAACAAAAGCAATGCAATTCAACATTTACTAATTGTTGCGTTGCCTTTTTAGTTGCCTTTTATAATCCATTCCTGAAGACCGCATGGGATAACAAGTACGAGGTGGAGAATCTGCATGTAGAGGAGTCAATTACTTTAGATTCGGGCGAAGGTACGCTCGAGAATTCGGTTAATCAAATGCCGCGTCCACCGCCACGACATGAGAGCTACATGCTGTCCAATACGCTTGGCACCGATGGTTCGGGCAGTGAGAATTACGAAATGCTTCCTACACGATCTCTTAACTCATTAAATGGTAATTATTATGTTCTATAAACCTATGCTGTCAATTTCAATTACAAATTTAACTTCCAATTCAATTTACAGAAGAGAGAGATATATCACTAGATGAAATCTATGATGACAACAACGAAAAACCAAAACATCTGCATCAAAGTAAGTTTTATAATAGCTGATATCCCACATCCAATCAGCTGACACCTCTAAATACAATATAAGTCCATTGAAATACCCATATCGAAAATCCAAAATACAAAAATTTCACACTCTACAGCTCGTTATATTTATATTTATATATATATATAAATAAATATTTTTATATATATTTATATTTATATACTAGCATATGCCCGCGGCTTCGCCCTCCTTTCCAAATCTGTGAACTTTATCACAATTTCCCGCTCGTGTGCGTACACTTTCCTCTGACCCTCACGCGCCGCGATTTTTTAGACAGACCTTCAAATCTAAGTTTAAAGTATAAATGGAAACAGGAAGAAAATGTCATACCGTCCCGCCCGTCACGAGTGTCTATTTTGGTAACATGCAGCAATCCCACTTCTTAAGATTCTTTCCCGTCCCGCCAGTCAGTAACTTTTTTGCGCCAGTTTTTCTCTCATTTTCAATGCAGAGTGGGGCATGAAGAAAATTTCCAAAATTTCCGGGCGAATTTTTCAGAATTTAAAATAACGTTGTAAGCTTGGCTTTTAAATTGAGCTTGAAGCAAATCGCACGAAATCAAAACTTTGGCCCATACAACCTTGACCACCCATTTTCCACCCAAAGGCCTGAATTTTCCGGAAAATTGGTATGTAGTCATTGTTGAACTTTCATTTAGATCTTTTAAAATGAATATGTTGCAAATCGCACAAAAAATCAACTTTCGCCCTGTTTACCGCACACTTTCCAACCATAGGGTTGAATTTTCCGGAAAATTGGTATGCAGTTTTTAATGAATTTTGATATAGATCATTGAAAATTAATTTAAAGCAAATTGCACAAAAACTCAACTTTCGCCCTATTTACCACCCATTTTCCACCCAGTGGGTGGTGCAGTCATTAATGAATTATTATATATTTTTAAACGTAGCATGTATGCAAAATTAGCTTTGTGATAAATTCTAAATCAGTTTGGTTTGTGCAGCTGCGATAAAATACATAGCGTAAAAACAGAAACAAACGACACTTTTCCTGTTTGTGTGAGTATGCGAACGAGTAAAGAGTGCATAGCAACAGCAGATAGCACGCGCTAAGTTTTGCAGTGTATACGTACACACACAAAAAAAAATATACGAATTATTCCGTGCTTGCATACTAATACATATAAAGCCCAAGCAATGCGACAGAGTGAGATAATAATAACGAAAGGCATGTAAAGTACATCGCTTGATATTCCTATCTCTGTCGCACGCACAAAATTAAAAGTTAAAAGCCTGTTTTCAACCCACTTTCCGTTAGATTTTCAGAAAAATTGGTATGCAGTTATAAATGAATTTTTTATATAGATTTTTTGAAATGAATTTGAAGCTGATTGAATGACAAACAAAAAAGTTGCATACAACAGTTTTCCGCGAATTTTCGACATTTCCCAACCAAATTTGCCAAAATCCGAGCTTAGTACTCATTTCCAGCATAAGACGAAATTTAGCCTTATCGCTGGTGTCGGCTGTGACAATTGTGAGTCAATCAGTCTGTCAATCAGTCAGGTTGAACACTTTTATATATATATATATATATATATATATATATATATATATATATATTTGTATACTTTATTATATATTATACATATTATATACCCTGTTTTTATTCATCATGTATCAGAGACTCAATACAAGCTTATATCCTGTAACAAAAAGCATATCGTTGTGTAAGGAAAATAAAACTTGAGATTTTAATCAACATCGATCAATTCGATGATCGTTTAAAATATCGCTATAATACTTTAGTATCAAAGATTTTCTATTCAAAAATTCCACCTATTTTAAACAAATTAAACCCTAATGTAAGCTAAAACGTACACAATATCATTTGGATACATCAGCGATGTAAAAACTAAAATCATCAAAATCGATTCATTTCTATTACATACATACATACAACATTAAATTGGTAACTGGTTACAGGGTATAGGCGTTTTGTTTATTCATTGCTTAACATGGAAACAATCATAGCAGAGTGACATATAAATAAACCTCATACAGAACTCGAAACCAAAATGCCATTTACCCAACTTTAACCATATAAATCTGTACAATAAGTAGTTTATAAAACTCTACAATGATTACATATTATTAACGATTAACCATAACAATTTTTTTTTTTTTATCGATTTATCTCTGTGTGTGTATTTGTTGTTGTCATTACCTATTGCATACCAATAATTATTATATATCATAAACCAAAAAAAAAAACAGGATTCCAGATATTCCCTCCTCCAACAACTCCTCCAGAGCCAGCCCCTCCAGATCATCAGCTCATAACATGCACATATAAGAGTCAATTCGTTTCGGCTTCAGAATCAAGTTTGGAAGAAATAACATGTAATCTAAATAATTAAATATTTTCTTATATACTTGTTTAATCGTATAAATCGTAAACATAAACAAAATTGTTTTTAGTGCTCTTTCTGTTCTTACTACTTTTTGCTCATATTTATTATGTTTATTTACATCCAAATCGTATACTGTAAATGTTGTATTCATGATTATCTTATTTCATGCTCTTGTACAATTCTTCATTCATATATTCGTCATATTCCATATTCAAAAATACATTAGTTCATGCGAGTTCTCTTTTGTTGCTGTTTGTTGTCATATTGTCCCGCACTCTGCCATATACATATAAATTATACATTTATTATATATTTGAAATCGATTCTATCGATTGTATATATGTATTCTATTTTTTTTTTTTTAATAATAACATAATTTAAGCTCTTTTCGATCCTATAAAGTATATGCATTCTTGAGTCGATCTTGTCATGTCCGTATGTCTGTCTTAGAGCTGTTAAACGTGCCGCCATGCGATAGCTTTGATAGTATAATAATTGCTCAAACCATCGAGACTATTGAAAATATTGAGAAAATTCGAAATCAAGATAAAAGATGAATTTCGAACATATGCAAACTGTATTGAGTTATCTATGCCATAAGAATATCGATACTGAACAATAAACTGCCAAATAAGCTAAATAAAGTATACTATCGATAGTGCTACATGAGCTAAGAAACTATAAAAGCTAGAAACATCCAATTTAGCATGTAGGGTTTTGATACACAGGATACACAGATTTTGTTTGAAATGTTGTTCTATTGGTCCTGCTCTCTTCATATAGAAAGTTTTTATACTCTTTTTTAATTTATTTGAAAAAAAAAGAAAAAAGAATATATTGGGTTTGTGAAATAGCCGTCTGTCCGCCCGTATGAACGCAGTTTTTTCCACAGTTTTGAAGCTAGAGCAACCAAACTTGGTATATATGTTAATGCATACCATAGGCAGACAAAGTGTTTAGTGTCCCCCCACCCCCAAAAAACAGCAAAAACCTATATCTTCCACAGTTTCACACCTAGAGTAACCAAATTTAGCACAAGGACTAATAATGACTTCCTCGATTGATCTGACTAAACAAAATTGACTACGCCCACCCCCGCCCCCAAAAATAAGCAAAGTCTATATCTCCCACACCCTTTTCTCTAGAATCACCAAATTTTGCAGGTTAAATTCTGTTGCCCTATTATAAAGCTTGGATAAAAATAATTTTGCCACGCCCACCCCGGCCCTTGCAATCGAGCAAAGTTTGTTTCTCCAAAACATGTGGAACTGGCCCAACCAAATTTAAATTGATGGCAAAACTTAAAATATTTGAGTAAAAATACCAATACCAATACTCCCTGCTCCCAACACCTAACTTGTGCAGTGCCTGTCAAACTGTAGTTTCTGCCTGCTTAGACGGGGGGGAAATACATTCGTCAATAATTTTGATTATTATTGTCCGATCGCAACGAAATTTACGCAACTGATTAACATTGATAAAAAAAAATATGTCTACCAAAAATGCAAGCTATGTCTTTAAAATTGTCTCCGTGGGAGTTTTTTGCGAATTGCGGGGGTGCGAGGGGGTGTACCCGAAATTTGATCTGCTTATGGTATACAAGAACCTACATGCCAAGTTTGGTGTCTCTAGCTCTTATAGTCTCTCAGATCGACTCGTTCATACAGACGGACAGATGGCTAGTTCGACGCGGCTTTTGCTGATCAAGAATTTATATAGTTTATATAGTCGGAAATGCCTCCTTCTGCCTGTTACATACATTTGCAGTACTTTATAACTCCCTTTTTCCCATTTTCAATGGGTACAGGGAGTTAAGAAAAATATATATACATATACATATATGCATGTCAATTCTGTATTCTGCAAAACTATAAAACGATCTAATAATATGCACAGAAGTTATTTCAATATCCTGGAATCAGGATATAATGGTACAGACTGGGATACAGTGTATCTGCTAGTTGGACAGTCTCAACTAGGATAGCTTTACATGTTTTCGTAATTTTTCTCTGTTCATGTTAGTATTATTTTTGCTTTTACTTATTATTGTATTTATATTGTGCTAATCGGTTTTAATATCATAGCTGAACTGAGCTGAATTGATGAAAGTTTATGCATATTATATTTTGTTGTTGTTGTTTGTTTCTTTATTCTCATGCATTTCATAAGCAGCCGATGTCAGCGGGTCTAAGGATTCATTGGCCACCCATGATGCAGGTTAAACTTATGTTCAAACTTTATCTAAGTCGCTCTCTTCCTCTGTCTCTCTACTTACATGTTTATCTGTGTAAGCCCCGCTATCCCTTACCACATAATAAAGCACACACATACAATCACACACACAAGCACACACACAGACACCAAATATCCTGCACGATCTGTAGCGATCCCCAAGCCAAAGAACTCTGCCACAATGCCACAAACAGCCAAATATGAAAGCTGCCCCAGTCCCGTGTCCCGTCTCCCGACCTGCACTGCTCGAAAATTTGATTTTAGTCTAGTTTAGAGTTTTAGTTGCTTGGCTTATCTACGTTGATAGAAAGTCAGATGATTCAAATAATTCTCAATAATTTCAGAATGGCTGGAGGATAAAAACGATGCTCGTCGCAATATGAACAAGAATTCGATCTGGAACAATTTCAGCGGTTCGACACACGCCTATACCACTGGACGGCGGCATATTGATTCCAATTTGAATAAAATTAGACCGAAGGGACCCAGCCAAACATTGAAGGTGGGTGAGGCGCCCAGTCGAAACTGTGCCATGAGCTCTTCAACTTTCACGCTACCCACACAGCAACCGGGCAAGTTGAATATGAAAAATTTTCAGCTGGTCAGCGATGCGGTCGCCAAGATGAACTTCAGCGGCAGCATGGGCGACTCCTATTTGGGCGGCTGTGAGACCAGCGAGAAGGACGCCAAACGCTATGATCATGCCCAGCTCGATGGCGAGGACGAGGACTCCGAAGAGCTAGCCGAATATGAGCAAATTTATGAAAACGAAGGTACGTACAAACATATTTTACAAAAGCACATCCGTGTAACCTGATTCTGAATTTAATTAATAGACTGCACCGAGTCGGATAGCTGTGCCAGCTCCACGGAGCGTCGCGTTCGCCAGCAGAATGCCTATTATAAGGCCAACAAGAAGGCGGCAACCACCAAAAAGAACAAAAAGAAGAAACTTGCCATACCGGTGCAGACGCCACGTGTCCCTCCATTTGGTGCATACGTTAGCCCCCCAGAAATTCCGTTGCACTATCAGCGCATGGCCGCCGTTGCTGCCGCAGGTGAGAAAAGTATGTGTCGTGATTAAAACTGTTACCACATGTAACAACAGCCACGCGCAACCCAGTGCGCTTTTACTAAAAGTTAGAAATGTTCCTTGTTGTTAGATAACCAACCAAATACCAAAATTTGCAGTAAATAGCGACCTTCCTCTTAGCATTTTTACATCTATATAAACAACAAAAGAAAAGTTATCTTTAGCGTGCCGAAGATACATATATACATATAGAAAGCTTAGTTTTCAACAGATTAATAAAATTTCTTCAGCATACAAAGAATGTGCTTATAAAAAAAAGTTGTTCATGCAAAAACTTATTTTTCATACACAAATATATTTTTCAACCAATTATATTAATTAATTATTAATTTAATTATAAATTATTATTAATCAATTAAACTATATCTTATAGCTATCATAGGAACGATAGCTATAAGATATAGTCGTCCGATGTGGCCGATTCTTAAATATGTACTGATTGCATAAAGTATAAGCAACCTTTTTTTTCGAGACGTCTGTTAATATGTTACACACTTCGTGACAAAATTTTAATACCTTCTGCAAGGGTATATCTTGACACTTTGTCTGCCTATGGTATATACCAACATGTATACCAAGTTTGGTTGCTCTAGCTTCAAAACTGTGGAAAAAACTGCGTTCATACGGACGGACGGACGGAAGGACATTTCACAAACCCAATATACTCTTTTTTCTTTTTTTTTTCAAAAAAATTAAAAAATGAGTATAAAAACTCGGTCGGGAATTTCGGAAAATTCTCGAGAAACTTTTGTATGAATTTTTTTTGTTTAAAATCTAATAAGTTTTAAACTTATTTTTAAAACTATACATAAAATTTGAAACTTGACAGAAAACGTTTGCAAATAAGCTGTTTTTTTCCAGTTGATCGGATTTAAAATCATCTTTAAAGATCTATACGAAAACTCCATTAAAACGATATAAACTTTTTACACTCTGTTCCATTAAAAATGGTTGAAATGGAGTAAAATGTGACTATTGATATAATTAAAAATTTCATAAATAATAAATTAATCATTTTTAAAGATACAGCATTGATTTTTGTCAAACATGCTTTAATTGTATACCGATCGGATAATAAACACCAAAGTTGTTGAATAATCTATTTCCCCCCGTCTCAGTAAACACCACAACGTGTCTTTATTTACTCAATTATTTATTTCGACTTATTGCAGTAAACAATGGAAACTAAGAATACAAAAATTACAAAATTAAAAACAAGTAAGAGCGTTGCAGTCGGATGCACCCGCCTGCAATATACTCTTTTTTTTTGTCCCTGCGGAGTCAGAAGTAGGCGTAGTAATTGTATTTATGCGCAAGTCATTCAAGTTTTGCCATCAATTTATATTTGGTTGGTCCAGTTCTACAGGTTTGGGAGAAACAAACTTTGCTCGATTGCAAGTGCGGGTGTGGGCGTGGCCAAAATATTTTTATCCGATCTATTTAATAGGGCAATAGAATTGAACCTGCAAAATTTGGAGATTCTAGATAAACGGGTGTGGGAGATACAGACTTTGCTCATTTGTGGGGGCAGGTGCGGGCGTGGCCAAATTTTAGTCAGATCAATCAAGGAAGTGATTAGTAGCACTTGTGCTAAATTAGGGTTTTGCGGTTTGTGGGGGAAGGGGCGGGGTTAGGGTTGAGATCTTGACACTTTGTCTGACTATGGTAAATATCAACATGTACATCAAGTTTGGTTGCTCTAGCTTCAAAACACGAATATACTCTTTTTTCTTTTCAAAAGAATTAAAAAAAGAGTATAATTAAATTAATTCAAAATTAACATAATATTGAACTGGGGGGGGAAACAAATCCAAATTAACCTTAAATTAATAAAACAAAAATAGCAAGTTTGTAAATTGCATGCCAATACTTATATTCATGCAATACAATACAGAAATGTAAATAAACAAGAAAGAAATGTTATCTTCGGCGTGCCGAAGATATATACTCTTGCCGAAAAGATTCGCATAAGAAAATTTATTTTTCAACCGATCGTTCCTTTGGCAGCTATAAGATATAGTGAGCCGATTTTGATAAAATGTTGTCCAAATATGTGGATAGTGTTAAAACTTAGACATAGTGAGTTTGGTTGAGTTATTTTGAAAAAAAAAAAGTTTTTCATGCAAAAACTTATTTTTCAACCGATCGTTCCTATGGCAGCTATATGTTATAGTGGTCCGATCTGGCCGATTCTGACATATGTACTGCTTGCAGAAAGAATAAGCATATGTGCCAAGTTTCATCACGGTAGTTCTAAAACTGAGGGACTAGTTCTCATATGATGCTGTTGATGCTGATCACGAATATACAACAAATTTTTTCTGAGGCGTCTCCTTCAATGCTATACACATTTCGTGATCAAATTATAATACCCTCTGCAAGGGTATAAAAAGGGAAGGCTGGTGTACCGAAAACAAATAAAAACACCTCTAAGCGAGGTTAGGGACGATGCATATTCAAGCCACAAATCTTTTGATTTCTAATTTTGTGACGAAGTATTTTCTGATGATTATAAGAAATATGTTATATAAAAATATTAATTTTGCATTCGGCACACTGCAAAAGTTACTTAGGTACAATAAAAAGAAGCTGAATTTTTTTAAGCAACGGCCGCAAAAGCTCTAATTCTTTAAATTTTTGCCTTCTCGCCTGCTCGCATATATCTCATGAACCACGTGAGTTACCAAAAGTTTTAGTATGCACTTTTCTTAGTTAAAGTAATACCTTTCGATTGGTATACAGCTCGATCTGATCAGACACTCATAAAAAAAATTTCATTCTTGCTGTATATAATGCTAGTCGCCGTTTGCACACTTCGTGCTGCTTCGTCCCTAGCGTGGACTTCCTTCCACAGTGATTTGAAATAAACTTGATCTGCGTGTGGTATTCAGGAACTGTTTCGGCAAGCTTGATGTCTCTAGCTCTAGTAGTCGTTGAGAGCGACGCGTTCATACAGACGGACGATCGGACAGACGGAGAGACGATAACATAGACGGATATGACCGAATTAAATCGACTGTTGAATCTGATCACGAGTATATTGTAATGAAAGAGTTGTACTTTTTGTTTTCTTCTGTATATTCTTTATTAGAAATGGAAGCAGCAATGGTGCTGCTTCCAACGTTCAGTTGAATCTGTCCTTAAACATTTTACTTAGGTTCTAAGTAAGCCTAAGTCTCATTGCTGCGCTGCCCACAGTTGGACAGCAGAGAGACACGGTTATGTATATTCTATAGCGCTAGGGCATATGCATACACTTGAGATCGGTCAAGTGGTCGGCGAGTGTAAGCAGAATGCTGACACTTGCACATTCTGTGAGAGCGCCGATCGACTCATATTTCATCCACGGGCTTAAGACCGGGACTCTGTTTCCGTAAACACTGCAACAAAGTGTTACAGTGTGTTCACTTTAAGTACTCTTGGTACAGTAGATATTCAATATGTATGCATACTACAATATATATTTTATATAGTCGGATATGTCTGATTATGACTGTTATATGCATTTGCAGTACTCTATTACTCTTATTTTAATGGAGTAAAAATTTTAGCCATGCAATTTTTAAATTTTGAAAAATCCGCTTGCAAGGTCGGAAAATGGTCGAAAAGTAGTTGTATGAAATTTTTGTTTTTCATCCAATCACCTTCAAATTTACTTAAAAAGTACGGATTACGGTACTTTTTAAATATAGAAATCTGTTTAAATTTAAATCTTTGTTTTAAAATGTATGTCTTGAAATCTGTTTCATGTCACAAAAGATTCATAGTGATACACAAATCGTTTTCACTTTTATTTGTGTCAAAAGTGTATCCACTTTTTCGAAATGAATGAAATCAACTTTAAATTTTTCATTTTTTTCATGAAATGATTTAAATAAAATTTTTGATAAATCAATGACTGATTGAATCACAGATTCAATTAAAAAAAAGAGATTGAATCATTTACAGCTCTGGTAGTGCATGATGTTTTTAAGTCTCTGATCTGAATCTTACCTCTTATTCTTTTTATTCCATCGCATTTCTGTAGAAAAAACTGAGGCTGGCGTTGTTCCCGATTTCATGAAAAGCGATAAGTCGCCAGAGGTGAGTTCTTTTTATCAATTTTCAACTGTTCTTTTCTATACTGATGCCCAACTCATGTGCAGTATTCAATGGTACCGGAGCTAACAGCGGCGGGCATTTTTGGTGCCGAGAATTTGCCCGAGTACAATATGAATGCGAAATGCTTGAAAGACTTTGAGAAGTTGGAGAAGCGTCGCATCAAGGAGGAGACAGCTCGATTGCGTAAAATCCAAGAGAAGGAAAAGGAGCAGGAGAAGAAGCTCAAGCGCAAGCTTAAACAGAATGCCAAGGGGCTAACTGAAACAACAGAAGCCCAATTTGGCAAGCTAATGATCACTTCCGATAAGGATGAGATACCCATATTTCTGATCAAGTGTGTTGAATTTATTGAAAAGGAGGGCCTAGACTCTGAGGGCATTTATCGTGTGCCAGGTAGTAGAGCACACGTTGATATGCTCTTTCAACGCTTCGAGGAGGGTATGTTCAAATGTTAAAAAAAAAAAAAAAACATTAATCAGTTATGCAAATCATAAACAATAATCTTAATCTTAATCACAACTGTATTCTTTTCGTATAGATCCAAACACAATTATAGACGTGCTGGACATTCCGGTGAATGCTGTAGCCACAGCGCTTAAGGATTTCTTCTCAAAACGTTTGCCAGCACTGTTCAGTAAGGACATTATCAAGGAGCTAGAAGAGATAGCCGGTATGTTTTACTATGCCTTTATTTATCAATCCGCAGACTAATACGTCTTGCTAAGTTCCTCTATCTTATATTTTTGCAGGCTCACGTGGCGTTGGCTCGTCCAAACTGAACGTTGAGGTGAAAACCGATCGCAGCTGCCGTTTGATTGCTTTAAAATCATTGCTACAGAAACTACCCCCCATCAATTTTGCCATACTCAAATACATATTCCAGCACTTTGTGCAGTAAGTTTTCAACACCTTTACTACACACATTAGAAATATGTTTATTAGACCGGGCTTATTTGTATGAGGTGGAAAAAACTACAAAGTCGTAGGCGCGGATAATGTTCCACAGACAATTCTAATAAACTTTGCCCAAGAAACCACAAGTCAAAAACCGACACTTGGGCAAAGTATCTTAGAATTTTCTGTTAAACATTTCCCGCACCTACGACTTTCCCAACAAATGATTGACCCGGTCTAATGTACATATATAGAATCGTTCAAAATAAGGTCAATTGACCCGCTAGTCTAGTTTCCTCAATTCGACCATATTGTTTTGGTTGTTTACTAATTTATGCGTCTTTGAACCACAGCGTCTCGGATAACTCAAAGCTGAATAGCATGGATAGCAAGAACTTGGCTATTTGCTGGTGGCCCACATTGATACCCATTGATTTCACTGACATGGGACACTTTGAGCAGCTGCGCCCATATCTGGAGGATATTGTCCAAACGATGATCGATCAATTTCCATATCTATTTTGCGGCAAGGATGCTTTTGTTATGGTTTAGGCTAGTTAAATAGAGACGGCGCGAGAAACCGCTGACCGTAGACAAGTTGAGAAGGCATATACATAACATTGAAAGAACCCATCGATCGATTTAAAGATCATAAAAAAAAAAATTGTGAACTAAACCAGGCAGCAAGCCTCGTAAATTGTCGTAATTTGTATGTAAAAGTAACAGTATGAGAATGCATATATACCCTATATATATATGGTATATATAAATGATATGCGTAGATATATATATACATATATCTATGTATGCCATATGTGTATGTATATTTTTGCATGTGAATGTGTGTAAAGTTTTTTGGTATTGAAAAAGTATAAACAAAACCAAGTAATTAAGTAGGGTATATTTATTTTTTATGTATGTATGTATATCTTTATATAGTATATGGTAAATATATGTACCTATATATATATATATATATATATATACATATTATATTTTGTATTAATAGCTTTGTTGTGTTTCCGTGATATATGTAAACGCATAGTGCTTTGCGTCCTTAGGCGCCGCCCGACCAGATATATACAAGTATATATATATATGTACATGTATACATATACATATATAAGAGCGGGTTGGGCGGGCAGGGTACGCAAAAGTTAATCAAATTTATGAATTGTGTATTGTATGTTAAAAAGTAAACTTATGCATTACGAATGATATATTATATATACCTATATGCTACATGTATGTATGTTCAATTAGAAGAAGATAACGAAGCAGATGATGAAAAAGAAGAAGCAGAGGCAACTTGATAAAACAGCAAGAAAAAGAAAGATACGATTAAAAAAAAAAAAAAAAAAAAACAAGTAACAAAAAAAAAAAAAACAATTTCCAGCTACTAAATGTGAATCTCTATGTATGTGTATATGCTTGTACGTGTGGGCGTGTTATGCTTGCATGTTCTTCTATGTGTTTTTGTATGTATAAGAAACTTTAAATAAATATATACATATTGAATTGTGTCTAAAAGATGTAATGTATTAAGTATGAATTAACGCTCATAGTATGGTATTCCCTTTCCCTCCCCACTCCCATCTCCCTTACCAGGAAACGATAGATATTTTCAAGCAAAACTCAGCTATTATATAAGTTTGTGCTCTACTCCCTCTATATTCATATATTATATATATATGTATATATGCATAATATATATATATATATGTATAAATGCATAATATATATATATATATGTACTATATATATATATTTAACTAACGAAAATAATTCATACATATACAATTTTAATTTCATATATATATGCATATATAATTGATATCAATTATATATGCATATATATATGTGTGCATATTTTAACTAAACTGAAAGAACAAAGAAAATCATGAAGCAAAACGTAGGCAACATAAGCGTAAGTGTTATTTCTTGTAATTGAGCATTAATTTTTTATAAACTTAATTATATAATTGTGTATCTTGTGTCTAAACGGACCTCAAACTTAAAACGCAAACAAACAAAAAATACCAGAAAAACAAAATGAAGTATCCTTTTTAAAAAAAAATGCAAAAACGGAGGAAAGTGAAAATAGCAAGGCAAAACAAAAAAAAAAAATCAAACATAATTAACCAATATATAGTATAATTTCTATAGATGTGTGTCTATTGCATTATTTGTAAACGAATGTACATGCATACATGTATATATATAAATACGCAGGATTAACGGTATATATGTGTATGCATTTATTTATATACGCTAAAAACAAACAAAACAAATGCATAAATATGTATCAACAAAATGTAATTCGACGTGATGTGTAATGATATTTTTAAAAGCAAATTTTATGCCACCCCCGCCCATTCCGAAAGCCAAGAACCATTACCAACTCTCTCAAGCATATATCTAGCTACATATGTATATGTGTATATGTCAGGCTAAGGAGTGCAAAATAAATTTGTGGGCATTTTCCAAATATTTGTGAAGCATTTACATTTGAAGTTGTCATTTATTTCAATTGGGGTAGCTAAATTATAAAACTGGTTCTCTTAATATTATAAAACATGCTTAGCTAGCCAGCAAATTAGCCGCTATGGCTTCAGTATCTAACAGCGTTAATTTATCTGTTATTCTGGTCTTTTTATATGCAGGCTCATCATCATTGTCATCTTCATCATCATCATTGTCATCTTCGTCATCATCATTGTGGTCATCATCGTCAACATTGCTTTGCTGCTGATTGCCTTGGTTTTTATACACCTTATCCGGATTGGGCAGCCAGTATAAATCCACTGACTGTTCACTATCGCTACCCATTTCATCCAGCGGCTGTTTTTTATCATCATAAATATTAGCCTCTTCGTCACTTTGCTGTTGCTCCGCCTTTTTGCGCAGCTTATCGCGCTGCAGCTTGTGGCGTTTCTTGACCAGCTCACGGAAACGTTGCTTATCATATTGATCCTCTTCATTTAGCAATGCCTTGGATAGCATTAAGTTAATGCCGCCATCGTCATCCTTTTCCTGCTGCTGCTTCTTGTTGTCCTTGGTGACTAGTGACTTCATTTGATTGCGCTCATTGGCCAGAGTTTCACCATCCCCATCGAATTTGAGCTTTGAGTTGACTTGCAGATTCTTTTTCAGGACCTTCTTGGCCAGTGCCGCTTTGGTCACCAGCTTTTCGCGCTTGGGTACCTCAAGTTCCATTTCCGACTCCGGAATCGAGGCAGTTGCATTCAATCTCGCCAAATCCACAGGTTCACCTTCGACATCATGATCGCGTCGTTTGATTTGAATGAAGTCCTCATCGCCATCCTCATCACTGTTATCAGCCTGGCGACCAAAGCTTGCTGCACTTTTCTGTGCATGCAATTCTTTACGTTCCGGCAGCAGCTGCTCTGCCTGCTGATCCTGACTCTGATTTTGCAACTGCTTCTGTCGCCACTTGAGCTTCTCTAGGAATGGCACGCGGGGTGTGACCGCCAAGCCCAGCGATTGCGCGTAGGCATCCAAATCAAGGCTGAGCACATTAAAAAGTCTTTTGTTGCGCATGAGGAACACAGACTTTAAATAGGAAAGAAATGCGCGCTGCGCTGTGGCGCGTAGTTCCGGAAATTGAGCTAGAAATGCCTCAATTTTGATACGCGGCGAGAATAGTTTCTTGGAATCGATGTGCACACAGCGTATATCCAAATTGAGCTGATCGCGCAGAGCAGCAATCATGTGCTCCTCCTCGCTGGGCGTCAGCACCAGGAGGCATTCGCCGCGCTTCTTATTACGCGCCGAGCGGCCCGCTCGGTGGATATACTGGGAGACATCCTCGGGACAATCGAGCTGCAGCACCCAGTTGACAGCCGGAAAGTCAAGACCACGCGATGCCACATCTGTGGCAAACATCACCACATGGCTCTTGCGCAAAAAGTCCTCGTATATGGCAATGCGTTTATCCTGATGCAAGGTGCCGTAAAGAGCAAGCAGGCCAACGCCGGGTCGCAATTTGCAAAATATCTCGTAGAGAAACTTGGCTTGCTTGCAACTAGACACAAACACAATGATTTTCTGCTTCAAATGATTCTTTATAAACGACCAGAGCATTGTTATTTTCTCTTCCAGTGGCAGCACCACATAGCTTTGCTGCAGCAGCTCCGGCACGGCCAAAACGGCCAAAGCTAACGCGGATGAAGGTGTTGTTTTGTCGCCATAGCCAACATAGATGGGATCTTTGAGATTGAGACGTGCCAGATCCTCCAGTGTATTAGTTTGCGTTGCCGAAAATAACAACGTTTGACGATCCGGCGGAAAGTTCTCAATTATTGAATTGAGCGTCTTTTGGAAACCCATATCCAAACAGCGATCCGCCTCATCCAGCACCAACATCTCCATTGTAGTCGTATTAAACAACGGATTCTCATCCATGTGTTGCAGCAGTCGTCCCGGGGTGCATATCAATATATTACATTGATCCATTCGCGTTCGCTCAAACTTTAGATTCTTACCGCCAATAATGAGACCCGCGGAGAAATCATGATGCTTACCCACCTTCTTCAACGTCTCGAATATCTGATAGGCAAGCTCACGCGTTGGCGATATGATGATTGCGCCCACACCATCCGACCGTGACCATTTGTTAACATACAGATGTTCCAGTACCTGACAAAGACAAGGAAGATAGAAACAAATGGAAAAATAAATAGAGTTTCAAACATATGTTCAGAATTGTGCGTTCTAAAAATCACAACAAACATCTACATCTAAATATGACTCTTAAAAGAATCTCATTCGACACGGTTTTCGGAGGCTGCACCGTTATTGCTCTCAAGGTTTATTTTGTTATTTAAATTTTCATTTTTGTGCAGACTGCAAACGACGGAAAAAAATATCTGCACAAAACCTCCATAAAGCAAACTATGTATTAAAAAATATAAATTAAACCTTAAATTAAAAAAAAAATGTCAACGTAAAAAACATCTTTTATTATATTTAATAGCTTCAAATATAGCTCTAGCTTCAAAACTGTGGAAAAAACTGCGTTCATACAGACGGATGGACGGACATTCACAAACCCAATATTCGCTTTTTTTCTTATTTTTTATACCCATGCAGAGGGTATTATAATTTTGTCACGAAATATGTAAAGCATTGAAGGAGACGTCGTAGAAAAAAAAAAATTTTTATATTCGTGATCAGCATCAACAGCCGAGTCATGTCCGTCACGTCCGTCTGTTCGTCTGTTTATATGCGAACTAGTCCCTCAGTTTTAGAGCTATTGTGATGAAATTTGGCACAGATGCTTATTCTTTCTGCAAGCAGTACATATGACAGAGTCGGCCAGATCGGACCACTATAACATATAGCTGCCATAGAAACGATCGGTTGAAAAATAAGTTTTCTTATGCAAATCTTTTCTGCAAGGGTATATATCTTCCGCACGCCGAAGATAACATTTCTTTCTTGTTTTTAATTAAAACATTGCTCGATTGCAAGGGGGGGGGGGGGGGGGGGGCGTGGCCAAATTATTTGTATCCAATTTATTAAATAGGGCAATAGGATTCAACCTGCAGAATTTGGGACTCTAGCTAAAGGGGTGTGGGATATACAGACTTTGCTCATTTGCGGGGGTGGGTGTGGCCAACATTTTTTTATTCAAATCAATCAAGGATGTGATAAGTAGCCCTTGTGCTAAATTTGGTTACTGGTAAGCTATAAAACTGTGGGAAATATAGGCTTTTACGGTTTGTCTGTGGTATATACCAACATGTATACCAAGTTTGGTTGCTCTAGCTTCAAAACTGTGGAAAAAACCTGCGTTCATACTGACGGACGGACGGACGGACGGACAATTCACAAACCCAATATACTCTTCTTTTTTTTTTTAAATTAAAAAAAGAGTATATAAATAGTCTGAAAAAAGTCTGAAATGATTCTCAAGTTTGCTCCTAAAAGACACCTAAAAGATTAATAATTCATGAAGTACGAGTCCGAAAATGATCTCAGTTGAGCATGTAAAAGAATCCTAAAATCACTGTGAGAAGGAAAAAATTTTACAAATTCGAGCTATTGGGGCCGTTGGGGCTTTTTGGTCTTTATCAAATGACACCTCGTTCGTCCCAATCTGACAACTCGTTCAAAAGTTATGAACATTTTAAAATTAAAGTGGCCTTCCCAAATTGAGATTAATAGGTTGTCAGTTTGTCTGTTTGTTTGTATCAACGCGTTAAGGTAGCTGTCTATAATTTTGTGGACTTGTTCCCCATCATAGCCCAAGAAACGTTTGTTCTACCACTTTTCTGAAAAACCGCTAGCTTTGCGGGAAAACGCTAAAAACCGCTAGATTTGACACGCCCACAGTTTCCAAACCAAAGAAGCTATAGACACGTTCTACATTTCAATGGGAAGGTATTTTTAAGAGCTTTTAAGATTACCTTGGCAGTTTTTTCTTAAAGCACCCAGGTGAAAAACTACAGGTGAAATAATTTGTTTTTACATTTTGGCAATTTAAAAGAAATTGGCATAACCGATTTTAATAAAATTTATTAATGTTGTAGGCATTGAAATTCCGCAACTTTTGATATATAACACATATCTGGCATAATTCGTCTTCGCAAGATATTGGATGTTTAGTGTACCTACTCCTACTACTACTACTGCAATAGGCTTTAACGAGCAGTGATTTTTTTTTTGCAAAATAACCAGGGTTCAGCTCCCAGTGCAGGAAGTTTTTTTTTTTTTTATTTTTATTTTTTTTTAGCAAAGCCAGACAAATTTTAATGCTCTCCAAAAATGTGATATTAAAAAAAAAAAACCTCTACGCTCGGCGCACTGCAAAAGTAACTTATGTACAATAAAAAGAAGCTGAATCTTTTTGCGCAACGTGTGGAATGCAAAATTAGTTTTATTATTTAAAATATTTCTTTATTAATCACAAGTTTTGTGATATAAATAAATAATAATAATAATATAAAATATGCATCGTTCCTAGAATTTAATTTATATTTTTAATTTAATTTATATTAATAAGTTCACCCGAATAAGAATCTTTAATTCATCCAAATGTATATATTCAGAACGTCAACTTATTAAAGGGTCGAAAATATACTTTAATATAGATACCTTACAGCAATTGTTTCTAAAAGGTTTTTTTAACGATATTTTTGTTTTTTTACAATTGGCTTCAAAACTGTTTCAAAAGCTTCAAGTTTTGCAAAATCCTGGATAGGCTTTTGAAGTGGGGAAACAATTTATCAGTACCTTATATAAGGGGGGGATTAAGGTGAATAATACCTCTCATTGATTTTATGAAAAAAATTTCGTATCCTCTGGGATGTTAATTGAATAAATAAATACATTTTTTTATTATATTTTAACGCTGAAATTATATCGCTTAAAATGAAAATGGTAGGACTATAATGTTTGGTATCATTATCGATATTTCCCTGATTAATTGTCTGTTATGCACGATTTATATAATCCACTTCTGCGCAAAAGAAAGTTTATAAAATATGTATGTTTTGTTGAGCTTATTATACTCTTTTTTTAATTTTTTTGAAAAAAAAAAATGAAAAAAGAGTATATTGGGTTTGTGAAATGTCTGTCCGTCCGTCCGTAGATCTCCCCCCCACCAACACCCCTTTGCCCACAAACCAAAAACCAGTAACCAAATTTAGCACAAGGGCTATTTATCACATCCTTGATTGATCTGAATAAAAAAAATTTGGCCACGCCTACCCCCGCCCCCACAAAGAAACAAAGTCTGTATCTCCCCCACCCTTTTACCTAGAGTCCCCAAATTTTGCATGGTGAATTCTGTTGCCCTATTAAATAGATTGGATACAAATAATTTTGCCACGCCTAGCCCCGCCCTTGCAATCGAGCAATGTTTGTTTCTGTAGTACGGGCCCAACCAAACTTAAATTGATGGCAAAACTTGAAAGATTTGAGCAAAAATACAATTGCCACGCCCACTTCTGACTCTGCAAAGAGGCGAAAAAAACAGTATATCGCAGTCGGGTGCATCCGACTGCAACGTTCTTACTTGTTAGCTACTACATTTTTACTAGCATCACAATTTTCGAAAGAAGCCTAAAACGTATTAAAAAGATTCAAACAACATAAAAAAAATTAGTTTTTTGACATTCTGATAAATTATACGATGATCAATCATATTCGTAAGTGGTACTCTGGTTGTAGAACATTTTATACGGCTTGGCTGCTTTGGCTATTTATCTTGATATCGGAATAACAGGGAATGAGGTTGTAGTTGAATTGGGCCAAAATCTAGAACTCCTCAATTCATTTTGTGAATGTTTTTTTTTTAAATAAAATGATATATTAATAAATTCTCGACAGTAAAAAAATAGAGACTAATAAATTAACAAGAGCAAACAAAAATTCTCAAAATTGATCCGCTCCCCCATTACAAAAAGCTATCTGCGCCACTGTGAGACATGCTCTGATCATGCTCTGATGGCTCGATGGCCCGATGGATGACATACCGGTATGAGAAACGCCAACGTTTTGCCGCTGCCCGTAATTGCAGCACCAAGGACATCTTTGCCGAGGAGTGCGGATCCAATGCTCTGGCGCTGTACTTCGGTTGGCGTTATAAACTTGGACTCGGATAGAGCCTTTTGGGTTTTCAGCGACAGTGGAAATTGTGCAAAGGTATTAAGGCTGCTGGGATCGATGTCATTATACTGGGCTTTTAACAGCTGAATTTCCGTATCAGTTGCGGCCAGTTTTGAAAGCGATTGCTCTTTGGATCGCTTCTGTATGTGCTGTTTGTTTGTGTTGCTGGGGTCCCTTCGATTGTTACCTTGCTTGGGCGGCCTTGGTCCTGACTTGCCAGGACCTTTGGGTTTCTGTTTTTGCATGCTGCTATTTCTATAACTGTCCGAGAGCAAAACACGCTTAATTGTAGTTCACACGACTGTTGCACGAGGGGTAGTGATGCTGTTATCGTTGTTGTGTTATCGATATTTGGTATTTTCTGAAGGGGCCTATACAAAGCACAGACAGTCAAACATGTGTTTGCACAGACTGCTGTGTCGAGTGTGCTACTGATTTTTGGTCTGTACAGACTGTCTGTTAAAAATCAAAAAATTTTGATATTTGACTCGATCTTTGCAAATGGTCGCTGTCGTGTTTGAAATGTTTTGACATCGCTACCACACGTAAAGAGCGATTCAAAAAATCTGGGCTTGGGCTCCTAAAATGCGGAAAAATTCTAGAATGTCAAAACTGGGACCGGAGGTTGTGCTTGGACCAATTTTTTTAATCGTTTTTAGATCGAATTAAAACGATTTTTTATACTCAAAATGGTTCTGTAAAAACTATTATTATGCTGTTAAGTTCCAGCGGTTATTTTAAAAAATTATTAAAAAACAAACATATATGTGTTATACACTTTAAGTATGGATTTTCGGTGTGCTCATTTTTAAACTCTCTTCTTCTTGATTCTTAGCTCGTTTTATACGGGTGCATTAGTATGTGTAAGCGAAATAATGTCCAAAGTCTATTTCCATATCGTTAACAGTAACAGAGGCAATATCAGTTTGGGGCAATATTTCGATATAGCTACCCCTACGAAACAGTGATCAAAAAATCTTTTTTTGGGCTCAAAAAATTCACAAAAAATTCCAGGTTTTCAAAACCGCCATCGGAGGCTGACTTTTATGACGGAAAATATAATAAAAATCCAATTTAAGTTGTGCCAATATTGTCGTTAACAGCGCTGTAAAAGTTAACAGTGAGATCAGTTTGTTAAGTTGGCGGCACGTCGAACAAATTTAGCAAGAAATCGGTGAAACTATTTAAACAAAAAATTGCGAGATTCCTCCAAAATAAACAATCCCCGCTCTCTGTTAACTCAAAAAAGCACTGAAATGCATTATCGATAGGTGAGCGCGTGGCGCGGGTATCGGCTAAACTAAAAATAGCTTTTTAACACATTTTTCCGCAACAAAAAAATATTCCGAGACTAGTTTTGAGATCCTAGAATTATTCCAAATTTTTAGAGCCCAAAACCAAATGTTTTGGTGCTTTCTTTCGACTTTACTTGGGGTAGCTGTAACGAAACATTACCGCAAAGGTAATTATAATCTTGCAGTCTTACTAGTTAGGATGTTTGTGTGTGTGTATATTTTCAACATACATATACATATAAATGTGTTCTTTTATGCAGATTCAAATAAGGCGAATCCAGTTGACGTGAACCTGGGAAGAAATTAATTGCAAGCGGACAAGGTATGGACAGTCAACGATGTGGAATTATTTGAACAAGTCTAGTGATATATTTCAAAGGATTCGGAGCAGTCAAGTAGACTCCATTTTGAATCTTCGTCCATATTTTAACAACGAATATTTGGAACCAAGTTTGAACCAATTAGATTACTGGAAGGTAATACTCTATGAAATAATGTCAACTTTTGATAAGTTATCAATATTAGAAATTTTTCTTTACAGATCTCAACGGATAAGAGTTTTAAAATATGCGTTAAAAAGTTTCTCTGCGTTTCTGCAACATCTGCTGAAAGTGAGCGTATGTTGGATAAACAGCACCAGAAAAAAAAAACAGTTTGACAGGCACAGCACAAGTTAAGTGCACTGCTTGCTTGTGTTGCCGCTGAACTGCTTGAAATGCAAGTTGGGAGCAGGGACTCTCGTATCGGGCACACTCGACTATAGCATTCTTACTTTTTTTTTTTTTTTTTTTTTAATTTTTTGCCTTTTTTAGCCTTTTTTCGGGAACGGTCTGTCCTGTTTTTGTTATCGATTCATGGCAGCACTGTGAAGAATATCAATCGTCAGCCGCTGCTATCACGACCGCTCAGCATTTGCTATCTCAAACTCTAGAGCGGGAGCTTATTGATTAGAGCCACGCACGAACAAATACGGAATAAAGTGGACCCAATCGCAGCCGATTTTTTAGATCGAAAATGTTGTACTGGTTAAACTCTCTCTATATGTTGTCTGCTTGGTGTTCTAAGTTTTCTTAATTTATTGTGCAAAAAAGTCAACCTCCGACACCGGAAATCGTATTCTTAAATTTTTCTGATTTTTTGAACCTAAAAACCGATTTTTTGGTTCGATTTTCGGAGCTAAAGTAAACATTTACCAAATATATATATATTTTTTTTTTTATTTTTTATTTTTTATTTTTTGTTACTTGTTTGTTTAGTAATTATAAATACATTTAATAAAAAAAACCTAAATAATGTAACGCTTAGATGTTTTAAAGAAAGAAAATTATTAATCGCATTACTGCTTAAATATACTCGTATGCATTATAAGCCTTGTGTTAACGTCTGAGATGCAAATGGTTGGGATGCCATTTAAATTGCTGGCAGTGTCTATGTCTGTCTGTCTGTGTGCGTGTGTATGCGAGCCTGTGGGTGTGTGTATGTGTGTTAACAAGCCAATATGAATATGACATCGACTTGAGTCTGCTGCTCCTAGCACTTGCGCTTTGGCGTGCGTCGCTTCACACCGCAATTGTCGACCTTTTTGTTGCCCTTGGCTATGGCCAGCAGTTTAACCAGCTTCTTATGCGAGTCACCAACGATCCAGCCGTGCTTTTGATATTGATCGCTATCATCAAAGTGTTTGGCCGGCGCCAACTGTTGTTGTTGTTGCTGCTGTTGCTCACTAACTGAAACGATTCCAGCGTCTCTGTCCCTGTCTGCTACAGCTGCTGCATCGGATTCCGTCTCCTCCTGCTCTGCAGCATTCTTTCCAATTCGTCCAAATTCATCATCACTGGAGCTGCTCCAATAATACAATTGCTTTTCACTTGCCGGACGCTTCCTGCGCGCCGGCGATTGTCGATTTGTTTGCGATTTGCGTTTGGTTTTGAAGTTTTTATTGCTGCTGCTATTGTTGTTGTTGTTATTGCTGTTTGTAGTTGTTGCTGCTGTTGCGCTTGTCGTGCTGCTGCTCCGATTGTTGTTGTTGTTAACGCTGCTGCTACGCGGCTTTTGCTTAACATTCAGCGTTGCTGCTGCCGATAGCGCTACTTGGTAGTGGTTCATGTCCTGCTTCTGCTGTTCTTCTGCTTCAGCTGGCGCCAGCTCAGCCAACTGCAACTGTCGCTGCTGCCGACTGCTGCGCGTCCGCTGGCCAGCGCCAACTGCACGTTGCGCTGCCGGCGCCGGTAACAACTGAGGCTCAGCTTCTTTTGCCGGCGTCGCAGTCGACTCCAACTCCACTTCGCGCTCAATTTGCTTGACACGCTTTCTGTTGGCTGCTACTGGGTTCTTGGCTGCTTTGGCTGGTTTCGCTGACATGACTGCGGGCTTGCCACGCGCTGTCTTTGGCGCTGACGCTGGCGTTGAAGCTGACGGCTCCGCGTTGCTGCTGACTACGCGCTGCCTGGCGCGTTTCGGCAGCTCTCGCTCCTGCTTGTGCTCCGGCGTCGCCTGCTGCTGTTCCGCTTGCCTGCCCACTTTACTTTTGCTTTTACGGCTTTTGACTGGGATCACGGCTTGTGGTCCATCCAACGATTTGCTGGACACTGTTGGCTCCGGTTGAGCATGTTGTGCAACAGCGACAATAACTTCACTGGTCTTGCGCTTGCGTCGCTGCTCCTGCTGCTCCTTTTGCTCGATTAATGCAATTATATCCTTAGTAGATAGAAACTCCTCGTACTCATCCGAGCTCCATGTCTCCACTAGCTTTTTGGGACGATCTGTGGCGCAGCGTCGCTTCGATTTGCGCTGACCCTCATCAATGAGCTGCTCAATATCCTCGGTGCTCATGCCGAGTTCCGTCTGCATCTTGGTTATGTTCTTGTTCACCTTGGGCAGCAACGCCGCCTTACGTGCTCCTAACTTTGCTTTTGCTTTTGTTTTTATAGCTTTGGCTTTGTTCATTTTTCTTCTAACTGGCGCTTTGACATTTTCTTTTTTGGTGGCCGCTTTCGTTGTGGGCACTGCTGGCGCTGGCATTGTATTCAACACGGGCGCAGCTGCTCTTGTTGCTGGCCAATAAGCCGCCGGAGTTGGCGTCTCCGGCGCAGGCTCAAGCACTGTTGCTACTGCTGCTGCTTGTTCATTGTGTTGTGGCGGCTTGACAGCGCAGCCCCGCAGCTCATCAAAAAGCTGATCCAGCTGCGCCTTGTCCTTGGGCGCGCTCTTGACATGCAACTTCGGTGGTAAAGGCGAAGCCGGCGGCGCAGCACTGGCTAGCGTTGATGCCGCCTTGGCGCTGCTTGCATGCTTAAAAATGCGACCCATAATCAAGGATTTGTTCTCAAAAGTTTTTGCTGTTGCACGACTAGAGTTGCTGCTGTTGCTCTGCTGCGATGCGGATGATGATGAACTGGAGCTGCTCGTGGCCGCTGTAATCATCGTCGAGCTGGCGATAACGCCAGCTACTTGTTTAACCTGTCGTTGTCGCTGCAGATGCTGCTGCTCCTGTTCCTGCTGATGTTCTTGTTGCACTTTCTGTTGCTCCGCTAGCTCTCTGAGCTTAACACTGTCTCCATCCGCATCCGCATCGCCATCGCCATCGACATCCTCACAGCAGCTAAGCATGCCAAAGTCATAATCATCACGATCGGAGTAGCTGGCCGTGGAGACGCTATTGTTGTCCTCGGTCAGCAAATTAACGCTTGTCTTCGGCTTCTGAAACATTATGCTGGCCTTCTCCTCCAGCCCAATGTTCTTAAACGGACGCTCTGGTATTATAATCCGGCCGGAGACTGGCGGCAATGCAGCACTAATTGCCGCAGCCGTTGCAGTTGTTGCCTTGATAATGGATGACGAATGCATGATCGTTTTTGAGGATGTGGTGCACAGTTCCACTTGTTGCTGCTGCTGGTGCTCCGCTGTAGCAACAACCGCTGGCAACAGCAGCTGCTCATTTGTGTTGGCCACGGGCGTAGTCAGCTCCTGGCCTGGCATTTCGTAATCAAGCCCAGGCGGCTTCTCGCTGCCCAGCGCTATGTCCGCCAATTCGGTCAGCTTGCAAACAGCACGCGCCGACTTTGCCATATCCATATCTACTTGCAGATTCGTCTCGTAGCCCTTCATCGCAGCCTTGGTCTTGAATCTTGACGTTGTCATGTTGTTGGTAACAGATACAGCCGAGAACTGTGACATGGCTGAGTAGCTGGGCGATAGGCGATGTTGATGATGATTATGTTGCTGTTGCTGATAATGATGAAGTTGTTGTTGCTGCTGCTGTTGATATTGTTGCTGTTGAGTATGATGTTGCAGCTGCTGCTGAGGATGAGCTTGATTGCTGTCATTGGAATAGAACAAAAACATAAAGACACAAAATTAGTAACATTTTTTGTTCATGTCTGGTAAAGATCTGTACAAACAAGAAAGAAAATTTATCTTCGTCGTAAAATGTGAGGGACTTATTTGTAGGCCTATTAACTTTCATTCGGTATATCGTTTTTTATAATTGGCAGAAATACCCAATTGAAAAAAAAAATTGGCAAATATACAAAAAAAAGTTCTGCCATAGAAAAAACAAGTAAGAATACTCTAGTCGAGTGTGCCCGACTACGAGACTCCCTGCTACCAGCTTGCATTTCAAGCAGTTCAGCGGCAACACAAGCACGCAGCGCACTTAACTTGTCCAGTGCATGTCAAACTGTTGTTTCTGCCTGCTGAGATGGGGGTAATAGATTCTTCCATAACTTTGGTGCTATTTATCCGATTGTAATAAAATTTACGCAACCGATCAACATTATTTAAAAATATATGTGTACCCAAAATAAAAGCTTTATCTTTAAAATTGTGGCTGTGGGAGTTTTTTGCGATTTGCGGGGGTGTGGGGAGGTGTATCCGAAATTTAAAATAAACTTGATCTGCGTATGGTATACAGGAACCGGCATGCCAAGTTTGGTGTCTTTGGCGCTTATAGTGTTCGATATCTGTGTATTCATACGGACAGACGGACAGACAGACGGACATGGCTAGATCGACTCGGCTGTTGATGTTGATCAAGAATTTATATAGTTTATATAGTCGGAAATGCTTCCTTCTGCCTGTTACACTTGTTACTTTTGCAGTACTTTATAACTCCCTTTTTCCCATTTTTAAGGGAAACAGAGAGTAAAAATGGATTCGAAATCATTTCTGACGGACTTCTACCAGTCCTATCCTTGCTTGTGGAAGGTGAAAAGCAAAGATTACTGCAACCGAACACTGAAGAACTCAGCGAATGAAAGATTGGAGAAGAAATTGTATGATATATGACCCCGACGCCGATTGATCAAATAAATATGTGTACCAAAAATCAGAGCTGTATCTGTAAAATTGTGGAACCTACATGTCAAGTTTTTTTTCTCTATCTCTTGTAGTCTCTGAGGCAATTATCGGCGCTGTAATCGTTAACAGCGTAGAAGGGCTGTTGATTTTTGTGCCTCTGGTGAAATTTCAGCAAAAAAAATCAACTTCCAAAATCCTCACATTTTTCTGCAATTTTTGAGACCAAAACCAGACGTTTTGGTCTGCTATTTCTTTATAGGACCTATGCTTTATAGGACCTACATGCACAAAGTGGCTCTATCTATTTTTATTGTCATTGGATGTTAAACAGACTATCCTAAGTAAGGACAACAACCAAATTTTCTAGCCATTATACGGATATATTAACTATATCTTATGCTATTGGGTTTTGATGCAAGCTTCTTGGACAAAGTATCGCAAATTTGTTATATAATTGCAAACACATTCATTAATGAGAAAATGTTTTTATATAATTTAGTCGATTTTCGGAGGGTTCATATTTCTGACTCTCAAAAGACTATTAAAAGAATATTTTAATGGTAAATATTTACGGTTATTCTGTAATTTTTCTGAAAATTTGAACAATGAAGGAAATTGATATGCATCGCTTACGAAGTGAGAAAGTTAAGACACATGTCAATTTGTGTATGTCCGTGGTAGCTGCTCTTCGAGGTAACTACATTTCTATCACTTTTTTGTAAGTTTTTGTTATTTAAATTTTTTTGCAGGGGCCCTTAGCAGAAAAGTATTTTGAGCATTTTTCTGCAATTTTTGAGACCAAAACCAGACGTTTTGGTCTGCTATTTCTTTATAGGACCTATGCTTTATAGGACCTACATGCACAAAGTGGCTCTATCTATTTTTATTGTCATTGGATGTTAAACAGACTATCCTAAGTAAGGACAACAACCAAATTTTCTAGCCATTATACGGATATATTAACTATATCTTATGCTATTGGGTTTTGATGCAAGCTTCTTGGACAAAGTATCGCAAATTTGTTATATAATTGCAAACAAATTCATTAATGAGAAAATGTTTTTATATAATTTAGTCGATTTTCGGAGGGTTCATATTTCTGACTCTCAAAAGACTATTAAAAGAATATTTTAATGGTAAATATTTACGGTTATTCTGTAATTTTTCTGAAAATTTGAACAATGAAGGAAATTGATATGCATCGCTTACGAAGTGAGAAAGTTAAGACACATGTCAATTTGTGTATGTCCGTGGTAGCTGCTCTTCGAGGTAACTACATTTCTATCACTTTTTTGTAAGTTTTTGTTATTTAAATTTTTTTGCAGGGGCCCTTAGCAGAAAAGTATTTTGAATCTGGCTGCAAGTGGTTCCAGACTGCAAACGACGGAATAAAATACCAGAATTAAACTAACAAAGAAGAAAAAAAAATTAAATTGAAAGAAAATTACTAAGCAAAAACATATTTTATTATAATTTATTAAATCAGCCAAAATTAAAAAATAAGTCGGAAAAAGAGTCTAAAATTGATTAATTAAGACTCAGAAAATAGTCTTAAAAGAGTCCTAAAAGATTCATAAATTCATCCGAATAAGACTCATAAATTCATCTAAATAAGCCTCATAAATTCATCCAAACAAGAGTCTTTTAGAACTCCCAATTAAGACTCTTGAAAAGGTCACGCGTAGAGCAAAAAAATATACTTTTATGAACACAAATAAGAACAAAAAAACTATAAAATGAGCTTTTAAGAGCTCTTAAAAGACTCTCATGGTTTGATGGGAGAAAACAATTTGATGTGTTTCAACGATTTCAGAAAATTGAATCCCATTGTTGCAAAATGGATGGAAAACTCAGACAAGCAGATTTTGGTTCTTTTGTGCAATTGATTCAAACTTATTTTCACAAGAAATAATAAAGTTGCGGCTGGCTGTTGTATGAAACTTTTCTGCTATCTTTCGATTGTCTTCAAATGATGGTCAGGATCAAATATTTAGCCGAGCAATGCCGGGTAACAACGATCAATTGCCGACCACTTCAACATACTATCTCACACCACCAGGTTCACTTAAATGGCCCAATCACATTTTTCGATTTTAGCCTGACAATTTTTAACTGAATATTTTGAATGATTCTCTTGCAGAATGGTGTCCTCCATGTTGCCATCAATGCAGCAAGAAACCTGCTAAGCACAATTAGAAGACCGGCTAAAGGAAACTCAAGTGGGTTATTTGCTTGCTCTTAAACATAAAATAAATTTAATTCTTTTAACGAGGTTCTCGACGGCAAAAAACGGTTTAAAAATATGGTAATGTCTCATTAAAAGCGAAAACATTAAAAAGAACTTGGTGAAAAGTTGTCAAATCCCATACAAACCGAAATCATATTCTTAAATTTTTCCGTAATTTTTGAGACCAAAAATGGGATCGTTTTTGGCGTGGAGCACCTCAAGTAAAGAATTAGCAAAAAAATAAATAAATGCTTTGCTTACTTACAAGCGTTTATCTTAAAATCTCTTTCACACTTGCTTCCTCCATGTAAACATAATATACATAAATGTAGAGCGTAACTATGGCAGGGATTCGCTTTTATTATGTTACTTACGTGGGCGTCGGGGTGGTCGCGGGCGGATTGCGAAAGAGCTGCTGGATGACCGGTTGATGGGAGACAGCGGACGCTGGAGTTGACGTTCGCGTTGGAGCTGGTAAGGGTGAGGAGGCAGGTGACGAAACTGAGGCATCTATTGCTGTTGCCATTGGCGATGGCGGTTCAACTACCAGAACGAATGGCAGTGGCGGTGGCTCCACCGGTTTTCGTCCGGCGCTGACAATCACAGATGGAGTTGGTGCGGGTGTGAGCATAGGCTTAGGTATAACTGTTGGGCCAGTGGGCAGACGAGGCGTTTCGGCGCTCTTCAGGATGTTGCAGCACTCGTAGAAGAGACGTTCATCAGGATTCAAATTGAAGCGGCCGGCGCTGTGGGCAGGACTCGAGTGCTGCTGCTGTTGTTGCTGTTGCTCCTGCTGGTTGTCATGAAGCCGAAGACTTTCCTCGGTGATCACATGACTAGTCGCCTGCGTTGCCTGATTTACCAGCAATCTAGGTTGTGGTGATGTTGGCGTCTGGCATTGAGGCTGTGCCTGTGCTGGTGGCATCAGGACGGAGGGGCGCATCTGTTGCATGGCTCTTGGTTCTGTTGGCAACAAGAGCAACAACTGTTGCTGCGACGACTGCTGCTCCGTTTGGACAGGAATTGGGCTGGGCGCATTGCTCTTGGATTGCAAATACTCCAGCTCCGAGAGCTTTGAGACGTGGGCCAGCGTCATATTGTGCTTGGTTAGCGATGTGGAGGTAAAAAAACTTTTACCACATAATTGGCAGGCAAACTTATCCGCATCCTCTAGTTGGCGCACGGAGCGCTTTTTGGGACGACGTGTTAATAAAACGCTGCGACGTCGCCGTCGACGTCGTCCAAGACCGCCACGACCCAAATCCTGTGAATAGCTGGTATAAACGCTCATCTCATCATCCAGATCCATGTCCATAATTTCGGTATTGGTATTCTCATCATCTGAGCCAAAATTGGAATCATCATTGAGATTCGGTGCACTACGCACGCTCATCGATGTCGGCGGACGATAGAATTTATCCTGGTCATCGTCGTCATTCGGCGCTTTCTCCGGGTCGAACTCATCATTGGTAAACTCAAAGTCAACATTTGCTGCCGACATGATTTTCTCATTCACATTCTTGGCTATTTCTGTTAAATAGTTGTCCTCCTCCTCAAGGTCCTCGCCCGGTTGCTGCCGTTGCTGCTGATGTTGTTGTTGCAGCTGTTGCTGCTTCTGCTTTTCCTTCTGTTGTTGCTGTTTATGTTGCTGCGGCAACTGCTGCTTCTGCCCGGCTGCTTCCTTATGTATATTTTTATTGAGCCGCGGATCACGACTGTATGTGGGCAACGTCACAGCAGCAGCAGCAACTGTTGCTAGCTGCTGCTCCTGCTGCATCTTTTGGTGCTGCTTTTGTTGTTGGTTTTGCTGTTGCTTTTGCTGCTGCTGCTCCTTTGCAGCTGTGCATAGAATGCTGGGACGCAGTATGCAGCTGGTGGGTGCAACAGTTGTCGCTTTGACGTTGGCTGCTGCTGCTGCAGCCTCTTTGGCCAACAGCTGCTTCTCAATGCCAATGGAGAAGGATTCTAGCGAGGATTTTAATGCAATTATGTTTGTTTGTTTGGTCAGCGCTGGCGCCTTGGCGCGTCCACGCCTATAGTAGCAGCTCTGACGTCGTTTCGGCCGGCCACGTCCAGTTGAAGAAGTTGGCGCTGTTGGAGCCGCAAGCTGCTCCACTTTTGTGCGCTTTGCTTCACTGCTAACTTTTGCTGGCATCGTCGGCGGCGGCGGCTGTTGATGTATCGTTGCATTGCGCTTGGTGCTGGGCATTAGCAGCATTCCCGTTAGCAGCAAATCTTCGCTCTTCTCGTACGCCAGATTCTCCAGCTTCTTGAGATTGTCGCGGCGGGCATTATCAATTTTAAAGCTCTCCAGCAGCTGATCCGCAACAATAGCAGCCAATTCATTTTTGCGTCGTCGTCGCTGCTTCTTCTTCACATCTTCTTTGGGTGGCTCGACTGGCGGCGTCGGCGATGGCTCCTTTTCCTCTTTTTGTGCCTCCAACTGCTGCTCTTCTTGCTGCAGCTCTTGCTCTGTGCAGCTGGGCTGTGGCAGCGGCTGCGTCAACGTCAGATCTGATGGCGCCAGACTGTGAAAGCCTGAGGATGTGTTGTTGTTGTTGTTCATAATGCTGCTGTGCTCCTCGAGCAGTAAGCTGCAATCCGTCACAATACTTGGCGTGGCACTGCGACGTATTGTTGTTGGCGGCGCCACTGAAATAACGGACACAGCCACTGCTGGTTCACCAGTTGTGGGCGTGGCAGTGGGCGGCATAGTTTGCTTGGCAATTGCTGCTGATGTTCGCATTGGTGAAGCTGGTGAATCGGTTGATTCTGGTGAATCTGGCGAGTCTGGTAAAGCTGGTGATGCTGGTGATTCTGTTGGTTCTACAGACGCTGCAACTGCAGCTGGTTGCAATTCTAGCTGCGTTTGTGCTTCTTCATTATGGCACATTGTGGGCTCCGGTATGGACTCAATATCTGGCAGCATTGTTGCTGTTGATTTCGCTATGGTGGGACCATTTGGCTGCTGCATTTCGATGCACTGCACAATTGGCATCGGCAGTATGACTATGGGTGTGTCCGTTGGCGTAGTGGAAGTGGGCGGTGTAACGTGTGAAACAGTTGTCGTTGATGTGCGTGTGTCAACGGTTGTTATTTCAGCTAACAGCAACGCAGATCGACAATCGATTGTTTTGGAGCGCCTATTGCGTTTCTTTGGCGTTAGATGCTTGACAGGCACGGTAGCAACTGTTGGTGCTGCAACTGCTGTTGTCGTGGTAAACAAAACGCCAGTGCTGGGCGTAACAGCTGTTGCCGGCAGCAGCTGCAATGGTTGCTGTTGCTGCTGCTCCAGCTTATGATGCTGCTGCTGCTGTAGTTTCTCTTTTTGCTGCTCCCGTTGTAGTTTTTCTTGCAGCTGCTCCTGATGCAGTTTAACTTGCTGCTGCTCCTGATGCAGTTTTTCATACTGCTGCTCTTGCTGCAGTTTATCTTGATGCTGCTCCTGCTGTAGTTTCTCCTGCTGTAGTTTCTGTTGCTGCTGCTCCTGTTGCAGCTTTTGTTGCAGATGCTCCTGATGCAGCTTATATTGCTGCTGCTTTTGCTGCAGCTTCTGTTGCTGTTGCTTCTGCTTATGGAGCTGTTCTTGTAGCTCCTCCTCCTCCTCCTGTACGGCCGAGATGACCGAATTGATGGCATCATCGATATGATTATTGATTACTTCGTCCATGCGTGTAGCATCCTTTTTATCCTTTTTACTGGTTAACTCCGTTGAGCGCTTTTTGGCGTTCGCTTTAACTGGCAACGGCGGCAACACCGGCGCCAGCACCGCGGGCATTGCAACGGACAGCGGCAGCGGTAATACGGGATTACGCACCTGCGGTATTTTGAGCAGATCGAGGTTGGAATAGTAATGCGCTGCCGCAGCAGCTGCTTCAGTGCCAGCACGCAAAAGCGGCAGCGGCAACTCCTGACAGCTGGCGTGGGCAAACAGTGCAACAGTCGCAGCTGCAGCTGGAACGGGAGCTGGTGATGATTTTCGTTGAGATTTTTTGGATAAATCCAAAGGCTGCATTTCTTCCAAGCTCAGCAAATTTCGCTCCTCAAAGCCGCAAATCGTTTGACGGCGCGTGGGCATTGCTGCTGTACGTTGTTGTTGCTGCTGCTGCTGAGGCTGCTGATACTGCTGCTGCTGCAAGTACTGTGGATCTGTTGCAATTGTTGGCGGCTTGAGATGACTTAGGTTCAATGGCTGTTGCGGCTCCAGCACATAGCTGGCAGCAACAACTGGCATGGGCAGATACAATGGCAATTTGGGCAACAGCATTTTTGTTACGGGCATTGCTGCTGCTGTGGGTGTGACGGACGCAGCAACTGTTAACGGCACTGGCTGTGGCTGCGACGGTGGCAGCAACAGTGGTGGCGGCAGCATTGCTGGCGCTGCTGGTAGCTTAACAGGCAATGGCAGTGACAGTGACACTTGTTGCGGCTGCTGCTCTGTTACATATGGCTTGATTTGTGGCGCTGTCATTTGCTTGGTTGCCGCCTTGGTAGGCGTGGCACGTCGCTGCGGTGGCTGCACAGCTTGTACGGGCACAACAACTGCTGGTTTTGCAATAGCAGACGGCAGCAACGGCAATATTAGCGTGGGCTGCTCTGCACCTGATGGTGCAGGTGTTGCTGGTGTTGCTGGTGTTGCTGTTGTTGCTGGTGGTGGTGCTGCTGCTGCTGGTACTTCATTTGCTGCTGCTGTTGGTGAAACTTTTAATGTTGCTGGTGGTACTGCTGCTGTCTCGCTTGGTGGCTTTATAATGCGTCTGGACATAGCTTTACGCTTTGGCGTTTTCGGCTGTTGCTGCTCTGCCGGCAACGTTGTTTCCTCCTGCTTTTCCACAGGCTGCGGCTGTTCAGTCTTGAGTTTCTCCTCCAGCTTTCCAGTTAACATAGCAATACAGTCGCTAATGCGTTTGCTGCGTTTAACCAGCTGCTGCTGTTTGTTTGCTGGTGTTGTTGTTGTTGGTGTTGTTGGCGTTTGTGTTGCTGTTGTCGGCGTTTGCGTTGCTATTGTTACGCCAGGCGCTGCTGTTGGTGCTGGCGTTGTTGGCGGCGTTGGTATTAGCTGCTGCTTGCTGCTGGGCGTGGGTGAGATAACTGTTGGTGTTGTTGTTATTGCTGCTGTTGCTGTTGCTGCCACTATTGCTACGCTGACAGCAGCAACAGCATCTGAGCTTATTGTTTCTGTGTCAACACTTGTGGTCTGACATGCCGTGCTTATGCCTATTATAACTGTTGTATTCGTATTGCCATTGCCACTAGCTGCTGTTGTTTCTGTTGGTTGTTTTATTCGATGTTGTTGCGGCTGCTTGCGGCGATTGCGTTGCTGTTGCTGCTCTGTTGCTGCTGTGGATGTTGATGTTGCTGGCTTGGCACGCACCAGACGCGAATGCGTATTACGCAGCGCATGCTGATGATGATTATGATGATGGTGGTGGTGGTGATGATGATGATGATGATTATATAACTTTTTCACGCCACGCGCTAACTGCTTGTTTTTGTTGGGCTTTAGCTGCTTCTTCGAGCGCTTTTTATTGTCCGTAGGAAAGATCTTTTTGCACACACGCTTTGCGGGCAAATTTTCCAACATTTTGCGTATGGATTCAGCTGAAAAAAAAAATTTTTAAATTTATGTATATAAAAGTTTTAAACAAAGCATACACATCCCAATTTCACTATGGGATAAAAGTCAATTTTTTTGGCATTAAAACAATTTTTCTTATTCAGTTTTTTATACCCTCTGCAAGGGTATAATAATTTTGCCACGAAAGTGTAACGCATCGAAGGAGACGTCTCAAAAGAAAATTGTTGTATATTCATGTCATGTCCGTCTGTCTGTCTGTTTATATGCGAACTAGTCCCTCAGTTTTAGAGCTATCATGATGAAACTTGGCACAGATGCTCGTTCTTTCTGCAAGCAGTGTATCAGTATGCCAGTCGGCCAAATCGGACGACTATATCTTATAGCTGCCATAGGAATAATCTGTTGAAAATTAAGTTTTCTTATACAAAACTTTTAAACGCGGAAGATAACATTTCTTTGTTGTTTCAAATTATTTGGATGTTTCAAATCTTAATACACAAGATTGAATAAAAATAAGTTTTTTCAATTTATACTACCAACAATTGTTGACGCACTATAAAAGTTAGCTTATGGATAACCGACTTGTGAATTAAAAAAGCAATTGACATTTCTTTCAACTTTCAGCGTTCGTTAAATTAACTGTTAAATCAGATTTTGTATTAGTTGTGTTTTTGTCCAATGAGTTATTGAAGTGTCCTAACAAATAAATGTTTGTGTGTTCTGTGGAATATTACTTTTATATCGACCCCTTTTTATACTGTTTTCCAAAATGGAAAAAGAGTATATTGGGTTTTTGAAGCTAGAGCAACCAAACTTGGTATACATGTTGGTATATATCATAGGCAAACAAAGTGTTAAGATCGGCCAGATCGGGCCACTATAACATATAGCTGCCATAGGAACGATCGGTTTGTATGAAAAAACTGAGGGACTAGTTCGCATATAAAAAGACAGACGGACATAATGGACATGGCTCGGCTGTTGATGCTGATAAAAAAATTTTTTTCTGAGACCTCGCCTTCAATGCGTTACACATTTCGTGACAAAATTATAATATCCTCTCAAGGGTATAAAAACATGTTGCAATTGCATTTTTCACACAAAAACTTTATTTTCGATTGTTTGTTTATATAAGGATAAAGTAGACCAATTTTGATGCAATTTGCATAAACTATAAAATAAAGTGTAATAAAACGCAAAAAGGGCTGAGTTTGCTTGATATATCTGTTAAAACGACAAAATTGTTCATGGGAAAAAATTATTTTTCATGCAAAAACTTATTTCTCAACTGATTGTTCCTATTTTGATTAAATTTCCGAAGCCTGCTTAGAAAATGCCAAAACTCAGAATTGGTGATTCGACCAAACGAATTAACTTGAAAAAAAAGAATTTTCGACCTCGGTCCTATGACAGCTGTATGTTAAAGTGGTCCAATTAACAACTTTTTTTTTTAAACCAATTTTGCTTTAACTAAAATTTGAATTCTCAAGCTAAATATTTAGAGTTTATGCAAAAAGAAAAAATCGTCTTTTTTTGCCATAGTGATGAACTAAATCAAAGACTTACCATCGCTGGGACGTTGACGTGGCGGTGTTTTAGTCTTGTTTGAAGTGGAATTGGAGCAATTTGAGCCGCTCTCTTCGGAAGCATCGTTGTTGGGTTGTTTCTTCACATGACATTTTTTGCTATTCTTGCGCAGCAGCTGTGTAAAATGATTGGCTGGCTTATTGCAGGCAGTGCGACGCTTTTTGGAGCCGCAATAATAACGATATTTACGCTTTTTGGCCAGCGACCAAACATAATCGCCGGAACAGTCCAGCATATGACGATAGAGATCCATGAGACCGCTGCATTTGCGACCACATTTTGTGCAGCTTGCTGGTGTTTGTGAGCTACAACTAAAGCTGTTGCTTTTGCTGTAACTGTTGCTGTGGCTGAGACTGAGGCTTGCTGGTGAACATGAGAATTGCTGTGTTGCTGTTTTAACATCGCTGCTATCGTTGTCCTCCAGTGTTGAGTGATTGGTGCTGACGCTGCTGCTGTTGCAGCTAGTTATTGCTGTTGCTATTGTTGGTATTGGCGATGTGATACCAAATGCTAATGAAGCAGCAGATGAATTGGAAGAACTTGAAATGGATTCATCCTCAACGACAACATGCTCCTGCTTTTGCAACAATTGCTGCTGCTGATATTGCTGCTGCTGATGTTCGGCTGCATAGCGACTGAGCGCACGCTTGGGCATAAATAGATGCCGCAACAAGTTGCCAGCGAGCAGCTCGCGACCAACGAGTTCATAGTGTGTGGCATAAATATGCGAGTGTCGAAACGTTTTGTGCTCCTCGAGCGCTTTGCGCTGCTCAAATTTGGCGCCACAACAAATGCATAAATATAAACGTGGACGCGCCCATTCGCCACTTAAGACAACTGTTGTTGAGGAGCATTGCTGTTGTTGCTGCTGCTGTGCATTGCTTGCACGCGGTCGCAGTTGCAGCAGCGATAAAAAACTTTCATCAGCAACTGAGTGCAGTGCTGGCAACAATTGCTGCTGCTGCTGATGTTGCTGATGTTCCTGCTGCTCGCATTTTATAATTGCCTGCTCGTTCTGCTCGAGCATAATATGCGGCAACAAACGGCGATCCAGCAACAAATGCAATTGTTGCAAACGTTCATGTTGCTGCTGTTGTTGCTGCTGCTCCTGATGTTGCTCCTGTGCCTGCTCCAAATCATGTTTCTGTCGCATTGTTAGCTGTGTCCACATGTCCATGCGTGATAAATCCCGCAGTCCCATAAACGGTTGCTTCAGCTTCTTCACCAGCCGCCCTCCCTCATTTATAATGGTAAACTTTTTAACATAATCCCATTTCCATTTCCAGCTGTGCTTCGTATGCGGTCGCCGCGAGACCTTCACCAACGGCATTGGCAGCGTGTCCAAACCCACACCCAAGCTCAAACCAATATCGCCAAACTGTTCAGCTGTTAGTAAAGTTGGATATGCGCTGCCCAACGCCAATTGTTGTAAATGGGAGCAGGCGGAGGCGGTTGCGGTAGCAACATCGGTCAGCGGTCGCGGCGGTGCAGGGCCGCTGCATAGACGTCCGTCGAGAAAATGTTGCAAATTGTGGCGTACATTGAGCACAACATCCTTGTAAAAGTTGTCATCGAATACATTGTCATGGCTGGGCGTGCGAAAGAGCAGATCGTCTAGCGCGAAAGTGGGAGTGACAGAGGCAGAGGAAGAGGAGCAGTTGGCAGCGACAATTGTTGTTGCTGCTATTGCTGTTGTGCCGGCAGTAACAGTTGCTATTGCTGCTGTTGTTGTTGCGGGCCCATTTACAGCTGCCTGACGCTGGGCAGCGCGACTTCTGCTGCGCTGCTGCAACTTGGGCGTGGCAACAGTTGCGTTGCTGCTGCTGCTATCATCTTGATGTTGTTGCCGTTGCTGACTGTTGCGACGCAATCGCAAGCTACGATTGCGCTGTCGCTGACCAGGTAAACGATTCTGCGTTAAACCCAAGCGAAACAGCATTGGTTCCTCCCCGCCAATCATTGCTGGCGCCGGCATTCGCAGCGGCGTCTGCTGCAACTGCTGCTGCTGTGGCAACTGTTGCTGATGCGTCTGCAGCATGTGACTCTGCAGCTGCGTTGCATCATTGAAGCGCAACTGGCACGCCTGGCAGCCAAAATACTTGTCCGCATGGCTAACAACCAGATGCACAAAAAGTTGCTGCAGCTGTTTGGCAGGCAAACATATTTGTGGTGTTGCTGTTGTTGTTGTTGATTTACTGCAATGTTGGCAGCCCGTAAAGTTGCTGCTGCTGCTGTTTCTACTATTGTTGTTGTTGTTACTTGCATATCGGTTGCTGCAGCGTCGCTCCTTGCGCTCCATATGAAATTTGTCCACATGTTTTGACTGCAATTTGCTCGATACAAACTTTTTATCACAGTACAAACACAATACTTTTGTAAAAGCTGTTGATGTATTATCTTGCTGCTGCTGTTGTTGTTGTTCCTTTATCAAGTGCAACTTCTCAACGAGACGCGGCAAACGCTCCAGCGAGAAGCTGCATATAAGCGTTGCAGGCTGCTGTTGCCGATCTAGCTCCAGTTCCACATCAATTGCTTCCAATTGTTGTGGAACTAAGTCCTGCTCCTGATTGCGTTGTTTTTTACTGCGCGGCAGCGTTGCCAGCTTTTGTGTTTGGTTGGTTGGTCCAATTGGACTTATGTTGTTGCTAATGCTGCTGCTCGTATTGCCATTGACCTGCTGCTGCTCCTCAGAGAATTTAAATCCACGGCGCAGACCAAATCTCGACATAGTCTTCATGTGGAAGCTCTTTTAGTGTTGCCACTACTACTTATGTGTATAGTATTTAGCATATATATGTATATACATGTGTATACATATATTTCTGTAAAAATACAAAGACGAGTTTCATTAAAATTAAAATTTATAAAAATATATAGGTACATGTGTAAATATATGTACATATATAGTTGAGTCTGCGTATGAGTGTGTGTGTGTGTGTGTGTGTGTGTGTGTGTGTGTGTGTGTGTGTGTGTGTGTGTTGGCAGTGTGTCCACAAATGCAGCAGCAGCTTAAAATCAATAAAGAACAAACAATAAGGCAAATGACAATAAGCAAAGCGCAAAATTAAAGACGAGCGCACATTTTGTTGACGAATGTAAGAAAGTGGCAAACTAGATGAAAATTAGTGGTAGAAAACATAACATAACATATAAACAAAAACTACATACACGCACACACGTGAATTATGCTCCCACACACACATATGCATGTTTGTACATACGCGTGTATGTGTATGCATGTAAGACTTGTAATGAATATTATACAAGAAACATTTGTACACACTATTTTTGTTTGTTAATTTTTTTTTTATTTACTTAATTTACGCCGCGTTTAACACTGCTTTTGTTTGTGTGTTTGTGTTTGTGTGTGTGTGTGGGTGTGTTTGTGTATTCTTGCCGCTGCCGCCTTAAACAATCTTTCTTTTTTTTTCAATGAAATCTTGAATTTAGTTGTATTTTGTTGCTGCAAAATTTGCGCCTTTTCCTGTATATATGTCTATTTGTTAGTCCGTTTGACAATATTGCACTTGAATTTGATGCCGAATTGGCAACTGCATTGATTAAATGATATTGATAAACGAAAACGCACAGCATTTCTTTATTATTATGTACTTATTATTTTTCCACCCTAACAACTGCGTTAGGAGGTATCTAACGTTTAGTCTAAATCGATGCGTGCGTAGAGCAGAGACAGCGGCTGAGGCAGAGGCAAAAGCAGAGCCAACACCAACCAGAAGCAGCGGCGACGACTGAAGCAGCGACAGGACACTGAGAGGTGGCGAACGATTTTTCTGTGGCACGAGTAGTTTATGTGGTTTGAAACAGTTCATTTCCATTTCACCAGCCGCATTTAACGCTAGCCCATTTTCTACGTCCAATACTTAATTACAAAATTGTTTTTTTGTATTATGTTTTGTTTTTAACTGTTAAATATTGGTTTAATTCTTTACAAACACACGCACACGGCACACACATATTTAGATGCCCAAAATAAATGTGTTTTCTTATGAGAAGAATCGAAATCGCCTCAAAAATGGTCGTGCAGCAGTAACAGTGTGTACACACTTTTAGAAAATCAGCAAATTATATGTTAGTATCGATACTTGACGCTGACGATACACACACTCAAAATAAAACAGCAGCAATTTTATTGAACGATTACTTTTGCTGAATTTAATAAAGCATGTTAAAATTCTAAATCATTTAATAGTAGCAGTTGACGCATTTTAAAAAGTCATGTAACACGCAGAAATATCGATTAGGCAATTATATGCTTTCCATAGCGTGCAATATCGATATGCGTACCATCACCAATTTGTCAGCTTGTTTTTGACGAGTCATTTGCTTTTCGAGTTGAATTTTTTTTTAGTATCGGCGACCAGACTGCATTATTAAAACAATATAAGTTGCATAGATTGCACACCAAGAGTAAACAAAATACCTACAGCAATAACAAAATGGATGTACTGCAGCCTGAAAGAGTACGTATTAAAGAAGTATTATTATGGAAAAAAACTAACCAATCTATTTTTTTGCTTGTGTATCAGGATGAACTCGAATTAAAGCCAAAGGACGCACATAGCTCCCTTGATGAATTGGATATTGATGATTTATATGTGCGCTATAAGGTATATGTTAAGCTGTATGCCGCTAATATGCACTTTGACTCATTCGACAGAAATTTGTTGCTTATAGAAATTGCAAAAAACATTGGAATTCATTGAGGTGCAGGAGGAATATATCAAGGATGAGCAGCGTAATCTTAAGAAGGAGTATCTGCACGCCCAGGAGGAGGTGAAACGGATACAGTCCGTCCCCTTGGTAATCGGACAATTCCTCGAGGCTGTTGATCAGAACACTGGCATTGTTGGCTCCACAACTGGCTCCAATTACTATGTACGCATATTATCCACCATTGATCGTGAGCTGCTGAAGCCATCGGCATCGGTGGCGCTGCATAAGCATAGTAATGCGCTTGTCGATGTATTGCCACCGGAGGCGGATAGCTCCATTTCGATGTTGCAGCCGGATGAGAAGCCAGATGTTAGCTATGTTGATATTGGTGGCATGGATATGCAAAAGCAGGAAATACGCGAGGCCGTTGAACTGCCGCTGACACACTTTGAGCTCTACAAACAGATTGGCATTGATCCGCCCCGTGGTGTGCTTATGTATGGTCCACCTGGTTGTGGCAAAACAATGTTGGCCAAGGCAGTGGCTCATCATACAACCGCGTCGTTTATACGAGTGGTTGGCTCAGAATTTGTTCAAAAATATTTGGGTGAGGGGCCACGCATGGTGCGGGATGTGTTTCGTTTGGCCAAGGAGAATGCGCCAGCTATAATATTTATTGATGAAATCGATGCGATTGCCACAAAGCGTTTTGATGCCCAGACGGGCGCTGATCGTGAGGTACAGCGCATTCTGTTGGAGCTGCTTAACCAGATGGATGGCTTTGATCAGACCACCAATGTCAAGGTTATAATGGCCACCAATCGTGCCGATACATTGGATCCGGCACTGTTGCGACCAGGTCGTTTGGATCGTAAAATTGAATTCCCATTGCCCGATCGTCGCCAGAAACGTTTGGTCTTCTCAACAATCACATCGAAGATGAACCTTAGCGAGGATGTCGACTTGGAGGAGTTTGTCGCTCGGCCCGATAAAATATCTGGCGCTGATATCAATGCCATCTGCCAGGAAGCTGGCATGCATGCGGTGCGCGAGAATCGTTATATTGTACTCGCCAAGGACTTCGAGAAGGGCTACAAGAACAATATTAAGAAGGATGAACAGGAGCATGAGTTCTACAAATAAATATTAAGTTAATCAGTTCTTCTCGTTTGTAAACCCACAACTATTACACATAAAACCTTTATATTCTATCATATACAAAAACATAATATTTTTTTTTATTAAGTGGGTAAAGGGGGTAATAAAGGACTACAAATTTTTGTAACAGTCATAAGGTGGCATCTCGGACCCTAAAAAATATATAAAATCTTAATCAGCATCAACATCCGAGTGAATTTGGACATGTCCGTCTGTTGATATGTGAACTTGTCTCAGTTTTAAAACTATCTTGATGAAACAGATGCTTATTTTTTGCAAGCAAGCAGTACATGTGTCAGAATCGGCCGGATCGGACTGCTTAACTACTCACAAACCATAGCTCATAGCTATGGTGACAGCCACAGTTTCAAAGATATTGCTTTGATTTTTGGTACACATAAATTTGTTATCAATGTTGATCAGCTGCGTTAATTCCAATACTGGGCTGTTCTAGTGTTGCAAATCAGTCCGTCAGTCAATTAGTCAGGTTGAACACTTTTATATATATATAGATAGTTAAGGAGATATTGAACTTGAAATTTCGAAAATATTTTTGATTGCTTCATTTTTTTTTAATGTTCAAACTGAAAACTCTATGAAAATCAAACAAAAAGTTGTAGTAGCCTTTAATTTTCATGTAGAGGTGTTTTTGCTTGATAAATAAATTACATTATAATTTTTCGAGCGATTAGTTTCAAACATATTTAAATAGCTTGTCAAAATTAAGTTTGTAAGAAAATATACTTAGACGGCCTAAAAATACTACGGGGCGGAAAATGAAGAACGTGTCCTGAATGACTTGTGTAAATCATCATACAACCGAGAACGTAAGATATAAAAAGCTGCATTTTTCACACACAAGTTGTTTCATATGCCGAAAGTGAGCGCCAAGAAGGGATTTTGGAAAATTCGGTCGGGAAATGTGGAAAATTGGCGGAAACCTGTTGTATGAACTTTTTTTGTTTACGAAACATTTTTGTTTGCCATTCGATTGGGCTCAAACTCTTTTGCAAAGATCTAAAAGAAATAAGTAGGAACGTTGCAGTGGGACCCGACTGCGATATACTTTTTTTTAGCCTCTTTGCGGATTCAGAAGTGGGCGTGGCAATTGTATTTTTGCTCACATCTTTAAAGTTTTGCCATCAATTTAAATTTGGTTGGGCCAGTTCAACAGGTTTGGAAGAAACAAACATTGCTTGATTGCAATGGCGGGGGTGGGTGTGGCAAAAATATTTGTATCCAATCTATTTAATAGGGCAACAGAAATCAACCTGCAAAAGTTGGTGATTCTAGCTAAACGGGTGTGGAAAATACAGACTTTACTCATTTGTGGAGGCTGGGGTGGGTGTGGACAAATTTTTTTTAGTCAGATCAATAAAGGAAGTTATTAGTAGCCTTTGTGCTAAATTGGGTAAAAACTGTGGAAGATATAGGTTTTTTCCGTTTGTGGGGGAAGGGGTGGGAGTGTGGGGGGGAGATCTTGACACTTTGTCTGCCTATGGTATATATCAACATGTATTCCAAGTTTGGTTGCTCTAACTTCAAAACTGTGAAAAAAAACAGCGTTCATACAGACGGACGGACGGACATTTCACAAACCCGATATACTCTTTTTACTGTTCCCATTAATGTGTGTAACATGCAGAAGGACGCATTTCCGAGTATATAAACTATATATATTCTTGACCAGCATCAACAGTCGAGACGAACTAGCCATGTCCGTCTGTCTGACCGTATGAACACACAGATCTCAGAGACTATAAGAGCTAGACACCAAACTTGTCATGCAGGTTCCTGTATACCATACGCAGATCAAGTTTATTTCAAATTTCAAATGTTTAATCAGTGTTGATCGGATCCTTTACGATCGGATAAATAGTACCAAAGTTATGGAAACAACAGTTCGACATGCACTGGACAAGTTAAGTGCGCTGCTTGCTTGTGTTGCCGCTAAACTGCTTGAAACGCAAGTTGGGAGCAGGGAGTCTCGTAGTCGGGCACACTCGACTAGAGCAATTTTACTTGCTTCCTTTTTTTTTTCAAAAAAATATAAAAAAAGGAGTATAAAAACTAGATACATTTTTATTATATTATAAAATTGGGTGGGATTCGGATAACTCAGGATACATTTTAAAATCGGAACCCTGCCGCCCGTACATTAATTTTTAAATGAGGTCGTTAGGAACGGAATTGAATTTTCTCTTCGGTTTACATCTCTACTTCATAATCAGTTCAAAAGCTCTGTTTGACAAGAAAAATCTTGTCTGATTTTGATAAAATAGTTATATTCAAAAAATATAGGGCATATTCACTCTAAGAATTGGTAAGTTCGGTAGTTATTTTGAATATAGCAGCTATGTGTTATAAAGATCCGCTCTGGACAATTCCGAGGCATCTGAACCAAGTTTCATCAAGATAGCTTTAAAACTGGTTCGACTATATATACTTTATGAAATGCATACTTAATAACACATATAGAGACCGAATGATCAATCTATTGATGCACTGGGTCTTTATGAACCTTTTGGATGATACAAATGATTTATCATCTACATATATACTATATATAAAACAAGAAATGTGAATTTTATTTGCTACACTCGTACACTCAGTGCATATCCATATACACACATAATAAGCAAAAATTGTATATAAAATGTAAAAAATTAAGCAAACAATCTAATGTAAAGCGTTAGAATTAAGTGCTGCGTCCTGTGATCCTCTCACCTAACAGCTGCCAGTTGTTAGCTGCCAGCTGGATTTTTATTGATCTTTATTGATTGCGTTGCTATGATGATTATTGGCGTTTACTTCATAAGGGAATTGACGACGGCGTTCACGTTAATGGCTTTGAGGTCCGCATATGTTTGGCCCGTGCCGACAAAAACAATTGGCTGGCCGGTGATGTATGTCATGGATATGGCGGCACCCACCTTATCATCAATGGTATCAAATTTGGTTAAGACAATGCCATCAATGATGTGTGGGTTCTCATTGGATGAGTAATCGGCGAGAGATTGATTGAATTTGACCAGCTGATCGACGGCTTCGTTGCCGACAAGGGCCTCACCAACAAAGAGCACCAGATCCGGATTGTTAACCTTAATTAGTTTGGATAACGAACGCATTAGCGGCTCATTGTCCTGCATGCGGCCAGCGGTGTCAACCAGCACCACATCGACTTTAGTATCATTGGCAAATTTAATTGCCTCCATGGCGATGCCAGCTGCATCCTTGCCATATCCCTTCTCATATAGCTGCACCATATTGCGATTATTATGCTTTGCCGCTGGATGCAATGCATTTAGATGTCGTGTATGTGTGCGTAGCTGTTCAACGGCGCCAGCACGGAACGTATCACAAGCCGCAATAAGAACATTAAAATCATTCTCAATTAGCCAAAAGCATATTTTGGCCAAATTCGTTGACTTGCCAACGCCATTGACGCCACAAAATATGATCGTATAGGGGCGTTCATTGCGCTTTGATTCGAGTGCATCGCGTATGATATCAATGCGACGCTTTGGCGATAAAATACGCACCAGCGACTGAGTTAGCGCATCCTTAACCATATTGGCAATGCTATCAAAGGTACCCATTTGCTTGCCCTCCAGCGATGTAGCAACCGAATCACATAGTTTTGCTGCTATTTCGGAAGCCACATTCTTTGATATCAAGTGATCCCGCATTTTCTCCAGTGCCGGCTGTAAATCGTTGCGCGTTATCGTCTTTGCACCGACAATGCCCTTGAAATATGAAAGTAGCCCTCCACTTTTTGTTTTCCTTTGCTGCTGCAGCGACTGTTGCGGCAGTCTCTGTGGCTGCTCTCCACTATCATCGCTCGCATTACTATCAATGTTGTCATCCGATTCGCTTTCTATATCCAAATCACGAATGCGACCCTGCATGGTGCCCACAAGCTGCTCAGAATTAAGGTGACAATTTAATATATATGTATATTTATGTTTCAATTGTATTTGAACTTACGTCGTTGTTAATGCTCGGCACTTGGATATCGTCTGGCGCATCCTTGGAACGATCTAACAGTACAGCGTCCTTCGAACTGCCACCAAGATCCCATACTCTGGGCTTTTTACCTGCCTTCTCCTTATCCATGATGCTCGCCTTGATGGGCTTGGTAGCCTCCACAACCACCTTTTTGGTGGGCGTCAGTTTCTCGCGTAGTTTGCGTCGATTCTCCTGTATAATATCATCACTGCTGCGTGGAGGAGATGAAGGTAGCGATTTGGTTCCGGGCGGACTCTCTTGTATATTGACACGCTTCTCATTCGACAATAAGGACTTCGTGGACTTGTCGTCCTGCAGCATGGAAGCGACGGTTTTCTTTGATTTCAGAGACTCATTGTACGAGCGCATGGCTTTTGGCGCCTTGCCCTGCTTGGCAGATGCTGCCTCCGCAGCGCTAAGGACATTCCTGAACTCCACATCAAACTCATAGTCAATGGCAAGCCGCTCCTGGACGGCAACAGAGCCAAATTTCTCTTTAAATGCCAGCTGCATTTCCGCAAGAAACTTGTCCAAATAGTTAAGCTTGATGACTTTTTGAAATACTGCCGCATAGACCAAATCGAGCTCATTATCCAGCTTAAACTGCACTGCCAGATTGTCCTCCTCAAAATACTTGGACTGAGTATTTCGCTCCTAAGCATTTTACATCCAAGGAAACTATATTAGCAATCAAAAATAACAATAACAATAACACTTGCCTCCAAAATGACGCCACGTATTAAGCTGTTGATGCATGTCGCGAAGCTCCTGCCCGATTCATTCGAATTCCACAGGACAACGCCACCTTTCGTGAATACGACCACAAAATCCAACATTTTGTTTACACACTAAATAACTAACAAATCCAGCTGCAATAACACAAATACAAATATCAAGGCAAATCAGTTGCATATGCGGTACACGTCACGGGCACGAACATTAAAACCGATAGCTATCGATATATATGACATATTTAGCAACTTGCTAGTGATGGACTTCGAATCAGTGATGCCAATTTAGCCATTTTCATGACCAGGAAACTGTTGAATCTGGCAGGTGCCTGTAAATCCGGAATTTTTTTTTTATAATATACCAGCTATATTTAGCTACTTGTTTTTACCGGAAAGCAAACTTGACTAGGTGTTGCACTTTAAAAAAATGTTTTTTTTTAAGTTCTTTAAATAAAAGACAATTTTAAGTTTTTTGAAAATATACATTTATTTTCTGTGGAAAGTGTTTTAAGACCATTCTTTCAAACAAATGGAAATTATTATGGAATATACATAATTGTATTCATCTAATAGACTGGATAAAATTACAAGAAATTATAAAGTTTTCATTTTAGGGAAAAACTGGCATACCAAATTGGACTCAATGATTTGTGCTCGGCGCTTTCATATGCTGTTTTAGCGGCCTCGTCGCAAGAAAAGGCGGTGGTGTGATAGGAACGAATTGGACTATGATGATAGCGGTGTAGGGTTCGATCTCGGCCTCAGTAAAGTTTTTATACTCTTTTTTGTAATTTTTTTGAAAAAAAAAAAAAAGAGTATATTGGGTTTGTGAAATGTCCGTCCGTCTGTATGAACGCAGGTACTTTCCACAGTTTTGAACCTAGAGCAACCAAACTTGGTATACATGTTGGTATATACCATAGGCAGACAAAGTGTCAAGATCTCCGACCCACCCTCACCTCTTCCCCCACAAACCGCAAAAATCTATATTCCACAGTTTTATAGCAAGAGTAACCAAATTTAGCACAAGGGTTACTTATCACATCCTTGATTGATCTGAATAACAAAATCTTGGACACGCCCACCTCCGCCCCCGCAAATGAGCAAAGTCTGTATCTCCCACACCCCTTAAGCTAGAGTCCCCAAATTTTGCAGGTTGAATTCTATTGCCCTATTTAATAGATTGGATAAAATAATTTCGCACCGCCCACCCCCGCCCTTACAATGTTTGTTTCACCTAAACCTGTAGAACGGGCCCAACCAAACTTAAATTGATGGCAAAACTTGAAAGATTTGAGCTAAAATAGAATTACCACGCCCACTTCTGACTCCGCAAAGAGGCTAAAGAGAGTATTTCGCAGTCGGGTGCATCCGACTGCAACGTTCTTACTTGTTTTATTTTCAGTTTGTTTTTGTTTTATTTTTTAGTTTTTTTTTTAATATCTGGCATGCATTTCAACACGAGCCAACATTTTCAGCCTGTCCCTTCGTTTAGCTTTTCGGTTTTTGCTTAGATTGGCAGCCACCGGCGAACTAATACAATCTGCGCATGTGGTCTCGTGCTGTTTCTTTCAAACTTCTTCCGTCTCGCTCGAACACTCTCCAATTTTACAATGTAACCAAAATTTTATACAGAAATTAACTTTCTCCAAGAAATCCAACCATTTTATTCAATAATTTCAATCGATTTTAGGTTTTTATTATGACGCTTATTAACTAACGTTCATGTTTTGTGAATGGAATTTTGAACATTGCAAATAAATTTCACATACTACATGAAAAAATTTGTTACAAAAAGACATTCGTTGAATGTTCATAGTGCATTGGTTGTAAACTAAACAAAAATAAAGTAAATATAATGTTGTTTTAGGCGCGAAAAGAAATATGCTACGTAGAATTGATTATTGTTCTGGCTTCTCTTCATATTATTGCCGACTGCTTCTTATGCCTGAACCCGCTTGTACAATAATTACGAGCCCACAATAATGTTGTTGATGGGAATGTGTATCAGCTTGACAAAGAATCCAATGAAGCCCATGATGCAAAAGCCAATTGCTGTGGCAATGGCAATCTTCTGAAATTCCTTGCGGTCGGGCTTTGTGCAGCGTTTGACAAGACGGATAGAGTCCTTGGCGAAAGCGCGACCAGGTTCAACGAATTTAACAACTTTGTCCATTATGTGAAGTATGTATATTTATTGAAAGCTGAAAGCAGATTAACAAAATATAAATTAGTACTGAGTACATAGATACGTATGTTTGTATGTGTGTATCTTGACAATGTGGGGCAACACTTTTACACAATCATAACATGCAACGTCAACATCACGACCAGTGTTGTCAACTGTCGATAAATAAAAATAGCTAAATTGGCTATTGAAAATAGCTTTTAAAGCAGGAGTCGGCAGCGTTGGCATTATATTTCAAGAGTATTGGTGCATCAGAGAAAAGCTGTCAATGTGTTGAGCAAAATGCACCGAAGAGCTTACAAGATCACCTCTTCTCTGCTTTGGCTTGATAGCGCGGCAGAGGTCGAGCAGAACGAACGGCTGCGGAAGAGGCACAACTAAAAAGCGTATACTCTTCTCAAAAGAGTATAATAGAAAAGAAATGAACTTAAACAAAGACTAACAAAACTATACAAATGAAATAATTAATAGAAATTAAAAAACAAACAGTAATTTAGTAAACATTAAAAAAAAATCAACGATGCGATAAGTTACGTTGTCTTAAAATATCAAAGTATCATAAATAGTATTATAAATTGCAAAAAAGTTTTTTATGTAAACCAAAATCTATAACTAGTTAAAAATTATCTGATTTATTTAAAAAAAAAAACAGTCCGATTTACTGACAGCTAGATTCAATAGTTTCCTGTTTTTTCCTATTTCAGATTGATCTGGCGTGAAAATGGCTAAATTGGCAACACTGTCAACGACGCCGCTGACGACGTGGCAGTTGCTATTGCGACGTCAGAGGTGAAATTTGTTGGTTTATTTAGCCGCTTGAATGCCGATTCCAATTTGCATGTGCTTTTTATTTTTTCTTAACGACATAATTAATGCATTAATTAAATTATTTTCTTTGATGGTTTTCAAATTGAAACATTGACGCTGGCTGCGCTTCACATTGTTCACATTTTTGTTATTGTAGTATATAAATTGCATAAAGCCTGCAATAAGTTTCGTTTTTTCAATCGCTTCTATACGTTGTTTATTTACAAATTTACAGAATGTTTTATTTAATGTAATTAATAATTTGTTAGAATAAAACAAAACCAAAAAAAGTACACGTACACGCACCTTCAACTGCTTCGAAAATTTCCACACGAATGACTTTCCGTATCATTCGCAGCCTGCTACGACACGAATTTGTTGTGACAAGTGTCCACGTCGAACTGTCAAAAGAAAAATAGGGTTGCATTTGTATATGGCGTTGCCAGATATATATATATATATATATATATTGGAGTCAGTTGTTAAAGTGGCAGTGCTTACTTGCTAAAGGTGTCTGCACACTTCAAATGGAATGCTCGCGAAGTTAAAAACATCAGTAATGTTTCGTTACAGGTACCCCAAGGGAAATCGAAAGAAAGCTCCAAAACATATGGTTTTGGGCTCTAAAAATTCGGATATCAAAACTAGGCTCGGAATATTTTTTTGTTGCGGAAAAATGTGTTAAAAGCTATTTTTATACTCTTTTTTTAATTTTCTTGAAAAAAAAAGAAAAAAGAGTATATTGGGTTTGTGAAATGTCCGTCTGTCCGTCTGTATGAACGCAAGTTTTTTCCACAGTTTTGAAGCTAGAGCAACCAAACTTGGTATACATGTTAGTATATACCATAGGCAGACAAAGTGCCAAGATCTCCACCACCCACCCTCACCTATTCCGCCACAAACCGCAAAGATCTTTATCTTCCACAGTTTTAAAGCTAGAGTAACCAAATTTGGCACAAGGGTTACTTATCACATCCTTGATTGATCTGACAAAAAAAATTTCGGCAACGCCCACCACCGCCCCCACAAATAAGCAAAGTCTGTATCTCCCCCACCCCTTTAGCTAGAGTCCCCAAATTATGCAGGTTGACTTCTATTGTCCTACTAAATAGATTGGATAAAAATAATTTTGCCGCGCCCACCCCCGCCCTTGCAATCGAGGAATGTTTGTTTCTCCCAAACCTGTGCAACGGGCCCAACCAAACTGAAATTGATGGCAGCACTTAAAAGATTTGAGTAAAAATACAATTGCCACGCCCACTTCTGTCTCCGCAAAGAGGCTAAAAAAGAGTATATCGCAGTCGGGTGCATCCGACTTGAACGTTCTTACTTGTTAATTTAGCCGATACCCAAGCGTCGCTGAAGTATCGAAAAAGCATTGAAAAGCCTGTAAACGTTAACAGAGCAATGCTAGCCAGCGTGTATGTACTTACTAAGTAGTGTTGGTAAACAATTGGAGCTGCCATACTATTTGATGGTTGAAAAAAAAACAATTTACGTGCGAATATATTATATTTTTGAAACAATTAAGTTTAAATTAATTATAATTTTGGAACTTCTATTCAGAAATATATTTACATATGTTACATACATATATTTACAAACTAAAATTGTAAAACAAATGCATCTCTGTTTATTTTTTTAAGCCTGGATAAATTGGTAATGTTTCGATATAACTACCCCTGCGAAACAGCGATCAAAACATCTGGTTTTGGGAAAAATTGAAAAATTCTAGGATTTCAAAACCGGCATCGGAGGCTGACTTTTTTACGGAAATATATATTAAAACACCGTTTAAAGATTCGACAGAGCGCACGCCAAACGAGTACTGTAATGATTTAGTATCGAAACAGCATCGAAATCAGCTGCGTTAACAGAGCAGTGCTGGTCAGCGTGTGTGTGCTTACTGAGTGGTGTTGGTAAACAATTTATGCGCGAATATATTATATTTTCGAAATATATGAAAAATGAAAATTAAATTGATTATACTTTATTTTACTTCTATTCAGAAATATATTTACATATTTACATATGTTACATACATATATTTACAAACTGAAATTGCCAAAAACAAATGCATATATATACATTTATGTTTATTTTATTTTAGCCTGGATAAATGAACAGCAGCTGCTGGCAGTATAGAAATATAAAAGACAAAAAGAGATTTTAGAAAATGTTTTGTATATCTATATAAATATAAAAAACATTAAATTTGTACTAATAAGTGAGTTTGTAATAATAATAAAATAATAAAAATGGTCGAAACTTCTTTAAATGGCGCTGCTATGGCAAGATTTGTGCTTTTGCTGTTACTGTTACTGCTGACCACCTAGTTGCAGCCCAGTTGCTGCCACCAGCTGAGTTGACAGCCGTATCTAACAATAGCTTGTTACGCTCCAGATGCTCCTCCTTGGAACGCGAACAACCTGTGCTGCTGTTGGTCTTTGGGGAACTGCTACTCTTGCTGCTGCTTTTATGACGCGACGACGACGATGATAAGGATGTTGGAAACATGTCGATATCGTCTCTGTGGGTGAGCCCAACAGTTCCGCTGTTGTTGTTGTTGCATTGGTGCGCTACGACAGCTCAGCGTTATTCAGCTTGTTATGTATGGCATCCCAGATGCTGGGATGCTGCAATGCAATACGATTGTTGAAACCGGCCTTGGTATAGCTGTTGCTGCACGCATTGCAGATAGCAATGTCACGTAATGCTTGCTTGGGCACAATGTCATATTATGCCATATCCGCTGCATTTAGGCCGTTGCCTGCACCATTGGCACCTTTTCAATCACCACCTGCAGCACCACCAGCTCCACTAGCAGCACCACTTCTGGTGCCACGGAAATGTGTATTTCCGACTAGAGGGAGACAGCATGCTGCCCAATTGTACAGCAGCTGTGGCTCCACCAGCGGTCACATCAGGCTTGGATGAGTTGGTCATGTTTGTTGTTGTTGCTGTGTTTGGAAGTGCTGTTGTAGTTGTAGTGCACGTGGTTGGCGGTACATTTGAGTGCTTTATTGTACCGTGTTGTACCGTGCTCCGCATAGATGAATGCTGTGGCCACATCATTCATGGGCATGTTGTTGTTGTTATCACTCCTGATCCTGCTGTTGCTGCTGCTGCTCCTGCTACCGCGTTCCCAGTTGCTTGGCAGTGTTATGTTGCGAATGTTGTTGCGATACGAGAAATGGCAAATGGCAAATAACAGGTGGAAGCTGCTTGCGGCTTATGCTGAAGAGAGAGAGTTAGCTTGGCGTGGCGAATGGTACTTTCTGCAATAAATATAAAAAAAAAAACAAAGAAAATACCAATTGCACTTCAACTGTTTATCTCATCAATTACATTTTAACTGTTAATTCCATAAATTGCATTCCAATCTTCATCTGCGTACCATGAAATTAATAATACGCAGTGGTTGCTGTAATATGTAAATATATTTCTGAATAGAAGTAAAAAAAAGTATAATCAATTTAATTTTCATTTTTCATATATTTTAAAAATATAATATATTCGCGCGTAAATTGTTTTCTTCAACTATCAAATAGTATGGCAGCCCCAATTGTTTACCAACACCACTCAGTAAGCACAGACACGCTGACCAGTACTACTCTGTTAACGTTTACAGACATTTCGATGCCTTTTCGATACTTTTGAGACGCTTGGGTATCAGTTAAACTTAAAATAGATGTTTAACACATTTTACCGCAAAAAAAAATATTCTGAGCCTTGTTTTAAAATCCTAGAATTATTCCGAATTTTAAGAGCCCAAAACCATATGCCTTGGAGCTTTCTTTCGATTTTACTTGGAAACGAAACATTATCATTATTATTTTTGCCTTTACAATTTGGTTGGCTTTGCTAAAAAAAAAAATAACATTTTATTTTTTATATTTTGTGTTAATTTATAAAAAATGCAATGACTATGGAGCATTTTAACAAAACCGCTTGAAACAGTATTGCTTAATAGAACAATCTGTTATTTTTAAATTTTGCTGCCACATATAATTTTTTTTCACATGTGGCATCAAAAATTAATGAATTTTGAAGTGCTGTATAAACAGGGGCATTTCAGAATTCGTGAATCGAATAATTCATGAATGCGTAAGTATAAACATAGTAAGTGCTGAAAACTATCTATAACAAAAAATAAAAATTGTGTTGGAAAATTCACGTATTTTGCGTTTATACATTCATGTCAAGCAAAATACGTGTGTTGATTCATTTTTTTTGGTCGAGTATAAACTCAGTAACTGAAAGTGGCAACGCTCGCGTAAATACATACATCAGCTGACAGCTGCTGCCGTCGAGTTTGAGCAGACATTTTACTTTTCAGTCTACAAATTACGTGCAATTTTGCATTCAGGCAAATATATTATACAAATACGAATTACTGTGAAGCAACTTTGCAAATTTAAACTTTATTGCTTAACGTCAAAAAGTAGGTTTTTGTATTTCGCTGTAAAAATTGGTGCGCGTTCAAAAGTTGTTGAATATCAAAAGTTAAACAGCACAATTTAAGCTTTAGATTAATGAACATTTGCATACTTTTGTTTGCAGTCAATTTACGATGAGTGCCCAACCAAGTCCTTGCATGAATCCCCAGCCTACTGAGCAGGAGAAGGTGAGCTTCATTTTGTATTTATTCATTTGTGTATGTGTTTGTGTAAGTATATGCATATGTATGTTTACGTAGGTTTATCAATGGATAAACGAGCTCGCCCATCCGGATACGCGCGAAACGGCATTGCTTGAGCTAAGCAAGAAGCGTGAAACTGATTTGGCACCAATGCTGTGGAACAGCTTTGGCACAGCATGCGCCTTGTTGCAGGAGATTGTTAACATATATCCATCAATCACACCGCCCACATTGACGGCCCATCAATCGAATCGTGTGTGCAATGCGCTGGCGCTGCTGCAATGCGTCGCCTCGCATCCTGAGACGCGCACTGCCTTCTTGCAGGCTCAAATACCACTCTATTTGTATCCATTTTTGTCAACCATTTCGAAAACGCGACCATTTGAATATTTACGCCTGACAAGCCTCGGCGTTATTGGTGCCCTGGTAAAGACTGATGAACAGGAAGTGATCACATTTTTGCTCACCACTGAAATTGTGCCACTGTGCCTCACCATTATGGACAGCGGCTCGGAACTGAGCAAAACTGTGGCCACCTTTATCATACAAAAGATATTGCTTGATGAATCGGGTCTATCGTACATATGCCAAACCTACGAACGCTTCTCTCATGTCGCCATAACGCTGGTAAGCGAAACAATTGCACAAATTTGCATTTCCATACATTTACACAGACTACGAGACGCCCTGCTCCCAACTTGCACTTCAACCAGTTCAGCGGCAACGCAAGCAAGCAACGCACTTAACTTGTCCAGTGCCTTTAAAACTGTTGCTTCTGCCTGCTGTTTGGTGTTTGTTATCCGATTGTTATAAAATTTACGCAGCTGATCAACATTGATGAAGCATATATGTGTTCCAAAAATTCAAAAAATTGTGGCCGTGGTAGTTTTTTTTCGATTAGTGGGGGTGCAGTGGGGTGCATCTGAAATTTGTGCTGCGTATGGTATACAGGAACCTGCATACCAAGTTTGGTGTCTCTAGCTCTTATAGTCTCCGAAATCTGTGTTCATACAGACAGACGGACATGATGCTATGGCAGCTTAAAGATATAGTGATCAAATTTTGTCATCATGCATTGATAATTCTCAAAACTCAGAATTGGATAGTCTGGTCGAGTTATCTTGAGAAACAGCATTAACAACCAACCGTTCCTATGGCAGCTATATGTTATAGTGGTCCGACCTGGCCGATTCTGACATATGTACTGCTTGCAGATCTATTTTATAGGGCAACAGAAGTCAACCAGCAAAATTTGGTGATTCTAGATAAAGGGGTGTGGGAGATACAGACTTTGTTCATTTATGAGGGTGGGGGTAGGCGTGGCCAAATTTTGTTAAGTCAGATCAATTGAGAAAGTGATTAGTAATCATTGTGTCAAATTTGGTTACTCAAGCTGTACAACTGTGGAAGATGTGGAGTTTTGGTGTTTGAGGAGGAAGAGGTGGGGAGGGAGATTTTAACACTTTGCCTGTGGTACATATCAACATGTATACTGTGCAAAAAAACTGTGGAAAAAAACTCGAAAAAAGTATATCGCAGTCGGGAGTATCCGACTGCAACGTTTTTACTTGTTTGTTTTAATATAATGAATTAACTCTAATTTTCGGTCTCTGATATGAATACAACGCTCTCTGTTTCGCTCTTTATCTATGAAGGGCAAAATGGTCATCCAGCTGGCTAAGGATCCATGTGCGCGACTGTTAAAGCATGTCGTACGTTGCTATCTGCGCCTCTCCGATAATACACGGTCAGTGTTGCAATGGCGTAATAATTCAAGAGGTAGTGTCATGCGAGTAAGCAGTTTCAGTTGGCATGATTGTTTGCAACATTTTTGTTAATGTCGCTGTCAATTGGTAATAAGTCATAAATGAGAGTGCTGCCACGCTTGACACCACCTAATAAAATTAAAATATGATTATAAACTTAAGCATAGGTATTAACTAATCTCATTCTCTTTCTCTGTCTACGTCATGGTCTTCTCATTGCTTAAATTTGCAGCGCACGAAAAGCACTCGGGCAATGCTTGCCAGATCAGCTGCGTGATGGCACCTTTACACAGTGTCTACAAGATGATAAATCAACCAAGCAATGGCTTCAAATGCTCATTAAGAACTTGGAGAACACACAGCAGGCTGGTTCCGATCCCCGTCAGATAGGCATGTCGCCACTGGGCTCCTAGGAGTTCCCGAACTATTACCCCAACTATTATCCCAACTACAATCCCAACTATAACACCAACTACAACCCTAACTACTACCCCAACTACTATCACCCGCCTACCCACTATCCCCCCTATAGGTATTAAGATTTGTTTAGTTATCAGTTAGCGCATAGCACTGTCCTCAGAGGCGCTAGTTATTTTAGTTATAGAAACATTGTTGATTTGAATGCTCCGTATACTGCGTGCATAACTGATTTATACGTTAATATCTAGCTATACTTCAATATTATGAACTGAAGCTCGAATGGGAAGCTAATTAAAAAATAAACCCTTTCATAAATGTAAAAAATTATCAAATAAGTAAGTTTGCAAAGCATTGCTTTCAACAGCATACGCAATTCGATTAAGTACACAGTGAAATCTAACTAAAATTAAATGTACATATATATATTATAAACTATGAATAATTAAGTAGAAATGTAAAATGATCTACACTTACTATCATTCGGCCTTCGTTCAAATTGTAAAGAAACGACATGTAAGCAATAGTGAGTACGTACTAAGATATGCTAATATCTTAAACAATATACATTATAGGCCTGTTCCATTTTCCACTTTCGGCTTTCACATGTGACAAGATTTTGCGGCATTAATTGGTTTAAATTGATTGGCCAATGATGATAGGATTCAATTAACTATCTAGAACAGTTCATGTATACATTTTGAAATAATTAAGTTGAAATGTAAGTTAAACCGTACTTGCTGCGTTTTTGCCCTCGTTGAAATTGTAAGAATTATTCAAACGATAGCAACGCTTATAAAATAAATAAAAAATTAATATATACATAATACTTACTTTAAATAATTTAGTAGAACTGTAAAATCAAATGTACTTGCTAAATTGTAGCGAGATGATATGCAAATTGTCACGAGTACGCGCTAGTAACTTATAATGTAAATATATGTCTTCATATTTATTTTTAATTCGAAATAATTAAACAGAAATTAAAAATCCACTGTACTCCGTGTTTTCGTACTCGTCCAAATTGGGTCGAAGGATACGCAAAACATAGCGAGTACGCAGCAAGATACTTATCACTAAAAATATAAATGTATACATATTTACTCATTTAAACTTAAGTGGTAGTAAATAAAGTAGAATTGTAAAATCAACTGTACTTGCTTTTTTTATACCCTTGCAGAGGGTATTTTAAATTTGTCATGAAATGTGTAACGCATTGAAGGAGACGTCTCGGAAGAAAAAAATGTGATCAGCATCAACAGCCGAGTCATGTCCGTCTGTTTATATGCGTTTTTCAAGACTTTGTTCTATAGCTAGCTTGATGAAACTTGGCACAGATGCTTTTTCTTATTGCAGGTAGTACATAAAGTTAATTGGCCAGATCGGACCACTATAACATATAGCTGCCATAGGAATGATCGGTTGAAATATTAGTTTTTGTATGAGGAACTTTTGTGTTTTTCAAAATATCTCGACCAAATTAAAATTTCTACACATGTTGACCAAATTTTATCAAAATCGAATCACTATCTCTTATAGCTGCCTTTGTAAGAATCAGTTGAAAAAGGGGGTAAAAATAAGTTTTCTTGTGCAAATCTTTTTTGAAAGGGTATATACATATCTTCGGCAAGCCGAAGACATCATTTTGTTCTTGTTTGAGCTCGGTTAAATTGTAGCGAGACGATATAAAAATATAAACGATAGCGAATAAGTAAAATATACCAAGGTAAAGGTAAAGGTATTTGAAATAATTACGTTTTAATATAAAATCAAATGTACTTGCTGTCTTTTTCCACTCGTCTAAATTGTAGCGAGACGATATGTGACAGATTGCATCTACTAAAGTGGCACAACTCGAAATTTTTTGGCTTTTCAGAAAACATGTTTGAAGTTTTTTAATGAAAATTTGTTTACATTAAAAACAGCATATTCCTTTTACAAAAGCTTTGACGGAAAGCCAAACTATACTCACACCATTATGACCTCAGTACAACTCAGATAAATCGCTTTAATGAATAAAACTAATTTTAAGTTGTGACACTTTAGTAGAATATGTACGATATGTATATCTGAAATATTATAATAAAGTAGAACTGTAAAATCAACTATATTTGTCTTTTCAACCTTTTTTCAGATAGATCTGTTCCTTTTAAAACTACTTCAGACAGAAAAATATTAAGCATCCACCATCCGGAAATCTATTTATTTTTTTTAATGATTTAGCATTTTTGGGTAAATTCACTAAAATGTTAATTACTTTGTTATTTTTTGTTGGGTTTGTTTCAAATCATTTACACAGGTAAAACAAGTAAGAATGCTCTAGTCGTGTGTGCCCGACTACGAGACGCCCTGCTCCCAACTTGCAATTCAACCAGTTCAGCGGCAACGCAAGCAAGCAACGCACTTAACTTGTCCAGTGCCTGTAAAACTGTTGCTTCTGCCTGCTGTTTGGTGTTTGTTATCCGAATTTTATAAAATTTACGCAGCTGATCAACATTGATGAATCATATATGTGTTCCAAAAATCAAAGCTATGTCTTAACAAGTAAGAACGTTGCAGTCGGATGCACCCGACTGCGATATACTCTTTTTTTCGCCTCTTTGCGGAGTCAGTGGGCCTTGACACTTTGTCTGCCTATGGTATATACCAACATGTATACCAAGTTTGGTTGCTCTAGCTTCAAAACTGTGGAAAAAACCTGCGTTCATACGGACAGACGGACAGACGGACATTTCACAAACCCAATATACTCTTTTTTCCTTTTTTTTCAAAAAAGTTAAAAAAAGAGTATAAAAATTGTGGCTGTGGTAGTTTTTTTTCGATTAGTGGGGGTGCGGTGGGGTGCATCTGAAATTTGTGCTGCGTATGGTATACAGGAACCTGTATGCAAAATTTGATGTCTCTAGCTCTTATAGTCTCCGAGATCTGTGTTCACACAGACAGACGGACATGGCTATATCAATTCGGCTGACTGATACAGTCGGAAATGCCTTCTGCCTGTAACATGCATTTGCAGTACTTTATAACTCCATTTTTCCCATTTTTAATGGGACTCGGCTATTGATGCTATGGCAGCTTAAAGATATACTGATCAAATTTTTCAGCATGCATTGATAATTCTAATACTCAGAATTGGATAGTCTGGTCGAGTTATCTTGAGAAACAGCATTTATTTTTATCTATTTTTTTTTTTAATGATTTAGCATTTTTGGGTAAATTCACTAAAATGTTAATTACTTTGTTATTTTTTGTTGGGTTTGTTTCAAATCTGTCCCTATTTGTTCATAAAGCCATACAATAAAAAAAAAAAAATTATATACCATTTTCGATATTTCTTAAAAAATTTTTTTTTTTTTACAATTTTGGTTGCTCTAGCTTCAAAACTGTGAAAAAAAACTGCGTTCATACAGACAGACGAACATTTCACAAACCCAATATATTATTCTTTTTTTTTTTTTTTAATTAAAAAAAGAGTATAAAAATATAACGTGTAAGCTATTAGACATATCCAAAAATAGTAATTTTATTCGGCCTGATGTCCCTTTTTTAATCATGTATTATTTTATATCCGCTTTTTTTTGGTCGTTTTGTCCTGTTAATTTTTTTTTTGCGAGTAGCTGGCACCGCTGCAATATACCCACAATAACGAGTATGCCCAAGCAACAAGTAAATGTCAATGTGGCCTCTGTCGGTTTCCAGTTTCGGCAACATTTTGCGGAATTGAAATTTGCTTAAGGGTAAACATTTCTCTTATAGCTGTTTTCTTGTGAATTGCATTCAATCTCAATGGCAAGTGAATTCAAACCTTGATCAATTAAAAGTGAATTCAGTTCGCAAAATCATATCAGAAATGGGAAAATCACTTTCGCAATGTCTGAGCGAAAATAGAAACTGGCACAGGCCTGTATGTATCGATTGATGCAACATTTAAATTCATTTATTATGGACATATATATTAATGTATATATATAATATTAATTACAACATTACAAATACACATATAATTATATTCAACTGCAAAGGCTGCAAGCACAAAAAAGTAGTAATAGTTCATCACTCGAAAACATTCTTTCATTCAGAAAACACCATTACCAAATGCTAAATAGATGTTTGTAAAACGTTTGTGTTGTGTGAATGTGTTGTGTTGGATTAATGCATATTTATAATACATATACATCGATATTTATTAGGATATTAATGTACATAAATATATGCAATTAATATATATAGGTATATATAAACATTGATCACATCAAAGTTTCATTCTATAACTAATTGATTTTTGTTTTTTGCTCTCTACAAATTCATGGACAATAGCGAGAGTCTGCACAAAAAAAAGCGACAAAGTCAAATTCAATTGTTTTGTCACTAGAAAATCGCTTAAACCAGTATTACTTCAATACATACACATACGCATGTTTGTAAATGTAAGGCCCGATTTCTCATGTACCTGGAAACGTTTATGCTCCAGTTATCTATTTGTTAAAATAAAATGTCGCTTCCTCATGTTCATGTGAACAAAATTTTGGTTGCAATTAGTTGCCAGTAAAGTAAATGGTAATTTTTAAATTACATATATAACATACATATACTAATACAATTATAATTTTTTGTATTTTTGTTTTTTTTTTTTTTACCAACGAAACGTTTTGCAATTGGCAGTATTATTAATTATGTGAGCTGTCAAATCGCTAAAAATGTTGTTTTTATTTCGTTTGCATGAATATGAAAAAACCCAGCCCCATAATATTATAATCAAATGGAAACTGGACTGGCACTGAACATTGTAGCGAGTAGAACAGAGAAAAGCGGGCCTAATTAAACAAGCGTATGTATGTAAATATATATTAAATTAAATATTTTAATTACTGCTGACGTTCAGCAGGACCAGCAATGGCTGAAGCACGTCGCGCTATTTCAGCCTTGTAACTGGCATTCAAAGAAGACGATTGAGATTCAATGATGGGTGCCTGTAGCTGTGGCAAGCAGGACATTTGCTGCAGCAAATCAAAGCCACTGCGCCAAATAAGCAGGTGAGCGCGCAACTTCAATTTATTGCGATTCTTAATCAAATGCTTCTCCATTGCAAATCCTTGGCGTGCGCAGGCAAAGTCACAAGCACGCTGACGCAAAACTGGACAGATGTCGTTGTTACCATCGCCGATATAAAAAACATGATCATAGCGTAAGTTGTAGCGCAAATCCTGCTCGATGACAAAGTGCTCGAGTACGCGTCCCTTGCACAAATTGCTGGCGCTCAGTTTACATTCATTTTGCTGATGATATGGACGCACCAAGAGCTGGCCAATGCTGCTAAATTCCGCCGGATTGGTAAATATGCCTTTGAAGCAGTCGGACAGATTGTGTGCACGTAACCATTCATCGATGAAAATGCTGTTCGAATCGCTAATGATGATTAAATCAAAGTTGAGCTTCTTGTTTAGATGCTTGATGAGACGCACAAATCCTGGCACTTCCGGTATGCAACGTATGGCATCACGTATACGTGATTCTGGAACTTGTTGCACATGTAGTAAACGGAACACCTCCGACATATATTCGGTCCAGCAATCATTCTCCATTAGCTCATTAAGTGCCCGCGAGGTGACCAGCTCCGTGGGCAGCATATCCCGCACCACAGTGTCCGTATTTTGCGACACAATTGTGTGGTCAAAATCGAAGGCTGCCAGGCGACGACGCTGCTGCTTGGCAAGGCCGCCAGTTGGAAAAACGGCTGTCGAAATGGACGACATGTTCCTCTTTCACTTTCTTTTGGCGAGCTTCGTATGCCACTACGGATACGGATGCCCACTGGTGGACTATACCAAGTTGGCGTTGGCTTTTGCTTTTGTATGTATGTACTCTAGATTGCAAGCTTTGCAAAACTTTGACAGTAGCGTTGCCGTTCGTTTTGTTTTTTAGTAACTTCTGGCAAGGCCATCTTGAATGCTTAAGGTGGTGGTCAGTGCTGCCAATTGAGCCATTTTCACGTCAGATCTTGCCATTTTGGAAAGGAAAAACGGCAAACTATTGAATCTAGCAGGTGCCAGTAAGCCTGACTTTTTTCTTAAATAAATTAGCTATTTTTAAGCTAGTTATAGATTTTGGCTTGCATACAAATAAACTTTTCTGTATAAGCAATTTATAATAATATTAACAATGCTTTGACGTTTGAGACATATAATTTTAAACCTTTTGGAAAACGTAAACTGATGCCGATACGATACTTTTTTTGTGTTTTCTTCCAAACAAGTTGAAATTATTAGAAAATACATAACTGAATTATTTTTTATGAATGGATGAACTTATTTATTTATTTTACAAATAATTTTAAATTCTGGTTTGAGTTTTGCCAATAATAAGAAAGATTATGGATATTTCCTGTTTGTTTTGGAATAGAATGGATATAAGAACTATAAGTTCAAAACTTGCCAACATAATTATTTACATTAATTTATAATAATTGTATTTATATTGTATGAATACAAATAAAGTTAAGTAGTTAATATTGATCAGATTTCTCTTATTCTCAAAGAACAAAATTAAATTTGATATATAAAAATGTATGGGCCATTTAAATTAGCAAATTTTAGGTAAGGTTAGCCATTTGTAGCTATTTTGAATTTTTGTTATTATTTAATCACTATTTCATTGCGTACATGTTTGCAAATGCACTGTAAACCTTTTATTTAATTATTTATTAATTGTTGTTACTTTACACTACTTATATCTGTCGTACAAGATGAAAAATCAAGTGGTTCATGAATCCACTTTCCAACACAATAATTCATCAAATCGCAAACTTCTATCGATGTGACAAATTCTACACCAATGAAATTTTATGTAGTGTCAGTAAATGTACAACTAAAAACTCAACGTACATTTATTTCGAATCATAAAATATACAAAATAATTTTAAAACATTAAGGAATAGAATAACATTTTTTTAAATTCTGTTCTGTTGTTTACAAAAATGAAATGGAATTTTTTTTTATATGGAGTTTTTCATTTCGCGAGCATTCCATTTGAAGTCTACAGACGCCTTTATACGAAAATTACAATTTACTTTTCAAATCGTAAGCTTAATATGACCGAAATTCAAATCACAAACGATTTGCGGTTACCGGAGCGGATTTTCTTGCGATACAAAAAGTAAAGCGCAAACCTTATGCGATTGTAATTACCGGAGCGTTGTTAAATATTTAAATGCTGTTGGATGTTATCGATACACAAATTCGATTCAATTAAACTTGTTAAATAATTCATGAAAATAGAATATATGATAATCTGAAAAATTTAATTTCTATCAAAATTGATAATTGAAAATAATTTAATTCTGTTTGAAAATATATACTACATTCAACTATTAATACGAGAGTTATAAGAATTCTTAGTCGTATACCAAATGGTTATTAACTTTATGTTTTCTATAATAGGCTGCATTTCCATTTGTTTCAGAGTACAAGTTTACAAAAAATATTGACTAAATAAATGAACAAACGTCGCACCGGCTCGCATACCAAAAAAAAAAAGAAACAGAAATATCGTAAAAGTAATTCGAAACAACGGGATATCGATGTATCGATATAATATGAGCATCCCTACATTTTCATTTCCATTTTGTCGTGACGAGTACGGTAGTGCTATATTCCAAGCGAAAAAGAAAAAACACTGGCAGACAGCGAGCAGGGTATACATTTAGTAATGAATTGTTGAAATGATAGATGCGCGCCGAATCAATAAGAGTATGTTAATCGAGCAGTTAACCAGTTAACAATTACCGATATTTTTTTATAACAAAATTTATGCGTCGTCTGCTGCTCAAATCGTTAAAAAGTGCGTGGAAAAGTGTACGAAACCAATACACGAAAAGTGGGACAACCGAGCGCTACGCTTGTGGATGTGTGTGTGTGTGTTGTCTGTGTGTGCGAGAGTGTGTGTGTATGTTGTTTGTGTGTGTGTGCGAGACGAATAATTTGTACCGATTACAGTCTCCAAGTAATGTGTACGACAATGTTTTCTTGGATATATTAAAAAATAATACACAAAGAAGTGCAACGAAATGTTTACAAAGTGTGCAAATAAAAACAAAACATGTTTCATATTTTAACACACCGACAAAGACACGCGCACACCATTATACACGCGAATTGCATGCAAAGAGAAGGCGCTCTCAACTTCTACTCCATCTTCTTTTGTCTGACGTTTTGCCGCATGGTGAGTTTATTGCCTCTGCCTGCCTGCTGTTGTTGTTGGCTCACTTTTCGGCGTCTTTTACTTAGTCGTAGCGTTTTATTTTTTTTTTTCTGCATTGCTATAGACGCGTAGTGCGTGCATTTGTTGTTGCCTTTATCGCTGTTCATTTTGTTGTTGAACGGCCGCAATGCAAAATGCTTATACATATATTTAATATACATGCATGCATGTATATATGCATGTATTTATTTTTTTCTCCATGCAGCGGCACGGGCTATTGCTTTCATGTTGCTGTATAGGTGTGTTTGTGTGTGTGTATGTGCTGTGGTGAATTTCAGCCTCGGGCCCGTGGTGAATTTGGCAGTGTTGCCAACACAAACGGCAGATCGCAGTTGCTGTGTTGTTGTTGTTGTTGTGGTTGCTGTAGTGCGTACCAATGTGGCGCGGTTTTCTCAATTTCTGCTGCCTCCTGACGGACAGCTGTGTGCCGCGCATGTTTGCACTCTTACGCAGCATATTATAAACGTTGTTGTTGCTTTTTGCAGGCTTCCATTGCCATTGCCATTGCCTTCCCTTTCTGTTTACGCGGCTATTCGTATACCCAATTCTAAAAAATAGGCAAAAACAACAACAAAAAGCCACAAATAACAAATACTTTGCCTTTACTTTGCCGGTGATTCGTGTTTGTAAGGGCTTTTCAGTTGAAAGCTTAAGCTACTGTTACTTTTATTATTAACTGGAGTTAACAGAAAGTGTAATAGGCAAAAACGAAATCGAAATTGAAAACAAAACAATGCAAAACGCACACACTTGCATTGCATATATGTGCATACATACAAACATGTATAGTTAATGAGCATATGTGCCTGTGAACCCATATGTAAAGTAAAAATTGTTATTTTAGTCTTTTGAGCGCTTCCTTTTTGCTTTTAATTTTTTTTTTTAAATACAGACGGAGAGAGAGAGAGTGTGAGTTTGAAAATACCGATATTTAATTTTAAATGCTTTTATGGATAATTGAAATCCTTGTCAACAATTTTGGAGCTTTTCGTTTTTGTTTTGTTCTTCGTGTGTGTGTGTGTGCGTGTGTGTGTGTGTGTGTGGGTGGGTGTGTGTGTGAGCCGTTCTGAGCGTATTCTGAGTGCGTGTTCCTTTTGGCAGCTTCTTTTTGCCCTCGCAAATTATCCCCTTCACCTCCACCACCTCCTGCTCCCCAAACAGCTCTCGTCGAGAATTTGTACTATTGTTATATTAGATTGTAACTATATCTGATTTGATGTATCTTTTAGCAATTAGGCCTCGTCAGAATCATCATCATCGTTGACTGCGCCGTCGACGTCCTGTTCTAGACGCAACAATTTATCCAACTGGTTGCGAGTAAAGCTGAGTATCGGTTTGTGTCCATCAATCAGCTCAGGGTCATAATAAAAAATATGCTTATCCGATTCGATATTGAATGTGGGCTTAATATCAGTATCAGAGTTAGCATCAGTATCATTATCACTGTAGCTATCTCTGAGCCCTGTTTGACTGATGGACTCGGCTGATGTTGATGTTAATGTCTCTTCCAAGTGGCAATCAGTGCTGAAACTGGAAATTGAACGCTTCTGCTCAATCACCAGTTTATCTTCATCGGCCAGTTCACTGCAGATGACACGCAGTAGCAGCCAAGCGCCGGCCAAGGCCATCATGAAATGTTCCATGATCCCAAAGCGACTCATTTCAGCTGTAGCTGGCAACAGTATTAGATTAGTTCCTGGTATACGAACACCCGCCGCCAAAGAACGCAATAGACTCATCTGATCTCGCATAGGATGCCAAAAAGGCGCAAGCAGCGACAGCAGCAGCATAAATATAATTTATAATTTTTGAAATTTATGTTATTGTTGTTTTTTTTGTCTTTGTTTGAAATTGTGTGTAGGTACTGCAAGAAAATAACTGAATCTTTGAATTTTTATCCATGACTAAGCGAAATCTCCAGTTGACAAATGCCTACTCAGCTCTAAATATAAATTTTGTACTATTTTATACTTCTACTTTTATGCATAGCTTAACATGAAGAGAGAGATTTGGAAATTGGTGGGATTTTGGGCATTAAGTTTTCTCATGTTCATGGGCGACAAAAGTATCGAAAAGTCAAGAGTTTATTAATACTGTTTTGTCAGTTGATAACAACTGATGTCATTTACAAGGTGGCAACACTGAATGATTGATGTCCATGGTTTTTTAAAAAGCAATGAGGATGAAAACTAGAAACAACGTTGTAAACAACCAAATTGTATAAAAAACACATAGATATGCTCATACGAGCGATTTACATCAACATTTGCTTTTATACGGAGTTAAATCCTGCAACTTGTAGAGCTTACAGGAATTGTTTATGTTTTGTTGTCATACTGTTCAAAGTTAAATATTATAATATTATAACATTATAAATATTAGTGATGTAAAAACACGCTGATGAATCTTCTAATTAGGGTGGGCACGTAACCCTCGCAGCGTCGCAACTTGTCACATATGTGGGCAGGCAGCTGTTTTTACTCCCTGTTCCCATTCAAAATGGGAAAAAGTGAGTTATAAAGTACTGCAAATGTGTGTAACAGACAGAAGGAGGCATTTCCGACTATATAAACTATATATATTCTTGATCAGGATCAACAGCCGAGACGAACTAGCCATGTCCGTCTGTCTGTCCGTCTGTCTATCTGTATGAACGCGTCGATCTCAGAGACTATAAGAGCTAGAGACACCAAACTTGGCATGCAGGTTCCTGTATACCCTACGCAGATCAAGTTTATTTCAAATTTCGGATGCACCCCCTGCACCCCTGCAAATCAAATTCAACACGATCGGATAAATAGCACCAAAGTTATGGAAGAACTTATTTCCCCTGTCTCAGCAGGCAGAAACAACAGTTTGACATGCACTGTGCACGTTGAGTACGCTGCTTGCTTGTATTGCCACTGAACTGCTTGAAATGCAAGTTGGGAGCAGGGAGTCTCGTAGTCGGGCACACTCGACTAGAGTATTCTTACTTGTTTTGTTTTACTTTTGACGGACAGAAAGACGAACTTGCTCACATCGACTCGGCTGCTGATGCTGATCATAAGTATATATACTCCATGGGGTCGGAGACGTCTTCCTCAAAGCGTTACATATTTTATGAAATAATTATAATACTCTTAGGTGAACACTCTAAATGTTTATTCTAGGAACATCACATATATTTTATATCTGTTGTCGTTTTAAGTTACCAAAAGAGACTCTTGGGTAATTTTTCTTAGTCAGTTGGATTGTCTTAGGAGTATGCTTTTCAATGGTTTCTTATAATTTTTTGTTGAATTAAAAAAGTAGTAATTGAGTCTGTGAAATTTGCGGCTGTCTGCCTGTCCGTCCGTGTGATATATACTAGAGATTTAAATAATTATGGATTAGTTCGATTATCGAAAACATTGATTAAAACGATTAATCGATGGGCTTTTACAGCCCTAGTATATACAATTCGCAGACAAAGTGTGAAGATCGTAGTCGGCAAATGAGAACAGACCTGATTGTTTCGAATGTTTTAATTCTAATGATTGAATAAGTAACTTCGCAAGTTTTACAGTGCTATATTTTACTTTTTAGTGTTATCCGATAGCTACTTAAAAATCACAATTTAAAACAAGTAAGGAGTTGTAGTCGGATACTCCGACAGATAAAAAATATCAGTAGCCCTTTTGACATATTTGGTTACTCTACCTGTAAAACTATGGAAGATATAGATTTTTGCTGTTTGAGGGGTAACGGGTGGAGGGAGGATCTTGACACTTTGTCTATGGTATATATCAACATATATGGGCAAGTCCGAGAAACAGTTCACCAAAAACCCGAAATTCGTACGAATTTAACGTTCGAATCGCACAATTTGCCTTTATATTATTCATATAACCATTCACAAACATAAAATTGGCTCTATTAAATCTGATTAAAAAATAATATAAATTGTTTTGTTAAAACAAATAAAATTTTCTTTTGTTTTTATGCAACTGTATGAATCATCACGTAGCGTGTGCCACAAAGGGTTCACGCCTTTTGCTAAAAAACGACAAAATATGTTGGATGTTAACAAGTTAGTTTAGAATTCTCTTGTATTCGTCTTTCTTTTAGGTAATAGATTTTGGGTGTTTATTATGCAAAGTTCGGTAAAAATTACAACTACACACTTCAAACTGGAACGTTACTTCTACTTTTTGTATCGTGCGTCACAAAACTGTGTGATCAATTATTTCTTAAAAAAACCTGTTAACAAATTATGTTTTATGCCATTCCAAAGTACAAATTATATCCTATTAAAGACAATGTATGAGTTGAAGGTATCTTTTTTGAAAGACAAAAAACCCTGCATATTTTCCACCGAAAATGCTTACGAATGGAGCGTTCGTCACGCAGGATTTGCCCATATACCAAGTTTGGTTGCTTTATCTTCAAAACTGTAGAAAAAATGGTCGGACGGACATTTCACAAACCAAATATACAAGAAAACAAGAAAGAAATGTTATCTTAGGCGTGCCGAAGATATATACCCTTGCAGAAAAGATTTGCATAAGAAAACTTATTTTTCAACCGATCGTTCCTATGACAGATTTAAGATATAGTGGTCCGATTTCGATGAAATTTTACCAACATATGTGGATAGTGTTTAAACTAAGACATAGTGAGTTTGGTTGAGTTATTTTGAAAAACAAAAAAAGTTTTTCATACAAAAACTTATTTTTCAACCGATCTATCGCATTCGTGTTTATCAAAATTTTATTCTATGAGCATTTTTTCTTTCAAGTTTCATAATTTTCGTTTATAGTATATATAATGTGTAAAAATATTACAAAATAATAATATTCAAGAAACTTAATATAACAAAAATTTATTTTTTAATTTTTTTGGCCTGGAAAAAATAATAGAAACGGCAAGCTTAAAGCTAAGAATAACAATTTTTAAGCTTCAATGGCTTGTAGATTTACTTTTAATTTAATATTTGGTTGTGGAACCTTGATTTTTAATCACTTCGGCACACCGACCACCCATGGTCCACCAGTTTGGCGCAAATTGATGAATCAATTGAGTACCATTCGGATTCGACTTTTTCCCATAAATCAATCTTATCAATCTTTGGGCTTATAGCCACCAATCCTTTTCTTTAAGATCCCCCAGAGGTGCTCTATGGGATTTAGGACCGGTGACTGCGAAGGCCATTCCATCAAGGGAACTTTGTTGTCAAGGAACCATTTCTTAGCCAGCTTTGAAGAATGCTTTGGATTATTATCATTCTGGAACTCCCACTTTAATGGCATTTCCTCTTATGCATAAGGAAGCATTATACTGTCGAGTATACTGACATAGTGGGGAGCACACATTTTTTCCTCTATCCAATGTATTGGAGCAACCCTGCTTAACAGTTTTAATTGTGTACTTTGGGTCGTGGGCAGTATTCTTAGGACGCCTAACATGAGGTCTCCCATCATTTCCAAACAAATTGATCTTTGTTTGTCAAAAAATAAAATTGGATGCACCCGACTGCGATATACTCTTTTTTAGCCTCTTTGCGGAGTCAGAAGCGGACGTGGCAATTGTATTTTTGCTTAAATTTTTCAAGTTTTGTCATGAAATTAAATTTGGTTGGGCCCGTTCTACAGGTTTGCTAGAAACAAACTTTGGTCGATTGCAAGGGCGGGGGTGGGCGTGTCAAAATTATTGGCACTTTGAAAGTGGTATATACCAACATGTATACCAAGTTTGGTTGCTGTAGCTTCAAAACTGTGGAAAAAAACTGCGTTCATACAGACAGACGAATGGATAGACGGACATTTCACAAACACAATGTACTCTTTTTTCCTTTTTTTTTTTTTTTTTAGAGAGCTAAACAAAATATTAAGATTTTCTTCGATTTTGTTCACGTTCAATGTTTACGACTATTCCATCATACGTAGTATGTACTATACATATTAGAGGCGGCATAACATAGATGTCAACATCGATTATATCGATAGTTTTATATTCTTTTGACTATCGATGTTTTGTTCGATGTATCGATAGCGACATTTGCTTCACTTTTTTTTACAAAGAAAAATGGTTCTCGAGCGAATTGTTTAGTTTAATTAGATATATTAACTATTTTCTAAAAAAAAAAATACGAGCTTTATAGTTTTTGCCTCTTTAACTGAATTTTTATTTATATTATTTTTGTGTTGATTTAAAAAAACAATAATTGTCAAATAGGCAAATATGAAATCCAGCTTTTTCTTAGGTATTTCATAATATAAAATAATTTATTATTACTATTATTTTTAACATAATATTGTTAATATACCATATATTAACAAATAATTCGCGAGTACAATCAAAATTTTCGAATTTGAATTCGAATTCAAAAGACATAAAATAAATTCGGGTTGTAAAAAAAAATCTTATTCAACAGAATCCTTTCTGTTGAACATTTTTCCGGTTCCGGTTCGGGTTGAGGATCAGGTTCTGGGACAGAATATCCTAAAGAGCTGGTTGCAGCGTTGGGTTATATATAATTAAAATGTATATGCATATATATATTTATATTCTTATCTGATCAAATTGTCATTGTTTTGTTGTTATTATTTTAGGCAGAAGCAACCGCAACATCTGGTGTGGATAAAGGGAAAAGCAATGAATGATTTACGCCAGCAGCAGGTACAGGTAGCAGCAACATCTTCTTCAGTTAACCTGGCAGCAACGCAACTCTGCTCCAATAGCTCTAGCTCCAACTCAAATAACAGCAACAGTTCCAGCTGCAGCGCCAGCGTTAGTCCACGTTCCACTTCCACTTCCAGCTCCAATTCGAATTCGAGTTCCAATTCGAGTTCTAGCGTCGGTTCGACGTGTAAGGCAGCCATAACGACGACGACAGCAACAATTGGCAGCCAGCAAAAGCAGGAAGAAGAGGAGCAGCAAGTAGTAAGCTCCACATCATCGCCGGCTCAGCGACAGCAGCAGCAGCCACAACAACAACAATTGAATGTGTCGCCAGCAACAGCAACGGAGGGCCACCAACACCACCAACAACACCAGCAGCAGCGGCAGCAACACCAGCGGCAGCAGCAGCAGCTGGTGGGTCAAATAACCAGCACCACAGCATCGCCGCCGCAGCATAGACTGTGCGACGATGCGCAGCTGCCAAATAGCAACAGCATCATCAGCAGCAGCAGCAACAGCACTGAATCAACTGCAGCAACAACAACGGCAGCAGCAACAACAACAACAGCAATGGTCGCCACAGCACTAGATGTCAATGGCGAGGAGAACAACAGCAACAATAGCAGCACCGGCGGCGGCAGCAGCAGCAGCAACAACAGCAGCAGCAATAGCCACAACAGTAGCAATAGCAACAACAGCAGCAGCAGCAGCAGTCATAAAATTGTACTAAAGCTATCTAAACACGGCAACAACACAACAGAATCTCTAACGGTTAACGATGAACGACGAGTTGAGCCGCTGCGCATACAGTTGGCCACACAAACGCCAACGTCATCGCAGGCTCAAATCCAGGCTAATCAGTGTATTGTGCCCAAGATAACGATTAGACCTATTAAGCCGCTCGATGTTGCTATCAATTCGGATGCTTCATCTAGCTGTTCATCATCGTCGTGCGCCGATGAGGAGCAGCTGCCGCATATTGTGCCAAAGTTAACAATACGAGCGGCCAACGAAGAGCGTGTGAGCAGTGTGGTGCCCAAACTAATAATCAAGATGCCCGATGGAACTGGAGGAGGATCAGGATCAGAAGCTAACAATTTTAATAGCCCCTTAAAGTCTGGAGGAGCTGGTGTTGGTTCATTGCCAAAACTTACAATCAAGACCACCAAATTGGATGGTGGAAATGAGTTGCAGCTTATCAGCTGCAGCCTATCACCAGCGTCAGCATCTAGCTCATCCGCATGCTCATCCGCATCATCGGGCTCATCAGGGGGTTGCTCAGATCAGCCAGCGATGCCCACAGTGCCCAAGTTGATGATTAAAACGACGCACGCCGGTAGCAGTTGCATAAGCAGCGCAGAGCAACCGCAAGCACAACAACAACAAATACCAAAGCTAACCATCAAAACAGCTGGTGGACCGGAGCAACTGCAGCAATTGCAACAGCACACGGTCATAATGACGCATGATGCTAAAAATTCGCAGTGCATACCCAAGCTGACTATTAAGACCAAGTCTATTGAGCTGGAAGATGAGCTGCAGCAGCTAGAGCAGGTGCAGCAACAACAACAACAACTATTGGTGCCCAAACTGACTATCAAAACGAACAATTGCATTGAACAACAACAACAGCAGCAGCAACAACAACCGCTGCTTAAGCTAACCATTAAAAACCTATTGTCACCCAAGCACAAAGTGCGCGCAGTGCTCGAGGAGAAGCTTATGACTTCCAGGCTGACACTAACTAATGGCGGCGAGTCTAGTAGCAGTAACAGCAACAACAGCCAGCAAGAGTTTTGTGGTTTCGTAAATGCAACAAAAGCAACAACTGTTGCTGCTGCTGCTGCTCTTGATAATGATGATGAGCCTGAAACGGATGAGCTGCGTCGCAATTCCGATGATATGGATATTGATGATGCGCTCTCCAAGGAGCACGATCCCAAAATATTTCACAATTTGCCACCAGCAGCAACAGACGCAGCAACAGCCGCAGCAACAGCCGCAGCAGCAGCAACAGCGAGCACCAATGGCTTTGAAAGAAATTTAAAAAGCGTTGTACATCAGCAGCAGCAACAACATAATATTGTTGATATGGTTGATTTGACATCATCGCCATCACCAGGTTCCTCGCCAGCGCATGTTGCCAGCAACAACAGCAATTATGCAACAACAACAACAGCATCAAATCGCTGCTTATCGCCACAAAATCGTTTGCTTGAATGTCTGCGCATGCAAGTTGTAATGCAAGCCAAAGCCCGTGCTGCTGAAGGTGCAACAGCAACATCAAAAGTTGCAACTGGCAACAGCAACAACAACAGCAGTAATCCCGCCTCACCCAACTCCTCCTCTTCCAAAATACTGCTCAGCCAGCTAACAGCGCCGCCTAAGAGCTTTAGCAGCAATAATTCAATAGCTGCCTCCAAATATCCACAACTAACTGAACGCCTAATGGCTAATGGTGCTGATGACAAAGAGGCAGCTGCAGTAGCTGCTGCTGCGTCTACTAATCAATCCATTATCGATTCCATTGAGATTTTGGACACGCCTGAGGGCAGTCCACAGTTGACGCCCTTTATGGAAAGTGCCTACGAGCCGGAGACGACGCCGCCATCGTTGCCACCGCTCACCAATCATGTGAACCATATAAATCTGAATCTGAGAGAAGACAATCAGCAACATCAGCAGCAGCTTCAGCATAACAACAATGAAAATCATTTGAAGCGACAGCAGCTCCAACTCCAACCAGTTCCAAATGCAGAATCTCCCAGTGGTGTAAGTAACTAAAAGTTACCAACTATAAATTAGAAGCATTCATTTTTCACTATACTGATTTTTATACCCTTACACAGGGTATTATGATTTTGTCATGAAATGTGTAAAGCATTGCAGGAGACTTGTCAGAAGAAAATGGATTATATATTCCTGATCAGGATCATCAGCCGAGTCATGTTGGTCATTTACGTCTGTCCGTTTGTTAATATGGGCTTGTCAGCACTTTTCTTCGCCGTATCTTTTCCAAAAGAAGTGATATTAAACAAAAAAAAACAGCAAATAAAAACTATTTGGAATGAAAAGTAATTGCAAATGAAAACATGTCTGATTATATAAAATCAGTTGTTGGTTCTTCCAAAAATATTATACTTGTATAATTTGTAGTCCCATTTCCAACAAGCTGTGAGCTTACTTTTATCGATTATTCAAAGGTTTCAGATTTAAAGCAACAACCAACAAACTTGCAATCTATTTTGTCACAAACTTAATATAAATTATATATATTTATTTTGTTTATTTAAAACAATAAATATCAAGGTTTTTTAAAAGTCTCAAGTCAAAAAGAAATAAGATATCGAAGTTTCTTAGTTTTATTAGCAAAAAATATTAATACTTGCCAAGTGAAATAAAAATAAGTAAGAATGCTCTAGTCAAGTGTGCCCGACTACGGGACTTCCTGCATCCAACTTGCACGTCAAGTAGTTCAGCGGCAACGCAAGCAAGCAGCGCACTTAATTTGTCCAGTGCATGTAAAACTGTTGCTTTTGCCTGCTGAGACGGGGGAAATAGATTTTTCAATAACTTTAGTTCTTGTTATCCGATCGTTTTGAAATTTAAGTGGCTGATCAACTTTGATAAAACATGTATGTATGTATGTTTACCAAAAATAAAAGCTGTCTTTAAAATTGTGGCTGTGGGAGCTTTTTTTTTTTTTTGGAATTTGCTGTCTTGCTTAATGGCGTATCCGAAATTTGAAATAACCGATCTGCGTATGGTATACAGGAATCTGCAAGCCAAGTTTGACAGACGGATATGGCTAGATCGGCTCGGCTGTTGATGCTGATCAAGAATATATACATATACTTTGTATAGTCGGAAATGCCTCCTTCTGCTTGTTACATACATTTGCATTGACAATTGGCGTCTTCATGTTGGCTTGTGCGCCGTCGCACAGTTTCTCGTTCGCTTTTTTCGTTCGTTCGTTTTTTGAAAAAAAAAAAAAGAAAAGAAAAAAGAGTATATTGGGTTTTTGAAATGTCCGTCCGTCCGTCCGTCCATATGAAAGCAGTTTTTTTATACATTTTGGTATATACCATAGGCAGACAAAGTGTCTAGATCGACAGTTTCTCGTATATTTTTCTGAAAAAACTGTCGAGAACGGCACTCGAGAAAGTATCGAAAAGCATATTGTGTCGTTCAGTTTGTGGCAGCCAGATACAAATTCTCGATAGTCGTTTTTGAATACGTTCTCGTCACAAAATAGATTGCGAACGCACTCGAGAAACTGTCGTGTAGGTGTCGAGAACGGATCCGTTTCCCAACAGTTTTTCTATCGAGTAAGGGTGGAGATTGATATCGAAAACGGATGCGTTCTCGACATTCGAAAATCATGTTTTGTTTCATTCCATTTCGTTCCCCTTAGTAACAATTAATTTTAATAGTTTTTTATTTATATTTAATAAATAACGTTAAAAATATTTAAAATTAAAAAATTATGTTAGACAAAATAATGGATCCCTTGGCAATCATGAGATTTGAGTGAATGCGCTGTTGCTCTATCTAGTCCATGGTGCACATAACTCCATCGAAAAAGACCTCAGTACAATCTTTAGAAGTGAATGCGAACTAATTCCTGCAGCATTACGCATACTCTCCATTCCCTCTTCCAAAAAGCGCAGGATAGATTGTGACCTGCCTGTTTGAGTCGTTTAGGGACATTTGAAGCGTGCCATGCTGATGTCAAACATAAAGCTTTGAATTTACGTGTGTATATCACGTTGGCTTGGCGCTGTATTGAAATGTTGTAGCCGTCAAAGAAGTTGGAAATAGGTGGCCTGTGGCCGCACTTAAGGAATAAAAAATAATTAGATACAATTCAGATCCGTGCAGTTTGGAACTTACCTTCTGGTATTATTGTGTGCAGACGATAAAATTGTCAATGATGGAACCCAATGGCGCGGCATTGGCAAAGAGAAGTATTTGCTTGATTACAGTGAGAACAATGATGGTCCCACTCGATGTAATAACGCAGCCTGATGTTCACAAAGAAATGCCGCACGGATTCCGAACGCCAAATATGTTTTTATTTAATAAAAACTAATTTTGCACTCAGCTTGGGTATGTTGGAGCTGACCAAGGAATTCCACTTATTTGTTGAGGATAACAATTTTTTAAGCGATTGTCATTGAACCGACTGTTAAGACTTTTAAAATTTTGTTCATATTAAACAATAGATGGAGTGTTTTTACTTGTGTGGCGTTTCACTGGCTCTCTCTAGATTTCAAAAAAGCAAGTTGAGAATAAAAAGTTGACAAGTTGTCATTTAACACACATTTAACTGACATTTCTCTTGCATTTCTCGTTTATATTATTTTAACAGTTAATGTTACCAAACGAGAAAAAAGGACGTACGAGAAAAACGTCTGTTACCGCCGAGTGGGTACGTTTAAAAAATAAAAAAATGTTTAAACTAATTGTTTCTAATTTTTCAATCAAAATCGTTCAGTTTATGGTGAAAAAACAAAATTTGCGTTTGATCGTTAATAAACGGCTTTTTCTGTGCCACGTCTAGTTTTATTTTTTTTAGTATCAAGAGTATTCAGTAAAAATTTAAAATTGATTGATATCTGTAATGGTTTAAGACGCTAAATTTCGTTTTTACTTTATGTTTCGTTCAGTGTATTGATCTTTTGGGGTAGCTGACAAGTGAGTTACGACCCCAGCAGCTATGTTTGTTGCAGATTTTGTTGTAGCTCGCCGGCGAAAATTGGTTGCCCACCACTGATCTATGTATATGAAAATTCAATAAGCATTGCATACAAATTTTTCCAATTTACGCTGTTGGGTAGAAAACTGAGAATATGATTTTATAGAGGGCGTAGCACCGCACGCCGGAAAATGCTAGTAATTATATATAATCATAATACTTATAATAATTATAATAATTAATTATAATAATTATAATAATTATAATAATTATAATAATTATAATAATTATAATAATTATAATAATTATAATAATTATAATAATTATAATAATTATAATAATTATAATAATTATAATAATTATAATAATTATAATAATTATAGTAATTATAATAATTATAATAATTATAATAATTATAATAATTATAATAATTATAATAATTATAATAATTATAATAATTATAATAATTATAATAATTATAATAATTATAATAATTATAATAATTATAATAATTATAATAATTATAATAATTATAATAATTATAATAATTATAATAATTATAATAATTATAATAATTATAATAATTATAATAATTATAATAATTATAATAATTATAATAATTATAATAATTATAATAATTATAATAATAATTATAATAATTACAATAATTATAATAATAATTATACAAATAATTATAATGACGATAATGTTAATATATGGATATTTGGTGATATTTGCAGTTGCCGCCTAGTAAACAGCGGCGCCTGGACAATAATGAAAATGATCAGCAGACGCACAATTACAGCAGTGAAAAAGCAACAGTTACAGCAGCAACTGCAGCATATCAGCATCATCAACTGCAGCTGCAACTGCAACAGCAGCAACAACCAACGCATCGCAGTCGCAAACAGAAACATGAGCGCATACTCAACACAGAGCTGGAGGAACCACAACAAGCTCAGTTGCCACATATGGAACATGCGCTCAGCAATGGTACACTGATGATGGCCGAGGAGCGACTGGCAGCAGGCCGTGAGCAACTTCCGCTAAATGTTGCAGCAACGGGCGTACCAGTGGCCAGCACACCATCTACGGTCAAGCGACGTGGACGACCTAAGCGAATTCCAAACGATGCGACGCCAGCAACACTAGCAACAGCAATACCAACGTCAGCAGCAGCAGCTGCGTTTCTAGATGCAACAGCGGACAGTGCGGTCAAATCGCGACGGGTGCAATTGCTGCGCAAGCGTCTGGCCATTGATATGGTCAGCGCGGAGCAGCCAGCGCATTTGCCAGCACAGATGTTACCAACAATGGCTGCCCTGGCCGCGCATAATCATAATAATATGGATGAGGAAGCGAAGCAAATTTTGGCAGCAATGACAACGCCAAAACACAATGATCATCGACAATTGCGTGCCACACGGCGCAGCACAGCAACAACACCAGCAACACCCACAGCAGCATCACCCGCTAAAGCAACGAGGAAGCGTCAAAGCAAAGCAGCAGCTGCTGCTACTGTTGCTGGTGATGTGATAATGCCAAGATTTGGTACTGGTATCAGAATGGGAACGGAAATGGAAATAGAAACGACGCCCAGGGAGACAAATAACAATAGCAATAATAACAATAGCATGTCCTATGCGTTGGCAGCACATATTGATTTAACCATGTGCTCATCCTCCTCATCTACCAGCAATGGCAGCGCAACAACAACAACAGCATTGACAACAGCAACTGCAACATCCGCAGCAGCATCAGCTATTCTTGGCGGCAGCACTTGCTCCATGTTGCCACCTACAACAATATTATCGTCATCGGATCCGCTACCTGATGTCATATTTCAGCCTAATGATTTCTCCTCAATTATGGCAACACAGCAGCTTCGCTCGCCCCATCCCAACAACAACAGCTCCAGCATCAGCGGCGGTAGCCAGCATGACTCCCAGGACGAGGACAACTACAGCGCTCCAGATCATTCAGGCGGTAAGCACAGACACATACCATTAACAAAAACAGAACTCAACTTAATATACACCACATGTAGATGATGAATTTTCAGCACAGGGCAACATTTTGGGCAATTTTGGCGGCGGCAGTGCGGTGGTGCCTACAACTCCAACGCGTGGACGCGGTCGTGGTCGTGTCTCTAGAGGTGGCGGTGGTTCCGCTCTTGGTGGTTCCGCGCGCAACAGCAGCGGGCCAAGTCGCAATAACACAGCAAATGCTGCACAGCCGCGTGTACCGCGGATGAGTCGCGGCGCCAGTGCCGTTGCCAAGGCCATTGCGCAGAGTCGACCACGTTGCATTGGCGGACTCAAACATCAGCCTGATCCGGATCGTCTAAAGGGTCTATTTAGTCCGGTAAGTGTGTGCAACAAGTGCATCAGCAACAAAGCTCAATATGATGGTATGATATGCCAACAAAAATATCGATATCCGTACTATTATACCCTTGCAGTGCAGTATTACAATTTAACCAGGTCTTTTCGATCCCATAAAGTATATTCATATATATCCATCTGTCTTTTTACACTCTTTTTTTAATTTTTTTGAAAAAAGAGTATATTGCGTTTGTGAAATGTCCGTCTGTCTGTCCGTCCGTCTGTATGAACGCAGGTTTTTTCCACAGTTTTGAAGCTAGAGCAACCAAACTTGGTATACATGTTGGTATATACCATAGGCAGACAAAGTGTCAAGATCTCCCCCCGCACCCCCACCCCTTCCCCCACAAATATTATTTAAGTTTAGTCCAATTTTATACATGCTGACCAAATGTCATCAGACTATATATAAAAGTATATAAGAGTATATAGTAAGAATGCTCTAGTCGAGTGTGCCCGACTACGAGACTCCCTATTGCATTTCAAGCAGTTCAGCGGCAATGTAAGCAAGCAGCGCACTTAACTTTTCCAGTGCCTGTCAAATTTTTGATTCTGCCTGAGATGGGGAAAATATATTCGTCAATAACATTGGTGTTTATTATCCGATCGCAACAAAATTTACTTAACTGATTAACATTGATAAAAGCTATATGTTTACAAAAAATCAAAGCTAAATCTTTTAAATTGTGACTGTGGAAGGTTTTTTTCGATTTGCGGGGTTGCGGGAGGTGCATCTGAAATTCGTAATAAACTTGATCTGCGTGTACGCACACGAGGGAAATTGTGATAAAGTTCACAGATTTGGAATTGCGGGGTAAAATGTTAGTGAATTTATAATAACTGTATTTATATTGTATAAAAACAAATTAAGTTAAGTAGTTAATATTGATCAAATGTCTATTATTCTCGAAGAACAACCTTAAATATGCTTTAAAAATGTATCGGGCATTTAAATAGGTTACTTTTAGGTATCCTATCCTACAGGATAGTATAGGATCGCTATATAACATAATGAATGTATTACTAAAGATTACGCTTTGCGCATGTCTGTTAATATATTCTGTTAGAAAAACGTACCGTCAATCTAGAAAAAAATATTCAATTTTATCATAGATTGCTTTGTTTGTAAAAAAAAAAACTTTGACAAAAATTATTTAAAATTGAAAAGCTTAGCACTCAGTTATTCTCATCATTGTAAATAAACATCTCAAATTTTCAAAATCAATTTGAAAATAACGTTAAGCCGTTGTCTATGATGACGTAGAGTGTTACTGTTAGCTGCCCTGAAGGCGTAATCCATGTTTTAACATTCATAGGATAGTCTCACTTTAAAACAAATAGTTATAAACGGAACGTTTTCCAAATTAAATGATGATTGTAGCCGTCTGTCCGTCCGTATGAATGAAGTTTTTGCACAGTTTTGAAGCTAGAGCAACCAAACTTGATATATATGTTGATGTATACCATAGGCAGACAAAGTGTTAAGATCTCCCCCCACCCCCAAAAACGGCAAAACCCTATATCTTCCACAGTTTTACAGCTAGAGTAACCAAATTTAGCACAAGGGCTACTAATCACTTCCTTGATTGATCTGTCTAAAAAAAAATTGGACACGCCCACCTCCACCCCCACAAATAAGCAAAGTCTGTATCTCCCTCACCCCTTTAGCTAGAGTCCCCAAATTTTGCAGGTTGAATTCGGTTGCCCTATAAAATAGATTGGATAAAAATAATTTTGCCACGCCCACCCCCACCCTTGCAATCGAGCAAAGTTTGTTTCTCACAAACCTGAATTTAAATTAATGGCAAAACTTGAAAGATTTGAGTAAAAATACAATTGCCACGCCCACTTTTGACTCCGCAAAGAGGCGAAAAAAAGAGTATATCGCAATCGGGTGTGTTCAACTGCAACGTTCTTACTTGTTGAATTAATGTTTTTAAAAAAATAATAATATTTCTGCCTTTTTGAAGATCATTTCAAAATAATAAATGCGAGGTCATTTAACTGTCTAAAGCAAAACTTTTTGATCGATATTTGGAATTCAGAACAGCTAATAATTCTGTTTTCGAATATTATATCATATATATCATATTATATATCAACACTCATAGAAAATATCGATCATTGTCAAAAGGTAACATAACGTGACACTTTTCGGTTACCTCTTTATCATTGTCTACTCTGCTTTATGAAATACTAACTAGTCTATCATAAAGTAAAATGTATTTCATGAATGTAGGGTATTCGGCGTGCAAGGCAAAGTTAAGAAAATGTTTGCTACATTGTTTTTGTTTTTGTTGGCATGATTCATTCAAAAGAGCCGAACTGTCTATGCCCTTAGTGTGTGTGAATGTCTTGACAAAATAGTGCGCTCTGTCCTTTATGTATTAATTAGCAGCTAGTTTTTCTAGTGTTTTAATATTGTATCTTGAATATGTTTCATTACGTAAATGTTGCTCATATAACAGCATACAAGTACCCACACACATACAAAATACAAACACACACACTCAGTGGCACCCAGCTGAGCTAGTAAAACAGTGTTGTGTTGTAATTATAATCAAAGGCGCGCGCACGCTGCATTCATTGCCAACTGCTAACTAAAACGAATACATTTGCAATAATAACAATAATAATAATGCATAACAACAACAGCAGCACGCGACCGCAGTCAGCAGAGCAACGTCAGCAGCGTCAGCAGCAGTGTTTGTTGTTGTTGTCGATGTATTCACCTTTGATTTTAATCAGCTGAAAATGTCTTGCTGTTTGTTTTCGCTCTCACGCTCTCTTCGATGCGTCTCTAGGCAGCGGTGAGCTTAACCACCTTCACCACACCTGCTGCGTCGCTACTCTCTGTCAGAGAGTGCGCTCTTTGGCCTACAGTCAGTTTTTGTTTTTGCATGCTGGCAATGCCGTCACATTGCACTCTCTTTAGTTGTTGCACTGTCTTTCTCTGTTTATACTCTTACTTATTTTTTTGAAAGAAAAACAACGAAAAAAGAGTATATTGGGTTTGGTAAATGTCCGTCTGTCCGTCCGTCTGTCCGTATGAACGCATGTTTTTTCCACAGCTTTGAAGCTAGAACAACCAAACTTGGTATAGATGTTGGTATATATCATAGGCAGACAAAGTGCCATGATCTGCCCCGCACCCCTTCCCCCACAAACCGCAAAAACCTATATCTTCCACAGTTTTATAGCCAGAGTAACCAAATTTAGCACAAGGTCTACTTATCACATCCTTGATTAATCTGACAAAAAAATTTGGACACGCCTACCCCCGCCCTCATAAATGAGCAAAGTCTGTATCCCCACACCTCTTTAGCTAGAATCACCAAATTTTGCAGGTCAAATTCTGTTGCGCTATTAAATAGATTGAATAAAATCATTTTGCCACGCCCACCCCCACCCCCGCCCTTACAATCGAGCAATGTTTTTTTCTCCCAACCTGTAGAACGGGCCCAACCAAACAGAAATTGATGGCAAAACTTGAAAGATTTGAGCAAAAATACAATTGCCAAGCCCACTTCTGACTCCGCAAAGAGGCTAAAAAGAGTATTTCGCAGTCGGGTGCATCCGACTGCCACGTTCTTACTTTTTTTTTTTTTTTTTGTTCGCTCTTAAGCTTGGATGCTGGCGTTGCTGCCGTTTGGGACAGCAGCAGAAATCGCAATGAATGCAATCCAATTTACAAATATATACTAACCATCTATGTATTCTATTAAAAATATAACTATTATGTTGTAATTTTTATTTGTTGCTGTTGCAGTCACCGCAGATATTTGAAGAGGATACACGCATGAGTGCTGATCTGAACAACAGCAATCAATCGGTGACCAGCATGGAACCGCCACTGATGCCACAAAAGTAAGTTATTGTCATTTCTTAGCTAATTTATTCTTAATTCATTTCTTAGTCGTTATTAATTCAACTGATGTTGATATATATCTTACTAGCATATACCCACGGCTTCCCCCGCCATTCCAAATCTTTGAACTTTATCAATATTTCCCGACCGTGTGCGTAAATTTTCCTCAATCTGACTCACACGCACAACGATTTTTAGACAGACCTTAAAACCTGCGTTTGAAGTAGAGATGGAAACGGGAAAAAAGTTCGATCCCGTCACGCCCGTCGCAGGTGCCCGCCCGCTCTTTTTAAAATCATTTCCCGTCCCGCCCGTATTATAGAATTTTCCAAAAAAAAGGTTGCTTGCAACAGTTTACCGACCATGTTCCAACACTACGAGCGGATTTTCAAAAATTTGAAAGCAACGTTGTTTATATTTGTGTACGCGTGGCCTTTAAAGCAATCTTGAAGCAAATCGCACGAAATCTAAACTTTACCTCATACAACCCCAAGCATAAAGACGGGGTCGTTCAGTTTTCAGTGTATGCGTACACCAGATCTGTAAGTGATTCAATCTTTTTTGGTTGAATCTGCGATTTAACCAGGCATTGATTTCTCAAAAAATTTGATTTAAATTTCATGAAAAAGATGAATAATTTAATGTTGATTTCAATCAATTTGAAAAAATGTGAGTCTTTGAAATCTGAAAGTCTTATCAAGTTTGACAATAAAATCGTTTATTTAAAAATGTGTTTTGTTGAACCTGGTATAAAATCTTTATTTTACAATGTAAGTCTTGAAATCTGTTTCATGTTACAAAGATTCATACACTTTTGACACAAATCATAAAAAAAACAAATGAAGATTTAAAATTTAAGTTAAGTAAATTAAAGATTAACAATTAACTGGGGGTGTTCAAAATTAAATAAAAAAAAACTAAAAAATTAAAATTGATTGGTATTTATTTAACATTTGTTGCAAGAACTTGGGGAAACCCCAGAAAAAAAAACCATCTAGACCAATAAATTTTAAAATATGTTTACTGCAATCTCAAAATTAAGAACGTATTATAAGAGTAAAAATTAAATGAAATTGATGATATATGATTTATTTGGAAAAATAAAAAACTAAATATGTTAGGTGAGAATTAATATTGAAAAGCCAATAGGTATTACAAATTTAAATTTAAGTCAACAAGGAATTTTTAACAAAAGTTACATTATTATCAAAATAAAATATGTGGTAGTATTTATTAAAAGGCAAAGAAATCGATAAAGTTATCTCATTAATGTTATTATTATTTTGTTACTTATCACTCGTTACAATTGACTTGTTAATTACACTATGCATCACTCAAAATGCAGTTGGGTTAAAAATAACTTTTTCTGATGCAGTTTGGGCCCCTAATCACGAAAATAATGTTTTTTTTTTGTAAGGCTGAGTTTTTTTAAATATTTCAAAGTTTTTTTTTCCAATTGGATTTTTTTTAAGTAAGTTCAAATATTTCACTATAACTTCCGTATATATGTATACCGATTTAAAAAATGATACACCAAACGAAAGTCAATATATGGGCCTACAAATAAGTCCCTTACATTTTAGACATATATCTAATAGTTTTGGAGATATTGAATTCGACATTTCAAAAATATTTTTTTTGCAACAATTTTTAATTGAAATGCAAATTAAAAATTCGTGACACTAATCGGCGGATGGCAACTTTTGTCTTTGATCATGTAGAAACATTCAACAAGTTTTTAAAAAGTCATCACTCGTTAAAATCTGTGGCAGAAAAAAAAAATATTTTCGAGATTATGTATTATAATTTTCAATATGGGCCCAACTGCACGCTAAAAGCCTCAAATTGTTGCATAGCGTTATCAGTCTTTACATTCACTTCTTGAACTTAAAACTTGTTTAGGCAACCGGACTTCCTTAATAACGAGGAATCGCAATCATCAATGATGAGCAGCATCAGCTTAATGGATTCGAATCAGGGTCAATCTGCAGATGCTATAATCGGCTCGGCGCTAAAACGTCCAAAGAAGAAGAAAATGGAAATTTGTGTGGCTGATGAGTGAGTTTTAATTAGTATTTTATACTTCATTTTTATTTTATTTTTTTTTTAAAAAGAAAAAAGTTTATATTGGGTTTGTGAAATGTCTGTCTGTCTGTCCGTCTGTATGAATGCAGCCTTTTGCCACAGTTTTGATGCTAGAGCAAACAAACTTGGTATACATGTTGATATATACCATAGGCAGACAAAGTGTCAAGATCAAATTTTGCAGGTTGAATTCTGTTCTGGATAAAAACAATTTTGACACAATCAAGCAAAGTTTGTTTCTCACAAACCTGTAGAACGGGCCCAACCAAATTTAATTGGATGGCAAAACATGAAAGATTTGAGCAAAAATACAATTGCCACGCCCACTTCTAAAAAAAGAGTATCTCGCAGTCGGGTGCATCCGACTGCAACGTTCTTACTTGTTTTAGTTTTACAAAAAACAAACTGAAACGTGATCTTCTCGAATTTCTTTTACTCATGTCCTTTCTTACTTGCAGCGCGGACTTTAATGCTTCTAGCATAGCGGAATATGATTGGCCACCGCCTAAGGGGTGTTGCCCGTCCAAAAATCGCGATACATTCATGATCCAAGAGCAGGTGGCACTGTATTTAGGTATCACAAGTTTCAAGCGTAAGTATCCCGATCTTCCGCGTCGTCCAGTCGATATGGAGGAGCGCAATTGGCTACAGGAGAAGGGTCTGGTTAGCGAAAAGATGTGCGATTTGGGCATCACAGCAGTTTGGGCTTCCGACATACTAGACATTATGTATACTGATTTCTATGATAAGTATGAGGAATACAAGGAATTCATACGCCAAAAGCATTTGCGCGACATCGAAGCTAAACAGAAGGCGCTTGGACTCACTGTCGCCAATGGGCGTGGCCTTCAAGCTCGCGATCGTGCAATGCTCTCAGCCAGCAAATGGAATGTCTACTTCAACAAAACGTAAGTAGAGTGTTTGTCAACCTTTTAGTTGATATATACATGTATGAAGTTTTCTTGTGCAACAGTTATCTTAATTATGGGGCTGGTGTCATTTTAACTCCCTGTTAAAAATGGGAAAAAGGGAGTATTAAAGTACTGCAAATGTATGTAAAACAGGCAGGAGGCATTTCCGACTGTGTAAAGTATATTTTTTCTTGTCCGTCTGGTTCCTATATACCATACGCAGATCAAGTTTATTTCGGATACACAACCCACACCCCCGCGATTCGGAAAAAAACTCCCACAGCAACAATTTTGAAGATTTTGCTTTGATTTTTGGTGCACACATTTCTTTTATCAAGGTTAATCAGTTGTGTAAATTTCGTTGCCATCGGGTAATAAACACCAAAGTTATTGGCGAATCTATTTCCCCCAGTCTCTGCAGGCAGAAGCAACAGTTTGACAGGAACTGCAAACATAAAGTGCACTGCTTGTATGTGTAATAGAAATCAAAGATGTTATGATTTTCAGAGTTGGGTTCAGGGAGTTTCGTAGTCGGGTACACTCGACTAGAGCATTCTTACTTGTTAAAACTAATATTGTATATGCTAGCTTATGAAAAGGTTTCGGGGCTTGAACCATTATTTTGTAGTATGGTATCGAAATTGATGAGAAATTAGTTTTTAAATGTAAGTGGTATTGAGAACAAGGTTGCTAATTTTTGAATTTTTTTATTTTTTGCCAATTTGGTTGACCATTAGAATACCATTGTTGTTATTCAACAATTAAAACAGTTGTTTCAAACTGAAATTAATCGTTATTTTTCTATTACTTTTGTAGGCGCAAAGAGGAGCGTGTAACCTGCCTGGATCTGCAAACGTTCACCCTAAATAAGCCTGCGCCGCAGACAGCGCCCAGTGCAACGCAGTTGCAACGAACTATTGTTAATGCGGTACGATATGCAGCCCTGGAAGAGGATATGATAGCGCCACCGATTTTACTCGCGCCGCGAAGCTTTGATGAAGCTTATAAACGTGCCGATTACAGCTATCCACTGGCATTGGTGCCAGGCCAGTTTACGTCCAATTATTACCAGCTATCGTCCGAAGAGCTTATGTAAAGAAAGAAAACTAATAAATTGCCTACATTTGCACTTATATTAGCTTTGTTATTTCATATTTCAGAACTTTTCCGCTTAATTCAGCACTGGAGAAGTCTGAAACGGAGCTGCTGCTTGATGTTGTTAAGGGTCAGCAAACGAATGTGCTTCTAACAGGCACAACAACGGCATCTGTGCGACGCAGTCAACGTGCGCGTCAGCAGCTGCTGCTGCGCGGCAATGATCTAGCGAACACGTGCGGCGCCCTCTACTCCAGCGACGGCAGCAGCGACGCCAGCGGCAGCGAATCGGTAAGTGTTGGAATGAACTTCAATAGCTCAACAAAAGACAAAATTATATAATGTGTCCCTGGTTTAATTTGCTTAATGTTGTTCAACTCTTGGATTTTACAGGACACCGATGGTGAGAGCGACAGCAGCTGTAGTAGCAGTGCCAGCAGCCGCAGCAGCGACACCACCTGCAGCTCAATAAACTCCAACAGCGAAACCAGACTGTCATCCAATTGTGGCGTTTGTCAACGCAGTCAGCATCGCAATGCGGCAAATATGCCCGAGGCCTTTATACGCTGCTATAGCTGCCAGCGCAGAGGTATGTTTGCCTCTTGGGCATATTATTATACCCTTGCAGAGGGTATTATAATTTTTGTCACGAACTGTGTAACGCATTGAAGAAGACGTCTTAGGAAAAAAATTTGTATATTCGTGATCAGCATCAACAGCCGAGTCATGTCCTTCATGTCCGTCTGTCTGTCTGTTTATATGCGAACTAGTCCCTCAGTTTTAGAGCTTTTGTAATGCAACTAAAAATTATTGCTGCCATAGGATCGATCGGTTGAAAATAAGTTTCTGGATGAAAAAAGTTTTTGTGTTTCAAAATAACTCGACCAAACTCACTATGTCTAAATTAAAGCACTGTCCACATATGTTGACAAAATTTCATAGAAATCGGATCTCTTTATCTTATAGTTGCCATAGGAACGATCGGTTGAAAATAAGTTTCTGTGTGAAAAATTTTTGTATGTTTCAAAATTCACTATATCTAACTTAAAGCACGTTATGCACATGTTGACCAAATTTTATCAAAATTGGATCAGTATATCTTATAGCTGCTATAAGAACGATCGGTTGAAAAATAAGTTTTCCTATGCAAATATTTTCTACATATATACATATATACATTTTCAGAATGCTAAAGATAACATTTCTGTATGGCGATTTAGCAGCACTAATCGATTTAATAAGTTATTGAAGGGCATTATGTTGTTGTCTCGACCCCATAAAATATCGGTCGAATAGGATTACTATAGCATATAGTTGTCATACTTTTACCAAGTTTAAGCACGTTCTTTACATGTTCAGAAAATATCAAAATCGAACTACTATATATTATAGATGAAATGGAAGCAAACGGTTGAAAAATGTTTGTAAGAAAAACATTTTTGTTTCTTAAGCTTTCTCTGTTTTAGTATTTTCTTGTCATGCTGACCAAATTTGATCAAAATCGGTCGACTATATCTTGTTGGGTACACAGGAACAATTGATCGAAAATTAAGTTTTCATACGAGCAAGTATATATTTTCAACACGCCGAAGATAAGTATTCTTCTTTTTTCTTTTACTTGGGAGGAATCTGGATGAATTTTAATAAACATAAACTTTATCTGGTATTAGAAAACCTGTAAATTAATCAGAGTATTCATAAAATAACTTAAGTTAAATGTTAGCCTCGTAAATCTTGTACGAAAAAAAAAACCAGCAAAATATTTACGGCACTCAGAGTTGTTATTTGACTATTTCAACGAAAATTCATAACTGACCCTTTATGCCTGACAGAAGAAATTTAGAGCAGATAATTCGAATTATTTTGACATTTATCAAACATTGGTGTGTCGTTAAGCATTATCATAATTTTTCCATTAGCATTAAAAAAAAAAATGGTGGTGAAAATTAATTTTCATTGGCATTGAAAAAGTAATGCTAGTGTTTTAACTAGAATTGAAAAAAGTAATACTAGTGAAAATATTTGTAACTAGCATTGAAAATGGAAATTTTCAATGAAAATATTTTTAAATAGCAATGAAAAACAATTAAGAATGCTCTGTTCCTAAAAATGGGGAAAAGGGAGTATTAAAGTACGGCAAATGTATATAACAGGCAGCAGGAGGCATTTCCGAATATATATATATATATATATATATATATATATATATATATATATATATATATATGTATATATATATATATATATATATAGTTTATATATTCGGAAATGCCTCCTGCTGCCTGTTATATACATATATATATATATATATATTATTATTATAAACTACAAAAGTAATGGTTATGCTCAATGTCCTACATCCGATATTATGCGTTTCATCCGAAATTGGAAATAAACTTGATCTGCGTGTGGCATGCCAAATTTGGTGTCTCTAGTTCTGATAGTCTCTGAGATCGACGCGTTCATCACTGTGAACGGCAGTCCAGCATACAGCAAGAATGAAAGATTTGCTGTGAGTGTCCGATCAGATTGAGCTATATACCGTTCAAATGGTATTACTTTAACTAAGAAAAGGACATACTTAATCTTTTGGTAACTCACCTGGTTCATGAGATATAGGCAGGCAAGCAGTGGAACCCAAGAAAAAATTAATTTTTTTATTTAAAATATTTCTTGTATAAATCAGAAAATACTTCGTCACAAAATTAGATATCAAAAGTTTTGTGGCTTTAATATGCATCGTCCCTAGACTTTAACCTCGCGTAGTGTTTTTATTTGATACGGACAGACAGACAGACGGACATGGCTACATCGACTCGGCTGTTGATGCTGATCAAGAATATATATAGTTTATATACTCGGCAATGCCTCCTTCTGCCTGTAACATACATTTGCAGTACTTTATTACTCCCTTTTCCCCATTTTTAACGGCAACAGGGAGTAAAAAGCTACCTACATAGCGCTATGGCGAGCAGCATCTTCGTTTAAACAGAATAATAATAATTAAAATAAAATATATATATTTATTATTTCTTAAGACGCTTAATACGCATTGTTATTTTATAATACAATCTTTTACAAACTACAGTGCATCCTAGTTGCATTGAGATGCCACAGCGGATGGTCGGACGTGTGCGCAACTACAACTGGCAGTGCGCAGAGTGCAAGTGTTGTATCAAGTGCCGGAGCAGCAAGCGGCCGGGTAAGATGCTATACTGCGAGCAATGCGATCGAGGATACCACATTTATTGTTTGGGTGTCAAAACGGTGCCCGATGGTGAGTATTGTCCAAAAAGTAAACAAATCGATACCTATTAAAACAATACTAATATGTGTGTTGTACTCCTTTTTAGGTCGCTGGAGCTGCGAGCGTTGCTCGATGTGTATGCGATGCGGTGCCACGCGTCCAGAGGGATTGCCGTCGTCAGCAATGCTGTCGCCCAATGGCGGCGGTGACAAGAGCGGTAAGCCTGTTAAGCACAAAAAGGTCAAATGGATGAACGAGTATCGCATTGATCACATCACCAATTTGCGTGAACACTGCAACATGCTGTGTGTGCCGTGTGCGCGTTCAAAGCCCACCAAGCGTACTCCTCCACCAACTCCCAGCAGCAACAGCAGCATCAGCAGTCAGCAATTATCCTCCCCACAATCTCAAACCCTAGCCCAGTACAAGTTGCGGTCAGAGTCGCCAGTTGAGACCGATAGCGGTGTTGCTTTCGTCAATTCAACTGATGCAACGGCTGCACTCAGTCCAAGAACCTGCAGCATCAGTGGTAGTGTCAGTAGCGGCAACATCAGCATCATAACTAGCACTAGCAATACCGTAACATTAATGGCACCACCAGTGGCGGCAGAGGTTAATACTGGCGTTGCCACAATGACAATATCAGGCAAGCGGATGCACCTGCAGGTAGTAAACAGAAGCCATGATATTGCACCAATGCAGGGCAGCAGCTTTAATAGGAACAGTAATGATGATGCAACAGCAGCAGCTGCAGCAACAATATCAACAGTAACACCCGCCGCAAACAAAAACTCCAACTCAGCAGCAACAACAACAGCAGCAGCACCAACAACAACAGCAGCAACAGCAACAAACACAATTGGCATAGCACCGCCCCCGGTTGTTGCCTGAGTGGGGGTTATACGTTATTGTGCCAAGCGCACTTTAACGGACTTGTAGTAAGCGCGGGTCGCGGCACCTTATACCTCCACCTCCTCCAAACACCCAACACCACCCACACCTTCACACACACGTGCATAGTATTATATGTATGCGGTATGGCGTATGCTAATATCTCTTTTTTTGTTTTTTTTTAATTGTTTTATATTAATAAATACATATAACTTAATTTTATGCCTATGCCCATTATTATGTTACTTAAAGAGCAAGAAAATAAAATTCTGCTAATTATGCTAATTATGTTACAACCCATGACACAAAAGAAACAAAAATTATAAAGAAATCTATGTTTATGCCTAAGTTGAATTGTTTAAATTAGCACTTAAGTCACAATACACACACACCCGCACAACGCAATGCAGCACCTAACACATCGAGTTCATTAGCTGCATTTTAGTTCAATTTTTTAAATTGTGTGCAAACTTTTTTGTCCTTTGGCTTTGCCACATGCCATTTTAGCAGCAACGCCACGAGCAAAAACAATTAAAATAAAAACATGTTTTCTGTAATATGTGTTTTGTAACTTTGTCGTCTGTCTGTCTTAATCTGTTCCTCATTCATCACACAGTCCACACACACACTTTATAAACAACACGTTCATTCTTTTGTGTTGCGTCGAAATATTCAAATATATAAAAAAAAAAATTATGTCTATGTATATCTTTAGCCTTTACAATTGTACTATAATAATAATAAGAAAATAAAGTTATATTTGCAACAAATGAATTGCGCTAATTGGGCCGAATTTTGATTTTTTTTTTATAGTTTTTCAAATTGTGTTATACTTTTAATACTATTTTGTAATATTTAAGGTAGCCATGTAAACTATAGTTAAGCGTAAAATACAAATGCATATATATGGATGTATGTAAATAAATCTATGTATGTACATATGAATGTATTGTACATGTACATAAGAAGTATACTTTTCTTTTGGACGGTAGCTGCTTTGTCTTAGTATCTTTTGTTAGCTAAACGGTTAAATGAAAATGTTAACAAAACAGCGACAACATCCACAACATTTACTATGTAATTAGATTTAAGAATGTATTATACATGTAATCTATGCTAACGTTCACACATGCATACATATATAAAACAGTTAAGCACAAGCAACAAAAAAAAAAAGAATAAAAACTGAAACTGTGTGAATTATATGTAAAAAAAAAGAAAGCAAAACAATTTTGTAGCAGTAGGCAGAGAATTGGCAACGCTAACGTTAAAAGTTAACAGCTCAACGTTTAATCGATGTACCCTAACGTTACGTAACGCAGAGTAACTTAAACGAAGCAGTTTTGCAGGCTGCACTTGGTAAAAATCTAAATTTTCCATTGAATTCTATGCAATAAGTCCCTAATAAGTGAAATATTATATAAATAAACAAATATTGATATACATATATATATATGTATATATATATATATACATATACATGAAACAAACAAACATATATTTATAAGTCAAATAAAACTGCAGCATTAATAATTTTGCCTTACCATCAATATAGAATCTCTACAAATACAAAATCTATTTGAAAACATTATCAGTCATGGAATGACTAGAACTACTGAAAAATATATATATACAGCTTTGTTCTAAATTCGAATTCCTGAAAATTTGATCGAATGTAGAAATCATTGGTGTTCTGGGAACTGGAAAAGATTTGCAGTTTGAAACTATTTCCTACTTAACTAGTGGTTTGATGGCGGAGCTTTAGGCCCAGAAGGGGGTACAATAGATCTATTAGGTCGCGGTACACTGCCGCCATTTATAATAATAATACTTAACTAGTAAAACAGAATTTAAAAGCAATTTATTGTTTATAATCTGAATATGTGATTAGAATAATTTGTTACACACTGCACTCATTTAAATGAATTAAATTAATTAACAGGCGAAAAGAGGAATCTATAAACCCTATAAATCAACTGCCAAGCCCCGCAAGTATGTGACCTTTGGCACATAGGGTTCTATTAAAAGATATGATCAACTGAATAAATTTTCCCATGTGTAGCCAGGAGCAGCAGTTTTACACCGTTTGCTCGCGCTGAACGGAACTGCTTGAGGTTCAAATAAAGCACTGCTTTATGACTCTCAAATTGCGTTTATCACAACAGATTTTAAAAAATTGAAAAATTTTTCGACGTTTGTATTATTTCAAAACGGTGTGCTTCTAGTCGCATGACAGCAACTTACACCATGCTCGCAAATAGCTGCTCCTGCAGCTCGTGACCATCACGCCAATTGAGTATCATGCAACGCAGCTCGTCGCGGTGTACCGGTAAGTTATCATGCAGCTCATGTCCACGACGTATGCAGGCTACGTCTTGTTCGCGCAGACAGCGAATGGGGCACAAATCATTGCAACTATCGCCGACGTACATGATGCGCTTGAAGTTAATACCGCAGCTGTGCATCAGCAATGTGACGACGCCGCCTTTGCACAGATTGTTTGGGCACTGTCTGCAGTGCGTCTGATGCTCGTAGGGTTCGACCAGCAACTGACCATCCGGCTGCACTTTGGCCAAATTTGTATACATATATAGCATCAAACATGCTATCTACGCCATGAGCTATTAACCATTCTTTAATAAAAAATAATTGGCATCGCTTAATATACACATGTTTGTTGTTGGATGTACTTCCAGTTTGCGCATCAGGCGTATCGCCCGGCACAGCCCGCAAACGTCGCACTTGCTGTCCAATTTGTATTGCACTGTGTTGCTGCTCATGCAGTAGTTGCAACACGCACCGTATATATGCTATCCACCCCGACTGTTTAATCAGTGACAGCAATTTCTCCGTGCGCTGTTCCTGTGGCAGCAATTGAGCCACTGCCTCATAGGAATCCGCATCTATGATGGTCTTGTCAAAATCACGGGTAGCTAGAAAACGATCCTCCCTGCTGCTAGACTCTTGACTGCAGCAACGCCAGAACAACGGGCAACGCGTCATTTAGCGATTAATAAATATCATTGATTATTCGAATACAATAAGTCTAGATAAGAAAAGCAAACTCATTTTTGGTTTTATTTTACAATCATATACAATAAATAGTTCAAAGCACATCAATAGGGTATATCTCACCTCCCCGGGTTCGCACTTGTTATTATCCTTAACAAACTTACTGAGCGAAACCATTAACAACATTAACATTAACCATAAACTCAATCAATTACATAACTTGTTGCTCCCTTCTGGTTCTACTTAATTTTAGATGACATTAGTCCCAATATACCCATTCAGAGTGTAGTAGCAAATGATGAAAAGATGAGCAAATAAGCCATTCTGTACCCAAAAGCTAGTTGTATATTCCTAAATAGGACGGCGAATTGATACTTTTTGCAGATGCTTCTATCGGAAGTGTTCAAATCGGAATAGTATATCGAGTAGCTGCACAGAAACTTGTGCATACATAAGCACCCTAATGTTAATATCGCAAGGGGTATTCAACTTCAGTTTATATATATATAATATGTTGTTTTAACAATCTCTCCATCTCTTTCTAACTCGATTTACACCAACTTGACGAACCCGGCCGACAATAATACATGTTTAAGATTGGCTGACAATTGTTATTAACATTACAAATACAACATTTATAGCATAATTATAATTGATGTAAATTTTTAGTATTGTCACCGAAAAATGTTCACTTTTAACTTTAATATATGTGTTACTATTCTGTTGGTTTGCTTTGGGTTTTTGGATTTGGTTTTTTTGGTTTTTGTGGCTTTGGTTAGACCACGTCAACACACAACAATGCGCAAAATACTTATCCAAAAAGTGTTTCAAAATGTAATGTAAATATATATGTATACTTCATACATACATGTGTGCTAAACATGTTAATATTAGTTGTTAATGCGTGTATTATGCAAAAAAGCAATGCAAATGCAAAATACATACATATAATGGAACAGCACAAGCCGATTTCTTTTGGAACATACATATAAGACAAATACATATGTATATGCATATATAAACACTCATATTTATGAACAATATGCTTATTAATTAAATGAGCATTAACGAATTTCATTTGCTAACTATATATATATATAAATATATATATATGTATGTAGAATTGGGATCTGTTTGTTGTAAACAATTATTACTATAAATATATTTTAGACTGTTGTCTGCACATTCTGCACGGCCTTGGAAAGCTCCACCTTGGAAGGTATTAAATAAAATGCGGGCGTCATTGGTTCGCCACAAGGACACTGGCATGCTGCAAACAAATACAAGACGATTCAATATTCCAATCAATTATTATCTATTTTCTACTAATTTTCTACTTACCATTCACCCAGCTAAAATTACCCAGCTTCTGCTCGCATTTGGGACAGTAAAGTCGGCCCTGAGTATTGTGCATTATCCGATGCATCCATGCAATGGGCTCTATAAACAACAGGCTGCGACACTGACTGCTGATGTTATCATGACTAGGCGAACCCAGCGAGGCCTTCCGTATGTCCTCTGCCAGCTGGTCCAGCAGGCGTGGTTCACTGCCCGCTGTAGATGTTGTTGGAAGTTGTTGCGGCTCGACTTGCGCCTCTTGTTGTGTTGTGGCATGCGGCATGTTGCGTGGCCGATGCTCAAGTACATGCGATTTTGAGGCAAGCACGCGTCGACAGCGACGACAACGAAATACAATGGGTTCCGGATTCTCGCGTGTTATATCCGGATCGGGCCGCACAACATTGTGGAAGCCCTGGGGCAATATTTTGGCCCGACGCATCTGTTCGCCGGCCAGACGAAGACGATGCATCTTATAGCGCTGATAGCTGGGATCAATTTTGTAGCCCATCCGATGGAACAACTTTAGCTGTGCCACAAATCCAATATTTGGTTGCACAAAGCGACGCTTGGCCCGCACCAGCTCGTATGCCGGCTGATAGTCCAGATTGTGACACTTCATGATGTGGGCAATCACCGCCGATGAGCTGCGACTGACGCCAAAGTAGCTGTGGCCAAATTGCAAATTCGAGAAGCAGTTGCAGAATCAGTGAGACAAGCAAGCATCAGTTCCTGCTTACCAGTGTACGAGCACATTGCTCTTTTGGTCCAAAGCTGATGCTATAAAGTTAACACAACCCTCCAGATGCTGCAGAATATCCTCGCGTGGCATGTCGGCAACTGTAAAGGTGCAAAGTGGCATGTAGATGATCTTTAATCTTTATTTTTATGATGGATCTGACCAATTTCTTAAATACATGCAAGAATTTTCAGTGTCTTGTGAGTCCCTATATTTTGTGTTTCCCTAATAGAATGTGAGATGAGGTTTTCTCCTTAAGATTTCAGCATAGACATGTTCCACTACTGACGATGCTCAGTTTGTTTAGTTAAGTCAGGTTACATTGTTCTGTAACAATAAGCACGTATTCTGATTGAGTTTCTCTTTCCCATTGGTGTTACTTTCTTTAATCATTTCGGATTGCAGTTTCTTAGGAGTGACTTGGACTGTCTGGTGGGTTAAACCAGTGCAACATCATATAGTGTGTTTACCGATACTAAAAACGGTTCGAACCCAACTAAAAGAGGCTCTGCATTCCCAACATTATGCCCTGAATCTTGACTCTCTCGACCCAGTTTAACTGTAATTATTGTGTTACTTAAAGCGCTTGAATGCCAGTTGAATCGCAGTCATGGTAGTTGCGTTTTAAATTTAAATCAACACACCATCGATGTACCACAGTGGCGTAGATAGCTTTATGTAATGGGAGAAGGGATCAAATTTGAGAATTTTATTTTGCTTTTGTTTATTTTTAAGTCTTGACTTTTTAACTGTTGAGAACTTTTTTGTATATTTTAAATTTTTTTAAATATGATTCACAAAATGAATTCAAGTTTTCTAGATTCTTGGCCCAATTCGTCTACGATCTCTGTAATTCCGATATTAAGATGAATAGCCAAAGTAACCAAGCCGTTTAAGCGATTCTACAACAACCATACATATACAAATATGAATGATCATCGTATAATTTGTCAGGATGTTAAAAACTCACTTCTTTTATGGTATTTTGTTGAATCGCTTTTATACGCTTATTTTCAGAGTGCAGATGTTGTATAGTAGCTAATAAACTCAACAAATACATATTTCGAAAATTTTCATTTGGGCATTTATCCAATGCTTCCAACGAACTGTGCTTGGATAAGCCTCTTTGCATTGAATAATTTTTCGATATATCTATGAGAACTAAAAATTCTTGGATTCTTGGATTCTCTGCCAATGTCGGCTAAATCAATCTTAAAGAAAGCCGAAAATGCATCTAAAAAAAGACGTTCAGAAATTGATTAAAAATCGTGCATAACACAAGTTACACTATGCAACAGTGAAAATGCAGAGGTGTTTAAAATTACTTTTTCTGATGTCGTTGGGGCCAATATCACGAAAATATTTGATTCTGCGTTAGACTTTTTTTTTAATTTTGAAAGTTTTTTTTATCTAAACAGAATTTTTTCGAAGTGAGTTCAAATATTGTATTATAACTTTCGTATAACATTACCGATTTTAACAAACAATACATAGCGTGAAAGTCAAAAAGTGTACCTACAAATAAGTCCCTTACACTTTAAACATACATCTAATAGTTTTGTAGATATTAAGTGCAAAAGTACGAAAATATTTTTTTTTTGCAAACATTTTCAGTTTGAATACAACTTGTAAATTCGAGGAAAACTAGAAAAATCATTGCAGTTTATTAAATTTTTCTTTAAACTTTAAAGTCATCTATGTGCAATAAAAAAAACACATGTGCGTCGTGTGTATAGGTTCTGGGCACCCTTGCTCTAATGTATCATTCATGCACGCGAAAAGCCGCAATTGTTGCAAAGTGTTATCAGAGAAATATCGATAATGATATCAAACATTATGGTCCTACCAACTTTATTTTAAGCTATATAATTTCAGCGTAAGAGTTGTAAAAAAATATATTTAATTATTTAATGAACATCCCAGCGAATATAGACTTTTTTCATAAACTCAATGTTGGGGGGGGGGGGGGGGTATTAATCCCCTTAATGCCCCGATTATCTACACCACTCATGTTCATAATTAATGGTCTAATGGGATGAACGTCTTCCAGAGCCGTCCATGCCTTACTGCTGCTAAATTGCTTAAGTGAAACTCAAAATTCTGCTGTCACCGTTAACTTACTTTGCACGTATTTCGTGGTCAGAAAGCTGGCCTCCAGTATATGCTGTGGCAGAGGCACCGAGTCCAGCGTCAAAATGTGCGTAATTTTTAAAGATCGAAGCGTCTCCATATGCGTGGCTGCCGTCAGGTTGCCTGCAACATGTAATATGCACATAACAACAACAGCTGCAAATTGTTATTGATATACAAATCTCACTTACCCAAAAATAGACCTGTCTCGATTTCATCAATGCTAACAGGACCACCGTCAAAATCAGCACGCGTCAATCTGCCACTGTTCTGTGGCTTGCCCCTTGGCATTGCCCTGGCCATTCTATCAACTGTTGCAACTGTTGCGCCCAGTCTAAGCGATCCTTGAGCCTATAAATAAGCTCACTGCTTTTATTTGAAGCTGCAGCATAACAATTAAGAGACACATTCGCAGCTGCAGCTGCAACTGCATGACAAGTAATTACTGCTGCCTCGCTGCTTCTTCTCTATTCACTGCTTACACACACACGAAATGGCCTTGCTGTTGCATGCAGCACTGTAGCACACTTACCTGCTGCTCTCCGGATCAGGGATGAACGTACAAAACAGATAACGTCAATAAGTGGGCAAATTTGTAAGCTGTCACTACGATGACGTCAGACGCTGAAAATTGTATAAATAAATACAATATTGCGTACATGAATGTTCTAATTTTTTACTAAAGAGCTAATAACTTCATTATTTGTTAATCAATTTTGATGAAATATCCTTTATTTTGTTTTAAATGAATTGAGCTATGGACTCAAAGGAAGAAAAATAATTTCAAATGTTTTGTTTAGGAAAAAATCCCGTTTGAAATCAAGTTTTTTTTAAAAACGTGAAATTTTAATTTATAATTTCCAGTTTAAGTCTAAATAGCTCCTAAGCCAACAAGAATTTTGAAAAGTGATGTACTGGTGGATTTTAGGACATTATATAACGTATTAAAAAAAATAAGTTTCATAAGAGTCCAATATCTGAAAATATTTATTACCAAGCTGCAACTCAAAATGCCAAAGTAAACAAAAACACCTGATTGCTAGCGACGTTTGTTTAGCGAACTCGGTGGAAATTGGTTTTGGTCGCAGCTAGCGACTTTTGCTTTCGGTGGAAATTGGGTATTAGCTTATCGCCAAGTTATTTGGCACTGTATCTTATATAAAACAAGTAAGAATGTCCCAGTCAAGTGCACCCGACTGCGAAACTCCCTCCACCCAACTCTGAAAATCACAACATCTTTGTATTCAATTACACATACAAGCAGTGGATTACAAGCAGTGCAGTAATTGTTCTTCAAGCAGTTCAGCGGCACTGTACCCAAAACTTGAAATAAACTATACAGGACCCTACTTGCCAAGTTTGGTGTCTCTTACCCTCCTCTCTGAGGTCATATGGACAGACGGTCCATACGGTCTTAATGCTGATCAAGAATATTATCGGAAATGCCTCCTTCTGCCTGTTACATACAATTGCTGTACTTTATTACTTAATTTTACACATTTTTAATGGGTGCAGTGAAAATGTTCACGATCATTTTTTCTTTAGATCGATAATAAATGATCTTCATGAATGATATACATTTAGTGTGTTCACGTAGCCCTCGCAGCGCCGCGACGTGCCAACAACTTGCACTAGGGCTGTTGATATTTTCAAAAATATCGGTATCGATATGTATTCGATGCGAAAAAAATATTATCTTTATTTGATATTTTTTGCTTAAAATGCGTCTTTTTTATTCCCTTCCAGAGGATTACAATTTTGATTATATGCGAACAAGGGCTATCTTAATGAAATTTGATACCGATGATTTGCTGCAAGCAGTATATATTTCCGAATCAGCCAGATCGGACTACTATAAAACATAGCTACCATACGAAAAATCGGTTAAAAAATAAGTTTTTGCTTGAAAATCTTTTTGTTTCTCAATTTATTTGAACCAAACTCACCTATTCTGTGTTTTAGTATGTTATTTACATGTTTACCAAATGTTATTAATATCGACAATATCTTCAATCTTCCATAGGGACTTTTCAGTAAGGGTATTTATCTTCAGCCCACCGAACATAACTTGCACAATTTGAACTTGGCAATAGTGTTGTCCTCCTTCATAAAATAACTTTTAAAATCCATTGCAATTAATGTGTGCGTTTTGTTAAAATTTTAATCGAACGGGAAGAAGCAATAACGAAAATCTTCCGTTATAAGATATCACGCAAAAATATCGCTCAAAATATCGTCAAAAAAAATATCGTACACAAATATATTATCAAGAAAAATATTTATCGATATATATTCAACAACCCTTGCCTGCACTGAAAAATCCTCTGCGACAGTGCCTATATATACGAAGAGTGTCGCAAATGTGCGCAAAACAAAGATGCGGAAAGCACGATATATAATAAATATTGTCTATCGATGTTTAGTATATTTGCTGTATTCTAGTGCCAAAGATATGAAAATAGCTGATAAATGACCGCCCAAAAAAATAAGTCAAACTGGTTTTATTTGATCAAATACGCGTGCTAAGTGTATTTTAATTTTTCCATGAAACGCTGGCAGGAAAACGTGTCCGACCTCATAAAGTCTACATACTCTTGATCAGCATCAGCAGCCAAGTCGTTGTGAACAAGTCCGTTTGTCTGTCCGTCAAAAGTAAACAAAAACAAGTAAGAACGTTACAATCGAATGCTCCCGACTTTTTTAGCCTCTTTGCGGAGTCAGAAGTGGGCATGGCAATTATATTTTCAAATCTCAAATCTTTCAAGTTTTGCCACCAATTTAAATTTGGTTCGGCCAGTTCTATAGGTTTGGAAGAAAAAAACTTAGCTTATTTGTGGGGGCGGGAGTGGTCGTGGCCGAAACTGAAAACTGTGGAAAACACTGCGTTCATACAGACGGACAGACAAGCGGACGGATAGACACAATTCACAAACCCAATATAATCTTTTTTTTTTTTCAAAAAAATTTAAAAAAAAATGTAAACTGCTGCCTGCGCTGATATGCGACGAGTTGCAGCGCATAGTATCACGTAGTTGGTGTCGCAAATCTGTGACCTGCGAGGGTTACGTGAACAGCCTAATTGAGATAGTCCATGCTTATTGAACAACTGGACAATACGAACTAAACAAAATGACTTATTTGGTTTACAAGTCAAGGATAAACTATACAGCTTATGCTAAAAAATCTTTCAACTCAAGTTGTTACAAAACCTGTCAGGTGTGACGTCACGTCATATAAATGACCTGCGCAAAGCATACCCATGCGCTCTGGCTATACTGTTCGGGTCGATATCAATACAGCTATCGATAACACCAAGTGTGCTCACGTTGTTCAATCGATTGTCAATTGCTATGGCCACTTATCTCTAATCTCTAATATATTGTAGACCGCGACGTTGATGGCACCGGTGTGCCAAAGAAGGTAATAAATCTATAAGTTATAAGTAGGCAAAAATGACTACGCTGCGACCATTTACCTGCGATGATCTATTTAAATTTAATAATGTGTAAGTCGAGTGCAATTAACAGTGACTTTTATACATGCGTGATTATAGACTGATCCGACCGTTTCAGAAATTTCGATCCGCTTACCGAAACGTACGGACTCTCCTTCTATACACAATATTTAGCCAAATGGCCGGAATACTTTCAACTGGCTGAATCACCAAGCGAACACATAATGGGCTACAGTAAGTACAATTGTTTTGGACAGTTGCTCCATATTCAACCAATTCAATTCATCTTTGGTCTTTTGTTTCAACAGTCATGGGCAAGGTTGAGGGTCATTTGGATAATTGGCATGGGCATGTCACGGCTCTGACAGTCTCGCCCGATTATAGGCGCCTGGGTCTGGCGGCACTGTTGATGAGCTTCCTGGAAGATATATCGGAAAAGTATGAAAATTACTAAATTGGAGATAGGGGCGGAACACTAAAAAAGTCGGGTAATTCTTTACGTGGAGTGGAGGACCTCAACCACGCTAAAAACGATCATAAAAATATGGTTTTGGTCAAAAAAATCGATAAAATTAAAACACGCGAGATCCAGTGGAAGAGTTCGTTTTTTTTGGAGAAATGATAAAGAAAACTTCGTTTAAGTCCTGTTAACTTTAACAGTGTTGTATACTTTACTTTGCAACTCTGTTAACGTTTACAGTACTGTTAAGGCCCTTTGCCTTATTTTTATCATATATTCCTGCAAAAAAATTAAATTTTTTTCGCATTTTTTGAACCCAAAACTAGAACTTTTGGGTAATTTTTGGCGTGGAGGACCTTAAAGAAAAGAATTACCAAAAGTTGATCTAACACGGGCCCCGAATTGCTCTTATACATATTTATTTTTATAGCACGAAACAGGATGAACAGGTTACACTTTAAATGTATGACTAACAACTTAAAACAAACAAAAAAAAATACCACAAATTTTGTTTCAAAGATACATATTTAAATTTTGGGATCCCATCAAGAATTTGATGACCAGACTTAAAGACCAAAGTTAAAGACCTATAAGGTATTCCGATTCCGACCCCAGCTCTAACCATTCTAAACTGTTTACAGGAAACGCGCATACTTTGTCGATCTGTTCGTACGGAAGAGCAACAAAGTGGCTATTAACATGTATAAGAATCTTGGATACATCATATACCGCACCATACTCGAGTACTACTCCGGCGATCAAGATGAGGATGCGTATGGCAAGTTACACAATACATGCCGGCAATATAATCCTTTATTTAAAAGATGTTTCCTTGTTCTGCTCTATAGATATGCGAAAGGCGCTCACGAGAGACGTTAACAAGAAGTCGGTTATACCGTACACGCAGCCTGTACGATTGGAAGATATAGATATGAATTGATATCAACCCAGTACTGCCCGCATTCGCATTTATGTCTAACTGAACATTATGATATTTTTTACCATAAAATTGGCACGATTGCATCAGTTCTGCTCGGTGCTGCCGTCCTCAAAATTTTAGTTATTATAAATCAAATTGTATCTAATCCAGAGTATGTTGCTACGCAGCTCTAAACACATAGTCCCTTTATTTTGCTAACTCTAAAAAGAACCTATCCCAAGCACCTACATATTTATAAACGAAGTTGGATTACTGATGAAATTGCGTTACTACAATCCGTTGTTATGTTAATAATACTTCTATTTTTCTATATGACTTTGTTATTAGTTAAAAATTTCTTACGCTGATTTGTAAATTACAAATATTCATGATTTTAAAGGTAATTAATAATATAATTTTCATATATGTACTTCTACATGTAAATTACAAAATGTATCTAACTGTCAATTTACATACAACTAGCGATATGCCTAAAACATAAATAACGCTTTTATAATATTATCAAAATATATTACAGATAACAATGCGCGAATTGCGCCACCAAACGAGGCACGATGGCTAGCGGGAATAGAAATAGACTTCTCAATTTCAAAAGGATTAACAAGCGTTGCTACATAGAAAATAAACTATACAGATACATACGATTTTCATTATCTTCATTAATTTGTTTATTAGAAGTTCAAATATGGATATGGATGTGCGAACGAGTGACTCCCATTTCCACAGGAGTATAAAACATACTACATTAGTCGCTAGGGAATGAGAACATGCGCAAATTAGAATTTTTCAGTTACTTAAATTAGCGATTTCAATGCTCCAAAATTACCATACAAATTTCTAATTTGCGAACGTTTTAAATTTTTTGGCTGTATTTTTTTTTTACATTTTATAATACTTTTTTTTGTGACAAATCTAAAACAAAAAATTTTTTTAAATTTAATGAAACATTTGAATTTTTCATTGTCAATCAATCAACCAAAACTTATTTCATGCCCAAAAATCAATTTGTAACAAGTAAGAATGCTTTAGTCGGGTGTGGCCGACTACGAGACTCCCTGCTCCCAACACTTAACTTGTGCAGTGCCTGTCAATCTGTAGTTTCTGCCTGCTGAGACGGGAAGAAATAGATTCGTTAATAACTTTGCTGTTTATTAAATTAAAATTTACACAACTGATTAACATTGATGAAAGAATATGTGTACCAAAAGTCAAAGCTAAATCTTTAAAAATGTGGCTGTGTACTCGAAATTTGAAATAAACTTGATCTACGTATGGATTGGCTTCAATTGGATTTGCTAAAATGTTACTTCGATTTTTAAACTAAAACTAAACGGTTGATTTTAGACTAATAATTCTTTTTGCAACTTTTCTTAGAATGGTTCATAGATTCCGTTTTTTATTGACGCTTGGTCTGACCCACCTTAATATACATGCCTATTTTCAAAGTTTTTAAACAGATCTATCTTTAATGGTGAAAGTGAGTAATAAGTTCGGAGTGGAAAATATATAGTCAAGCTTGTATGTGGAAAGTATAGTTTCCGAGTGATTATCTTCCAAATAAGCTCCACATTAATAAAAATAAGCAAAGTTTTTTTTTAGAAAATTTGGAAAATCAACGCCCAGAATTGGTGGAAGTTACGCTTTCTGTTATATGTCGATTGTCTTTAAACCCAGTTTCAAAGCTCGGTCTAAAAATCATTACGTGTGTTGGTCAGGGTTAGGTAAATCTTCCCCAACGGGCGTAAAATGGTGGACAGGGTCAGCATTTATCCGGGAAAGCAATGCCGCATGAATAAGCCAGTCTATTTTATAGGTGCATATCTAAACTGCTCAAGTTAGCGTAGGCCCAATTATAAGCAATCAATATATGTATGGAATTACGTGTATGAGAATTTACATATGCTCGAATATTTGGCCTTATTTGCAATTGGGGTCGCCAATGCCTCTTTCCATTAATATTAAAGTACGCAATACTCGGAAGAAAATCGTTAAAATGTTCATATTTTTCAAGTCCTAGTTTAGTGTAGGCTAAATTCACAGCTTGAAGTGAATATTTTATACTGTGACGCATTGATTGAGGATAAATATGAGCTCGCGGGCCTAAATATTTATGTTAATGTTTTGGTTTATGCCAACTCTTAAAATTTTTTCAAAAATGAAGTATTTTTTGAAAAATTATAAGTGGAGTAACGGGTTTTGTTATTCATATTGCGAGCGACAAGTGGTTATCATGCTTAACCTCAACCTACCAAGTTTTTTGCAGTTTGACACCTTAAGCAAAGCATAATAATGTTAAGAAAAGGACATGGTGCCTTATTGTTTTGAATATTTCAAATAATAAATGGGTATAAAACTTTAGAACATTGTAACCGAATTGTGAAAATATAAATTGTATTAAAAACGGTTTCAAAAGTGTATTTTTTGTACATATAGTAAAATGTACTGGAGCTATATAAATTAGTAAGTACATCAGAATGTAAATGGATCTGAAAATTTCCAAAACCAATATGAGCTGCGTCTACTTCACAGGCACACACACCACCACGTTTGACTGCCTTCTCCCTTTCGCTGCCGTGCATTCGTGTGTCACGCTACATAGATACATGCATACACACATATGTACATATGCATGTGTGTATCTGTATCTACAGCTTTGTAAAATGTAGGTACAAAATGAATTTCAGCTTGCTTTTACTATTGTAGGTTATCTCTGCAAGAAACAGACGCAACGAAGCACCAACAACGTCGCTCAACCATTTGTCTTCTCATCAAATTATTAATAATTTGCAGTCGCAGAAGCAATTGTATTGTATATACATAGATACACACATACATATGCTGTAGGCATGACAGAGTCAGATTCACATTTCATGCATGTAAAACTCGTTTGCAGTTGAAATTTGTAATCGATGTGGCAACGCTGTGTTTCAACGGCAGCAGCAACAACAACAGCAACATGAACATGAACATGACGGATACAGATGTGTATGTGTGTAAAGCGAGCATAGGGTAAAAATAAGCGAACCACAAACAGTCAACAGCTACAGAGCTAAATTGCAGCTGCTTTACGCGTCGCTGACGACGACGACGTATAGGCTAAGTAAAAAAGGCAACAACAACAACGAATCATGCGGCAAAGCAGAATTGACGATAAAACCGAAACAAAGGCGCAGATGGCAAACGAACGAATGCGAGCGCACGAACAATACAACAACGAGCACACATTCATGTGTACGTATGTATATACGTACATATGTATGTATGCGTGTATACGGAGCGATAAACTGCCAGGGGCGTTGGGGACAGGGACAGCAACACTTGCACATTGATAGATGGATACATTGTGCATTTGTTTGTCAGATAGTAATTATTTTTGCATGTACCCTACTATTTTGTTGGTCAACTTTTGTTGTTGTCTTGAATAAATAAGAGATACAACAAAACAGTAGAACTAGAAACGAGTCCATGCTACCCCTATGAGTTGCTGACGCTGAAGCCGCTGCCACTGCCAGAGCTTCAAACAGCGACAAGCATTGAATACGAATGAACGTTCGAAAGTGGAAACGACGATAAAGCGGTGCGCACACAGTCGTGCGGCAGCGAGGGGTGCGTTGCTGCTGCTGCTGGCAATTGAAAGATACAACTTCAGTTTCCGTCATAGTCAATCGGGGCGAGTAAGAGATAAGGTGCTCCTGCAATTTAAAATTGTTCTTGCGCACGCTGCATCCTTACTTAGCACCCCTGCTAAGCGACGCCACTGTTATTCAAGACAGAGGCAGCGACTACTGCTAGCTTTATAGCTGGCTGGCTTTGGCTGTTTGGCTGACTGCCTCGCTGTGGACAGAACGAAAGACAGGCGGCAACTAAAGCGGCGGTCGCGAGCAAAATTCTTTAATATTATAATACAAAACAGAGGCGACAACATATTAAAAACTATAATAATAACAAGAATAACAAATAAAATAAAATACAACAAAAAAACGAAGAGTGCCAGCGGAGCACAGAGGCTACGAAACGTTTTTAAAAAAGCTAAAAGGTAAGCAAGCAGCTGCATTTGCATTCGCAATCGCATACGAATAATATTCACGTTCGTATTTTTGGTTAGCTCTGCGTCTCAAGACTTAGAGAACAGCTCTCAAACTAAAACTGTAGGCTGAATGATATGTTTTAGTTGTTATTGTTAGTTGTGCAAATACATCAATTCGTATCGTGCTTCGTATATTTTTTTTTTTTTTCATTTTAATTAAAATACACTAGATGAAAAGAAATTTCGTTGTCCCGTTTAGCCTTTATGGTGTAAGTGTGTGCGTGCCTGCCTGACACTATATGTGTGTGTGTATGCCTGTTATTTGTGTACGTGTGTGTTTGTTTCTGTGTGTTTGTGTATGTCGTTGTATACATATTCTCATACTTGTGTGCGTGCGAAAGACCGACAACGACGACTAAAAAGAACCCGACTGACTGTTGGTTTGGACTGCGACGGCGATTGCTGCGAAGAGTAAAATTCGATTTGCTGTGCCCTGAAAAATTGCAAACGAAATGTGACTATCGGTATTATTGAAATTGTCAGTAGCAGTGATTTGTAATTAAGTTAAATATTCATAATTATTTAGCTATATTTGTAGTTAAGCTAAATATAAGCATATAATTCTCTCGTTGTGTAAATGTTAACAGTAATGCTAATTTGTTCTCTTTTTCTTGTGCTGTGCGTTTCTTGCGCGCTGCCTTCTTTCTTGCTCTGCTTCTTATACTTTCATGCCAACGTTTCGCCGGCGATGAACCACAATGACAACAACAACGACAACAACATCGACAACAATAACCGCGACGAAAACAACATTCAACATTGATAATAGAAATCAAAATAGCATCGAAATCGATAACAAAGGATATCAAAGCGAGAAACAATAGCAACAATAACAATTCGCGGGCAATAGCAGCATCAACGCTGCGTTTTACATTTGAAACCGAATTTGCATCCAAAAATACAACCACAGCAACAGTAATTTACTGCAATAAATCGATAACAAATCGATCACCATGTCGAACGGCAAAGCGACAGCATCGTTCTTTGAGAATGGCAGCACCACACAGTTCGAATATTGTTTCAAACTGTATCCAGAGGTGCTGAAAATCAAGGCAGAGAAGCGGAGCAAGAAGCCGCAGGAGCTGATCCGTTTGGATCAGTGGTATCAGAATGAGCTACCCGTGCTGATCAAGGGTCGAGGGAAGGATGCACATCTTGTGTACGATGAGCTCGTCCAGACAATGAAGTGGAAACAGTCGCGCGGTAAATTCTATCCGCAATTATCATATTTGGTTAAGGTGAATACACCACGCGCCGTCATGCAGGAGACGAAGAAGGCCTTCCGCAAGCTACCCAATCTGGAGCAGGCGATCACAGCTTTATCAAATCTCAAAGGTGTCGGCACAACAATGGCATCGGCGCTGATAGCAGCCGCTGCTCCAGATAAGGCGCCCTTTATGGCTGACGAGTGCCTCATGGCCATCCCAGAGATCGAGGGCATTGATTATACAACCAAGGAGTACCTCAATTTCGTACAGCACATACAAACAACTGTGGAGCGCCTCAATATTGAGGTCGGCGGCGAAACACCGCATTGGTCGCCACATCGCGTCGAGTTGGCCCTCTGGGCGCACTACGTCGCCAATGATCTTAGTCCGGAGCTATTGGAAGACATGCCCGCACCCGGTGCTGTAAACAATACAAATGGCAGCCTAAGCAAGAAGGACCTTGATGGCGATAACGAGGACACCAACGATGGTGTTGCCGTTGATGTCGATGACGAAAGTCAGGGTGCAGGTAACATCTAACATATACATCTATATCTCTAATACGCATACAAATATGTTCGAGTTGGGCATTCGGTAAATATTCGGCTCTCCTCCACAGAAATACTAGACCAAAACGTCCGAAAAATGAGAAGATGCCGAATCCAGACGCGGAATTTAACTTTTTTGCTCAAATAATTTCGAAAACTTAATTTAAAGTTGTACCAAACGAATACCAACTGCGTCCTGTTATCGTTATCCGTGCTGTAAACGTTAACAGAGTATTAGGGCTGTGACCTTACTACTCTGTTAACGTGTACAGCACTATGAACAACCTTTAAGCAATTTTAATACTCTTTTTATACTCTTTTTTTAATTTTTTTGAAAAAAAAAAGAAAAAAGAGTATATTGGGTTTGTGAAATGTCCGTCTGTCCGTCCGTCTGTATGAACGCAGGTTTTTTCCACAGTTTTGAAGATAGAGCAACCAAACTTGGTACATGTTGGTATATACCATAGGCAGACAAAGTGTCAAGATTTTAGCAAAAATACAATTGCCACGCCCACTTCTGACTCCATAAAGAGGCTAAAAAAAGAGTATATCGCAGTCGGGTCCATCTGACTGCAACGTTCTCAATTATTTTTTTTTTAATTAAAAAAAAAAAAAAAAAAAATGTATTGTGCTTGTGAAATGTCCGTCCGTCCGTCTGTATGAACGCAGCTTTTTTCCACAGTTTTGATGCTAGAGCAACCAAACTTGGTATACATGTTGATATATAGCAGACAAAGTGTCAAGATCTCCCCCCCACCCCTACAAAGGGCATTAAACTATATCTTCAACAGTCTTACATCTAGAGTAACCAAATTTAGCACAAGGGATACTAATAACTTCCTTAATTGATCTGACTAAAAAACAATTGGTCACGACCACCCCCGCCCCCACAAATAAGCAAAGTCTGCCTCCCACACCTCTTTAACTAGAATCACCAAATTGAGCACCCTTGCATCGAACAAAGTTGGTTTCTCCCAAACCTGTAGAACTGGCCCAACCAAATTTAAATTGATGGCAAAACTTGAAAGATTTGAGCAAAAAGACAGTTGCCACGCCCACTTCTGACTTCACAAAGGTGCTAAAAAAGGGGTATATCGCAGTCGGGCGCATCCGACTGCAACGTTCTTACTTGTTATTATATATTCCGGCAAAAAAGTCAATTTCAAGTTAATTATACCCTTGCAGAGGGTATTATAGTTTTGTCACGGAATGTGTAACTCATTGAAAGAGACGTCTCAGAAAAAAATTTGTATATTCGTGATCAGCTCAGCAGCCGAGTCATATCCGTTATGTCCGTCTGTCTGTCTGTCTGCTTATATGCGTTTTATAACACTTTGTTCTAAAGCTATCTTGATGAAACTTGGCACAGATGCTTCTTCTTATTGCAGGTAGAACCTATAGTTGAATTGGCCAGATCGGACAACTATAACATATAGCTGCCATAGGAACGATCGGTTGAAAAATTAGTTTTTGTATAAAAAAACTTTTTTGTTTTTCAAGATAACTCAAACAAACTCATAATAGGTATCTAAATTAAAGCACGTTGTCCACATGTTGAGCAAATTTTATCAAAATCGGGTCACTATATCTTATAGCTGCCATAGGAACAATCAGTTAAAAAATAAGTTTTCTTAAGCAAATCTTTTCTGCAAGGGTATATATGTATCTTCGGCTCGCCGACGATAACATTTCTTTCTTGTTTTAATATAACTTTTTCTTTTTTTGAATAAATTAGTTCAAATTACATATAAATCTGTTGCGGTATCCACTTTCGGCAACATTTTTCGGAATTGAAATCGTTTTTCAATGTACAAAATGTTCTTGTTGCTGTTGATTTACTGAATTGAATCGCATCTTAATTGAATTCAATACTTGATCAAAGTGAACATTAGTAACATTTAAAATAAATTCACATGTGGAAACCGGAACAGGACTTGTTTAACTCAAAAAACGAGCAAAAAGAACTCTTCACTATGCTTTTCAATAAATATTCGTTAAAATTTTGTTTGTCACTTGCAACAGGCGGACGCAACACTGCAACAGAATCGGAAACAGAGAACGAGAGCACCAATCCGATCGCCTTGACGCCGCTGAACTCATCGGGTGTCGCCAAGAACAACAGCAACAAGAGCAACAACAATAGCAACACTGCCGCATTGCAGGATGGCGACTCGAACTTTGTGTCAAACGATTCAACCTCACAGGAGCCGAATATTGATGATAATAATACACAGACCACAACCACCACCAATTCAACAGAGGATGGTGATCCAATTGGCGGTGGCACTCCGCTTGCCTCCGACTCGGAAAGCAATCTCGAGGCGCCGCCCAAGACCAGACAGGGAGAAGGAGCAGCAGCAGTAAAGACCCTGCAGCCGCTTAACAACAACAAGCAGTTTAATAATAATGGACAAAACGTTGCTCAGCCAACAACAGTTACAGCAGCGGTCGAAGCAGCAGCTGTCGGAGCAGCAGCCAATGGCAATGGAAATGGCACCGCCGGCAATGGTGTTCTATCTCTGCCTAATGCGGCGGCAGCGGAGGACGATGATGATGATGATGATAATGATGAGGAGGAGGACGATGATGACGATGATTTGGAAGAGGATGAAGATGACGATGAGCTAGAGGCTGATGAGAGCAATAGCAGCAGCAGCAATTTGCGTAACAGTAGCAAGCTGCAGCATTTGACAGTTGCAGCTGTTGCGACGGCGGCAGCGCCATCTATCGGACAGAAGCGCTCGGCGCTGCACTGCGACTTGGAGGCAAATGCAGCGAATGCGAACGCGAACGAAGAGAAATCGCCGGAACTAAAGAAACTGCGCAGCGATTGAGCTGTTGGCGTCCGGTTGCCCAAAATATTAAACTTTGGCGCCCCCCACGTATCACCGTATCTGGTGGAAAGACATATGTAGTATGTATGTAGTGTAGTTGTGTCAACATTGAGAGCAACATTACCTACACTTTGCCACAACAACATTCAAGAAATTTTACTATTAAGCAAACTAATTATACATATAATATATAATATATATATACAAAACATATAACGTGAACCAACAGCAACAACCACACATACACAGCACGCACTCACACACACACACACGCACACACAGCGAGAAGTTAGCATAACATAAACACACACACACACAGCGAGATGTTAGCATAACATAAACACACACACACAGCGAGAAGTAAGCATAACATAAAAGAAGATCAAGCAGCAGCACAGCAGAGCACAGCACACATCATACTAGCATAGTATACTAGCATAACATAGGCATAACAGAAAAGGAACAGAACCAGAAGAAAAACAATTTCACTAAAATACACATGCCACACCACACACACACATATTACAAAATTAATTAGGAACATACATAGTTTGAGCGCGAAGCTTAAGATTGAAATTGAGGATATATAATGATGATAATGGGTGTTGAATGATGAAAAACTGATAATGAAAAATAGCCATATGGAGTCCCCAATTGCAGCAGCGATAACATAAATGATATGCAAAAAAAAAACAGTAAATATTAAATCAGAAAAAAATTGATATTTTTACAGTCAAATGAAAGAAACAAACAAGACAAACAAAAATCAACATTTAATTATAAAAAATTTACAAATGCCGCAGTTGCCCACTACATACAAGAAACGGATGAAAACAAAATAAAAACAAACAATAATTATAATAAAAGTAATTTATATAAGTATTTAAATTTAATAATAAATCAAAAACTTGTCGCATAAACTCAAGTCATCGTCCTGCTGCTGATAGAAGGATCAATTGATCTATCATATTACCCGCGCTCTCTATCTCTCTTTTTCACACTACCAAATCAACTCATTTGAAACAGTACGAAATATTTTGTGGTCGTAATTGTAATTTATTATGTGTACCATTTTTTTTTTAATACTATACATACATATATAATATTGCATTTTTTATAATTTATACGCTAATTTTTCATTTGATTTAACGACTAAATTTTAATTGCATATACGCATTCATTTGGCTCAGACAGTATTGACTTTCGGAAGTAGCATATTACGATAAATATTAGCTTTGCTACTTTGAGTTTGGAAACGAACTAGAACCAAATTCCATACACCCTCTCAAAATTATATTCATTTTTATTAAAAGCATAAGTCCAAATAAATTGTAAAATATTAAGAGTACGTGCCATCAAAATCAAAACCAATGAAACCTTGTTAAAGTACCTTCCAAAACAAACACATGTTTAGCCAAGGTCCGGTAATCGCAACACTTGCGATTTGAAGAAAATATAGCGATTCCGTTTTTGAAGCGCTCTGGTAATCGCAAAAGTTCGTTATCGATGTCATTATATGATATTATTTATTCACTACTTCATTGGGTACATGTTTACAAATGTACTGTAAACCTTTTATTTAATTATTTATTAGTTGTTACTTTACAATACTTATATTTGTATTGCAACATGAAAAATCAAGTGTTTCATGAATGCACTTTCCAACACTGTAAGTCATCAAACCAAGTCGCAAATTTTTGTCACTATCCAGACAATATATAGACCGTACTTTCTATACAAAAGCTTCGCTCCGAAAACACTACGTTTATACACGCGTTCATGAATTCTTTAATTCACTAATTATAAAATTATACAGCATTTCAAAATACATGCATTTTACCGCAAAGAGATGCCACATTAAAAACAAAATTTAAAAAAAAAAGTTCTATTTAACAATACTGAGAAGCTCTATTTCATTGCCATTGAATTTCTTAAATTTTAATAACAAAGAAAACACAATAAACTGTTTTTATTTAAAATGGCGGAGCTTTCAGACAGTTGAGTGTACAAAATTCATTTATGATATCAGAATTCATAGTCAACTTTCGTGTGTTGGAAGATTCGCGTATTTTGCGTTTATACATAAATACAGGTCAAGCAAAATGCGTGTATTGATTCATAAATTTTGATCGTGTTTAAGGGCAGTAACTGGAAAATTGCATAAACAGTAATTTAGCCTTCATGTGGACATAGTAAGCTTAAACTAGAAAGGGAGCACGATAGTGTCATGAAGCTAATGCAAACATCTTCTTTTGGCAGCGAACGCTGCATGTGATGCAAAAATGCCTTCGCTAATCAATCATCCTTCGTAACGATTTCGGAAATGGTTTTTAGAAGCGACACTAGAGCGTTTCACGAAGTTGGCTACCACATGCTAAAAGGCCTTGTCGAAACCACATGAATTCATTGTTTAGTCCATGTATAAAAGCGAATTAAAGACGTTCTATTTTGGAACTACTTCTGTAAGACGAAAACCTAAGGCATTCTGTCCTGATTTCAAGTTCTACTGGGGAATAGACATTTACTGGTGCGCTTGCGTCCAAACAGAACAGCGCAGCAGGCGGACTAAAGCATGATACAATTAATTACATTACATTTTCTTAAAAACATAAACATTAAAAAAACATAAAAAATTAAAAGCCTAAAAAGTAAATCGCCAACATTTTGCGATTGCGATTAGCGGAGGCGTGGCTGGGTATGAATTTCTGTTTAGCAATTGAAAACTTGAATTTTCCCCCAAGCGCGTTGCTTATCGTTCTATCGATAATCGACAAGCCACCATCATTAATCGATATGTTTATTTGATGATTATCGATTAAATGTAATCAGAATAGATGACAGAAATAACAATTTCGACCGATTCATATAAATTTTTAAAAAATGTTTTCCACTATTTGTCTAATATTCTCAGCTGAACTATGACATGCAGATGCTTTTGCTACTAAAAGGCGGCGTGCAATTACGGCACGTAATTTCGGTAATGTTTCGTTACAGCTACCCCAAGTGAACTCGAAAGAAAGCACCAAAACACTTGGTTTTGGGCTCTAAAAATTTGGAATAATTCTAGGATCATAAAACTAGGCTCGGAATATTTTTTTTTTGCGGAAAAATGTGTTAAAAATCTATTTTTAGTTTCGCCGATAAACGCGCCACGCGCTGGCCTATCGATAAAGCATATCGGTGCCTTTTTGAGTTAACAGAGTAGTTGGTATTGTTCATTTTGGAGGCGCTGCGCACAATTTTAGCAAGAAATCGTTGAAACTATTTAAACAAAAAATCACGCGATTTCATGCAAAAATTATTCGAAGTGCGAACGATGTGTTTTTTCTTCCCATTCATTTAACTCTTTTATTTTATCTCAATTTTCCTACTGTGAGCGGAGAAAATTACATTTTTCATATATTTCCATAATTCAATAAGTGCAACAACATATCTGCGGCCAACTTCACGTCGCATATTTAATCAATTTTTTAATAGTTAGCAACGATTTTTTTTAGTGTGTGCATATGTATGCAAAAATGCATCGAAAAATTTTGCGACCTATTTTGTATGGACAAATTTCGAGGTTGGTTAACATTTTGGCCAATAGCTCAATACACAGAAGGATGAATGTTTTCAAATTTTTTTAGAATTACTCTTAAAAGTATAACCTATAAGCTGGTGCATCGTGCAAATCTTGGAGGAGTTTTTAAAGGAGAGATATTCAATAAACTATTTTTTATTTGCTATTTTTTAATATTTGTAATATATATATTTAACCAAAACCCAAATAAAACAATAGCTTGATGTTTTCTTAACAATTCTGCATCTTTAATTTTTCAAAAATGTTAATTTTCATTACTAAAATATCGAAAATAAAATAGGTATAAGCTTGTATAAAATTCGGTGCTGGCGATCGTTGCTAACTTGACGGACGTATTTTTATTAGATTTTCAGTCAAAAAAGTCAGCCTCCGATGCCGGTTTTGATATCCTGGAATTTTTCTGCATTTTTTGAGCCCAAAACCAGATTTTTTGATCGCTGTTTCGAAGGGGTAGTTATATCGAAACATTACCCTGTAATTAACTCATCGTGTTAACAAAGTCAACTCAGCATATTCAGTCGATTTCCATTTACACATTTATCGATTACATTTGGTCTGTGCAATAAAAAAATTGGTCTCTGCAAACACATGTTATCACAGACTGTCTGTGCTATGTATTTGCCCATTGTCTGTGTTACGTATAGGCCCCTTCAGTAACCCAACAGTTATCGATAACATTTACTAAAACAGCTGTCAGTTGAGTACATAATATTTGTTTTCACAATTTTTCCATTTGATTTTTGGCAAATCGATGGATTTGTGTTCCCAGTCTAAATCCAAACGGTCTTTTAAGCGGCCCTTTGGGTTTCCCAGAAACTGCGTCTATCGACCGCTACGCCAAATACACAACATGGAGCGCAATCAAAAGTTGCCCGCCGAACACCCTACATGTAAGAGTTAAAGGCCACGCGCCATGGTCACAAAATTCACAACTAAACGCTCTACTTAATTCAAAGACTTCACGCTTAATGCACCGCCTTCGCTTCTGCCGGCCAAAAAATACTCGGATATTAGTGGTCTACCAGCGTCCTACGCCGATCCCCATTCAAAGCTACGCTACGCCAATGCCGAGGAGTACGCCTCAGTGCAACATATGCCTTCGGACATCATAAATGGATATCTCACTGTGCGTGGGTTCACGAGCGCTGTGGGATAGCGATAGGGATGGAACAGTATCAATATTAATATTATACATTTTTATTTAATTTTATATATAAACTAAAGCTAAATTTGTATGTATTTCTCAAAGCAAGTTTCTAAAACTGCATTGTTAATTTCTGGACTATGTGTCGCTGAGTCGCTGTCTGTATGTGATTATGCCTCAGATGAGGTCTCAATTGATATTTCGAGCATTTAAGAAAGAGATCGATTGCATTGCTCGGCTACTGGACTAGTGCAATCCGTTTCCAGCAGATATTTAGTTGAAGCAGGTCAGTTGAGTTATTAAGGTCTGTTCTACAAATCGATTCCGATCAAATTTGCTGGATATGTTTAAATAACTTATTTTTATTATGATAATGACATTGTGGCACAGAGAACGCCCTGTTTTATGTTTGCCACATTGGCAATGCATTAGTTAGTAAACCATATCCAGATCTGTTTTACAATTAGATATTGACAACTTTGATCGACTTGTAGAACGGGCCTAATTATGTTGTATGTTTGTTGTGACAGGCAACGACAAAAGACGGGAACACTCGCACCAGGCATCATCCAGTATTTGATTTTCTTTTTTCATTAGCTTACATTTTCTTTTTTTTTAGACAGAAACAGTAACAAGAACAATAAACTCTAGCCAGCTTGATTGATGGGTCGGGTAATACTGTTCGGCTGTGTCAGCATGTTAAGATCAGCACGAAAGCTGCGTGGCAGACTGGAGATATCCAGCTGATGCTTCAGCACTACCATCGTTGCCAGCGTCTTTAGAGTGGGCTCAAAGTCCAGCACATGCAGATCACTATAGTCAATCAGTGTGGTAGTTGCTGCTGACGGCAGTGGCGTCGGCTCTAATGCACGTGCCGGCAAAGTCTGTGGTGTGGAGCAGCGTGGACTGGTGCCGCCAAAGAGGAACATGCGCGTGCCCATCACAATGGCGCATTGACGTCGACGAGCCGTTGGCGCCTGGCCATTGGCACGCACGAGATTCCACATCTTTGTGCGCGGATCAAATGTGTACAGATCATTAAAGTGCTGATCCAGAAGCCCGTTGTAGCCGCCAAAGACAAATATAAGTTTGTTGTGGACAAACATGCTGTGACTACGTCGACCTACTGGCACCTTGCCGGCGGTGAAAGGACGATGCCATACCTTTGTTTTCATGTCCAAATAAACAATCTCGTGGCAGTAGGTTTCCTCCTGGCTATGGTATGGACTGTGCTTGTCGCCGCGTCCTCCAAATATATACATTCGCTCCTCCTCGTAAGCAACGGCCGCATGAAAGTCTCGATACGTTGGCGGCACACCAAACGTTTGTACGTAACGCCACTCCATTGTCTCCAGATTCAAGGCATGAACATCACTGCTGAACTCGTTGATCTCGTCAACAAATCCGCCAAATATAAACATGCAATTGCCAATCACGCAAGCCGAGTGCCCATCTCTTGCACCTGGCAAGCACCCACTCACCGCAGGCCGTGTCCATCGCGCTCTCTTTGGATCAAAACAGTAAAGTACATTGCACAAATGCTCATCATTGCGACCGCCCCAAATATAAATACGATCCTTATGTGCCACCACAGTGTGTCCGTAGCGTTGAAACGGCACCAGCGGATACTTGAGTGGATCTCCATCGCTATCACACTGCTGTGGTACCAGGGTCCAACGCATCGAGTGCACATTTAATACATGTACATCGATTGGCTCATTGAAGCGATAGTCGTCACCGGTGCAGTAGCCGCCAAAGCTATAGATGAAGTCCCCCACGCCCACAGCTGCATGATTGACGCGCTGTGGGCCTCCATCCAGATGAACCGTCCATAACATGCTTTCTGTTGAACACAAACAATCAAATCAATTATTTTAGGCTACAGGCACAGAAGTCATTGGATTTAAATATTATTTCAGCCCATTTTCAGTCAATGATAAGAATGACATCAAATTCAGATTCTGTCAGATAAATAGGAATCGAGTTTATCTTAAGCACCACATTGACAGAAAACCGTAGATTCAAAATGTAAGACCACAATCAACGGGTCATTATTAAGCAACTTAATAAAAATCAAGAAATGTTATCTTCGGTGTGCCGAAGATATGTACCATTGCAAAAAAGGTTTGCACAAGAAAACTTATTTTTCAAGATCTCCCTTTTTAGGGAGTTAAAAAGTACTGCAAATGTATGTAACAGGCAGAAGGAGGCATTTCCGAATGTATAAACTATACATCAGCATCAACAGCCGAGTTGATATAGCCATGTCTATGTGTCCGTATGAACGCGTCGGTCTCAGAGACTAGAAGAGCTAGAGACACCAAACTTGGCATGCAGGTTCCTGTATTTCAAATTTCGGATGCACCCCCCCGCACCACCGCAAATCGCGAAAAACTCCCACAGCCACAATTTTAAAGATAGAGCTTTGATTTTTGGTTCACATATATGTTTCATCAATGTTTATCAGTTGCGTAAATTTCATCGCGATCGGATAAACAGCACCAAAGTTATGGAAGAATCTATTACCCCCGTCTCAGCAGGCAGAAAAAACAGATTGACATGCACTGGACAAGTTAAGTGCGCTGCTTGCTTGTTTTGCCGCTGAACTGCTTGAAATGCAAGTTGGGAGCAGGGAGTCTCGTAGTAGGGCACACTCGACTAGAGCATTCTTAGTTGAATATTGTAAATTATTTGCTTGGCAAGATGTCCTTAATCATGGAAAAAAATGTGTTTAGCCGATTAATTACATTACACTTTTCGCATCAGTTGGTTTCACTTTTAGTAGTTTCTTTGTTGCAAGTACATAATTTGTATGTACATACATACATATGACCTGTCATAAGTCTATTTATTATTTTAATGTCCTTTGCATCCCAATTAAGTTTATTGATAACTGGGCAATTTCGTCCCAAAGGTCTCCGAGTCGATACTTATATTTTTGTTTACATTTGGCTTGCTCGAATTTCTAAACAGCTGTTTATCATGAAAAATAAAAAAGAAATTGCTTCTGCTACTGGCTTGATTCTTCAATTTATCATTTATTTGAATAAACTTAATCAAAATGACTTGCAGTAATCCCACAATGTATTTAAAATGTGGATATGAGCACAGAAAATTGAGCTTGCTCCTCTACCTTGATTTAGTTTAGTGCAAGATCTTTCGAAATGGAATTTAAGTGTAAAACAATCTACCAACATAAACGTAGATACATACATAAATGTTTATAATCTGGTTGTGGATTTTGCCATCTTTGTATTTACGCTTACCTCACACGAAGACAATTGCAGTGGGCCACCGCCGCCTGTCAAATGCAAGTTTGTGTTTGCTTGGCACACTAACAAAACAAAATAGTTGCAATTTTGATTATTCTACAGCAGCTGTGCACTTTGGGCCTATTAGCATATGCCTGCGGTTTCATAAAGCAAGTACTACGCAATGAGTAATGTGTGTTTTTCTTTTTTGTGTAGTAGCAGCAGCAATTTTTTATTTGCTCATCGGTACCATCGATATAAAGGCTAGTAAGTTAATATCGATATGGTGGCAAGTGTGACCAGAGTGGCGAAAAAAGTTGGACTCGATTAAATTTGCCCACACAAAAACAAATAGACCAGTGCCCTCAGAGCAAAAAAAAACATCACACAAAATGAACAAACGCAAGCAAATATTGTATTTGATTTAATAAATTAAAGGAAATTTGAATAATGCAAAAGTGTTGCATTATAATTATACAAGCGTTTCGAAAAACCATAATTAAGTGTCATTTACGGAGTTGTTCGTTGTTGCCTCGTTCTGTGTGAGCGTGTGTGTGTATGTTTGATTGAATGTGTGTCGGTGCATCGCACAACAAAACAATAAAACTGCAACTGCAACAGAACCGTAAGTTGTTATAAGTTTTTGCGTGTCTAAACTTGCCATATGTTGTTGTGTTATTAACAAAGCCTGAAGTTGGGTATTGTTATTTATATTTACATCTACAAGTTCATATGTCCTTATATATTTGCGAACAAAAACAGTACATATGTATGTATGTGTGTATCCATTCTTATATCTATGTATGTGTATGTGCACAATGCATATGTGTGTACATGCATATTTGTGTATGTGTATTGTTTATACATACATGCATATATTAGCTTTGCTTGATCCTATTCCCCTTCACTTTTTATATTTTCGTGTATTTTGTATTTGAATGTACTGGCAGTACAGACAAATGTATAAACATGTATGAATGTACCTATGTATATATGTGCATGTGTACAGATTAGTATACTTGCGTAAGGCTGTTTCTGAACAAATTGCGTCGTTAAGCAACTCCAAAACGCGATAAACAGACAGGTGCGAGTGAAAACCTGCGTCATTTGAGTTCATTCATCTGTTCATTTTCGGCTGTTTGTTTAATCGCAGTTGCTGTTGCTCTCCAGCTGTTTTTGGTTAACGTTGATGCTGTCCTGTTATGCGTTGCAAGACAAGGACTTCATTTCAATTTCAGGTTTTTACGGATTCATGAAAGTACAGTGGGGAGCAAAAGTGATTCCACATTCAACATATTTCTGTTTGAGCAGTTATAAAACCTAAACGAATAAAGTAAATGAAAAAAACTTTTTTTTTCCAATAATATGTGTTTAATTCTTATCAAATGGGCTATTATTATTGAATGTTATATAAAACAATGTAATATTTAAAAATGAAAAATAAAAATAAAACGCATGTACTCAATTTTGCACCTTGGACCAATGTGCCACCACGTAAAGCACCCCTAAACCATTATATTTCCTCCTCCATGCTTTACGGTTTGCTTTACATGATGTCTTTGTAGCTTCTCTCCGGGCCTAAGCCAACAATACTGCTTCCCATCCGACTGAAATCGGTTGAACTTGGATTCGTCCGACCAGATAACACTTTTCCAATCTTCTATAATCAACTTTTTGTGTTCCCTGGTAAATTTCTACCGAGCTCTGACGTTTTTCTCCGATAGAGCTGGTTTATTTTTCTTCACAGCTGCGACGTTTCCAAATTTTCCGAGTGCTCTTCTAGCTGTCCACTGACTCACGTTTTTGTTGATTGTCACAGAGTTTGGAGTTAAAAGCTTATCCTTCCTCATTTCCGATATCATAAGTCTAGCGTCAGAGTCTGTCAAGAGGCGATGTCGACCTTTTTGTTTTTTTTTGCACATTGACCACCACGGATTGACTAACTTGCAACTTCTCTGCAATAGTAGGTGTCGAACAGCCACTTTCAGTTAGGCAAACAATACTGTTTTCGATATAGAGAATAATTTCTAAATTCAAGAAATCTGCTATCAGAATTCTAAATCATGGCAACAAATAATGATTAATGAAGAAATGTGCTTATTAATATATCAACAAATAATGAATAATGAAGAAATATGCATATTAAAGAGTAAATCGGCAAATCTTTTACTGATAATAAAATAAGCAGAGCGAAAACAAGTGCAAGTAACGGAAGGTGCAAAATTGAGTACATGCGTTTTGTTTTTGTTTTTTATTTTTAAATATTACACTGTTTTATATACCATTTTATTACATACGCATATTTGTAAAGAATTAAATACATTTTATTGGAAAAAAGTTTTTTTCATTTACTTTATTCGTTTAGGTTTTATGACTGCTCAAACAGAAAAATGTTGAATGTGGAATCACCTTTGCTCCCCACTGTATGTATTCTTGAATTCGCGAACTGGTACAGTATTTATTCGTTGGTACATTGGGACTATTTTTTACAAAATGGTGCATTTTCCTTAGTACTATTATTTTAATTTTAATAAAAATGGTGAAAAATACAATTTATTTTATCGTCCAACATTAAACTGAAGGAATTTTGCAAGCAACACTAAACCTAATCGAAAGAATAATAATATGTAGATGAGAAAATGCAAGAGAAGACTTTTCCAATACCGAGATCTTTTTCATGACTTTTCGGGCTATAATGATCTGTGTATAACGAATTTGTCAAAACCGAACTTTGTTATTCCCATTTTATTTAGATATAGAGAAGTTTGACTGTATATAGTTTATTAGTTAAAAACTGAGCATCGAAATGCTGGCACTTCTTTTTACCCCTGTTCCCATTAAAAATGGGAAAAAGGGAGTTATAAAGTACTGCAAATGTATATAACAGGCAGAAGGAGGCATTTCCTAATTTATAAACCATATATATTCTTGATCAGCATCAACAGCTGAGTCGAACTAGCTATGTCTGTCTGTGCGTCCATCCATCTGTCCGCCTTTACGAACGCATCGATCTCAGAGACTATAAGAGCTAGAGGCACCAAATTTAGTAAGTAGGTTTCTGTATACCATACGCAGATAAAGTTTATTTCAAATTTCGGATGCACCCCCCTCGCAATTCTCAAAAATGTGTAAAAATACAAAGAAGAAATGTTATCTTCGGCGTGTCAAAGTATATATCTTGCAGAAAAGTTCTTCATAAAAATGTATTTTTCAACAGATTGTTCCTATGGCAGCTATAAGTTATTGTCGTCCGATTTTGATGAAATTTTGTCAACCTGTGTGAAAAGTGCTTAAACTTAGGTTTAGTGAGTTTGGTTGAGCTATCTTTTTTTTTTTTAAAAGAGAACTAACAAAAAGTATCCAAATTTTATTCTAGAAAATTACTTAACTTACAATTGATTCTAATTGAGATTATGTTAAACGGCCCAAATTAAAATTTCAACGTTGGGCTGGAAGATCATTGCGTTGCAGTCGAGTTCGGCTACAAACTCGCGTTAGAGACCTGGCAAGTCGATATGTATGCGAGGATAACTTTGCTTGATGTTTTGCTTGCTGTAGCACTGTTTCATCTCTAACGGTTCTAATATTCAAGTCCCTTTGAACATCATCATTTCGGATGTACCATTATTGCGCATGCTGGATGATGTCAATGTTGCTGCTGCTCGCGTTTCCCCATAGCTCAGAGCCATTGGTCCAGATTGGTTTAAGTGTTGAATTGTAGAGCAGGACTTTATAATCCAAACTAAGTGGAGAGCGATAGTTTATAAGCCAATGAAGGTTGCTCGCCTTAAGTTTTAGATGGGTCTTCTTGACTTCAATGTGCTTACGCCACGTTAGCCGCCTGTCGAGGTGAAATCCTAGATAAGTTACTTTATCCGCTTGTGGAACCATAGTTTTGTTTAATGACGGTGGACGACAGTTGCGTCTGTTTAGGGTTTGTTGCATGATTTGGCTGAAAGACATTTCGTAGATGAGTAGCAAATACGCTTGCTCTATCATCGTCAGAGCGGCCCAGGTACCTGCAGGATGAACATTTCTTGTTGCTGGAGCAAAGTTGCTGCGTCATAAAAAATCCGAGTAAATGATCGGGTATACTCGAAAAACTATAACCCGTTGCAGCTCTCTGCCCTGCACCGGTGTACCAAAAATGTTGTTCATTTCGATCATACTCATTGATTGTTTGACTCGAACACATCAAACACTCATTTCAAAAATCACATATCATACAACATATTGAAAAATATAATCAAAGTTAGAATTTTGTTCGAACATATTGTTTGCTTTGCTAACTTGTTAATTTGTTTTAATCTCAACGAACATGTATAAAAGTATGAAATATAATTTTATTAATTAAAAAAATACGGAGTTACTAAATGTTCTATATCGGCAGCAGAGAAAATCAAAAATTACACACAACCTGCTAGCTGAATTTGTACCAATAATAAATAATAAACCAATAAATTCAATCAAATTTAAATATGCACAATGTACAAAAAATTGAATGGTTTTTGATCGAAAATCAAAACGAGTATTCAGTTGTTACCACAAAAAAATCACGTGTTATTATTGATTCATATACAAAATGAGCACTCCACTTCCGAAATGTAGGCACCATGATAAAAGTTTTTTGGTGTTTGTTAACACTTGCACCGCTTTTTTGAGAGTTGACTCAATGACAAGAAAATGCCACCGCATGCATATCGCTGTGTACATGAACAAGTCAACCAAAAGCGTGTATTAAATTCATGAATTTTGCTCTTTAATAAACGTGTACAAACACCAAAATTAACTAATTACGTAGCACAAAATATGAAACTCGATTTGTAAAAAAAATGTAACCTAAAGTCGGTCAACTCTAAGATATTTTCATCAAGAAACTACCGTCTGATCAAAGTTGACCCGGGCTGGTGGGACTCGGTGATTTTTTTTTTTGAAAAGTTGACAGTCTCGTTGACATTCATGCCAAGTTTGACCAGGATGCGATAACACAATGCAACAGCCACTATATTTTTCTTATGTAAAATCAGTCTCTGATTCCGAAAAAAAAAAAATGTTCGCGAGCTCGTTTTCGAGCTGAATGGAAAAAGCTAGATTTTCGATTTTTCAAAAAGGTACACTCGGAGTATTTTTAACATCTTCGAAACCAGATTTCGGATTCTTAAAAAGTTTACTTTTTTGAATACATTATATTGTCCTAAAATCCACCAGTACTTCACTTTTCAATTTTCTTGTTCCCTTAGCCGCTATTAAGATTTAAACTGAAAATTTTGCATTAAAATTTCACGTTGTTTAAAAAAAGCTAGATTTCAAACGGGAATTTCTACTAAAACAAGACGTTTGAAAATTTGTATTCTTTCTTTGAGTCTATAGCTCTATTCATTTAAAACAAAGTAAAGGATATTTCATCAAAATCGATCGACATGTAATGAAGTTATTGGCTCTTTAGTAAAAAATGAGAACATGCAGTTTTTGTGTGACACGCGCTGTTTGGGGGCGGCTGTGAGCTAATCATAAGAGAGGGTAGAACAATTTCGAAAAGTGTTTGAATCTTGACAATTTAAGAGTCATTTTAAAATCATAAAATCGCCCGCTGATTTCGAAAATGAAATCAGAATTCAAGAAAGTATGAAAGACAAGTTTTGTCAAAATCTTGTTTTGGTCAGAAACTATGATTTTTGTAGCGAAAAAAGTCAGATGCAGCTACTTTGCGACGTTTCGACACCGTAAAGAGGATTAAAGAGTATATTCCAATCGGGTGTATCCGACTGCAACGTTCCTTATTGTTCACTTGTCCACTTTGCACTCGGCGCGTTGCCTGCTACGATGCAGCTGTCACTCTGCCAACGGTATACACTGTTTTTGTTAGTCCCGCTCCTGCGCCGTTTCTTTACTTCTTTATATGCTGCTGACAACAATGGCGCAAGTCGGGCAGCGCTGCCGCCGCTGCTGACAGTTGTCAAGAGCGCAACACAGCATCGACGCTGGCTGTCAGTCGCTCGTTACAGTTCACATAGCGCGCTTTAGTTGCTGATTGCAAAATAAAAGAGAAGTGGCTAAGCAAAGGCTGGCACGTAGGCAACATACAATGCAAAATTAATAGAAATCAAAACGTAAACGATGGTGCCAACGAACTTTCAGTTTCCTTTTCTTATTCGCATTGGTTCAATGAACTCGCGAATTTTGGCAACGTTCGCATCATTTCTCTGTTTCTTGAGTTAATAGCTTAAGTCTATTGAAAAAACAAGTAAGAACGTTGCAGTTGGATGCACCCGACTGCGATATACTCTTTTTTTCGCCTCTTTGCGGAGTTAGAAGTGGGCGTGGCATTGTATTTTTGCACAAATCTTTCAAGTTTTGCCATCAATTTAAATTTGGTTGGGCCTGTTCAACAGGTTTGGAAGAAACAAACATTGCTTGATTGCAATGGCGGGGGTGGGTGTGGCAAAAATATTTTTATCCAATCTATTAAATAGGGCAACAGAATTCAACCTGCAAAAAATTTGGTGATTCTAGCTAAAGGGGTGGGGGAGATACAGACTTTGCTTATTTGTGGGGGCGGAGGTGGGCGTGGCCAAATCTTGACACTTTGTCTGCCTTTGGTCTATACAAACATGTTTACCAAGTTGGGTTGCTCTAGCTTCAAAACTGTGGAAAAAACCTGCGTTTATACGGACAGACGGACGGACAGACGGACATTTCACAAACCCAATATACATACTCATTTTTCTTCTTTAAAAAAAAAAAAAAAATTAAATAAAAGTATAAAAAGTTCAGTCAAAACAACTTCAGTCAAGTGCTTAATTTTGACACTGTGGCAGAGTAGCTTAAGTCGAGTTACATTTTGGTTTTATTTAATACTCAATTCTAAAAACGATTATTTTTCGTTTCCTTACATTAATTTTCAGTGAACAATATAATCTCATTACAAAAAAAACATGATCACCATCATTTTTTGCATACTAGGCCTTTAATTTTTTACTGCATGTTTAATGCACTTATACTTTGTGTAAGTTGTGTAGTTGTCGTGATTGAGTTGGGTGCAGGGAGTATCGTAGTCGGGCACTCTCGACTAGAGAATTCTTAGATGTTTTTACCCTGTACCCATTGAAAATGGGTCCTGTGCTCAATGAAAATGGGTAAAAGTACTGCAAATGTATGTAACAGGCAGAAGGAGACGTCTCGGAAAATTTTATTGATCAGCATCAACAGCCGAGTCGAACTGGCCACGTTCGGATGTCTGTCCTTCCATTTAATGAACGCGTCGATTTTATATCGACACACCAAAACTTGGCATTCAGGTTCCTGTATACCATACGCAGATCAAGCTTATTTCGCACTCCCGTAATTCGCAAAAAACTCCCACAGCCACAATTTTAAAGATCAAGGTTTGATTTTTGGCACATATTTCTTTTATCAATGTTATTGACGAATATATTTGCTTTCGTCTCGGCAGGCAGAAACAACAGTGTAAACTGCACAAGTTAAGTCTTGCAGTCGGGCACACTAGAGCATTCTTACTTGTTAAAGCTGAACTTTGAACGTGAGTTTTAGTTTGATCCGATGAAAAACAACATATCGAAAAATAGTTCTCCGCTCATTTTCCAACCTTGCAAGCGAATTTTCTAAAATCTTTTTTTCAAAATTTGAAAACCAGGTTTATATTTTTGTATGCCTAAAAATTAAAATTTCGCTCCTTGACCGCAAAAATTATAGCAAAAGAAGAAAGGAAATGTATCTTTGGCGCATCGAAGATAAAAAGTTCGTACGATAATTTTTGGAAGCACGTTATCAAAGTCTGTGCAGATGTCTGTGCCGTCTAGATTAAGCCAAGAACGATAAACGCACGTGAACAATTTTTGATGCTTTTTATACTCTTTTATACATTATTTTTGAATATTGGGCTTATGAAATGTCCTTCAGTCCATCCGTATGAACGCAGTTTTTTTTCCACAGTTTTGAAGATAGAGCAACCACAATTGGTATGCATGTTGATATATACCATAGGCAGACAAAGTGTCAAGAAATGTATGTTACAGGCATCATGGAGTATCTGTAAAGTCAATTTAGCCACAATTTTAAAGATAAACCCTTTTTGGTACATGTATTTTATCAACTAGCGGACCCGGCAAATTTCGTCTCACTCCAGTTTAATGCCTTAAGATAAACTCCAGAGTGATAATAAAACACAGATATTTCAAGTATCAATGTTATTTATTTGAATGGAATCGAAGTCAGTAGAGCGCGATATGATAAACAACGTATAGCTGTCCGTGCGAAAAACAGGGAAATTCTAGAATAATCCCACAGACTTCCAACGATTGGCTTTGCAATTTACTTATTGTCATCGCAATCGTCAATCGCCAATAGTTCTGATAAACTGAATTAGCTTAAATTGCAGTGGAAGATCTGCTGGAATAATCGGAATTCGTGGGATAAGGAATTCTCCTTTGAATTTTCTTTTGATGATCGTCGCTTGAATCAAATTGCTCATCAGTTTCTTGACTGACAGCCGCGTGTCGTTGTATAATTTGGGATAATTCAGATTTCGGAACATGATTATGATTTCCACCCAGGGGGTGAATTTTCCGGAAAATTGGTATGTAGTTTTAAATGAATTTTATATAGATCTTTGAAAATGAGTTTGAAGCAAATCGCATAAAAACTCTTTTTGGCCGTTTTTACCACCCATTTTCCACCCAGGGGGTAAATTTTCCGGGAAATTGGTATGCAGTTTTAAATTAATTTTCATATAGATCTTTGAAAATGAGTTTCAAGCAAATCGCATGAAAACTCAATTTTGGCCCTTTTTACCACCCACTTTCCACCCAGGGGGTGAATTTTCCGGAAAATTGGTATGCAGTTTTTTAAAAAAACTCAACTTTCGCCCTATTTACCACCCGATTTCCACACAGGTTGGTTAAATTATTTTTTTCTATAAATCTTTGAAAATAAGTTTGAAGCTGATCGAATGATAAGCAAAAAAGTTGCATACAACGGTTTTCCGAGAATTTTCCACATTCCCCAGCCGAATTTTCCAAGATCCAGGATTAGTGCTCACTTTCGGCATAGGCCACAGCTACTGCGAAAATGTTGGACAGGTGCTTGGTCGAAATCGGAAGTTTTCGATTTAGGAGTTCTATTCGGCTCAAAGTTAATGTTTATCGAACAAGTAAATTACATTATTCCAATAGCGTACGCAATATATGGTTTTGTTAGACGCAATTACAATTTAATGACCCATATTACAGACTAACCTTGTTCTTTGTTTTTGTTAGATCAATATTGGAACACGCTTCATTTATTTGGAGCCCAATGGTGCATATTAAAATAATTGAATTGAATAATTTAAACGAGTACGTCGATTGCTATTGGCTAAAATTAACAAATATATAATTGGTCATGTAGTTCGTTTAGTTGTTTAGTTCGTTCGATCCAATTGCACGCTCAGTTGTTGAGTTCGTTCCTGTCTTTAACGCGTTCAGTCGTTTAGTTCTTTCAATTATACAGTTTGTTTTACTGATTCTTTCGTTCGTTTTTGTGATTGTTCAGCCGCTTTGTTCGTTCATGTGCTATAGGAAGTTTAAAATGACCAACAAGAAGAAATAAACTGGATGAACTACAACCAGGGATGTTGTTCGTTCGCTTGAACTTATTCTGAACGATACGATAGAATACTATAGTGCACTTGCATGAATAAAATATAAAAAAAAAAATTAATTAGAAACGCTGACAGTCAGCTGTTTAGCGGCAAAATAAATTCTGAAAACGAACATGTAAGTAATTTATTTTATAATTCAGGCCAGAGCTGTAGGAGAATGTTTCTTTTTTTTATTTTTAATTCCCAAAGAATTAATGATTGGTGAATCATTATTTTTTTAATCATAAAGAATTGACTTGAAATTTGACTTAATTCTCTACGAATTAAGGATAAAAGAATCATTCTTTACAGCTCTGTTAAAGAAAAATTAATTCTAATTCAATTCAAGTAAGTTTCAAAAGCAAAAGGATGATTCCCGGAATGCCTAATGCCCAAAGAATTAATTCATTATTAATTAATTTCTTTATCATTAGAAACAGAATGATTCCGAAATACCTAACTCTCAAAGAATTAATTCAATTTTAATTCAATTCATTATCAAAAGAAAAATAGTGATTCATCAATCTTAAATTCTTTGTGAATTCAAAAAAAGAAAAAATCTTAATTTGTCAGACTGATTTGCAGAATCATTCGCAAAAAGAATCATTCTCTACAGCTCTGATTGAGGCTTACAAAATTTTAATTCATTTCTCATTTTAAGGGTAAACATAAAAAGCGGAGCATGCTCAAATTTTGGTAGATTTCTTGAGGGATAATCACAAATTTGCACAGGGTTTCACCAAGATAGATACAGTTGTGGTGGATGCAAAATGCCACAGATCTCAGTCGCGTTGGACCTCCAATAGAGGACGTGTCCGGATGTAAGAAGGTATGTGCACATATTGCGTTATTGTGAGCAATTATATATTTATTTTTAAAAAGGTATGGCTTAACTGGAAAACACATTTCCGCAAAAAGCTTAACCGGACGGAGACCAGAGTAACTGGTGGCGACTCCTACTCACAGGTTCACATACGGTCATCTGAGGAGCAGATTGCCATGATCAGCTTTATCTTTGTTTATGTAGAAGGTGTTGAGGGTGGCAACACTGAAGGTCCAAGCATGCTAGCAGTGTTGCCATCCTGCATTAGTTCCACTTCTGCATCATGCAGAGCAGCTGCACCCAATGTGCATGAACCTCAGGATGAAATGTCTTTACGTGATCGTCATAGCTTGCCGAAAAAGGCCATATTGACAAAATTGGAAAATTTTTGCGCCTCGATGAACCATATGGCACAAATGGTTAACTATAGGGACAAGCCTGTTGATGGAAAATTAAAATGCGAGAAGATTCGTTTCATTTTCATCAAACAATTTTCACCGGAGTAATCTGGCCGGAGTTTTCTGCGTAATCGTTCTTCTTTTCTACTTCAATGTCGACCGATTTAGCTAGCTCCATGACTACATCAATATGTGTGACAAATGCAGGGCGCATCAGATATTAACAAGTTGTATTGCAAATTTGGGCAAATAGTTTATGTGTTATTTAACACAAAGATGTTGATCTACAGAGTTGGGTGCATGCATTCTCGTAGTCTCAGAAATACTTTTCTCAAAAAAAAATTACAACCTACATATGGTAATTTCGAAATGTCCTTCACTTTTAACAATTATGCGGCACAGTGTTATCAAAGCTTAATGCTTTTATATTTCTGCTACTTACCATAGCATTAAGGCTAAAGTAGCATTCTATGTTATAGAGGCCAGGTGAACTATGCTCTAGCTTCTGGATTCGAATATACAGTCCATCTACGCACACGACGACTCTGGGCAGCTGATACCTCGAGTAAAAGTATTCGCGTGCCTGCTGCAGCTGCTTCTCGGGTATTTTCAACAATTGCCCATTACCATCTCCATTGCAGGAATCACGATATGCATAATTTGGTCAAACGTGGTATACATGAAATTGTTAATTTAAATCCAAATTTGTGGATTCGGAAATGGGAGCATGCCCGAATATATAATACTTGACACATAACGCAAAGCTAACAGTCGTTATCAAATTTTCTATTCATTTTTATATATATATATCAGTGGTGGGCAGCCAATTTGCGCCGCCGAACTACAGCAAAATCGCCAACAAACATAGCTTTTGGGGTCGTAAATTATTTATCAGATATCCAAAAAACTAACCAAAAAATGTACACTGAGCGAAAATAAAATTAAAAATTAAATGTAACGTCGCTCATAAACAAAACAAAGTTGTTGATGCCTATTAGTTTTTTTGCGTCAGTGTACATATGCATGCTGAAACCAAACGGTTGTTTTTTTTTTGCATTGCGACCGCGACTCGAGGCCGATGCTCGCGCAAACTTATTCGCTCTAAGGCGTCGCACAAGCCGACTTGCAGACGCTAATTGCCCAAAAATAACGGCTCGAGCCACTACGTATCCACCCTTGGTATATATCAACATACATTCGAAGTTTGGTTGCTCTAGCTTTAAAATTGTGGAAAGAAACTGCATTCTTACAGGTGGGTTTTAACCTTATTTGGAAGCGTCGTTTCTGTTCTTTTCTGTCTCAATGATGCACCTATTGCGCCCATGAATAATTTAGTCATTAAGTGTCTAAAGACGATAATAGGAATGACGGCTGCATGTAATTACAACTATTGAGTTGGTAGCTTATAAAGATATGTACGCATTTCTTTCTTTCACCCTTTGGCCACAGCACAGTGGTGTCATTCCTGGATCTGTGTATGTGTTCTGGATGGCTATTACGCCTCATTATACTCTGTTTTCCAAAATGGATAAAAAGAGTATATTGGGTTTGTGAAATGTCCGTCTGTCTGTCCGACTGTATGAACGCAGTTTTTTCCACAGTTTTAAAGCTAGAGAAACCAAAGTTTTAGAATCGGCCAGATTGGATCACTGTTACATATAGCTGCCATAGGAACGCTCGGTTGAAAATAAGTGTTTGTATGAAAAACTATTTTGTTTCTCAAGATAACTCAACCCAACTCACTTAACCTAAGTTTAAGGACAGTTTATAAGTATATAAGTAGTCTTTACAAAAATTTAATTTATTAAACGTACAGCAAACAGAGTATATCGCAGTCGGGAGAACCCGACTGCAACGTTCTTGTTTTTGTTGATGCCATGAGACCTTAAAATGGAAATCAATAATGGAATTATGTATGCTCTCTCTTTCAATGCCACTGACGCTCTCTCAGTCTGTCTTTTTGCTTTGTTTGGGCTTTATATACCTAACACTGGTTTTGTTGTTTCTACAATCTGCATTTATTTTAAACGGCTATAAACCAGGGGTGTCAAAAACACATACTATCAAAACTCTCATGTACTGTGCTTGTGAAGAAGCAGATACCGAAATCTTATAAACCGTTTGTGCTTTACACTGAAAATATTGCAATTGTTGAAAAAAACGACGTTGATTTTTTATATTTTTTTTTATTGAAAATATAGGTTTTGTGCTGCCATGGACAGCGATTTCGGTTTATAATCATCATGTGCCTTTGTCTATTGATAGGAAATCTGATATATGTATGTATATTTACCGCATGACACACGTACTCAAAGAGATAGTACGTGTAAGAGCAGCAGCCAGACACCAGCCACAGACAAAAACAATCAACATTGCCACACCCGTTGAGGTTGGTTCTATGACCCACAGCATTGGCAGACGCTGGATATAATTCAATGACTGCAGTCTGTGCATCTGCCGCGGCGCCGTCGTCGTCATCGTCGCCGTCTGCTGTAAGAAACTTGCGCAGTTAATGCTCATCATCAGCAGGTAAGCTCAAAAGCAGAACATATAAGATTAGGGGCTGGTGTGCCTAGCATGGAAAACAGAGCAGTAAACCTTACCAAGTTACTAATATTATAACCAGTGTTAAATTAACGACACTACTCGAGTAGGTATATGTTTTATCAACATGTAAACCAAGTTTGGTTACCCCATCTTCAAAACTTCGGAAATAAATGCACTTATATTTTAAACAAGTTGATATCACAACAACATCTTCCCACTTCCCACTCACTTTCCAACCAGGGCGTGAATTTTCCCGAAAATGGGTGTGCAGTCATTATTGAATTTTCATATTGATCTCTGAAAATTAGTTAGGGTCCGATCAGGTGGAAAACTGATAAGTTGCATACAATTTCCGTTTTAATTTTCCGGATTTTCACAACGACTTTACAAAATTTGTAAATGTCTTTGCTTATATTTGGGTTTGTTGATTTTTAAATTAATTTGAAGCAAATCGCAAGAGAACTAAACTTTCACCCTTTTTACCATCCAGCTCAGGAGGGTGAATTTTCCTGAAAATTGGTGTGTAGGTATTAATGACTTTTCATAAAGATCTTTGAAATTCAGTTTGAAACAATTCGCAACATGCTAAACTCTCGACCTTTTTCAACCCACAGGGGTAAATTTTTCGGAAAACATATTTGGAACATAAAAAACTTTAATATTAAAATTGATGGTAAAACATGAAAGATTTTACTAAAAGTACAATTGGCACGCCCACTTCTGACTCCGCAAAGAGCCTAAAAAAAGATAATATCGCAGTCGGTGAATCCGACTGCAAGGTTCTTACTTGTTTTTGTATACAATTTCTAGGATTGTTACGGTTGTGCAAACTTTAATAGATAAATAAAACAAGAAAGATATGTTATCTTCGGCGTGCCAAATGTATATACCCTTGCAGAAAAGTTTTGTATATAAAACTTAACTTTTTTTTGTTCCTAAGGCAGCTATAAAATATAGTTGTCCGACTTAAAAAAATATAGTCAACATGTAAATATCATTCTAAAACACAGAATAGGTGAATTTGGTTAATGTAGATTAAGAAACAAAAAAGTTTTTCATGCAAAAACCTATTTTTCATTCACAAACATATTTTTCAACCGATTTTTCTTATGGCAGCTATATGATATATTTGTCCAATTTTAATAAAATTTCGTCAACCTGATTAAATACTATTCTTTAGCTAAGGTAAAGTGAGTTTGGTTGAGTTATCTTGAAAAACAAAAAAGTTCTTTATGCAAAAATTTATTTTTCAACCGATCGGACTTATGACAGCTATATGTATGTCATAGTGGTCTGATTTGGAAATATGTATATACTACCTACAGACACATAAGCATCTGTGCCAATCACGATAGCTCTAAAACTGAGGGACTAGTTTGCATATGAACAGACGGGCAGGCATACATGGCTATTTCGACTGAGCTATTGATGATATCCTTCCCTTTTTTTCTGAGACGTCTCCTTCAATGCGTTAAACATTTCGTGACAAAATTATAATATCCTCTGCAAGGGTATAATGATCAAAATATATTGTAAAGTTGATGTATTTTTAATATCTGTTAAGCTCATTACTCTTATTTATTTTCTGTCGATTTTAACTAACATTACTTTTTAACTTTTACAGCGGGGCAAAACCCAGCATAGAAGTGCACTTTGCTGTGAACGATACAACAAGCAAATCTAAAAGTAGATTGAAACCAACAGCTAAAATCCAAGCCAAAACACGACCAACGCACACCTGCAAAAAAAACAAAAAAAAACTAACAATAGCGCAACAGATACTGCTGCTACATAAATATTAACAAGCTGCAATTATAGCTTCAGCATCTGAAGTCAATATAGTAATAATGGTGAAAACCTTTCAGGCCTACTTACCGTCCACAAACCGGACCTATTCTTGTGTTCATTGCCGCGCGCATCTCGCTTCCCACGACGAGCTCATCTCAAAGTCGTTTCAGGGCAGTCAAGGGCCGGCATATCTATTCAACTCGGTGGTAAATGTGGCATGCGGCCAAACAGAGGAGCGTGTTCTACTGACTGGACTGCACGCAGTCGCTGATATTTACTGTGAGTGCTGCAAGACACCGCTGGGCTGGAAGTATGAGCATGCCTACGAGTCCAGCCAGAAGTACAAGGAAGGCAAGTTCATTATTGAGCTGGCACACATGATCAAGGAGAATGGCTGGGATTGAACGTTGGTAGTAAGGGCGCGCGCGATGCATGTGGAGGCGGGCTGGCAGGCCGGGCGGCTTCGGTTACGTTAATAGCAGCAGCAGCAGCAGCAACAACTAAAGTTTATGTCAGTGCAAGTGCAAGTAAAAAGGCGAAGTGCTACTTTTGGAGCAAGCGAGAGGTGCAAGAGCGAAAGCAAAAGATGGCAGGCGAGTGCCGGCGATTGGTCGACCGAGTCGAATCGATTCGACTCGCGTCATGTTGAGAATTCGAGAGTTTTAGTTTTATATAGTACATAACTCATCGTATCTTATTAGACAAACAAATACACAATACACACACAACATACCTAAATACCTACACACACACAAAACTCCAAAATGTCCGCTGATTTATGGGATTGGAGAGATCTCTGCGCTGGACGCAACAGCAGCAGCAACTTAAACTCACGTCAACTATCTGCTAAGGCGTAGAGTTTCATTGTTTTATGTTTTGTTGCCGTTTCGCTAATTCGTAATTTTATTTTAAATGTTTTCAAATTTTATATATTTATATTTTATAATAAAAGAAACTCAAAGAGTCAAGCAACCAATTTGTAGTTACTAACATTTGAAAGACTTGCTTTTTTCAATGCACTTTCGATGTATGTATTTGCAAAGTTAACTGTTTTATTTTGATTTGCAGTTTGAGTTTTTTGTACAATTTGTGTTGTCACCATTACAAAAATAAACACAGAAAACTTGCACTGCCAATAAACGGGGAATTCTTTAAAATATTATTGTAACAAATGCAAAATCGACGTACATGATAAATAGCAATGCATTTAATACACAATACGGTATGGCAAATCCAAATTAACACTTTCATACAGAAACACACTCTCTTATACCTTTTCAATGTAGTAGTTATTTAATGAAATATTTAAAAATAATTATTTAATGAAATTTAGCTTGAAAATTTGCATAATGTAGGTTTTTGAAATGCGCAATAAAATAAATAAAAATTTAAAATATATAAAAATTTATAAACTGCATCTGTCACTTTTATGTTGATTTGAACCGCGCAAAGAAATACTAGAAAATATATATTTAAACATCATTTAATGCAAAAATTGTTAGCAAAAATAGCGACCCATGAAAACAAACTGACTTAAAAAAGTGCAAACAGTGCGAATACAAAAAAATGCGAAACTCAAATGCTAGGCGATATTACTTACAATACAATTACAATACTTCTTTAGAGTATTGCATTTTATTTTTTGAGTATTGAATGCTTAACTAAATATTTTCATAGAGTGCACTCGGGTCAAAGTGTGGAGAGTGCACAACATTTTATGTACTAACGCTTATTGATGTAAATATGTGGTACATTACAAATGAGATAAACACAAAATACAAAAACAACAAAAATGCAAGCAGGAAAAGCAAATATTTAAATAAAATTATAGTGCAAAATAACTGCCAAGAACTTTTCGAATTGACGATGTTCTCTAAGTAGTCATAACTATGTATATAAATATATGTATATGAGAATGAGAATATATTTTGTGGTAGCATTTAAAGCTAATAAAAAATAATAGACATATATCGTGCATTAATGCCATTATAAGAAAATTAAAACAATAAAAAATCTTTTAATCAAATTTCCCAAAAAATTAACAAACATTGTCTGTGTATTTGTCTCAATAGTTGTACAGGTTGCAGTACTTAATTTTAAAAATAATAAATTAACAACACTTATACCGTCAAAGAAAGATTATTTGCGTGGTTGCTCATGCTGTCGATACTGTTTGTAAATATAAAATATTACAAGAAAATAAAGCCGCACAATTAAAGATGATCATCAATATTTTTATTTATAAATTGTTAACTTTTAATAATATTTTTATATTTATTTCACCTAACTACGATCTTTTCAATTATTTTTCAAAGCACATCAACTTGTTTTAATGTTGTTCAATATTATAATTTGAAAAACATTTTGTACAAATACGGTTATAATGATTCAAAAAAGAAATTTTCAGTACACATGTAAGTTGAGCTTGCTCAATAATTTAAGCTGCAAGAGCTATTTTTAAAACAAATATGGGATATCAGTAAAATAACAAAAAAAGCGAAATCTTTTTCATTTTTATTTTATGCTAAAATGTAAAGTTTAGAAATTGTACTTATTAACATTTTAAGAAACTCAGACATATAATTTATTTAAGTTAACAGTTGCGCTGGCTTTTTGTTATATTTTCAAGCCCAGCTTTTAGCTTACTCTTAGCAGTTCTTTACTTTTTTCAACATAACCAAATCTCTGTGTGAGAAACTTGAATCACATTTAAAACTCGAAAACTTACTAAATTCATTCATTCAGCAGTTTAAAACCCAAGTTCAACAAACATAAAATATACGACAACTAATTACACCCAAAATGCAGAAGAGCATTCAAAGTTTTTTTTTTTTGCAGCAAGAATTTTTTTAAAGTGAGTTCATATATTTCACTATAACTTTTAAAAAACGATACACCAAATTAAAATCAATAAATGGGTCTACAAATAAATCTCTTACATTTTAGACATACATCTAATAGTTTTGGAGATATTGAGGAAAATTTAGTTTTTGTATGAAAAACTTTTTTGTTTTTAAATATATCTAAACCAAACTTTAAGTACCAGTTTTATTATACTTTACATATTTTAGCCAAATTTCATCAAAATCGAATAACTATATACTATAGCTGCCATAGGAACGATCGGTTTAAAAATATATTTCTATATGGCAGTTATTTAATATATCCGATGTTGATCAATCTTTGTGAACATGTTCAAAACACAATAAAACATGGAATTGGTAAGTTTTGGTTGAAATATTTTCATTAACAAGAAAGTTTTTCCTACAACCCATTTTCAACCGATTGTTCCTATGGCAGCTATGCGATAAAGTGGTCCGATTTTCATAAACTTATGTCAAAATGCATAAATAATGCTAAAACTGAAAATTGGTAAGTTTGGTCGTGCTATCTTGAAAAACAAAATATTCGACCAATTGTCCAATTTATTTTTCTTTTAAATTTTCCAACCAAAACCTATTGGACTATTGCTCAGCAACTGGAAAACTGAAAAAAATTATAAAAATATGTTAAATTACTGAAATGGCTGTAGCTTGAAAGTTCTGCCATAGATTTTGACGAGTTATCACTTTTTTAAAACCTTATGAATCAGTCTCTTTGTTCAATGAAAATTGAAGGATACTGCATTTTTTTTTTCGAATTTTTTCGAATTTTCAAATTGAATTCCAACTAAACATTTTTGCAAAAAAAAATATTTTCGTAGTTTTTACTCAATATCTCCAAAACTATTAGACATATGTCCAAATGTAAAAGACTTATTTTTAGGCCCTCATATTGACTTTCATTTGGTGCATTAAAATCGGTAATGCTATACGCAAGTTATAGTAAAACATATGAACTCACTTCAAAAAAATTATAGTTGGAAAAAGAAACTAAGAAAATTTAAAAATAAAACTTTGACACAGAAAAAAAAAATGAAATGTATCATAATTTTCAATATGAAGTGAAAAGTGTCAAATTGTTAAATAGTGTTATCGAAAGTATCGATAGTATATGTCGTAGATTTAGAACACTTAATGTGAGACTTAGCTTACGATTTACGTATATAAATTTGAACAAGACTATGCGTAGTAATCGTATAAGAAAAAAAAAATTTTTTTTTGTCCTAAATTTGAGTTTGATTAATAAAACAAGATATGATGCCAGACCTAATGTTACATTTGCGAGTTTGCATATGCATAAAAGCGAGGTCCGAGCGAGATAGCTATATGGACTGAGCGTGGCGCAATGGTTCTGTGTGTGTTGACGCTGTACCGTCTGTCAAGTTGATGAAAATACACAAACAAGACAGAAATTGCGACTCTCTACGCTTTAATGCGAATAAGTACAACTATGGAAAAGGATAATGTACCACCCCCTCCTACATCAGAAGTGGGATCGCCACCTCCACAGGAGCATCCTGATGACATGCTACAGGCGCTTTTAGAATTGCAAAACAGAAAATTCATCGAATTATTAAACGCGATGCAGAAGCAGGCAGCAAGAACAACAATTCGAGAAATTTCGGTGTCGCTGCCTACCTTTAACCCTGAAGCCGCTGGCGCCGACGCCGCTGCATGGTGTAAAACGGCTGATATGATTTAAACTGAACATCGGCTCGTAGGGAGTGCACTTGTAATGGCACTTAGCAAGTTATTGTCTGGAACAGCATCACAATGTTTGTCGCAAATTTTCTTTCATGGAGTGACTTAGTCGCAATTTCAAGAATTGTTCATAAAAAGATATGAGAGTGTAGAGACGCCGGCCGCCATCTTGTTCAACATTCTAAATGGACGGCCAAATAACAAAGAATGCTTGTTTGTGTATGACAGTCGTCTGGTGACCCCTTTGATGACGAAATGGCAATCAATGAACACAGAAGAAATTGCAAGTTCATTTGTATTGGCACACGCATCGCAAATTGACACACGGCTGCAGCGTCTCCTCTATACTATAACAATGAAGACGCGTGGTGAAATGCAGCAGCAGTTGAAGGCGTATGCATTTGGTAAGCGGATCGAAAGTTCTGGATCTGACCTGGGCCCAGAAAAAAAGAAGCCCAAGCAGCAGACTCCAATGAAATGTCGTTATTGTGGAAAACTCGGGCATAAAATGGTGGAATGCCGTAGGCAGATGACAAAAGTAAGCCAAAGGAAAATCCATCTCATGGCAAATCTACAGCTGGACGAACGGGTGTCAAGTGCTACAGGTGCGGTTTTGTTCAGCGAATGGAAAAAACGAGAAGCGGGAGCTCAGAGGAATAATGCATCAAAATGGTGAGCCGTATCAATTCTTCCTTGATTCTGGTGCCGAATTTCTCAACTTAATTTGGAGGTTCTGAGAAAAATAATGATGAGAACTATCGAAAATAATAAAGAGCTTCAAGAATGCGAAAAGTACTTGCTAAAAGATATTTTAAATGAATACTCATGATCTTGACACTTTGTCTGCCTATGTATATATGATCATGTATTTATTGAATTGCCAGATCGGACGACTATAACATAGCTGCCATAGGAACAATCGGTTGAAAATTAGTTTTTATATGAAAAACATTTTTGTTTTTCAAGATAACTCAAACTCAGTTAACCTAACTTTAAGAACAGTTTATACATGATGCCAAAATTTCATAAAAATCGGACGACTATATTTTATAGCTGCCATAGGAACGATCAGTTGAAAATAAGTTGCTGTATAAAAAACTTTTGTTTTTTTTTTTAAATCTCGACCAAACTCACTATATCTAAATAAAAGCACGCTCTACACATGTTAACAAAATTCAATCAAAATCGGATCACTATATCTTGTAGCTGCCATAGGAACAATCAGTTGGAAAATTAGTTTTCTTAGCAAATCTTGTCTGCAGGGGTATATATCTTCGGCATGCCGAAAATAACATTTCTTTCTTGTTAAAAGTATTTTTAATGTAGATTCTATCCTAATAAACAGAAACGGTAAGCGAATACGTTCTGACTGAAATTCTGTATTCAAATCCTTTATAATTATACTCTTTTTTTAATTTAAAAAAAAGATAAAGGAGTATATTTGGTTTGTGTAATGTCTCCAGTCGGGTGTATGCGACTGCAACGTTCCTACTTGTTTTAAGAATATAATTTGAGAAGAATAAAAAACTTTTAGCTTTGGGGCACATCGTTAATTTGGCTATTTCGTGGGGCTTAATGTCATTGACTTTAAGGGTCTAAGCCAAGAAAAATTAAGCATTCGCGCAATCACTTTTTCAAGGGACAGCCATCTTGGTAAATCTTGTGTGGCTTCACCTCGCAGTATTCTTGGAACTCTTTTAATTCCTGTGTCCTCTTTGTGCTCCAGGCAAAATACGGATAGACGTTTCAACATAGCAACTCTATGTTTGATGGCAGTTTTTTACATGCGTAGCAAAAGCAGAGGTGAAGGGAATGGCACGTGCATTTTAAATAAATTAGGTTGAACAATATGAATTTTAAAGAAAACTGCACCTTTTGCAGCTCAGTTCGCATGAACAGTGTCTTAACTGCAGCTAAGGCAATACCAAAAGTTTACAGACAACTCCGAAATGGAAGATGTGGTGATGCATGATATGGACACGGAGCAAACGGAGTATGTTCCTCATCGTTTAAGATCAACAGAAAGACATTTAGTATCAAATGACGACTATGTTGATCTCATACTGTGTTTCAGAAAATCTGAAATTCTTGCACCTAGGCTGCGGCAATGGAGTTCATTTGAAGACAACTTTAAAGCCGATTCTGCCGAGACTTCGCTCGTCTGCTGCAGTGATGTTGATGAGCTTTTCAATTTATGAAACAGTTGGATATAAACGGTGAACCGATCTTACATCTCCAATCCATGTTCCCAAAGTTAAGTAACGCAAAGATCAAAGCAAGTAATTGTGCTTACACTTTCTCTTTATTAAAGTATTTATATATGTACACTTCTTTACATTTAGGTATATTTGTTGGACCACAGATACGGAAAGTTATAAAAGATACAAAATTTACGGAGAAATTAAGTAGAAAGGAGAAGAGAGCTTGGCTTGCTTTCATTGCTATATGCAAGAACTTTTTAAAAAGTATATTTCTTTTATTCTCACTTTGATGTCTTTCCAAAAAATTTGGGCCAGTTAAGCGATGAGTAGGGAGGGCATGGAGGTTCCACCAAGAAATAGGACAAATAGAGAACCGTTTCGATGAGAAGAATAACATTAAAATGTTAGCAACATATCGACCCCTTTTCGCGAAATTATCGTATATGCCATTTTTTACGAAATTGACTTTTTGATGCAAATCTGTTCTAAAGCTACTAACTCATCAGACGGACGGACAGACATTTCACACGCCCAATATACTTGCTTCTTTTTTTTTTTTTTTTTCAAAAAAATTAAAAAAGAGTATAATAATAATTTTTTTCCAATTGGGTTTTTACTCCCTGTTCCCATTAAAAATGGGAAAAAGGAAGTTATAAAGTACTGCAAATGTGTGTAACAGACAGAAGGAGGCATTTCCGACTATTGTAGTATGTCATATGCCCAACTTTAAAGTAAGAGTAACAACTCATAACATAACGACACTTTGTTGCTATGTTTATACAATCATAAATATACATAAGTACAGTAATAGGATCCGCCACTTATGCGGACTTGAGTACGTACCATCTGTACATACATATGTATATACATAACTACATAGGCACATATGTACTGCAACTCTCTCTCGCTCTGCCGACGCTCTTAGCGACAGAGCTCACTTATAATATTGTATGTAATAAGCCCAAATATATATTTGAATAAAACCGAGAGAACACTCTCGATCAATCCATGAAACCAGCAAGACGTCTTTATGTTTTTACGGAAAACCTTTTTAACTTAACATGGCGACCGTGACAAGTGTCGCGAACATGTTAAAAATATATAACAGTTTGGAGTGAAAAAAAAAGAAAGATTCAAAGACAACAGCAGCAACAATAACGAAAACGATAGCAGCAGCAGCAGAGGCATATCAACAACAATACATTAGATGGCACACACCGGGACACAAAATTTGGGACAACATTTGGCAGCAGCATCTACACGCAACAGCTACATAGGCAGCAACGAGGCCGGCAGGGGAAATACGTACTGAGTGAGTAGAGGTGATGAGCAATGCCTAAAGGAAGGCGCAGTGGAGTAAACAAACGGCTAAAAAATAGAAAAGCCGAACTTGTAAAACTGCTATTTGCCCCCAACACAAAAATAAGATCCAAGCTGAAATCGATATATCGAGTCGATGCAGCAAGAACACAATAAAAGCTCAACCTCTACAATTGAAACTTTTAATAAAAATATAAAAGTAATAAACTCATACGTATCCCAATCAGTGCCACAGAAAAAACAACTAAAAACACTAAACCGGAGAAACAATGCCCAACAGACTGCCCTGGACCATTAGAGTCGCCGCACTGCAGCTATACATGCTTTAAGAAGTCCAGCACCGGCGCCCCATCAGCCTGTGAGAAGACCAGCACCGGCGCCCTATCAGCCTGTGAGAAGACCAGCACCGGCGCCCCAACAGCTTGTGCAAGGACCAGCACCGGCCCCATTTAGCGCTTCAAGCTAAATCATCATCGGGGACTGCAGAGAACGCGCAACTCCATTTAAGAATATATGTATTTGTTAATTAAAAAAAAAAAAATTAATTTTATAATATTTTTAAATTAAAAACAAATGAAATGTTAAGATACGTTTGTAATACTGAGCGATAATTGCGTTGCTCGTAATAGAGTATGGCCCGTGAAGCCATACGAAACATTAGCCAGGAGATCACTGCGTTGATCGAATAGAAAAATATGAATACAAAATTTAAAAAAAAAAAATTTTATTTAATAATAAATAATACAAAATATATATAGATCACTGCGTTGATCGAATAGGAAAATATGAATACAAAATTTAAAAAAAAAATTGTATTTAATAATAAATAATACAAAATATATATAGATCACTGCGTTGATCGAATAGGAAAATATTAATACAAAATTTTTATTGAATAATCAATAATACGAAATATATATATATTCTAAAAAAAAAATTTTTAATCCGAACTTCAAATTTTATGCATTCAAATGCAATTTCAAAAGATTACTATAATTTCAAAAGATTATATATTATTATTGTTTTCTATACTAATGACCTCAAATGGTCCAATATAAGAAGATTCTAATCTATGACCTGTTTCATTCTTTAAATAAACTTGGTCACCTATTTCTATTTTAAAATCGTTTAATTTCTTATCATTTATTTCTTTTTGCTTAATTTAATTTTTTTCTAAAAGTATTCGAGCTCTCTTATACGCGTTTTCTAGTCTAAATTTAACTTCTTTAGAATAATCTTCTATATTATATATGGGTTCTATGGTATTTATGCTATTAAATTGTATTGGTAAGTAAGTAAGTAAATACTAGTTCATATGGACAATAATTATGAGTTACTGATGGTGTTGTGTTAAAACAATACACGAAATACTGTAACCATACGTCCCAATCAGTTTTATCTACTGAAATATATGAACGAATGTACTCATTGAATGTTCTATGACTTCTTTCAATGGTACCTAATGTCTGGTGGTGGTGTGCTGTAGATGTTATGTTATCTATTTTCAAATATTTGCACAAGTCAGTTATAATGGAATTTTTATATTCTGTTCCCATGTCCGTAATGAACGTCTTCATTGGACCGTACTTCAGAATAAAAGATTCGAATATGGCTTTTGCGACAGTTGTTGCACTTTTGTTGGCAACAGGAATTGCTACTAAATACTTTATCAAATCACATATTAAAGTGATTGCGTATTCATTCCCATTTTCCGAACGTGGTAGTGGACCAATTGTGTCTACTATCACTCTGTCAAAAGCATATTGTGGAGTTTCGGTTATTATCATAGGTGATCTTGTATGTTTCGTCGTTTTCGACGTCAGGCATTTTGGACATTTATTTATGTAATCTTTTACATGTTTAGTCATGTTTTTCCAATAATATTGTCTCTTTATTTTCGATATCGTTTTGTTTATGCCTGTATGACCTCCTTGAATTGGATCGTCATGGAATGTAGACAATATAGCTTCTTTATCTTGTTCATTATTTATTTGGGTCACCGGCTTGAGTAGCGCTACTCTTAAGGATTTTAAATTTTTATTGCCCATAATTTTAAAAGATTCGATTGAGTTTCTCTCGAAGATCTTTTCGCTCGGTGCCACTTTGAGTTGGCTAATATTAAGTATACCGGCTTCTGTTTCAAGCCTTTGAAAGAACTGACCTAAGTCAAGAATTTCATTGGTGTACATATTGCTAACGTCAATTCTTGCTATAACTTTTTACTCCCTGTTCCCATTAAAAATGGGAAAAAGGGAGTTATAAAGTACTTCAAATGTGTGTAACAGACAGTAATAGGCATTTCCGACTATATAAACTATATATATTCTTGATCAGGATCAACAGCCGAGACGAACTATACATGTCCGTCTGTCTGTCCGTCTGGCCGTCTGTCCGGCTGTATGAACGCGTCGATCTAAGAGACTATAAGAGCTAGAGACACCAAACTTGGCATGCAGGTTCCTGTATACCATACGAAGATCAAGTTTATTTCAAATTCCGGATGCACCCCCCCCGCACCCGCGCAAATCGCAAAAGACTCCCACAGCCACAATTTTAAAGATAAAGCTTTAATTTTTGGTACACATGTATGTTTAATCAATGTCTTTCGGATGTGTAAATTTCAACACGATCAGATAAATAGCACCAAAGTTATAGAAGAATCTATTACGCCCGTCTCAGCTGGCAGCAACAACAGTTTGACAAGCAGTTTACGAGTTAAGTGCACTGCTTGCTTGTGTTGCCGCTGAACTGCTTGAAATGCAAGTTGGGAGCAGGGAGTCTCGTAGTCGGGCACACTCGACTAGAGTATTCTTACTTGTTTTCCATGTTTCAATAAACATGTCGAATCTGTTATTCGCAAGGTCACTGCTTTTAGTACCTCGTCATTTGTGATGACTTCGTATACTTTGCTTGGCTTAGAAGCTTTATCAAGACTTTGCTTTGGCAATAGTTCTTGTGTATTTTCTGCGCAGAAATTGTTTTGTCTACTTTGGTGCCTGGTAGTGACTTTCAGGACTTTTCTATTCATGTCAATTAAATCGGATATTGTTATCCTTGACAGGGCGTCAGCCACGAAATTATCTTTCCCTCTCAGATACTCTACTGTAAAATCATATTCTTCTAATTCGAGTCGCATGCGTGTTAATTTTGAACTTGGGTTTATCATAGAAAATAAATATGTTAAGGGTCTGTGATCAGTTCTTACTGTAAAATGTTTGCCATATATATATGGTGTTAATGTGTTATTGCCCAATGTATTGCTGCTAGTTCTTGTTCTGTAGTACTTTTATTGCTTTCAGCTTTAGTGAATGCTCTCGATGCATATGCAACGTGAAGTTGGAGTCCATTATAGTTTTGAGTTAAAACTGCTCCACATGCTTGTTTGCTTGCATCTGTGATTATGCAAAATTCTTTGCTAAAAGCTGGGTACTTTAATAAATTTGGTTGAGCAAGTTGATTTTTTAGGTACTGGAATGCCTTTTCACATTCTGTTGTCCATTTAAATAGGACATTCTTTTTACATAATCTTGTTATGTGCCGTGAATATTCGGCGAAGTTTTTTATAAAACGTCTATAATAATTGCAAAATGCAATGAATCTTCTAGCGCTGTCTGCGTCCGTAGGGACTGGATAGTTATTGATAACATCAAACTTTTTATCGTCTGGTAAGATTCCTTTATCTGTGCATCTGTGACCTAAAAACGTCACCTCGTGCATGAAAAATGAACATTTTTCTGGATGTAATTTCAGCTTGTGTTTTCTACAAAGTTTGAAAACATCTGTTAGGTTTTTAATCATATGTTGTTCAGAACAACCAATAACGATTAAATCATCCATGTAAAGGAAAGCTTGTGAAGGCTCTAGGCCTGAGAATGCTATTGTCATCATTCTCTGAAATGAATTAGGCGCTATTTTTAAACCAAATGGTAATCTCGTGAAGCGATATGAACCATTGCTTGTTGAAAAAGACGTTATATTTCTTGAGCTTTCCTCAAGCTCAATTTGGTGGAAACCTGACATTAAGTCAAGGCATGAAAAATATTTAGCTCTACCCAGTTAATCAAGAATATCGTCAATTCTGGGGAGTGGAAATTTATCTGACAGTTTTTTTTTATTTAATTGGCGATAGTCAATTACTAATCGCCATTTTTTCTCTTTAGAGCCCGGAAGAGATTTCTTTGGGACTAACAAGAGTGGGCTATTATAAGGTGAAACAGACGGTTCAACAATATTTTGTTCAATTAACTTTCCAACTTGATGTTGGATTTCTTCTATTTGGCTATGCGGACATCGATAATTCTTAACATATACTGGCTCATCATCCTTAAGTCTCAGCTTTTGATTATAAAAGTTGTTTGTTGTGATTGGTTCGGTTTCAAGTCCGAACAGATCACTATACTCGGTGCATATTTCTTCAAGTTGTTTTTTAAACAAAATTGGAAAATTATTCTTTAATTTATTAATTACAGACTCTTTTCTATTGTCATTTGGATTTTGAACTACATCGCAGTTCGAAAGTGATTCAAATTTTATGTTATTAATGCCGACTATTTGGCATTTATCTGTGGTATTTAAAAATCGGACAAAAGTATTTTGAGCTGTAGCAATAGTGTTTGCAACATAAACTCCCGGTTTAATTTCCTGATTTGGAATTAAAATGTTTTCTTCTGCTGAAGACAAATCTATTTTGCGTATCACTTGTGATCTTGCTGGTAGAAGTGTGGAATTTGGACCAGAGCTAAATGTTATTGGAACATATATAGGATACGTTAGGTTTTGTGGTCTGATTATAAACCAATCCTTTGAACTATTGTAATATAATTGGCAATTAAATGTTTTTATGAAATCTAAACCTATTATTCCATCGCCAGGGATTGCGAAATCTGAATGAAGTAGATGAAATTTATATGGAATAATGTATTTGTCTGTTTGTAGTTCGATTGAGACTAGTCCTTTGGAGTTTATTACTCCTTCTCCTATGCCTCGAATATCTATAATTTTATTGATTTGGATGTCATGAAAGACATCAGAATTTTCTTTTATAATTGAAATATCTGCACCTGTATCAATTAAAAATGTTATCTTTTTATTTGTTGCAACAAAATACGAAATTGTTGAGACTTAAGTTAACAGTATATATTTATACTCTTTTTTTAACTATTTTGAAAAAAAAGGAAAAAAGAGTATATTGGGTTTGTGAAATGTCCGTCCGTCCGTCTGTCCGTCTGTCCGTCTGTCTGTCCGTCTGTCCGTCTGTATGAACGCAGGTTTTTTCCACAGTTTTGAAGCTAGAGCAACCAAACTTGGTATACATGTTGGTATATACCATAGGCAGACAAAGTGTCAAGATCTCCACGTATTCCCTGTCTAAGGCTACCTGGTTAGTCATTGCTTCTGTATTGTCTTGGAGCGTTTCAATGTCACTATCAATATCACTATCAATATCTGTATTGATTATTGGTTTAGACTCATCTAAATCTTCTAACTGGTTCTCGTTGAATTCAGCTAGCAGATTTGGATCTTCTGGGATTGTTATTACAATACTCCGTCTAGTACCAATATTATGTAATCTGATTTTTAAACTTTTTACAATTTTTTGACATATATTTTTATGCTCCTGCGTTAATTTATTATTAACTTTGTTTATTGTCGTTACAATGTTATTATATTGAGCTGTTAATATTTGCGCATGATGTACCAATGTATCTGACTTTATTGTTACTCCCTGTTCCCATTAAAAATGGGAAAAAGGGAGTTATAAAGTACTGCAAATGTGTGTAACAGACAGAAGGAGGCATTTCCGAATATATAAACTATATATATTCATGATCAGCATCAACAGTTGAGTCGAACTAGCCTTGTCCGTCTGTCTGTCTGTCTGTCCGTATGAACGCGTCGATCTCAGAGACTATTTTTTTTAGTCAGATCAATCAAGGTAGTGATTAGTAGCCTTTGTGCTAAATTTGGTTACTCTAACTGTATTATTACTCCCTGTTCCCATTAAAAATGGGAAAAAGGGAGTTATAAAGTACTGCAAATGTGTGTAACAGGCAGAAGGAGACATTTCCGACTATATAAACTATATATATTCTTGATCAGGATCAACAGCCGAGACGAACTAGCCATGTCCGTCTGTCTGTCCGTCTGTCTGTCTGTCCGTCTGTCCGTCTGTATGAACGCGTGGATCTCAGAGACTATAAGAGCTAGAGACACCAAACTTGGCATGCAGGTTCCTGTTTACCATACGCAGATCAAGTTTATTTCAAATTTCGGATGCACACCCCCGCACCCCCGCAAATCGCAAAAGACTCTCACAATTTTAAAGATAAAGCTTTAATTTTTGGTACACATGAATGTATAATCAATGTCTTTCGGATATGTAAACACGATCGGATAAATAGCACCAAAGTTATAGAAGAATCTATTACGCCCGTCTCAGCTGGCAGCAACAACAGTTTGACAAGCAGTTTACGAGTTAAGTGCACTGCTTGCTTGTGTTGCCGCTGAACTGCTTGAAATGCAAGTTGGGAGCAGGGAGTCTCGTAGTCGGGCACACTCGACTAGAGTATTCTTACTTGTTTTTAAAGTGATTTCATAGATTTAGCTGTGCATATAGCATTACCGATTTAAAACAAGTAAGAACGTTGCAGTCGGGCTCACCCGACTGCGATATACTCTGTTTTCTGTACGTAAAAATTTTTTTCTCCAATCTATCGAAGAGTTCAAATGGAGTCATACTGTAAAATTTGGGGTTTCTAGCTATAAGGGTGTAGGAGATACAGGTTTAGCTCATTTGCGGGGGTGGTAGTGGGCGTGGCATATTTTTTTTTGGCAGGTCGGTCAAGGGTGTGGTCACTAGTCTTTATGTCAAATTTGGTTACTCTAGTTGTAAAACTGTGGAAGATATAGGTTTTTGCGGTTTTTGGGGGAAGGGGTGGGGGTGGGGGGAGATCTTGACACTTTGTCTGCCTATGGTATATACCAACATGTATACCAAGTTTGGTTGCTCTAGCTTCAAAATTGTGGAAAAAACCTGCGTTCATACAGACGGACGGACAGACAGACGGACAGACGGACATTTCACAAACCCAATATACTCTTTTTTTCCATTTTGGAAAACAGAGTATAAAAATACAACAAATGAAAGTCAATATATGGGCCTACAAATGAGTTACATTTTTGACACGTATCTAATGGTTTTGGAGATATTGAGTCCAAAACTATGAGCTTTCAAGCTATAGCTATATGAACAAACCAACATTTTACAATTTTTTTTCGGTTTTCCAATTGCTTTACTTTTTGTATGAAAAACTTTTTTATTTTTAAAGATATCTTATCATATTTCATTCAAATTTCATCAAAATCGGACTACTTTATACTATAGCTGCCATAGGAACGATCGGACAAAAATTAAGTTTTTATATGGCAGCTATCAATATATTAAATCTGATGTTGATCAAACTTTGTGAACATGTTAGAATTGCAAGAGTATACTTGCTGGTTGAAATAAGCAGCGATTGATTAATTATGGATAAGCTTGGGACCGATCCAAGAGGAAGACAATAATGGTACTCGAACGTTTTATAAAATACGTGACAAACGAAATAAAATAAAAATATAAAATGCGTGTCAACTTGTCATGAAATTTAATACAAGCTCAAATGACAATTATTTCGATACTTGTAAATGTGCGAAGCTTAACGTATATGTGCATTGTAAGTGTGTGTATAATGTTACTAAACAGCAGCATTTCATTATATATTAGATTGAGCAGATGACCCAAACGCATTCTACTTCCACTTGTTTTCAGTATAACACCACTTGGACGAGAGCCCTGTAATGGGCTGCATTTGAAGCTGTATAATGCGACGCAGTTGCGCCTGCCGTCGCTCTTCGTCAAATGTGTCTGGCATCACACCATACAGCGCCATATTATACCCCAACGATATGAGAATAGCAATGGCAATGGACCATAGGCCGACAGCAACTACCAGTTTCCATTCGGGCGTAAAATGTTGAAACTCTGTGTATGTTTGACAGAAGCTGTGCCGATACAATACCTTCTTTTCCTGTAACGACAGCTTCTTCCAATCGCTCAGCTCTTTTTCGCGCAAAGCACATACCTCTGGCGTAACCTCGCGATAGCGTATGGCCGGAAATGGAAAGTCCGCACAGTCAATGTAAACGGGGCAGCCATTTATGCCGTATCCAACGATCTCTCGTTCACCACTCATTAAACGTGTGCCATCGCTATGGGTGAAGCGTTGCGACACAGCCGCAATCATAGCAGTGGTGGTTGAACGGGATGCAGCTGCCAGTAAGGCTGCAGCTGTAGCTGATCCAGACAGGCGCAGTCCCGCGCAACGGAGCAAGGACATGTTGGTTCCAGTATTTCTGAATGATATGGGATCGCCTATGTACGTTGGTAAAGGGATCAGTGTTGAGTGAAGATCGGTGCTTACCTGAAGGCCTGTCTTCTTCGTTTTGACAAACGATTTACAATCTGTGAGTAATTTGTAACAGTGCTTTTCTAATTTATGCCTTTGCTCTTGCTCCAGACATATAAAACTTACTGACTATAGTTTTTTGTAATTTTTTTCGGTTACTGACAGCTAGACAGGGTTGACGATTTTCAAACAGGGTTCTGTTTCTTGAGTTCTATTTAATCGGGGACGGAGTCCCAGAAAAAGTTGCGCAATAAGAAACGCCAAAATAACTAGAGCAAAAACAACATTAGTGCACTTACATCGGGCCGGTTTCTCATGTTGCTGTCTTTGCATATCTACATGCTTTTACTGAATTTGATTATCTTATGTTCACGTTTTCGCAACTGGCTTCATTTATTCGCAATGAACTTCATACTCATGACTTACAAACTCGTGTACTTCAGATTACAGCATTGCTTCCTTCTCATATGCATATAGCAGCGCTGAACCATGTTTGTAATCAAAAACGAGACTCCCTGCTCCCAACTTGCACTTCAAGAAGTTTAGCTGCAACGCAAGCAGTTTAGCGGCAACGCAAGCAAGCAGCGCACTTAACTTGTCCAATGCCTGTCAAACTTCTTGCTTCTGCCTGCTGAGATAGGGGGAAATACATTCTTCAATAACTTTGATGTTTTTTATCCGATCGTACCAAAAATCAAAGCTGTATCTTGAAGTGGTGGCCTTGGGAGTGCGTTTTGTATTATTATATTCAATTCGCAATAGTGTTGGGGGCTGTACCTAAAATTTGAAATAAACTTGATCTGTGTATGGTATGCAGGAACCTAAATGCCAAGTTTGGTGTCTCTATCTCTTATAGTATCCGAGATCAACGTGTTCATACGGACAGACGGACAGACAGACAGACGGACATGGCTATATCGACTCGGCTGTTAATGCTGATCAATAATATATGTAGTTTATATATTCGGAAATGTCTCCTACTGCCTGTTACATACATTTGCAGTACTTTATAACTACCATTTAATCAAGTAAGAACGTTGCAGTCGTATATACATGTTGGTATACATGTTGGTATATACCATAGGCATTTGCTTTGATGGATACAAAAAGTCGAAATCAATATCAATCTAAAATTTAGAATATATTTAGCTTAAAAATAAATTAACTAAATAGTCGTAATTCAAAAATTTACCAGTAAACAAGCTTTTGAAAGTTTAAATTTTGGCCAAGACCGAACAAAGTCGTGAATTGATTTTTGTTTTAAATCCTTTTGGCGCAATTTAAATGTTTGTCTCCACTTATTAAAAATGTCGGTCCAATTGCCATTCTCTCTCATAAGAAATGTTTTCATCCGCATCAGCATGGAGAGGTCTAGTTCTTCTTCGTATTCACTGTCCAATTCAGCTGTTACTGTTGATGCTGAAGAAATTTCTTTTATTCTATATCGCCTTTTATTCCGCTATTTGGAAAACAATTTGCCGTTTGGATTATTTTTGCCATTTCTAGGAATGAAATAATAATCCTGGAAATGCAAAAGTAATTCATTTTATGATTAAGAATATGAACAAATGGGAATGCTCTAGTCGAGTGTGCCCGACTGCGAAAAACCCTGTACCAACACTGAAATTGGCAAAAATATTTTCGTATTCAAATTCACAAATACGCATCGAGCGGCGGCAGCGACGTAAGTAGAGTACAAACCGTTGCATCAGCGCTGCTCTTTTCTCTGCCCGGACAATTTCTTGCATAGCTTCGTTGTTTATTACCCAACCATTATGAAACATGCTTTTGCTGTTCTTTGTTACTCCCTTTTACCTATTTTTGATTGGAAAAGGGTGTAAAAATGAAAATCTTTGGTAGGCTGATATACACTTGCAGACACTAGCATACACAAAAAGAAGGATCTGTAACAAGCTTTATCTCCCTAGCTGTGAAACTGATAGAGTAGTTATCATAGAATCAGACAGAAAGACATGGCTTGCATATGTCTACTTCGCTACCCTCTGCAAAAATATAATAATTAAAAACAACACTAAAAAATAAAAAAAAAAATTTTTCTCTTTCACCGCAACATTCCGAAGGTTAACGTGTTCAATTATAATTGTAGTCAGATCTTGTCTGTGTGCCTTCAAAAGCTGGTTATTGTTCTTGTAAAACGCCTATGTCGGTTTCCGACAGCAAAGTTAAAAGATCCTACATATATTTAATGCGTTAATTAAAAATTTATATTTTACCTTTTCAAAAAATTTGATCGCACAACTTTGGCTGCTTGGGGGAGATCTTGACACTTTGTCTGCCTATGGTATATACCAACATGTATACCAAGTTTGGTTGCTCTAGCTTCAAAACTGTGGAAAAAACCTGAGTTCATACAGACGGACAGACGAACATTTGACAAACCCAATATACTTTTTTTTTTTTTTTTTTTAAATTAAAAAAAGAGTATAAACATACATACATATGTACATGTAATGAGCAAAACAAATTGGGAATTCGTTGCCGGTATTATTTCACAGCACCCATAGAATTTGCAGTGTACCAAGCACATGTACTTTAGACCGTCCAAAGTTAGTATGAAGTATTTAAGGTCATACTCCTTAAGTGAACAAAAATATATAAAATTAAAATAAAAATTTAATTTTAAGTTTTAATTGGTTAGCAGAGGCTTTAAAGATTTGTGTATCACTCATCCGCAGTGTTGGTTGATATACTCAATTTTTAAACAGGCAGCATTGACTTGAATTTAAATTTATTAATAGTATAAAAATTGTTAAAACGGTATACCAATTTCGGTCAGAGTTTTGTCCAATAGGGTATTAAGTTTGTAATGATCGTATTCTCCCATTTGCATTGCGGTTGGTTTTATAGTTTTGTTAAACACTGTGTAACCCATTTAAGGAGACGTCTCCGGCCCCATTGAGTACATAATAATAATAAATATATTTATATCTAAGTCTTGACAAAAAGAAATCATTGTTCAAACACTTAGCTCAAAAACTGTTGAGTGCAAAAATCTATGATGTCAAGGAAACCCGACTTAAAATTATGAGTATTAGCATTTTTTTTCTATACATATCATATTTCACTGCTGAGCCATAATTCAAACATTTTGTCAATTATTTTTAAAATTTTCAACATTTGTTTGATAAAAACCTTCATGTTGTATACGTATTTTTTTGCTGAATCTTTAGTCCCTCCGCGAACCACTTAAAACTTTAAATTAAATTTGATTCTTAAGTTTATATATTTTTGTTCAGTTAAACGCAACGGTTTTTTTCGGCAATTATTATTTTAATTCACTTTTATATATTTTCACTACTACTTACCTTTCAATTACTCAAAAACTTGTTCCGTTTTCAATTCTTTCAATAAATCCATAAGTTTTATGTCTTTGTCCATTTTATAAAATCCTTTCTCTTTTTTTCCTGAGTGTATGTGTGTATCTGCTATGCTGTTTACTAAATCTAGTTCATCTAAAAAACTTTGAAGGTTTTCTGACCTTCCATCAAACTCGGTTATAAGCCGAGATGCTGCATTAAGAAATTCAATATTTGTTTGTGCCATTGTGACGGTTTGGCTAGTTTTAATTTGAGATGAATGTTCCAGACAATATTTAAATAATGCATTTTCTGTGCATGACTTAAGTATACAAATTTGTAATTTTGATACTTTACTAGTTTTTCTCTAAGTTGTTTAAAAATTGTTTTGGCTTGAATGTTGAATAATTTTGATCTGCCGAAAAGTATGCTATTAATTAAATTGTAATTTTCCTTCACTTGACGCTTAATGGCATGGAAATGTAAAAAAAACTCCATACACAAACAAGTAAGAACGTTGAAGTTGAATACACCCGACTGCGACAGAATCTTTTTTTCAAGTTTTGCCATCAATTTAAATTTGGTTGGGCTAGTTCTCTAGCTCTTATAGTCTCTGAGGTCGACGCGTTCATACGGACAGACAGACAGACGGACATGGCTAGTTCGACTCGGTTGTTGATGCTGATCAACAATATATATAGTTTATATAGTGGGAAATGCCTCCTTCTGCCTGTTACATACATTTGCAGTACTTTATAACTCCCTTTATGCTACTTTTAATGGGATCAGGGACTAAAAACAGCACAAACGCACATTCCTAAACTGAAATTTATTTTATATTTGTTTCATATTTTGAGTTTATTGTTTATAGATTTGATTTACACACAAGTAATATTAGAAATCTTAGTTTCGTTCATTTGATTACCATTTGACGGCTAAAATACGGCTAAGATTAATTATTATAATATAATTCAAATACTTAAAAATGTATTAATTTATGCTTTCCCTTAGCATGTTCTTGTTTTACAGAAAGTAGATATGCTTTAAATATATTTATATATATATTGTATGTAAATTTTGTTTTTCAAACATTTTTGCAACGTTATGTTAATTTAAAAATTGATTGCTCTTGCATTTTAACAGTAGGTTTATAGTTACTAGGTATGTATATTATTTTGAAATCATTTGTAAACTTCCTACATCTACTAGAATATTCATAATATACTCTTAATTCATTTCCTGTGATTATGCTTGACATAAAGCCTTGTCTTTTATTTATTATTATTATATTTATTTTTGCAATTGCGTTTGTGCATTTATGTTCAAGTACATACATGTGCACAAACGTATATAAATTATTCTTTAACCAATACATTCACTATACCGTTTGAATTAAGTAAGTTATCCTTGCAACAAAAAAAAAAAAAATATAAACAATATATGCAGAAAAGTTTTGCAAAAGAAAACTTAATTTTCAAAAGATTATTCCCATGGCAACTATGTATAAGATATGGTCATCCGACTGTAATAATATTTGGGCAACATGTAATAACATCCTAAGACACAGAATAGGTGAGCTTGGTTCAGATAACTTGCAGAAGGAGACGTCACAAAAAAATAGGGTTCCATTCTTTTGACCAGCATCAACAGTCGAGTCGAAATAGCCATACCCGTCTGTCGTCAAACTAGTCTCTCAGTTTTAAAGCTATCTTGATGAAACTTGGCACAGATGCCTCTACTTTCTGCAATCAGCACATATGCCAGAATTGGAAAGGACCACTATAACAACTAGCTGCCATAGGAAAGATCGGCTGAAAACAATTTTTGTATGAAAAACCTTTTTGGTTTCTTAAGATGTCTCAACCAAACTCCCTATTTTTAAGTTTAAGGAAGTTTTAAACATGTTGGTAAGTTTTCATTAAAATCGGAATACTATACCTTATAGCTGCCATAGGAACAATCGGTTGGACAATTAGTTATTTTTATAAAAAACCTCTGTTAATACATATTTCTCAAAAAAACTTGCTTGTACTCTTATTATGATATGATGATAACTTATCGTTTTTGGTTGTCTAATGAAACGTTCACAGAATGATGACAGTGATTTTTTTTTGTCATTTTTATTTGTTGTAATTGATTTAATCATAAAATAATAAAGTTACTTATCAAGTTGATCAGTGAGTAAATGTATAACAATTTAAGTTTAACACATTAGAAACAATGTTTAATGCAAAACGTAAAGCATATTTAATTGCGAGTTGGTTGGTGTTCTGGTCGAGCGAGATTATTCCAATATTTTAAAAATGATTAAATTAAATATAAACAAAAAGAGTATAGTGGGATGTTTGATTTTCAACAGCATTCTAATTTTGTTGTCTAATGGAATTAACAAAAAATAAATGGTTTTTAGTTTTTCGTCGTCTAGCAACATTTTACCAAGTCTTAAAGATGTAAGGAAAATATATATTTGTTATTTAAGTACATATAAGTTCAGTTTAATATTAAGTTATTAATCAGTGAAAATTAATATTATTTAAAAATCACTAAGCTTATGATTTACACAACTTTTATTAACGAATAAATATACACATACTACTGTACCTTTTTACTTTGTATTATCTTAATAAGAGAATTTAATTAAAATGTATTTTGTATGTAATAACAACATTAAGACTTTTTTCATATGACAGAACACTTCTTTAAATATGCATGTGTAAATATTTTTGATTGAAAGATTAAGAGATTGATACATTGTAGACTTGTACTATCCAGTTCAATTCAGTGAAGTAGTTCAGAATTTCATTTTCTTCTAAAGGAACTAATAGTGCACTTACACCAGAGTCGTAACGAGGTCCAAGGATTAAATGCCATTGGGCGAACCATATTTTGGCCACAGCCCATACGAAATAATGACAGTTGGTTTGAAATAAAGACAGCCCCAAGCATAAAGGACTATCAACGGCTGGACTACAACATTTCAGTAAAAGAATGACAGCCTTGGCTGTGTTGCCAAAAAGAATAAAAGATAAGAGACCGAACAACGAACAATAATACGTGGCAAGGCAGCTTGTTTTTGGCGCAACTGAAATCCCGAGACGCCATCATTCTTTGCCTGGGTTCTAATGCGCACCCTACACACTGAGTCCGTGTTTTACAACCATCGTGTTTTACCGTTATCGCGAGCGCTCGTACGCCTTCGTGCACTGTCGATCGCACCAAACGAAGTTTGTGCAACTTCGTGCAGCGTTCGTATTTGGCGTTCGTGTTTTCTGCTGCTTCGGCTGTATAATTGTTTTTAAGTTCGTGCTTTTTCACAGAAAAAGTAATATAAATGAACGCGTGGTTTTCAATCTGGTACTACTTTTTTCGGAGTAAGTCTTTTCTTTAGCTGTCACTTGATTTATGCACAGTTTGGTTTGCCATTTCATAATGAATAGACCAACTCCTGAACAACGTTTGAAAATCGTGCAAATTCAGTACCAAAATAATGGTTCGAGATGGCCGATCACCGATCCCGATTTTCACAAGAAAATTTTGTTCAGAGATGAAGCTCACTTTGGTTAAATGGGTACGTTATTAAGGAAACTTGTGGCACTTGGAGTTACATCCTCAAAAAGTCACTGTTTGGTGTGCTCTATGGGGAACGCTGTAGACTCTACAGTATAGAGCTCTATAGTATAGAGGAGCGGTGCACAGCTACAAAAATTCTGCCGATATATGCGTAGGACTACAATTTGTTTGTATTGGGGACTCTCATTTGTTGCGTGAACAACTGAAAGAGTGCACACACAAATCGCTCAGCTTAACACATTATCGAGGGCGATTTAACACCGCTGGACAATTTTTTGTGGGGTTATGTGCAGTCGCTTGTGTACGCAGATAAGGCCGAGACGATTGACACCTTGGAAGAGAATTTTCTGCGCGTAATTGCTGACATATGGCCCCAAATGCTGCAAAACAAATCTGAGTCTCTCGGAAAATAAATTTGTTTTAGCCAGTCCCGGCGGCCACTTGCCCGAAGTTTTCTTTCTTGAAACCACACATCTTAAAAAAAAAAAAACTATAATGCGTTATGTTATTGTTACCTAATTTACGCAATACAAAAGAATAAGTTTTTTTTTTTTCCACTAATTTTCTTTAATTTCTATTAATATAATGTATCCATTAAGTTTCAAATTTATCATTGTTTATTTTCTGTATTTAAATAAAGAAAATCACTGCAATAATTATCTTCAATTACACTGTGATAGTCAAAAAAAAAAGACAAGACCAAACTCAACGGTTTCCCCCTATTTCGGGTCCTACGAATCGAACTGCATCATTACTTTTTTTGAGTTACAATCATGGTTTCATACAACATTTTTTGTTGAAGTTTTTCATAAAAGTGGCCCATTGTAAGAGAAAGGCACATTTTTCTTCGGTCTCTAACTTTTTTAATGTTGACTTTTTTGGTAAACTTTCTTTGGCAAAGCTTCTCAGAATAAGTCCGTCTTTAAGTTCTTTGAAGACTGTAAGCCCCAAAATCAATGTTTTGGGTGTCCTTATAGCCAATATGTCGAAAAAACTGAAATTTAACCCATTTTAGACTCTAAGCTCATTAAACTATGATTGTCATACTTTAATAGCACAAATATACTGTATGTGTTGGAAGTGTATTTTATTAGGCGCATTGTTTGCGACGCAGCACTTGCTGCGAGCTGCACAATTTTGTGTGTGCATGCATTTTTTCTACTGCATGTGAATGTATGATTTGAATGAATGTATCTTTGGTCTCTGGTGGCTGCCGACCTAAGCAAAACCCGAAAATCCAAACGAAAAGACAGACTGAAAATTTTTGCTCGTATTGAAATGTATGGTCGTTCGGCCTCATTTTCTTTTATTTTTTTTTTGGTATAGCCATATTGTACTGTTAAATCATACATATGTACTTATGTTCGATCTAGTAAAAACGGTAAACAGTTCAAATATAAAACAAAAGCGAGTATACTTGGTAACTGGCTCAAAAGATTAGGGTTATTTCAATCGAAGGTAAATCTTCGTTTTTGTTTTGGTCTCAATATGTGCAGAAAAATAAGAGGATGTAAAATCAAGAAATTCCCCACATTTTGAGAGCAAATCGGGATGTTTTGGATCGGTATATCTTTGGAGGACCAAAAACGAAGATTTACCCAATCGGACTAAGTCCGAGTGCTTCGATACAACTCTGTTAGTACATTGTATAGTCGTTGGCTCGAACTATTTTTGCTGACCTGATGGGCTGGGCAAGCAGCAAGCTGAGTTCTGTATGCAATATCCATAAATAATTTGCCTACATTGATCGGATGATTGATTGACTGCACTAATGGTTGATTTGTTTTATCTTATATTAATTTGGTTGTTTTTGATTCAGGATTTCTGCCATTCACTTTTATTCTTACATTTAAAGTACTTGTGGTAAGATTTAATTTAGTTAAGGTTATACTCTTTAGGTACATGGTACATTTAACACTCGTTTGTATATTTTGTGAATATCACTATTACTATTAATTTATTAAAAAATAAAAATCTGAATTTATTACAATGCATTCATTAAACAATAACAATCTGAATATATTTTTCTTATAATACACACTTAAATTTGGTTGTATGAACCAGATTGCTTTATACTTTGATATATAATAACTCTTTTTAAAATACTTTTTTAGTTTTGAAGTTTTGAATTAAATTACAAACCTGAGGGTATACAATAACGGCAAGTGTTTTCCTTGCTGTTTGGGCATTTGGCGGTGGGCGTCGGATAGTGGAAAATTTAGCTAAATTGAACAAACACTGATCGAGCCAGAATAAAAGCTGCAGTTGTGTTTTAAAATCTAGTCGAACTAATCTTAGTCGACTTTTCTGCAATTTGAACGATGTTAAATTGCATGGCAATAGCGTTAAGAGACAAAATTGTCTACAAGTTTTCTTGAATAAGATAAGAAGGTTAAATTATATTTTTATTTTTCTTGAATTAATTGTTAAAAACTATTTTTATACTCTTTTTTTTAATTTTTTTGAAAAAAGAAGAAAAAAGAGTATATTGGGATTGTGAAATGTCCGTCTGTCCGAATGAACGCAGGTTGTTTTTCCACAGTTTTGAAGCTAGAGCAACCAAACTTGGTATGCATGGTGGTATATACCATAGGCAGACAAAGTGTCAGGATCTGCCCCCCACCCCCACACCTTCCCCCACAAACCGCAAAAACCTATATCTCCCACAATTTTATAGCGTGAGTAACCAAATTTAGCACAAGGGCTACTTATCACATCCTTAATTGATCTGACTAAAAAAAAATTTGGCCACGCCCACCCCCGCCCCCAAAAATAATCAAAGTATGTATCTCCCACACTCCTTTAGCTAGAGACTAAATTTCACAGGTTGAATTCTATTGCCTTATTAAATAGATTGGTTAAAAATAATTTTGCCACGCCCACCCCCACCCTTGCAATCGAGCAATGTTTGTTTCTCCCAAATCTGTACAACGGGCTCAACCAAACTTAAATTGATGGCAAAACTTGAAAGATTTGAGCAAAAACACATTTGCCACGCCAACTTCTGACTCTGCAAAGGGTGCATCCGACTGCAAATTTTTTAGTCGGATCAATCAAGGATGTGATAAGTAGGCCTTGTGCTAAATTTGGCTACTCTAGCTGTAAAACTGTGGAAGATATAGGTTTTTGCGGATTATGGCGGAATAGGTGAGGGTGGGTGGTGGAGATCTTGGCACTTTGTCTGCCTATGGTATATACCAACATGTAAATCAAGTTTGGTTGTTCTAGCTTCAAAACTGTGGAAAAAACCTGCGTTCTCTGGACGAAAATGAGAGGAAAACGGGCGTAATAAACTGACTGACGGGAAAGGATTTTAAAAAGAGCGGGCTGGCGGGATTTCTGCATGTTCCCAGAACATATCGGATTTTCTTTCTGTTCCCATTTCTACTTCAAGCTCAGTTTTCAAGGTCAGTCCAAACTTTGCATGTCAGGATGAGGAAAATCTATGCACAAGGGCGGGAAATAGTGATCAAGTTCGCAGATTTGGACTGGCGAGCAAAGCCGCAGGTATATGTACCTGCATCTATATATAAAAAGAAAAAAAGAAATTGTGAGACTTTACTGGAACTTAAACACACTCGTACACACAAGAATATTAGGATAGTAAAAACATAATGTGTGATATTAGAAGGATGAGAAACACTAAGCAGGCAATATCTTGAAAACACGAATAATTGTATTATTGTACGTAATTTAATTGGCTGCAACACGCTTAAATTGAATAAAAATCGTCAGCGCAGTTTTAACTTCTCTTAAATTTCTAAAATGAACCTACAGAATTTCCTTTGTCGCTTTTTACCTGAGTGTCTTAGAAAATAAGTAAGCATGCTCTAGTCAAGTATGCCCGATTACGAGACTCCCTGCACCTAACTCTGAAAGTCACAACAACATCTTTGTATTCCAATCTTTTTCGATTTGCGGGGTGTGGGGCGGTGTCAAAAATTTGAAACAAACTTGATCTGCGTATATTATACAGGAGCCGGCATGCCAAGTTTGGTGTCTCTAGCTCTTATAGTCTTTAAGAACGAGTCGTTCAAAATAATTTTCTTGGTATTTACTTGTTGGATTTGTTTAGAAAAATATCCCTATTTGTTCATATATGTATAGCGTATGCAATAAAAAAAGAAAGAAAACGCTGATTTACCATTTTCGATGTTTCCCATTCGATTTCAATAGGAAAAGCTTTTTTTTTTTCGATAGTGTGTTTGTGGATAGTTATTCTAGTAATGTGAAAACACATGTTGATTGGTTGACGTGCCAAATCGTGCATGTGTTGTCCTGACATTGCCGATTGTTGTATAGACATGTTGATGCTAATATTACCGTTTCGTGCAGTGCAACTACACTATTCAACAGTCAAAATGCATATGGGCTTAAAGTAACTTTTTCTTATGTAGTTGGGGCCCCTTATCACGAAAATAATTTTCTTATACCCTTGTAGAGGGTGTTATAATTTTGTCACAAATGTGTAACGCACTGAAGGAGACGTCTCAGAAAAAAACAATTTTTGTATATTCGTGATCAGCATCAACAGCCGAGTCATGTCCGTCCGTCTGCTTATATGCGAACTAGTCCTTCAGTTTAAGAGCTATCGAAAAATCTTGACACTTTATCTGCCTTTGGTATATATCAAAACATGTACCAAGTTTCGTTGCTCTAGCTTCAAAACCTGCGTTCATACGGACGGCCGGACAGACGGACATTTCACAATCCAATGTACGTATATTATTTTTTTTCACTTTTATATGCAATTGAATACAAATACGTTGTTGTGATTTTCGGAGTTGGGTGCAGAGAATCTTATAATCGGGCACCCTCGTCTGGAGGATTCTTACTTGTTCTTTAATAATACTTGCTAGTCTTAAATACTGTTCTTGTTCTTACTTACGCTAACAAAACGCTCTGACATGAATTTTGAAATCATTTCCTGTAGTATGGGATACTTGTAAAACTTGTCAACGTTCTTTTTGTTAATGAACTTTTAATTTTTTTTATCACCCAGTGCCAAGGTTTATAATTAATACACCTTGCCCTGTGCTTTGACAGTATGCTCTAATTTCTAAAGGAAATTTTGATTGTTCAACATGGCAAACTTAAAAAAGTTACATCATTTACAAATAGGTATTTAAATACAATCTAAAAATTGTATACTTCTTTGTGTTCCATTCTGAATAATATATATTCATTTCTGTAATTTTTGTTTGATAACTTTCGTTTAACTGTTATTTTAAATTTTGTGTGATCCCTGCATAGTTCTCCTCTTTACCATCTTCGTATTAGCTGGCTCTCTCACTATTTGTCAATGTCGTTGCTATTTCTTCCTTTTTTTCTGCAGTGTTATTTTCAACACTTTTGTGGAGAGCGACTTTCATGCTTGTTTTTTTTTATGTTTAAGTTTTGTGAAATGACGGCTTGTTTGCTTGCTTAATATATATTTTTTTGGATTCGCTGCTTATAATTTTTGAGGGAAAATAGACACGGAGAGGACTTAAAGACTGGGGTATAAAAAAGAAAATGTTAATAAACCTGCTCATGCTCGTCAATGCCATTCGTGTTTAGTTTCGCGTGAGTGTTTCTTATCGCTTTCCGTTGTCGATCCGTCCACCGCCTATGTCTGGACGGGCACATTGCTGTCCACCTCCTGGAGCACAGGTGCTGTCCAAACACCGCTACCACTGCGTGTCTTCCGCTGTTGCGCTATTCCGTCCATGATGTCCAGCTGCAAGTTGTGAACGCTGCCGCGATGCTCAGTCAATGGTGGTCCAACGATGACGCTGCCACGTCGACTACTACTGCAATTAAAATTGATAGCAGAACAAACTTTGTAATTATTATTTTGAAAAACATTGCTGTTTTTGGGTGGTAGACAAATCTCTTTAAACCAGTTTCCAACCGAATTTCAAATCTTGGGTGTCACAGACAGTGCTTTCTTGGCAGATTTGGTTAAAAAAACAGGTTAGAAAATCTATTAAATCAAAAGTAATTTTTGTAATTAAAAGAATTTATTAACTGCATCTAATATTGAATTTTCACCAGAGTCGCAACGAAGCACAGTGCTTTTAATATATGAAAGAATGGGAAACTTAGTTAAAATATTAATGAACCGATAACGATAGCCTTGGTGAAAAAAAAACTTGAGCGAAACAGACCTATCAATTAGTTTGAGGACATCTTGGATGTCCTTTAAATAAACAATTTCGTCCTTCCAAGGACGTTTTTTTTAAGTTATTCTGGCCATATTCAGTTTAAAACAAGTAAAAACGTTGCAGTCGGACCCGACTGCGATATACGCTTTTTTATGCCCTTTGAGGAGTCAGAATTGGGAGTGGCAATTGTATTTTTGCTCAAATATTTCAAGTTTTGTCATCAATTTAAATTTGTTTGGGCCAGTTTTACAGGTTTGTGAGAAACAAACTTTGCTCAATTGCAAGGGTGGGAGTGGGCGTGGTAATTGTTTTTTATCCTATCTATTTAATAGGGCAACAGAATTCAACTAGCAAAATTTGGGGATTCCAGCTTAAGGGGTGTAGGAGACATTATTTGTAGGGACGGGGTTGGGCGTGCTCAAATTTTTTTTATTCAGATCAATCAAGAATGTGGTAACTAGCCCTTGTGCTAAATTTGGTGGTTCGAGCTGTAAAACTGTGGAAGATATAGGTTGGAAGGGCTGGGGTTGGTGGGGGGGGGGGGGTCAGATCTTGACACTTTGTCTGCCTATGGTATATATCAACATGTATACCAAGTTTGGTTGCTCTACCTTCAAACGCCCACCGCCGCCCCCACAAATGACCAAAGTCTGTATCTCCCACACCCCTTAAGCTAGAATCCCCAAATTTTGCAGGTTGACTTCTATTGCCCTATTAAATAGATTGGATACAAATAATTTTGCCACGCCCACCCCCGCCCTTGCAATCAAGCAATGTTTGTTTCTCCCAAACCTGTAGAACGGGCCCAACCAAATTTAAATTGATCGCAAAATTTGAATGATTTTACAAAAAATACAATTGAAACGCCCACTTCTGACTCTGCAAAGAGTCGAAAAAAATAGTATATCGCAGTCGGGTGTATCCGACTGCAACGTACTTGTTACATTTGTGTGTGTGTGTGTATGTATGTTGTGTGTTTCTAATTTGTGAAGAGAAATTTCGGATTTCTTTTCTTTGCGTTCACATATTGGAGTTTAATGGCGAGAGTTGGCTCTCTTGGCTTTACACTCTTAGCACAACTTTGGTTTGCTGCAAACGGAAGAGAATGCTACGCTTACGGCAGTTACACTCTGTTCTTGGTGGCTGCAACGAAACGCAACCAAAGTTGTGCTAAGCGAATACTACAAAAAGCGCGTTCGCAAAAACAATAGAGAGAGCGTGATCGCGGCAGCGCACATGCATATTTTCAGAAAAAGAAAGCGTGTGTATGTCCGTCGGTATGCATGCTCAGTATTAAATGAAAATGTGACAAAAACGGGTGCAAAAAACTTACTGACGGGTGGGACGGGAAAGGATCTTAAAAAGTGAGGGCGGGCGGGATTATTACATGTTCCCAAAATAAGCAACGATAAAGGATTTTAAAAAGAGCTGGTGGGCGGGATTGCAGCATGTCTCGAAAACAGGCACCCGCGATGGGCGGGACGTGATCGAATTTTTTCCCCCCTGTCCATTTCTACTTCAAACTCAGATTTCAAGGTCTGCCTAAAAATCGTTGCGCGTGTGAGTCAGAGTGACTAAAATGTTCGCACACGGTAGAAAAATATTGATAAAGTTCAAAGCCGCTGGTATATGCTAGTAACATATAGTTGCTATAGGAACGATCGGTTAAAAATATGTTTCTGTGAGAAAAACTTTTGTGCTTTTCAAAATAACTCGACCTAACTCACTTAAGTTTAAGCCCTTATCACATATGTTGACACAATGTAATCAAAATCGGTCTTCTATATCTTATAGCTGCCATAGGTACGATTGATTGAAAAAAAGTGTTTGTATGAAAAACTTTTTTTGTTTTTCAAAATAACTCAACCTAACTCACTATGTCCACATTTAAGCTCAATCCACATATGTATGTTGACAAAATTCCATCAAAATTGGACGACTATATCTTATAGCTACCATAGGATCAATCTGTTGAAAACTATGTTTTCTTATGCAAAACTTTTCTGCAAGGGTGTACATATATCATAACATTTCTTTCTTTATTTTTTTTCTTTTCGAACCGAACATTTTCTACAAATTTCGAGGTTTGCAGCCTTAACACCAAGGCAAGACACAATTGTGTCACATAAAAAGAAATGGTAAACGTCAATGTGGCAGACTGTCATATCGTACTCAGACGATATGGTCACAAACGACTGCCATTTATGGCAAAAAGCCATATCGTGTGAGCCCTCTTTAAGGCAACGTGTGACCTATAATTTAATTAATGTTTACCGTGCCTCAAATTTTTATTAATTTTCATAAAATTTTAGGAAAGACTTGACATTTTTATTGTGTGCTCTGAAGCAAATTAATATGTAAGTTACCTGAACGAAACAGCGGAAACGGACTCACGACGATTACGTCCAAAGAGCGTTGATGGTACAGCCGATATGGTAACAACTGAGTGCCGGCGCCCGCCTGCAGCTGGATTGGCCTTCTGCGTGAGGGTGGCCAAAAACTCCACTTCCTTAGGACTCAACCCGCCAGTTTCACCGCCCACCTCAGATAAGCGTCGCACTTGGCTGGCGGTTACGCCTTCTGTTATCTGCAGAGAAGGCAACGAGTGTTTGCGCCGCTGCTGCATGTCTGGAAACGGACACAGCAGATACGGATTAACAGGAGAGTCTGACTCCGAGTCATCACTACTGGTGCGCTTCATGGTACTGAGATCACAGCCACCACTTGCCCCTTCCAATTCTCCAGCATCCTCGGAGACTTGTGACTCTTCAACGACAATCAACGGCTCTTGAGTGCTCAGTTTAAGCATGGGCGTGAACGAAGAGCGACGCATCTTGGCTAAGTTTAACTCCGGTTCTGAAATTATATTGAAAACCAAAAATACAGTCTATGTAAATCCATGATCACGTCCAAAACACTGTAATGCACTGCACTTTCTTGCATGTAACTGAATACAAAGATAAGGTTGTTATTTTTAGAGATGGGTGCAGAAAGTTTCGCAGTCGGGCAATCTTAGCTAAAGAAATCTTACTTTTTTTTGATAACATCTATATACTAGCATAAACAACTCTTCAACCTGCCTAATGAGCCCAGTAGACGCTGCATCTAAGTTGTACAACCCTTGTGTTTTACTGTTACCAGAGCGCTCGTACGCCATCGTGCGGGTTCGTTGCACAACTACTAGATAAGGTTTTCATTACATAACACGTAATTTAAACCAAATTGATTAAAATTCATAAATAAAATTTGATCAGGTTACCGTATTTTTCAACTTAAAAGAGATTTCACATTACATTAAACTGGCACTTTTTCACTGCACTTGCATATCAATAACAAAAGCTGGTGTGAACAGCTGATTTTGGGAATGTGGCGCCTTCTATTGGTGTTTAGGAACATGAGACGCTCAAGAGCGTGTGTATATATAAATTTATCTATGGATATATATATATATATATATATATATATATATATATGTCGCACCATATGTAGTTGCACGTTCGCAATACACATCATAAGAAGCCAGCTTCAATACGTACCAGAGCACACACACTGAAGACCGACGCTAAGCCTGTAAATGTTGCAGATACCAATAACGCCAGCTATTTTTAAACCTACCCTAATTTACGTTACAAACTGTCGCCTACAACGACAGGTTTATATTCTAAGTAGCTTTAAGAAATTGAAATAAATACATGACTCGCTTCACGGAGCGAGTTAGTTCGATCTTTAACGTCGTCTCGGTAAAGTGTAATATTAATATACATTTTTTGGTCCTTCGAGCCTATTCAGCGAAATACGGTTTAATTACATACTACAACGTGTTTTAAATACATTTTGGTCCTGCGAGTATACTCAGCGAAATACTATTTCATTATACCCTATTACGTGTTTTAACAGAACTTTGGATTTTGAGTTTGAAAAATATTTTGATATTAAAGTATTTACAGCGTGTTCTGTGGCTTACAGCAAAAAAAACTTTTGAAATCGACAAACTTGTGTGAAAACATATCATACAAAATATGTTGACATAAAAGCAAATTGCGCTCTTGACAGCGCAGGCGTAGCTCAACGACGAGTTTCACAAATTGACGAATCAAGGAGCAAATCTGCTCTTGATTGAGGAAAAGATAGTTGAGTTTGTGGAAAATAACTCGAAGCTAACACAACTGGGATGCATCAATCACCAATATTTTAGTGAGACAGTTTTTAAGAACGAGTGGACAGGCATGCAACCCGTCTACGAGAAGAAATGGATGTAGCCAACAGAAAATTGGACAATCCAAACAAAAGAGAGCTGCTGCACATAAAACAAGCTCTGGAAGGTCGGATGGAAGAGATCCAAAGCATACTCTTGGCCCTGGAAATAAAATACGAATGCTGGGCGTTCAATACAGAAGAGATAGACCAGTTAAAATGCGAAGTTAAGGCTCTTGTAAAAATGATTGATTTTACAATATCAGAGCTACAACAACCATCGAGACCAGACTATCAAAGGCATAAGTCCCCAAAATTGTATCTGCCACAATTCAGCGGAAATGCAAAGGAATGGACGACTGACAAGACATCATCGACACAATGAAGCTACTTGCGATCATGCCTCAAAGGAGAGGCAAACACAATAATGAGCCACCTATTGATTGGCTCAGCAGCAAACTATGAAGTGTCGTGGGAGCTAATATGTAGCGGTACGAAAATAATCGAAAAATTTTCGCGGACCGACTCAACATTTTACTGGAGTTGGAAACGCTGAAGTGCGATCGACTCTACATTTTACTGCAGTTGGACACGCTGAAGTGCGATTCTGAAAATATAATTCGCCACTTCCTGGATACAGCCACTGAATGTATCTACATTATAAAGGAAAAAGCAAAAAGAGGAGACGGGGAGACGAGGCTGATGTCATTTTTGCTCAAATTTTACTTCGTCGATTTTCAACAGAGGCTCTACACTGTAGAGACTACTGCAATACGAGCTGGAAGACGTAATGGAATTTATCAATCAACTACATAATGCAGTGGATTCCGTACGACAAGGCGTTGTTAAAGGGACGACAACCCAAAATCAGCAAAGATTGTGCCCTTTTTTGCTCCATAAGCGGCCATGACTTAAATAGATGTCAAAAAGTCAAGGCAGTACCAGTAAGCATACGCAAGGAAGTTGTGAAAAAGCAACATTTATGCTTCCGTTGCCTTGGCACTCATACTATGACGGAGTGCAAAAAAGAATGGAAATACCAAAAGTTTAACAAGCATCACAATACCTTGTTAAACGAGCACGCCAAAAAAGAGAGTGTGAATTGTCTCAAACAAAATACTGAGCATGAAACACTATTGGCAACAGCGGTAATTCTCGTAAAAAGGCTAATGGCAATTATGAGCAACTACGAGCACTGGATGGAGGATTGCAACGCACACTAATTTTCGAGGAGGCAGCTCAAATACTAGCACTGCATCGAATAAAGGAGACCATGGAAATTCAAGGGATATTAAAAGGCTTTGAACTGTCCAAGATTTTCAAGTAAATTCGAAACAAGTACTGTAGCGCTAGTACTTTCGAAACTTCAAAAAGCACGGCCCAGCAAGAATATTGATATTGACATCAATAAAGACTGGATTGTTGAATTGAATTGTTCTCTGGCTGATCCAAATTTCAACATGGCCAGCAGAATTGACATGGTTATTGGTGCAGACCTGTTTCCATTTATTATGATGGCACAAAAAACTAAGCTCGACTGGATTATTTCTGGGAATATTTCTCGAGCAGCTACTACGACTGGGAACTGGAGAAAGAGGATGCCGCGAAAACGGAAGAGAAACTTCGCGGCGAAAAATACTATCAAGAAACAACGTCATTTGATACAGATGGACGACTGGTAGTAGCAATTCCTTTCCGTAATTTGAATTGGGGGACTTGCGCAAGCAAGCCATTGCTAGGCTCATCCAAATGGAAAAGAAATTTAAAAATAAAATCAACTTCAGCCAATACAAAGCCTTCATGAGAGAGTAACTGCAACTCGGACACATGGTAGCTGTTAAAACAAGAGGTCAAGGCAAATACTACCTGCCATCCCAAGCGGCTGTGAGGCTGGACAGCCTGACAAAACTGAGGGTTGTTTTTGACGCCTCAGCAAAAACTACCAATAGCTGCAGTCTAAACGATGCAATGTCGACTGGTCAAAAAAATTCAAAGTGACATTTTTGACATTCTGACTAGCTGGCGCATGTGGCAATATGATGTAACAGCAGATGTTGAAAAAATGTACCGCCAAATCAAAATAACAGCGGCTGATCAGGAGTATCAGTACATCGTTTGGAGAGAGGATGCAAAGAAGCCAATCCAAGAATACAAGCTAACGACTGTGACGTATGGAACATCTGCGGACCCATTTCTGGCAGTGCGCTCATTACATCAACTGGCGGAAACTTAATGTCAAAATGATGAAAAATTAGCCAAAATGATCAAACAGGATAAGAGCTATAATGGATAAAGGTGGAATGCATCTAAGAAAATGGGTCTCCAACGATGAGAAGATAATTGCTTCCATTAAAGATGGAAATAAATCAGAGAAGATTTCTATCACAGAAGACGAGTCAAGAAATACGTTGGGCTTACACTGGGACCCAATGAGAGATGACTTTACATTCAGCGTCAAGATGCCGCAATTGGATCATATCTCAAAGCGATCAGTTTTATCATAATTGGCAAGGATTTTCGACTCGCTAGGATGGCCACACCAGTTTCATGCAGGAGCTATGGAAAATGTCGCTCTTTTGGGACAAAGGTAAACGAAGATTCGGCAATCATTTGGAGAGATTTGGCAAACGATCTACCAGCTTTAACCAAAATAAGGATACCGCGTTGGATTGGCAGTACAGGTCAAGGACTCATCGAGCTTCATGGATTCTGCGATGCGTCAGAAAAAGCATATGCTGCCATTGTCTACACAAAGATTGGCAGCCAAGTTACTTTGCTTGCAGCTAAAAGCTAGGTAAACCCAATCAAAAACAAGTAAGAATGCTCTAGTCGAGTGTGCCCGACTATGAGACTCCCTGCTCCCAGCTTGCATTCAGCAAAATCTTCCATTAAATGGAAGTTGAGCGAGATGACGGATGAGCTCATTCGGGTCTTCTTCGATACTCTGCTCCACAGCAACAATATCGTCATCGGTACACACTGTACGGCATCTCTGAGGATGCGCATTATCCACTTGAGTAAACGTGGTGCGAAACTGATCCTTGGTTGCTCGAATTACGGACTCTGTCCACCGAATATTGGCAGCAGCGCGCGATGCTCGTTGTTCAGGAGTGAGTCTACACGTTATGAAATGACAAGCAAGAAATCAAGTGACAGCTGTCAAAAAGACCAACTCCGAAAAAAGTAGTACCAGATTGAAAGCCACACGGCAAAAAAAACACATAAGAACGTTGCAGTCGGATGCAGGTTTGGGAGAAACAAACTTTACTCGATTGCAACGGTGGGGTTGAGCGTGGCAAAATTATTTTGATCCAATCTATTTTAAGGGGCAACCGAAGTCAACCTGCAAAATTTAGTGATTCTGGCTAAGGGGGTGTGGGAGGTACAGACTTTGCCCTTTTGTGAGGGGGTGGCGTGGCTAATTTTTTTTTAGTCAGATCAATCAATTAGTAGCCCTAGTGCTAAATATGGTTACTCTTGCTGTAAAACTGTGGAAGATATAGGTTTTGGCGGTTTGTTGGGGAAGGGGTGGGGGTGGTGGGAAATATTGACACTTTGTCTGCCAACATGTATACCAAGTTTGGTTGCTCTATTTTCAAAACTGTGGAAAAAACATACAGACGGACAGACAGACGGAGAGACGGACAGGCGGACATTTCACAAGCCCAATATACTCTTTTTTCTTTTTTTAAAAAAACAAGTAAGAATACTCTAGTCGAGTGTGCCCGACTCCCTGCTCCCAACTTGCATTTCAAGCAGTTCAGCGGCAACACAAGCAAGCAGCGCACTTAACGTGCCCAGTTCCTGTCAAACTGTTATTGCAGCCTGCTGAGACGGGGGTAATAGATTCTTCCATAACTTTGGTGCTATTTATCCGATCGTAATGAAATTAACGCATCCGATCAACATTGGTTAAACATATTTGTGTACCAAAAATCTCTATCTTTAAAATTGTGGATGTGGGAGTTTTTGCGATTTGCGGGGGTGTGGGGATGTGCATCTGAAATTTGAAATAAACTTGATCTGCGTATGGTATACAGGAACCTGCATGCCAAGTTTGGTGTCTTTAGCTCTTATAGTCTCCGAGATATGTGTGTTCATACGGACAGACGGACAGACATACGGACATAGCTAGTTCGTCTCAGCTGTTGATGCTGAACAAGAATATATATAGTTTATATAGTTGGAAATGCCTCCTTTTGTCAGTTACACACATTTGCAGAACTTTATAGCTCCCTTTTCCCCATTTTTAATGGGAACAGGGTGTAATAAGAAGACCATCCCAAAATTAGAGCTATGTGCAGCTCAACTTGTATCGAGATTACTAGCAAGAATATCGTCAACATTGGAAGGTCAACTCAAGCTGAACGCATGGAGTGATTCACAAATTGCCATTGCATGGATCACAAATAAGCGCAGCAAGGACAAATTTGTTAAACCCAGAGTAGATGAAATTACAAGGCATCTACCAATGGTAAAATGTAACTATGTAAAATCAGAGGAAAATCCTGCAGACGTAGCCTCAAGAGGAATCTCACCAAAAACGCTGGAAGATTTTTCAATACGGTGACATGGGCCACAATGGCTAAGCCTGCCAGCTTATGGCCGGTAAACAAAGAAGAGCCAGTCATTATATCAACGATATTGAATGGAGGAAGTCCTTAATGTCAAAATATTCTAGTTTGACTATTTTGGAATGCGCGGCGATAAGATTCATGCAATCGTCTGCAGTAAGTTCCAAAATGTATGACTAAGTCAGTACGTATCTACTGGATACCGAGCCACCGGGGCATTGATGGAAATGAGGCTGCACACGCTCTTGCAAAGGAAGGCGTAGGACTGACGGATGATAGTACAGAGACAGTACCAATATCTTTAAGGACGCTTCACAGCAACCTAGAAGAACTCTCAACGGCAAAATCAAACAGGAGATGGCGTAATGCTACCACCTGTAAGACGGCCAAAGTTATGTGTAGGAATCGCAACAACAAACTAAGCCACTATATCATGCACCTCTCACGTAAGGACTGCAGATTAATGGTTGGAATACTAACGGGACACTGCATAGCGGCGGCACATGCAGTCAAGCTTAACAACCAACGACATATGCAAATGCCAAGCTCTACTAAGAACGCGAAACAAACATCTCGGGACGCCTGAGTTAGCGTCTCTTGCAGACGCTGCCAAACAGGCAAAGATCCTAACTGAACTCTAAGCTCCAAGTCTCCAATAAGGCAAAAATTATGGTGATAAAGCTTCAGCAACAGTTGGATTACGGAAAGGAGATAAGCCAACTCCAATGCAAACGACCATTGGAAACAAACAGCAAACTGCTTCCGCTCTACCCTTTTTTTTGGAAAACGATGGAGTACTACGAGTTGGAGGTCAACTAAAAAATTCAACGTTGCCGTAAACAATGAAGCATCCGATAATCCTTGGAAAATCACACGTGACTTATTTACTGGTAAATAAGGCACACAAAACAACCCGTCACTGTGGACTAAAATTAATGAAAAACTTCATCGAGCGGGAATACTGGACATTTGGTTTGCGCAACATGCTAGAGAAACATTTACGAGCACACCTGCCGATCTACAGAGTGACGGGAGAGTTTCCATTTTATTCAAAGGGCATTGACTATGCTGGACCATTCCAAAAAAAATAAAATGCACAAAATAAAGTTCTTCCTTTTCATCAATCAAGAGATTGGGTCGACGAATGGATTTAAATCAAGGCAGATCCTAGGCTGATCAAACCTGCCCAACTGTTGAAGGAAATCAACAAAGTTCAAGACGCCATGACACGCAACCACGTGCTTCCTGTATTTAAAGACGGAATGATAATAATCAAGGCAAAAATTCCACTGTACTTAAATCAGCAGTCGGATACTTTTAAGTTTATTCCAATATCTATCATCAGCTATAATCAGAAAATGATTCTGAAAGTAGCAGCGAGTCATATGATCTTCATTCCGGCCTCAAACACATACCATCGAAGTCGACAACGGATTTAAAAAAAAAAAAATTAAAACAGGAAAGATATGTTACACACCCTTGCAGAAAAGATTTTCATACAAAAACTTATTTTTCAACCGATCGTTCCTATGGCAGCTATATGTTATAGTGGTCCGATCTGGCCGGTTCTGAAATATGTACTGCTTGCAGAAAGAATAAGCGTCTGTGCCAAGTTTCATCACGATATTATTTTATATGTGATATGTTAAGTAGAGACTACTGCAGTAACTTATAAGTAATGTAGCACTAGGATGATTCGAAGAATAAATAAATAAATATTCCGCTAAATGATTGGCACCTCGGTCGAATCATCAAAACTTATCCAGGCACTGATGATAAAGTGCGTGTCGTTGACATCCGAGCGGGGTCTAATTAACAGGCCTGTTGCCAAACTCATTCTCCTTCCCACTGGTACTCCAATCCAAACTACAAAGAGTAGTTAATAGTGTTGGGTAAACACTGCTCACTTAGGTGAATGTGAGCAACTGAGCAGAAAAGAGCAACTGAGCAAAAGTGAGCAACTGAGCAAAAGTGAGCAACTGAGCAAAAAAGAACAGTTGGGAAGGAGCATGTTCACTTGCTCAGTTGAGTGAAAAACTCTTTTTTGTTCACTCACTCATGAGAAACCCAACACTAGTAGTTGATCTACCAAACTAACCAATGTGTTTGTGATACTTTCCACTGCTAATCCACCATTCCATTAATTTTAGTCGTTCAATCATCCACATTACTCACATCACTCATCATGGCACCTCGTACACGCGCATCCAACAACCGAAGTCAGTCAGGAACAGCATCTTATACTAGATGCCATGCTTGCAGGGGTCTCCGCGCGCCGGAAGTGCCAACGTTTCCTGCGCCTGACCGCTGAAAAGCGACTCCGGGCAGTACTTATTAAGAAATAATGCCCCAACTGTCTGGCGCCCAAGCATTCCGGAGCCTCCTGCAGCAACGAGGACAGATGTCGCATGTGCAAAAAGGATCACCACACATTTCTCCATATCCGCAGATCTAAGCTGATGTTATCCTGACATTATCCTGCCGGGAATAATACCCAGCCAAGACGTCCATCCAGCGGCCCAAAATACAGTTTTTGGCTAAATACTTTTTGGCACCTGCGGCCAGGGAACTTCTTCCCTTTTCACTCCCTGATCCCTTTAAAAGTGGGAAAAATGGAGTTATAAAGTACTGCAAATGTGTGTAACAGGCAGAAGGAGACATTTCCGAATAAATAAACTATATATATTCTTGATCAGTATCAACAGCCGAGTCGTTATAGCCATGTTGTTCTGTCTGGATGAACACACAGATCTCGGAGACTACAAGAGTTGGAGACACCAAATTTGTCATGTAGATTTCTGTATACCATACGCAGATCAAGTTTACTTTAAATTTCGGATCGAAAAAAAAGCCCCACAGCCACAATTTTAAAGATAAAGCTTTGATTTTTGGTACACATATATGTTGTATCAATGTAGATCAGCTGCGTAAATTTCGGTCGATCGACGATCGAATAACAATCGTCAAAGTTATTTTTGAATCCTTCCCTCAGTTTCAGTGTTTGCTCGAAGTGCAAGTTGGGAGCAGGAAGTCTCTTAGTCGGGCACACTCGACTAAATCATTGTTACTTGTTTTATTATTGTTGCCCATCACTAGCAATAATATTGCATGGGGGGGGGGGGGGGGGGGGGAGAATGTTCAGGTTTCAAAGTATGCACTAAAAAGCAGTTACTTAATAGTACTTAACATAATGGCTTAACATTAGAGAGACGTAATGATGTTAAGACAATTACATAAAATCTGTTAGATCATTCTACGTTTGTTCTCCGAACCCAACCCAACGCACTCCTGTACATTAAAACAAGTAAGAACGTTGCAGTCGGGCTCACCCGACTGCGATATACTCTTTTTTCGCCTTTTCGCAGAGTCAGAAGTGGGCGTGTCAATTCAAGTTTTGCCTTCAATTTAAGTTTGGTTGGGCCTGTTCTACAGGTTTGGGAGAAACATACATTGCTCGATTGCAAGGGCGAAGGTGGGCGTGAGGAAGTGATTAGTAGCCCTTATGTGTATTTTGGTTACTCTTACTGTGGAAGATATAGGCTTATGCCGTTTTTATGGGAAGGGGAGGGGATATGGGGGAGATTTTAACACTTTGCATGTCTATGGTATATACCGATATGTGTACCAAGTTTGGTTGCTCTAGCTTCAAAACTGTGGAAAAAACCCGAGTTCATGCAGACGAACGGACGGACATTTCACAAACCCAATATATTCCTTTCCTCTTTTATTTTTTTCAAAAAAATTAAAAAAAGAGTACAGTATTAATAAAATACGTCTAATTATTTTAATAGTTTAACTCAGTTTATTCAGTACTCGTTTTGACAAGAAATAACTTTATTCCATTATCCAATTATCGACTTTTGACTACGTGGAAATTGTATCATCGTCTGCGTCAAACTGCAAAATAATAATTCATAATAAATTTTAATTTAATGAATATATTGCGAATTATATTATGCACATTTCACAAGCCCAATATACTCTTTTTTCTTTTTTTTTCTGTCCGTATGAACGCAGGTTTTTTCTACAATTTTATAGGTAGAGTAACCAAATTTAGCACAAGGGCTACTTATCACATCCTTGATTGATCTGATTACAAAAAATTTGGCCACGCCCACCTCCGCCCCCAAAAATTAGAAAAGTTTGTATCTGCCACACCCCTTTAGCTAGAGTCCTTAAATTTTGTAGGTTGAATACTATTGCCCTATTAAATAGATTAGATAAAAATAATTTTACCACGCCCACCCCCGCCCTTGCAATCAAGCAATGTTTGAAATTGATGGCAAAATTTGAAAGATTTGAGCAAAAATACAATTACCACACCCTCTTCTAACTCGGTAAAGAGGCTAAAAAAGAGTATATCGCAGTCGGGTGCATCCGACTGCATCGTTCTTAGTTGTTATACTCTTTTTTTAATTAAAAAAAAAAAGGGAACAAGTAAGAACGTTGCAGTCGGATGCACCCGACTGCGATATACTCTGTTTTCTGTACGTATATTAAATTAAATTCTTTTAAAATTTAATTTTTAAATTTACTGGGGCGGGGGTGGGCGTGTCAATTTTTTTTTCTTCAAACTATCGATGAGATCAAAAGTATTCGTACTGCAAAATTTGGGTGTAGGAGATAAAGATTTTGCTCATTTGCAGGGGCGGTAGTGGGCGTGGCATTTTTTTTACAGATCGGTCGAGGATGTCATTAGTAGTCTTTATGCCAAATTTGGTGACTCTAGCTGCAAAACTGCAGAAGATATAGATTTTTGCGGTTTGTGGGGGAAGGGGTGGGGGTGGGGGAAATCTTGACACTTTGTCTAAGCGTTTTTGCAGCGTTCTGCACTTAGTAGAAAGAATTTTATAGTTCGTAGCATATATGTATATAAGTAGTCTGTAAAAGAATTTAATTTAATATAAGTACAGAAAACAGAGTATATCGCAGTCGGGTGAGCCCGACTGCAACGTTCTTACTTGTTAATAGTTGGTATTTCTATTTTTGTAAATAATCGCATGTACATAAATCTAATTACCTGCTGTTTTTCCATCTGATAAGTTTGTCCCGAGCGGCGAAACTAACTCCTTTAAATCTTCAAGTTTTATGTACTCCAAGTTATCGCTTTTTACCTGCGCAGCTGCATAATAGAAAAAATATTTTAAATTTTATCTATATGTATGAATACATATGTATGTAATTTTATCACATCTTGTAAATCTATGTTCTGTGCATGCATGTTACACAGGCACATACATACATATGTATATAAAGGGTGTTTATTTTTTAGACATGTGGCTCTCAAGAACAAACAAAATACATATAATTTAATGTGATGGCGAAGATTTTAGCTTTCTTATAAAGATAATGGGTTGCTATTATGTCTTAAAAATGATTTCGGTCAAGTGTCCGCCGCGGCTGGCTCGAATAAATTCCAGCTGAGAAGCCCAGTTTTCGACCACTTTTTGCAGCAATTGGTGCCGTATGTCAGCAATAACGCGCCGAATATTCTCTTCCAAGGCGTCAATCGCCTCGGGCCTTACTTCCTAGACAAACGACTTCACATAACCCCACAAAAAAGTCCAGCGGTGCTTAATCGCACGATCTTGGAGGCCACGTCACAGGCCCACGACGCGATCAATCAATAAATTGATTGATTCGTTGGATGTATGACATGTAGCGCCGTCTTGTTGAAATCAAAGGTCTTCCACATCAACATTCTCCAATCCAGGCATGAAAAAGTCATTAATCATGGCTCTTTAAGAAATATGGACCAATGATTCCCTCTGCCCATAGAGCACACCAAACAATGACTTTTTGAGGATGTGACGGCGACTTAACAATGGCTTGTGGATTATCATCACTCCAAATGCGACAATTTTGTTTATTAACGTACCCATTGAACCAAAGGTGGAGTTATTGATTGTTCTGTCTTACTTGAACTTATAAACTTTGGGGTGCCGGGTAGATCTTTGCGAAATATGATTCCTTTCAATGTTGGTATACACAGAGCTGCATATGCTTGTAATGAGCCAATAAAAAGAGCTTTAAGAGTGCATAATGATCTGCCATGTAATATGCGATTTGATTTTTGTCGAAACAATATTCCAATTAAGAGAATTTTAAAAGATTTCTTTCTTTAAACCTTTGTTATATTATATTAAATCTTAGTCATAATAAGAATCTAATGAATTAGCTTCAAACTAACCAGTACGTTGGTAGACATTGGTTGAAATGAATAAATAAAAGTGAGCTTCATTGCTGGACGAAATTTTCTTGTGTAATTCGGGATAGGTCATCGGCCATCTCGATTTGGGCGTATTTACCGAACGTGCGACGCGCTTGATGGTCCTTCGGCTTCAATTCTTGCTCGAAAACGATCCATGATTGCTCGAATTACAGCCTCTGCTGGGCGATTATGTCGACCGAATATTGGACGCAGCGCGCAATGCGTCACACGAACCGAGCCATTATTTTTGTATTAAATTTACACGATTTGCAAACGTTGCTCAGGAGTATCTCTATGCCTTATGAAATGGCAAGTGACTGCTGCCAAAAAGACCGAAAAAAGTTATACCAGATTGAAAACCACAAGTCTAAAAAAAACACCCTTGACAAGCGTACACATTTTCAGGGATCCATTGTGTACGTGTATGTGTATGTGTATGTGCAAGCACATTTGGTCTGGCGTCGGTGCAGAAATGTGGGAGATGTATGTATGTATATTGCACATATGTACATAATTTAATAACTTTATTTAAAACACAGTTACACTAGCTTACCTGTTAAATATTAGTATTGTTTTTGTAAATTACACTATGCAACAGTCAAAATGCAAATGGGCTTAAAGTAAAAAAAAAAGTAAAATAATTTTTTTTTATTTCCTATGGTCGACTTTTTATACCCTTGCAGATGGTACTATAATTTTGTCACGAAATGTGTAACGGAAAATTTGTACATTCGTGATCAGCATCAGCAACCGAGTCATGTCCGTCGTGTCCGTCTGTTTATATTCGTTTTTCAAGACTTTTTTCTAGAGCTATCTTGATGAAACTTGGCACAGATGTTTCTTCTTATTGCAGGTAGTACCAATAGTTGAATTGGCCAGATCGGACCACTTTATGTTATAGCTGCCATAGGACCGATCGGTTGAAAAATGAGTCTTTGTATGAAAAACTTTTTTGTTTTTCACGATAACTCAACCAAACTCACTTTACCTATGTTTAAGGACAGTTAATACCACATGATGTCAAAGTTTTGTTAACACATTGTCTGCCTATAGTATAAATCGACATGTATACCAAGTTTGGTTGCTCCAGCTTCAAAACTGTGGAAAAAACAAACTGCGTTCATACAGAAAGACGGACCGACGGACAAACGGACATTTCACAAACCCAATAAAATCTTTTTTCTTTTTTTTTCAAAAAAATCTAAAAAAGAGCATAAAAATGTCACAAAAACATTTTAATTTGCCGTGGCGGCGTTCAGCTGAAATCGAACAGGAGACCTTCACGATCTCTAGCAAAGCTTCAACGACACTCGCCCATTGACTTCAAATTGCTGTTGGTAGCTAATATAATTATGGCTAGTTAATATATTTTATTAAATATCCTTTGTCACCAAATTTTATATCAGAAATTTTGGGGCTTGAGCATGCTTCCGTCACTAGACTTTTACCTCGCATGTAGAAGTTTTTATACTCTTTTTTTAATTAAAAAAAAAAAGAGTATATTGGGTTTGTGAAATGTCCGTCCGCCCGTCCGTCTGTCCGGCCGTCTCTCTGTATGAACGCAGTTTTTTTTACACAGTTTTGAAGTTAGAGCAACCAAACTTGGTATACATGTTGATATATACCAAGGGCAGACAAAGTGTTAAGATCTCCTAAAACTTTGTATTCTCTGGGTAATTATTTTCCATGAAACCAAGACTATTTTCTACTTGTTATGGTAATTATACTCTTTTTAAATTTTTTTGAAAAAAAAAATAAAAAAGAGTCTATTGGGTTTGTGAAATGTCCGTCTGTCCGTCTGTCTGTATGAACGCAGGTTTTTTCCACAGTTTTGAAGTTAGAGCAACCAAACTTGGTATACATGTTGGAATATACCACAGGCAGACAAAGTGTCAAGATCTTACACACACAATTTTGAAGATAAAGCTTTGATTTTTGGAACACATATATGCTGTATCAATGTTGATCAGCTGTGTAAATTTCAACACGATCGGATAATCCCACCAAAGTTATTGAAGAATCTATTACCCCCGTGTCAGCTGGCAGAAACAACAGTTTTAGAGGCACTTTACAAGATAAGTGCACTGCTTGCTTGAGTTGCCGGTGAACTGCTTGAAATGCAAGTTGGGAGCAGGGAGTCTCGTAGTCGGGCATACTCTACTAGAGCATTCTTACTTGTTCTATTCTATTTTTCCCCGAATTGACGTCAGTTTTCCACAATTGGCTGTACACTTTTTTGAGTGCATGTCCGTCTGTCTGTCCGTCCGTCTGTCTGTATGAACACTGTGATCTCAGATACTACAAATGCTAGAGACACCAAACATGGCTTATATTATATTCCCCCTCGCACCCCCGCAAATCGGAAAAATCTCCCACAGCCACAATTTCGAAGACACAGCTTTGATTTTTGGTCCACATATGTGTTATATCAATGTTAATCGGTTGCGTAAATTTCATTACGATAGAATAATAAACAAAAAAGTTATTTAATATTCTATTAACTTGTTTTATATATATATATATATAAATAGATATATTTGAAACACTAGTCAATTAACTAAATAATTATAAAACATTATATTATAGCTGGAAACGTGGGCTTGGGCAATTTTGATAGTTTTTAGGAAAATAAGTAATACAATTTAAGGTAACAATTTAGTTGAGTCTTTGAAGGCCTTTAGGGCGCCGCCCATGGATCCATAGATCGCTGGGGTTATGCAAGTAATAAGTGTTACCACTTATTTCTTAATCACGGAAGTTGGAGTTGCTGAGTAAAACTTGATGCAGCACTTTTCGTATGTGCACCTGACAACTGTTTTTATACCCTTGCAGAGGGTATTATAATTTAGTCTCGAAATGTGAAACGCATTGAAAAACAATTTTTGTATATTCGTGATCAGCATCAACAGCCGAGTCATATCCGCCTGTCGGTCTGTCTACCTGTCTGTTTTTCAAAACTTTGTTCTAAAGCTATTTTGATGAAAGGTAGTATCTATAGTTGAACTGGCCAGATCAGACCACTATTACATATAGCTGCCATAGGAATGATCGGTTGAAAAATGAGTCCTTGTATGAACAACTTTTTTGTTTTTTCACCACCAAACTCACTTAACAAAATTTCTTCAAAATCAGACTTCTATATCTTATAGCCGCCAATTGGTTGAAAATAAGTTTCTGTGTGAAAATCTTTCTAAATTAAAGCACGTTCTACACATGTTGACCAAATTGTAGAAAAATCGGCTCACTATAACTTATAACTGCGATAGGATCAATCAGCTGAAAAACAAGTTTTCTTATGGAAATCTTTTCTGCAAGGGTATGTATCTTCGGCACGTCGAAGATAACATTTCTTTCTTGTTTATAGACAGATGAATCAAAGTGATTAGTAGCCCTGGTGTCAAATTTTGTTTTTCTAGCTATAAAACGGTGGAAGATGTAGTTAGTTTTGCTGTTCCTCTTCAAATCTGTATTTCTACCTATGCTATCCAAAACCCTTTTCGGATCTTATGATCTAATTATAACAAAATTTTTCATGTTATAAGTAATGCTATGTCTATTCACTTTGAACTTTACTCCTTTGTCATCTGTCTAATTTGAAGGTATTTTTATGTTAATTTATTGTATCTCAAGTGCGTTACTATATTGTTTAGTTCATGTTAAATTTTTTGCAGATTTTTTCTCACTAACTTCTTGGACTGACTGTTTTCTGAGTTTTCCCCAATCCTTGCCATAAATGTTGTATCAATTTCTTGAAGTTTATACATTCACATTTCATTTTAAATTTGTATTACTTTCTATGTTAATTTAATTTTGAAAATATTTTAAACCATATATTCTGTTAGGTTAAATTTTTTCCTGTGTCGACATTAAATGAATGAATAAATAAAATAGAATGAGCTGCTTGTCTAATGCTTTTGTAGGTATAAGTAATTGTACAAAAAGATGTAATTTTCAGATGTGGTTGCAGGGAGTTTCGTAGTCGGACACATTAGACTAAAGCATTTGTATATGCTTTTATCCACATATATACGTTGACACTAAGGCAGTCCAATGTGTACCACAAAGTATTAATATTTTAATATTGATTACGCATTTTACTCTTTCTACACATACTTATGTATGTAGTCAGTTACTTAAAGCACCAATATTGTATTTATTATTGTTTTAAGGCCTCTTTGATTAATGTCATCCACCAAATCTTTTGAAATGTGTAAAAGGAATTTTTCAAAGCAGATACACATTCAATACCAACACAAAATCTATTTATTTTGTATTTTCGTTTTAGCTCACCTTCTTTAATTTTTTTTGCTGCAGTTGTTATTTGTGTATTATGCGTCACACCCAATTTAAGGTCACTTGCAGAATGTAAGTAGTCACCAAAAAAAATTAACACAGTTAGAAAACGAATAGGTTCCTTCCGCTTTCAAAAGGGCATTCAAAACTTGCCACGTGAGCAATTTGCTCGGCACAACTGGCGATTAAAAGGCAAAAACCTTCTTTCACACATGGGAAAAAAATAACAACAACAATGAATACACACCCACTTATTTTTAAATTTAAACCGTACGCGTACAAAGTTGTTATTTTCCGCTTGACGTTTATTGACTGGTACTGTTGCTTAAGCTGTTGCCAGGAGATGCTGCAGCTCAACCGAATCGCACGAGAGTCTGTCGACGAATAAATTCGAATTTGCAACAATCTCGAGTCCACAAGCATCCGTCCACAACAAGTTGTCAGTGTACAGCGACACAACAGTGCACTATAGGTCAAATGACCACTTTTTTGGCCAAAATTAATAAATCATAGACTTAGCGAGATTTTTGAATAAGTTTCCAAATAACTTAAGAGAGTGTTTTCGAGGAAATGGGCGTGGCATACATTTTGGCCCAAAATCAAAATTTTTTTTTTTTTTTCAATTTTTTTTAACAAAAATATTCAAATAAATTAGTACTTAATTTATGTATACATGTTAGGTATACGAAAACATCAACTTCTTAATCATAAACAAGCTTCTCTCACAGTCATGTTGAAAATAAGTCAGCATGGCATGAAAGTGAACTTTAAAATAAGTGCATTGAATGAAGAATTGATATATCTATGAAGTACATATTGTGTTATTTCTAGAAAATGTTTTGTTGTCCTTAGCAAAAACAAGTTTTGTTCACAATATTATTTTTTTAGATGCTTCGCTATTACAAAAACAGCATGTTTAATTTCTGCAGTTCAAGCATAGCAGCCCACAGCTAAGACTATACTTATTATATTCCATCAAAGAATTTCACTAGAATTGAGTTTTTGAACTTTTTAATACTCGAAAGTCACAGGAAAAACTTAACTTTTAGTTAACAGGTACACTTCGTTTGAAACAGCTGTGTTTAACAGCTGTTATATTAACAAATAAGCATTCTGTTAAAATTTCTGGTATGTAACATTATGCTTTGATGTATTAATGTATTAAGTCCAAAAATACTTCATTTGGAACACTTTTATAAAATGGTTTTTGGCAAAAAATGTGGTCATTTGACCTATAGTGCAGTGGCGTGAAAGCCCATGCGAAAGCTCGGAGTTGTTTTTAATGTTACCCTTAAAATTTTGCTATACCGTTTTAAAAGCTCAAATTTATTTCGACGGCGACATCGTGCTCCGCATCGACAGCCGATGGCCATCCGAAAAGCTTTTGACGGAAATAAAAGCAGGAAAAACGTGTATCACAATGATTTGCCACTTCTTAATCGATTTTATTTTTACGACAAACAAAATAAAACAATTATGACCAGTCTAAAGTCGGTATATGAACCCAAATCTGCTTTTACATCTGCTCACAGCTTATTTCAACCAGCACCTTAAACAAAATGTAGGCATCAATAATATATCAACTAAAAGGGATATCAATCTGATGCTTTAACTTATAAAATGTATCTTCTTTTACTACTCCCTGTTCCTATTAAAAATGGAAAAAATGGAGTTGTAAAGTACTGCAAATGTATGCAACACGCAAAAGGAAGCATTTCCGATTATATAAAGTTTATAAGTATATTCTTGATCAGCATAAACAGCCGAGTTGAACTAGCCATGTCCGTCTGTCTGTATGAACACACAGATCTCAGAGACTATAAAAGCTGGAAACACTAAACTTAGCATGTAGGTTTCTGGTTTTTGTAGAGGTTCAGGTTTTTGTAGAGGAGGGCAAAACCTATACCGAAATAAAAAAATTGGTAGGTTGCTCAGCCAAAGTGATATCTTATGTAAAAAAGGAGAGATTAAGCCGGAAAATCCTGGTCGGAAACCAAAAATCAACTCGAATACATCCAGGCGTATGTACGGTACAAAAAGTACAATTGCCTTCAAGTAAAATTGTTTAACTGAACCTTGATGTCGACTCATTAACAGTGCGCAGGCACTTTGTCTGCCTATGGTATATGCCAACATGTATACCAAGTTTGGTTGCTCTAGCTCTAAAACTGTGGAAAAAACTGCGTTCATACAGACGGACGAACGGGCGGACGGACGGACGGACATTTCACAAACCCAATATACTCTTTTTACTCCCTGTTCCCATTAAAAATGGGAAAAAGGGAGTTATAAAGTACTGCAAATGTGTGTAACAGACAGAAGGAGGCATTTCCGACTATATAAACTATATATATTCTTGATCAGGATCAACAGCCGAGACGAACTAGCCATGTCCGTCTGTCTGTCCGTCTGTCCGTCTGTCTGTATGAACACACAGATCTCAGAGACTATAAGAGCTAGAGACACCAAACTTGGCATGAAGGTTCCTGTATACCATACGCAGATCAAGTTTATTTCAAATTTCGGATGCACACCCCCGCACCCCCGCAAATCGAAAAAGACTCCCACAGCCAGAGAGTATTCTTACTTGTTTATTTTGTTTTCAAAAAAATTAAACGAAGAGTATAAAACAAGTAAGAATGATCTAGTCGAGTGTGCCCGTCTACGAGACTCCCTGCTCTCAACTTGCATTTCAAGCAGTTCAGCGGCAACACAAGCAAGCAGTGCACTTAACTTGTAAATTGCCTGTCAAACTGTTGTTTCTGCCTGCTGAGGCGGCGGAAATAGATTCTTCCATAACTTTGGTGCTATTTATCCGATCGTAATGAAATTTACGCATCTGATAAACATTGATAAAATAAATTAAAAAAAACAAAGATTTATCTTTAAAACTGTGCATGTAGGATTTTTTTGCGATTTGCGAGTGTTCGAGGGTTGCATCCGAAATTTGAAACACTTTATCTGCGTATGGTATACAGGAACCTTCATGAAAAGTTTAGTGTCTCTAGCTTTTATAGTCTCCGAGATCTGTGTGTTCATACGGACAGACAGACGGACATGGCTAGTTCGTCTCGGCTGTTGATGCCGATCAAGAATATATATAGTTTATATAGTCGGAAATGCCTCCTTCTGCCTGTTACACACATTTGCAGTACTTTATAACTCCCTTTTTTCCCATTTTTAATGGGAACAGGGAGTAAAAATGTTATCGTAATTAGGGGCCTTAACTGAATCAGAAAAATACATTTTAAGCTCTACTTCATTTTTGATGTTACATAGTGTTTTTTAATATGTATACGCATGTACATTAGACCGCTAGTATGAACTTTTCAAAGTCATACTCCGGTGAAGTAATTAAGTGATCAAAAATATATATTTTAATAAAAAAATTCAATTTTAAATTTTCAGTGGTTCGCAGAGGCTCTAAAGATTTGTATATCACTCATACGCAGTGTTGGTTTTTATACTCAATTTTTAAACAGTCGGCGATGACTTCAGTTCAAATTTCATTACCTTTTAAAAATTGTTAAAAGGGTATACTAATATCGTCCATAGTTTTGCCTTAATACCCTATAAGTTAGTAATGATCATATTCTCCCATATGCATTTCGGACGGTATTATATGTAGTTTTGTTAAACAATGTGTAACGCATTGACAGAGATGTCTCCGACCCCATTAAATACATAATAATAAATCTATATTCATATATTATGTTCGTCATTAGCATTACAGCCGAGTCAAACCAGCAATGTTCGTCTTATTTTGTTTGCCAATTTGACAAAATTACCAATGATGATAAAATTACCAAATATTCTGCAAAAACCTTTGATTTGAAGTAAACCTGACTAACAATTATGAGTATTAGCATTATCTAAACATAACATATTTCATTGCTGCGCCAAAATTTAAACATTTAATAATAGAAACACCGTCGCAAATTAGTTTGTTACTAATTCTTTAGTAAAAATTATTGATTTGCCAGCAAATTAGTTTGTTACTAATTCTTTAGTAAAAATTATTGATTTGCCATTGTTTTTTTGTTGCAATCTGGGTAGATTTGGCGATGGTTTTCTACACATTGGAGCACGCACTGTTTCTTTCCCCCAATTGTTGTTTGAGTTAGCCTCGACAACAGCTCTTAGCACCAGCTCGTAAATGTGGTGGCGGCAAGATAATTAAATAACATCTCTGTTCAACATCTGCTCCAACACAAGCTCCCTTAAATCTGCCTGTGTTGGATGCAGTCGTGTCACAACAAAGTTTTAGACTTTGTGGAGACCCCATTCTACAATTGTGTTGTATATGCCTGTGGCCATATTTTTTCGGATGAGTTTGGAATTGTTGGAGCACCTAACAATTTTTGTGTTTGCTTACCAGTATCCACAATTGGCAGAAGTCAACCTGCAAAATTTCGTGATTCTAGCTAAAGGAATGTGGGAGATACAGACTTTGCTCATTTGTGGGGGCGGGGGCGGGCATGGCCAATTTTTTTAAGTCAGATCAATCAAGGAAGTGATTAGTAGCCCTTGTGCCAAATTTGGTTACTCTAGCTGAACTGTGGAAGATGGGGGGAGATCTTAACAATTTGTCTGCCTATGGTATATATCAACATGTATACTAAGTTTGGTTGCTCTAGCTTCAAAACTGTTGAAAAACACTGTGTCCTATCAGGTCACCAGTTTTGTGCAACTTGCACTGTTTCTCCCTGAGGTCAAAAACTGCATATTTACTCCCTGTTCCCATTAAAAATGGGAAAAAGGGAGTTATAAAGTACTGCAAATGTGTGTAACAGGCAGAAGGAGGCATTTCCGACTATATAAACTATATATATTCTTGATCAGGATCAACAGCCGAGACGAACTAGCCATGTCCGTCTGTCTGTCCGTCTGTATGAACGCGTCGATCTCAGAGACTATAAGAGCTAGAGTCACCAAACTATGCACGAAGGTTCGTGTATACCATACGCAGATCAAGTTTATTTCAAATTTCGGATGCACCCCCCCGCACCCCCGCAAATCGCAAAAGACTCCCACAGCCACAATTTTAAAGATAAAGCTTTAATTTTTGGTACACATGTATGTTTAATCAATGTCTTTCGGATCTGTAAATTTCAACACGATCGAATAAATAGCACCAAAGTTATAGAAGAATCTATTACGCCCGTCCCAGCTGGCAGCAACAACAGTTTGACAAGCAGTTTACGAGTAAAGTGCACTGCTTGCTTGTGTTACGCCCGTCTCAGCTGGCAGCAACAACAGTTTGACAAGCAGCTTACGAGTTAAGTACAATGCTTGCTTGTGTTGCCACTGAACTGCTTGAAATGCAAGTTGGGAGCAGGGAGTCTCGTAGTCGGGCACACTCGACTAGAGTATTCTTAGTTGTTTTATATTCTTGTTTGTTTGGACTTTGTCTAAGTGATCAGGTCTCCAACCCCTCATTACTTCTTGCGGTTGGGTCTACCCTAACACTTAAACAAAACAAATTCCTTTGATTCAAAATGAGAGGCTCAGAGACCGACCTCAATGTTAAATCGAAGCGTTAGATACGGGTGACTCGTATGCCAAATCGCTTTTGCCGTATTAATCTTCGGGATCGAAGGACCAAATGGATCAGAATAAATTCTTTTCCGTGGTGCTTGTCATAAGCCGTGCTAACATGGGATTTTTTTTATACATGGCAAAGATGTGCATACATTCTTTGCAATCGTTTGTTGTAGGTAGCTGTCGCCTCAAATAGAACTACCCCTTCTAAGCGGTTTTGGTTTTCGTTACAGTTCTTGTCTCAGAGGAAGGGAGTTTGTGGCAACGACTCCCGGCGAGGCGAATCTGGAAGCCTCGTCCAGAGCTCCAACACGCTGGAGCAATATTCACCATGAGGGTGCTCCAGGCGAACCTGCACCACGCTAAAGGAGCGTCGGCCAACCGGTGCAGGATTTTCGCCGAGGAAAGTTGCGGCTCATGTAATTTGTTATATGACAGAGACGGTGGAGCACCTCGCGCTGGTATCCTTTTGGAAAACTTTATCTCCAGGTACCAAGTTTCGTCAGTCATCGAGGTGGCAACGGTGGAATGCGCAACGGAGATCGTTGTGGCGGCAGCTTATTTTCTGGGCTTAACCAACGAGGCTCCGCCATTGGAGGTTCAGCGGCTTGTCGACTTCTGCCGAGAACAAATAAGCAGCTTGCCATCGGCTATGACGCCAACGTCCATCACACTATCTGGGGTAGAAGTGATGTAAACAAAAGGGGTGAGGGCCTTCTCGATTATCTATTGGGCAGTCAACTAGATGTAGTAAATAGAGGGTGAAGGCCCACTTTTATGGAAAAGGTACTAGACCTCTGGTTAGTCAGCGTATTGCTGATTCTATTAAGATCGTTATCAGATTACCAGCTCATCAGATTTGATGTACCAGGCCAAGTGGAACTCCGTTCAAATTCTTTTAACCCAAAGAAGTTAAATTGGGACTTGTTTAAGGTCTTAGTGCCTTCAAAAGTTGACCAGATTTCCGGCGACTTCAATTCTACTAGAGAGATAGAAATAGAGGCAAGGCACCTTCAAGACGTGCTCCTTCTACCTATCATGCCATTGCGACACCCAAGCCCCATCAGGTTAAACGTGAGGTTCCCTGGTGGAATGCGGGCTTAGTCAGTCAAAAAAGTGAAGTCCGACGGCTCTTGAATCGGGCTAAGTCAAATATAAACTCGTGGGACGCATACAGATCCGCACACACCGAATACAACAAAAGCATTAGACGCTCCAAGCGCGATACCGGGTGCACCTTCTGTGAAATTGTGAACTCACTTCCAGAGGCAGCTAGATTACAAAAGGTATTGGGGTTATCTTATAGTGTGGGGCTCTTCTAAAGAACAGATGGTTTTTACACACAGGATCGACAGGAGATATTTCAGCTACTGCTGCAGGTGCACTTTCCTGATTCTGTAATTGACCCAGGCGATCCGAGTGTTGCCGAGGATGCTATCCAGACGTAGTCATAGTCTGTCGGGTGTCATCTTTGATCATGACAAGGTCAGGTGGACCATTAAATCCTTTGGGGAGCAGCTTTTCCCGGCCTTGCTGCAACACAGCCACACGCCCCAGCGTGGACTGGTGAACACCGTGATAGTTTCTAAAAAACATATTTATATTAAGCTCAGAAGAGCACACTGACTGATCGAGCTATCCTCACTGTACAATAATAAAACAATGCAACAAAAAAAAAATAAAAACTGAAAATCACCAGCGGCCCCAATAGCTCCAATTTTGTAAATTTTACCCTGCTCACCTGTTCGCCTATATCTCATGAACCAGGTGAGTTTTAATTTTAGTATGCACTTTTCTTAGTGAAAGTAATACCTTTCGATCGGTATAAAGCTCGATCTGATCGAACACTCACAGCAAATCTTTCATTCGTGCTGTATATAATGCTAGTCGCCGTTTGCACACTACGTGCTGCTTCGTCACCAGCGTGGACTGCCGTCCACAGTGGTATCTTCGAAACCAGATATTGGACACTTATAATTTTCATTTTTCAAAAGCCCAGTTCATTTTAAACAAAATAATAATAATAATATTTCATCAAAATCGATCGACAAATAATGAAGTTTTTAACTCTTAAGTAAAAAATGAGAACATGCATAACTAATAACTTCATTATTTGTTTCAATAACTTCATTATTTTTTCAATAACTTTGTAAAAACTCTACCGAAAGATGGTGATGCAATTTGTTATTTGAGAACTCTATTTACGAATTTGTCAGACGCTAAGATGAAAGAAGGCATCTTTGTAGGACCCCAAATAAGAAAACTTCTTGGAGACTCCCAATTCAGATCATCTTTATCACATTGAGTCTAAGGCTTGGGAATCGTTTTGAAAAGTGGTTACCTGTTTTTTGGGAAACTTCAGAAGTCCAGAATACAAGAATATGGTAGAAAACTTAATTGACAGCTACAAAGAAATGGGTGTGAACATTTCTCCAAAGATTCACTTTTTGCACATGCATTTGGATTTCTTCTCTTATCACATTGCCGATGAAAGCAACAAATATGGTGAACGTTATCACCTGTTATTAAAAAACCATGGAACGTCGCTATCAGGGAGTTTGGAATGAAGCAATGATGGGTGACTATTGTTGGTTCCTCAAAAAAGCATCTAACAGTTTAGATATAGAACGAGCTTAGCTCAATGTTAAATTATTCCTTACTTAACTTTATATTTAATAATATATAAAAAAAAAAAAATTATTTATTAAACCATTACAAATCATTGTTATTAACAAAGTTTCTGTTTAAAATATGCTAAGCAGTAACGTATATGTACTGCATACATGTTTGAATGCATGTGTAGTTGTTTGAGAGCAACTCTCTTGCTAAGTAAGTTTGAATCGAACATGACGCAAGCTGCCTACATAGTATTAAGTCACATTGTATGATCCACACGAAGTGGTTGCTTGTTCAATTAATCTAATAGGTTATGGGCCTAGACATTGCTGGTCTGCGCAAGTGACTCCGTTTGCAAATAATTTAGTTTTGATTGTTCGTGAAAATAAAATGATGTCGGCGCTGCATTCTATCGAGAAGCTGGACGATGAGAACTATAGCGCGTGGGCAGTGCAGATGAAAAGCGTTTTAATTCATGCTGATTTATGGTCTGTCGTTTGCGGGCGAAAGCCGACTTTGACGCGAAGGGTGAGACAGCATTGGCAAGCATTATGTTGTGCATAAAGTCTACTCAAATCAACAATGTGAAGCATTGTACAACATCAGCGGCAGTTTGGGTGTTGCTGCGTGGTAATAAAGTGCCGAGAGGACCAGCAAGGCAATTGTTAGCCACGAAAATGAAAGAAAGTGATAGGATAGTTGGACATCTTAGCAGCTCCGTTGACGTAGTGGAAAAACTCATTGAGATCGATGTTAATTTACCCGATGAAATTTAGTCAATTCTTCTGTTGCCTTCTTTAGCCAGTACATACGAAAACTTTGTAGAAGCAATAGAGACGCGCGAGTCGTTGCCAACGGTAACCGTATTAAAAATAAAACTTCTGGAGGAAGGGGAGCGACGTAAGACAGAGGATTGTGTGCAAGAAGGAGAACATAAAATGTTCGGTATGCGTGCGTAAAAGCAAGTAGACAAAAAAAGGCAAGTTCAAAAGGAAACAGACAAAAATCAACGCGACAAAAAGCGTGGAGGCGACAAGCAGTCGGGCTGCTGGACAAGTGGCCGTCACAGGCATATTTCTTCGAATTGCAGAGAGCGCAAAGAAAAGTACGAAGGTTACGAGGAGAAAAAGAAATTATTTTCAGTGTTCGGATCGAGCTCGAACAAAAGAGAGGCGCTCCCGCAACATACATGGCGTTGACGAGCCATTCTGGACAGAGGCTGTGAAGACAGCATCATACTTGCGAAACCGGGAAGAGACGTCAAATTTGCCAAAGATGACACCCCAAGAAGCTTGGTCCGGAAAGAAGCCGTGTGTATCTCATCTGAAGGTGTTTGGTGCTAGGGCCATTGTGCTTAACAAAACGCACAAAAGGAAGTTCCAGTTAAAGGGAAAAGAGCATATTATGGTCGGCTATAACGCCCTAAAAAGAAAAGTAATAGAAGCAAGAGATGTAATCTTTTTTGTGTCTATCTTAACAGAGGATGACCATTAAAGCCCCAAGATCTAGCACGTGATACAGAGATTATGTTGGTCATGCCTCCTGATAAGCTGGTTAATGAGCCATCTGATCTTCAAGTTGTGCCGGCAATTGCAGCTGGTACTGAGGCTTTTATGCTTGAAGACGAAGATTCAGCACAAGATGAGCTGGACTGTTATGACAATGCAGATAAGAACCACACTGCAGAAGGAGCAGGCGAGCGGGATGTGCGTCGGGGCCCTGGACGGCCAAAGAAAATGTACACTGAACGGCGCGGGCGCCCACGCATGCAGTACAATTCCGTGAATGAATTAAGAAGGCACTGAGTACTGGACATGCGGAAGAATGGAAGTCATCAATGCAAAAGAAGATTGATAGCCTGGCAGCCAACGAAACCTGTAAATTGGTTGACTTACCGACAGGTGAAATAGCTATCGGCTTCAAGTGGGTCTATGCTGTAAAGCGCGACAAATTTGGCAATGTCGAGCGCCTTAAATCATGACTAGTCGCAAAGGGCTGCGGCCAGCGCTATGGAGTAAACTGCTTTGAGACGTTTTCTCCAGTAGCAAGGTACTCGTCGATCAGGCTGGTGATGGCCATGACAGTGAAGAATGGCATGTATATGCATCAAATGGGTGTGTCAGCAGCATACCTGAACAGCGAGCTAAAAGAGACGGTGTACATGCCTCAGCCGGAAGGAAATCACTATATGGGCTTAAGCAGAGTGGCCGTGAGTGGAATGATAAGCTAAACAGCGTTTTACTGGGGATTGGTTTCGTTCCTTGCCCAAGTGAGCTTTGTGTGTACACTCTTGGAGATGGTAAAAACTTAAACATAATCGGTGTTTATGTTGACGATCTCATACTGGCCAGTGTAAGCAAAGATGAACTCATCTGGATCAAATCGCTCATATTCGATCAGTTCGATATGGTTGATGGCGGCAATCTGAAGCATTTCTTGGGAATGGAGATAGTCCGTCGGGCACAAGCAGTATATTGAGGAACTGTTACATCAATACGGCATGCAGGACTGTAAGCCAAACGTTATACCGCTGGAAGCTGGCTTTCAGGTAAAATGCGAAGCTGAAGCATGTCAACGGGTAGATCAAGCTAAATATCAGTCATGGATTGGATCGCTGATGTACTTGGCTGTAACGACTCGTCCCAATATACTGCACTCCGTATCTAAGCTTGCACAGAGGAATGCAGACCCTCATCAGGAACATGAAGCATATGCTAAGCGTGTGCTGCGCTACTTGAAGGGTACAGCAGAGTTGAGTATGCACTACGAGCATACTAGTAAGCCTATTTATTGCTATGTGGATGCAGACTGGGCTTTCTTTGCTGCTTTCACTTTTAAGTCAAATGAGCAAAGTATCGTCGCACTTAGCAGTACAGAAGCGGAATACGTGGCACTTTCATCGGCGGCTAAAGAAACTGCATATATAAGTAAGTTGGTTGAAGAAATAGGATTGGAAAGATGATAACAACGATGATATACAGCGATAACCAGAGAGCGCAATGTCTCGTGAAGAATTCTTTAAAGTCAAGAAAGTCAATCTGGAGACATTTACATTTTTTGCTCTTGCACAGCTATTAGAAAAATAGTTTTTTGATTATCTCGAAAACGGGCACACTTTTTGAATTTTGACTTCATTTTCGAAATCAGCGGGCGATTTTACCTAAAAAAAGACTCTAAAATTGTCAAGACTCGAGCATTTTTCGAAATTGTTCTACCCTCTCTTATGACTAGCTCACAGCCGACCCCAGACAGGGCGTGTCACACAAAAAAAGCATGTTCTCATTTTTAATTTTTCTTCTTTTAATTTTTTTGGAAAAAAGAGAAAAAATAAAGTATTGGATTTGTAAAATGTCCGTTTGTCTGTCTCTGCCTGTCTGTCCGAACGCAGGCTTTATCCACTTTTCCATTTTTATACTCTTTTTTTTAAATTTTTTTTGAACAAAAAAAAAGAAAAACAAGTAGGAACGTTGCAGTCGGGCTCACCCGACTGCGATATACTCTGCTTTCTGTACGTAAAAATTTTTTTCTCCAATCTATCGAAGAGTTCAAATGGAGTCATACTGCCAAATTTGGGGTTTCTAGCTATAAGGGTGTAGGAGATACAGGTTTAGCTCATTTGCGGGGGTGGTAGTGGGCGTGGCATATTTTTTTTTGGCAGGTCGAGGGTGTGGTCAGTAGTCTTTATGTCAAATTTGGTTACTCTAGCTGTAAAACTGTGGAAGATATAGGTTTTTGCGGTTTGTGGGGGAAGGGGTGGGGGGGGGAGATCTTGAAACTTTTTCTGCCTATGGTATATACCAACATGTATACCAAGTTTGGTTGCTCTAGCTTCAAAATTGTGGAAAAAACCTGCGTTCATACAGACGGACGGACAGACAGACGGACAGACAGACGGACAGACAGACGGACAGACGGACATTTCACAAACCCAATATACTCTTTTTTTCCATTTTGGAAAACAGAGTATAAGGAGTATATTGGGTTTGTGAAATGTCCGTCCGTCCGTATGAACGCAGGTTTTTTCCACAGTTTTGAAGCTAGAGCAACTAAACTTGGTATACATGTTGGTATATACCATAGGCAGACAAAGTGTCAAGATTTCCCCCACACCCCCACCCCTTCCCCCACAAACCGCAAAAATCTATATCTTCTGCAGTTTTGCAGCTAGAGTTTCCAAATTTGGCATAAAGACTAGTGATGACATCCTCGACCGATCTGTAAAAAAAAAAAATGCCACGCCCACTAACGCCCCTGCAAATGAGCAAAGTCTGTATCTCCCCCCCCCCCCCCCCCTTTAGCTAGAGACCCCAAATTTTGCAGGTTGAACTCTATTGTCCTATTAAATAGATTGTATAAAAATAATTTTGCCACGCCCACCTCCGCCCTTGCAATCGAGCAATGTTTGTTTCTCGCAAACCTGTACAAGGAACCCAACCAAACTTGAATTGATGGAAAAACTTGAAAGATTTGAGCAAAAATACAATTGCCACGCCCACTTCTGGCTCCGCAAAGAGGCTAAAAATGAGTATATCGCAGTCGGGTGCATTCGACTGCAACGTTCTTACTTGTTTTCGATCGATTTTGATGAAATATCTTTTATTTTGTTTTAAATGAATTGAACTATTGACTGAAAGAGAAAAAAAAGTTTTCAAGTGTTTTGTTTTAGTAGAAAATCTCGTTTGAAATCTAGCTTTTTTTAAAAAACGTGAAATTTTAATGCAAAATTTTCTGTTTACGACTTAATAGCGACTAAGCGAACAAGAATTTTAAAAAGTGATGTACTGGTGGATTTTAAGACATAATTCAAAATCTAAATTCGAAGATATTCACAATTCTCTGAGTGTACCTTTTTGAGTAATCGAAAATCTAGCTTTTTCCGTTTAGCTCGAAAACGAGCTCGCGAACATATTTTTTTTTTCGGAATCAGCGACTGATTTAACACAAGAAAAATATAGTGACTGTTCTTGGAGCAAACATTTTTCAAAATTTGTTGCATTGTGTTATTAATAGAAAGAATGAAAGTTTACAACATAAGTGGCAAGTTAAGTTGAACAATTTCAATTGCGTCGTATATGCGAACGTCTTTCGCAGCGTCGTTTAATTCTTGCAGCCTTTCACCACGGACTCTGGATGGAAGCTGGATGATCTGTTGCTTGGCTTTTTTTCTTAGCTCGTCTCGATTGTCGTTGAACATCTGTATACCTTCGTCTTGGATAAGCTGTTTTAGTTCAATATCTGCCTTTGTGCGCATTTTAACGCCAACTAACAGCTCGAACGAATTTATTTGTGTGCTTCTGCAGTACGTAGAGTTTATTGTTTGCTGCACATTATCAACATAGTACCATTTACTCGGGTCTTCAATAGACAGCTTGGACAATACTGATATTATGATGGCGTTGAGTCGTTCGATTTTCCTATTAGCTCGTGGCAAGCCAGTGGTGATAGTGTGGTGTACTGCTTGAAGTCGCCTGAAGTAAATGCGGAGCCTCTGTCGGAAACAATCTGAAATGGGTTTTCAAAAATTTTAGCTTGAGCTTGCAGTCGCAAGATTACTTTAATCGCAGACGTTGTCTTTGTTGGGTACAACCAGCAGAACTTAGAGAAACCGTCAATCACTGGCAGGTTGCACTGCCGATGTGTAGACTCAAGAGTTCCAAGAAAGTCAATATGCTAAGTCTGTAATGGCACCTCTTCTTTTTGCTTGCGGTTCGAAACTACGCATGGTATGCAGCGTCTAATTTGTCGCTGGGTTTTAGGGTAGAGCTTCGGAACGTAGTATTGATGATGATTTCTCTAGTTTTCTTGACTGAGAAATGTCCTCTCTCATGTGCAAGTTTACTTATTTTGCGTTGAAAATTCAGTTGTACCACTATTAATTCGTTGTCATCAATCAGCTTGTGCAGTTGTCCTGTTATCATGAAATAATTATTGTGCGTAGTTTTTTCAGCGAGGACATCTATAATCGCCTTCAATTCGACGTCTTGAGCTTGTAGATGCTTAAGTTTGCTGTGCAGACTGTTATCAGTGATCAACATCACCGGATACCTGCTCAATGCATCAGCATGCCGTAGGCCACCTCAATCCTGCAGAAAAATAATCCATCGAGCAACTCTAGCACACGCGTCTCGCTTGTCCATCGTTTTAGCAAATGCGTTCCAGTCAGTTATGAGTTTAAAGTGCATGCCTAGAAGATAACTGCGAGAAGTTCCAACTCGTACCTTATACATTTTCTCTCCGCGTCTGTTACCTTCTTACTCATGTACTAAACGGGGTGTAGAAGTCCGTCGTGATCAAAACCATCAATTGAAGCATATGCAGTATGCAGCTCCGCCTCGTGTTGGGGGTGGGAAATCTTCAATATTGGTTTTTCTGTAATTAGCTTCTTCAGGATATTAAAAGCAGCGATTTCTGGCAATGATCGAAAAATTAAGTATAAATTTATGAAAATAGCCCAGAAGCCCCCAAAATCTTGTAGCAGCTTCTGGTTGTTGGGTTATTTTCAATAACGTGCCCCAAAAACTCAAGTCTTGATTTTAGAAAGCAGCTTTTTTTCAGACGAAAAAATAGTATCCGACTGCAACGTTCTTACTTGTTTAATATTGTAAGCCTTGAACTTTACGGTTTACCTTTTGACATTTAATTTTACATATTTTCTAATATATTAAATAATGGTTTCAGCCTTCATTGCAAAAAAAAATGAATTGGATAATTCAATTAAAGCCGATCTCCTCAGATTTCAAGTATAACTTCGGGATTAGTCCAAGCAGGCGCGATTTAATTTTTTTTGTTTTCTTATAATACAGTTTTTTTTAACTATGAGTTTCTTGTAATAGCAATTCCCACATGTTTTCGAACATTTAAGGATCGCTTTATTACAATGGCAACTTTTGATGTTTTTTGATGATTGACGAATAATTGATTGATGAACAAGTAACTGGTAAAATATCGAGCAAATTTTCAAATTGAGAGTTAAAATTTGCGAGAATCCTTAGAACGGTCTTAGACTGTTTATGTATTATGCTACATAATACTTAAATTTAACTAAACTGTAAAAAACAAGTAAGAACGTTGCAGTCGGATGCACCCGACTGCGATATACTCTTTTTTTCGCCTCTTTGCGGAGTCAGTGGGCGTGGCAATTGAATTTCTGCTCAAATCTTTAAAGTTTTGCCATCAATTAAAATTTGGTTGGGCCTGTTCTACAGGTTTGGGAGAAACAAACATTGCTTGATTGCAAGGGCGGGGGTGGGCGTGGCAAAAATATTTTTATCCAATCTATTAAATAGGGCAACAGAATTCAACCTGCAAAATTTGGTGATTCTAGCTAAAGGGGTGGGGGAGATACAGACTTTGCCTATTTGTGGGGGCGGGGGTGGGCGTGGCCAAATTTTTTTTTGCCAGATCAATGAAGGATGTGATAAGTAGCCCTTGTGCCAAATTTGGTTACTCTAGCTATAAAACTGTGGAAGATATAGGTTTTTGCGGTTTGTGGGGGAAGGGGTGGGGGTGGGGGGGAGATCTTGACACTTTGTCTGCCTATGGTATATACCAACATGTATACCAAGTTTGGTTGCTCTAGCTTCAAAACTGTGGAAAAAACCTGCGTTCATACAGACAGACGGACAGACGGACAGACGGACGGACAGACGGACATTTCACAAACCCAATATACTCTTTTTTCCTTTTTTTTTCAAAAAAGTTAAAAAAAGAGTATAAAAATAACTTAAACAGTTAAGCTTTATTATTTTGGCGGGTATTGACACGAATCGGTTGAAGTTAGGGGGTGTCCTGATAACGCACAGTGTATACCCTTGCAAAAATTATGCACGAAAAAACTTGATTTTCAACCGATTGTTCCTATGGCAGCGATAAAATATAGTCGTCAGATTAAAAACAAACAAACACAGAAACAAGCAAACATTTTTTCAGCAATATTAATAAAACACATCGCAGATGTTTTTTTCAATATAACACTGTTGTCACCAGTCCACGGCAAGTTTCGGCAATTTAAAACAAGAAAGCTATAAAATATAGTCGTGCGATTTAAAACAAACAAACATGCATGCAAACAAATAAACAAACAAAAAGACACACACACAAATAAAAAAACAAAAAACAAAACAAAACAACTGTATTAACAAAAACAAACCAAGAAAGAAAGAAGAAAATTAACTAACAAAGAAACATACAATCAAACATACAAACAAACACATAAACAAACAAACCAACAATTAAACAAACAAACAAACATAACAAAAACAAGCAAACAAACATACAAACAAAGTAACATATAAACAAACAAAGAATCAAACAATCATACAAAAACAAACAAAGAAACATAAACCAATAAACAAACATTTTTTAAGTAATAAATTAATCAGATGCAGATATTTGTTTCAAACTATCACTGTGGACACCAGTCCACGCTGGGCACACAAAGCGTTCGAAAAGTATTTGTAGAGCTATTAAGCTTAAATTGGTACTTTTAACCCTCTAGCTACAGATGGAATAATGTTTTTCTTACATTTCGGCAATTTAAAACAAGAAATAAAATTTATCTTCGGAGTGCCGAAGATATACATACACACTTGTAATAAAAGCTTTGCTTAAAAAAACTTGATTTTCAACAGATTGTTCCTATGTCAGCTATAAAATATAGTCGTCTGATTGAAAACATACAAACAAACAAACAAACAAACAAACAAACAAACAAACAAAACAAGTAAGAACGTTGCAGTCGGATGCACCCGACTGCGATATACTCTTTCTTTCGCCTCTTTGCGGAGTCAGTGGGCGTGGCAATTGAATTTCTGCTCAAATCTTTAAAGTTTTGCCATCAATTAAAATTTGGTTGGGCCTGTTCTACAGGTTTGGGAGAAACAAACATTGCTTGATTGCAAGGGCGGGGGTGGGCGTGGCAAAAATATTTTTATCCAATCTATTAAATAGGGCAACAGAATTCAACCTGCAAAATTTGGTGATTCTAGCTAAAGGGGTGGGGGAGATACAGACTTTGCCTATTTGTGGGGGCGGGGGTGGGCGTGGCCGAATTTTTTTTTGCCAGATCAATGAAGGATGTGATAAGTAGCCCTTGTGCCAAATTTGGTTACTCTAGCTATAAAACTGTGGAAGATATAGGTTTTTGCGGTTTGTGGGGGAAGGGGTGGGGGTGGGGGGGAGATCTTGACACTTTGTCTGCCTATGGTATATACCAACATGTATACCAAGTTTGGTTGCTCTAGCTTCAAAACTGTGGAAAAAACCTGCGTTCATACAGACAGACGGACAGACGGACGGACAGACGGACATTTCACAAACCCAATATACTCTTTTTTCCTTTTTTTTCAAAAAAGTTAAAAAAAGAGTATAAAAACAAACAAGCAAACGAACAGCAAACAAACAAGAAATCAAAAAAAGAAAACAATCGAACAGAGAAACAAGCAAACAAAACAAGTTAGATCGTTGCAGTCAGATGCACCCGACTGCGATATACTCTTTTTTTTAGTCATTTAAATTTGGTTGGGCCAATTCTAAAGGTTTGGGAAAAACTAAACTTTGCTCGATTGGAATGGTGGGGCTGGGCGTGTCAAAATTATTTGTATCCAATCTATTTAATAGGGCAACAGAATTCAACCTGCAAAATTTGGGGACTCTGCCTAAAGGGGTGTGGGAAATACAAACTTTGCTCATTTGTGGGGGCGGGGGTGGGCGTGGTCAATTTTTTTTAGCCAGATCAATCAAGGAAGTGATTAGTAGCCCTTGTGCTAAATTTGGTTACTCTAGCTATAAAACTGTGGAAGATATAGGTTTTTGCGGATTTTGGGGGAAGGGGTGGGGGTGAGATCTTGACACTTTGTCTGCCTATGGTATATACCAACATGTATACCAAGTTTGGTTGCTCTAGCCTTAAAACTGTGGAAAAAACTGCGTTCATACGGACGGACAGACAGACGGACGGACGGACGGACGGACGGACGGACGGACGGACGGACGGACGGACGGACGGACGGATAGAGGGACATTTCACAAGCCAAATATATTTTTTTTCTCTTTTTATTCCAAAAAAATTAAAAAAAGAGTATAAAAACAAATAAAGAAAGAATTAAATAAACAAACTAACCAACAAACATTTTTTAAGAAATATTTATTAAACACATCGCAAATGTTTGCTTGAAGCTATCACTGTGGGCATCAGTCCACGCTGGGGAAATATAGCGTTTAAAAGGTTTTTTTTAATAACTATTAAGCTAAGCTTGGTACTTTTAACACTCGAGCTACAGATGAAATAAAGCTTTTCTTACATTTAGTCAATTCAAAACAAGAAATAAAATTCCGAAGATATATACCCTTGCAAAAAAGTTTTACGTAAACAAATTGATTTTCAACAATTTGTTGCTATGTCAGCTATAAAATATAGTCGACCTATTTAAAGCTTACAAGCAAAGAAACAAACAAACAGACAAACAAACAAACAAAAAAACAAACAGAGCAAAAAACAAAACAAATAAAGAAATAAATAAAATAGAAACAAACCAACAAACCTTTTTTAAGCAATATTAATCGCAGATGTTTGTTTCAAACTATCACTGTGGACACCAGTCCACGCTGGGGACACAAAGCGTTCGAAAAGTATTTGTAGAACTATTAAGCTTAAATTGGTACTTTTAACCCTCTAGCTACAGGAAAAATAAAGTTTTTCTTACATTTCGGCAATTTAAAACTAGAAATAAAAATTTGTCCTTCTCACCTGCACGCCAATATCTAGTGAACCAGGTGAGTTAAAAAAAGTTGTACTCTACATTTTTCCTACTTTATGTAGTACCATTAGATCGATATGTAACTCCATCTGGTTGGAATCTCACAACAAATATTTCATTCTTGCTGTCCGTGATGCTTCGTCCATAGCGTGGACTGCTAGAACAGAGAGAAGAGTGTGCGCTGGGCTTAGGACAGTGCTATATATTCAAGCCACAAAATTTTGGATATCAAATTCAGTTTAATATATGTATGAACTATTCTAAATAATAAAACTAATTTTGAATTTCAGTACACTGCAAAAAGCTTTCTATTTTATTGATCAAAGTTAAAATTTTCATTAGCTTTGAATTGCAAGCTATTCGGACCATAAATTACCAAGCTCTGAAAACAGTGATTCATAGTTAAATTTTTCCTTAGGGCTATTTAGTAAAAAAAAATTGTCCATAACGCGAACTATGCATTGCCCACATCATCCCATTGAGTCGACGCCGCTGTACTACCGCAACCACAGACCATCAGCCAACTGCTAAGTCGTGGTTGTTGTTGTAGCAGCCTGTTGTTGTTGTTGTTGTTGTTGCTGGCAACGTGTTGTGAGGTTGCCGTTGGTTCTGTACTGCTGTGTCCGGAGGTGCCACTTGACTGGCGTCGTGGCTTGCGCATCAGTCGCTCTCGGAGCGTTGTCGTGAACGGTCAGCCAGCGCGGCAGAGAAAAGTTACCAGCGTTTATAGTGTCTTCAGTTTTGTGTGGCTTTAAAAACGAAAAACGCAAAAACGATATAAAAAGAAAACGAAGTATATATTAATTATACAAGTTTCCAATGCACAAATCTGCCGGCAATAACAAAAATTGTTTTGTTTCCTTTTTTTAAATGTGAGTGTGCTTTTTTGGATGCTTATTGTTTTTTTTCTGTGAAAACGAATGTTTAAAAGTATACAAAATTTGAAAGCTCGCGACAAAATTGCAAACTACAACGATTAAATAAAGAAAAAATAAAATACACATTATACTGTAATGTAACTATGGATAATGGCAGCAGCAGCAGCGCAGTTTCAACAATATATAGATACAACTAAGCCCACAAACCGAAAACCAAACTTAATTCCATGTCGAAACTAAGCATAGATAGAAAGCGTCATAGAATTTGCTAGTGAACACTATTTCAGTTTTTTTGTTGTTTTTGTTGCTGCTGGCGGCTTTCGCTACTTTACGAGCAACTTCCTTTTTAGCCACGGGGCCAACATTGAAAACCAGTATTTTAAAAGTGCTGCCACTGGTAGTGGGAAAGACCTGGGTCTGGACCGAGGCTAAGTTAGAGCTCTGAACAACCAAAATACAAAGTCGTTTTTATTTGTCTAAACAAATCACGTGTGCATTGTGTGTCCCATTTTGACCAGGATAAACAGCAATCGGAAGCAAATCATTTGCAAATCTGCAGCCATTTGCAGTCAAGGTTAAAGCTGACAAACAAATAAACAAGCAAACAAACTAAAGAATCGAAAACCCATTGGGTTTTAGGAAAGAAGTTAAGAATTTTATTTGGCTAATGACAAAGCGGATTGTGAACATGTTTGTACTATGATAACTTTACAGGAAACTATTTCAAACATGCGAAAATATTCTGAAATTTGTGTGTGTGTGGAACCACTACAAAAACAACAAAAAACAAAAGCAGATTTCTTTGAACTATAGTAATTTCAATTTATTTGAAAGCTTTAAACTTTTTTTGTTTAAGTTAAAGTTGAATATCAAGTTGAGCTTGAAAAGCAACTACTCGAGTTTGTTTCAACGGAAGTTTAAGAACTTGCTGGTCCAACCTCTTCAGCTGTCACTTGGTTATACATACATATACATACATATGTACGTTAATACATACATTTATATGTGTTCTATGTGTTTGTGTTTGTGTCCGTGTGTTTATCTGTGCGTGTACAAATATATGCATGTATATGTATGCAGATGTGAAGCTATCGACTCTAGACTCAAATCAACTCTATTAGAAAGCTAATGAACAAGTTTTGTATATTGTGCAAATAATTTTCTAATTTGACGTCGTGGTCGTCGCCATTGATGATCGTTGAGCGTGGCAAAAAATGTGATCTCTAAGCTTAAAGTTACATCTACTGCAAACTTCAATTCACCCCAACACCAACACATTTCAAAACCGTTTGCAGGGGAAAACTTAAAACAAAAAAGCTTTACGATTAACTCACTTACATGCATAGATACATACATACATACATTCATACGTATAAGTGTGTATATGTACTGTGTCACATATGTGTGTATGTAAGTGGGTGGGTAAGGCAACATGTTTGACTCTCAAAAAAAATTCCAGAGATTGGATCACTGATCGGTCATATTCAGCATTTGATTAATCGATGTGGCTACAATGAACTTGGCATTTGCCGGTTAACTGCGTCGTCATCAGAACTAATACACAGAATTTATAAGTAAAATGGAGAGAATAAAGGAAATGATATGCAGTGAGTAATTTAATAGAGGTACGGGACGGGAGTTGCACTCAAATAAGAGACGAGGCAACTACGAGGCAATGCAAAATGTCAAGTTAATAGATTAGAAGTTGACTGCAGCTACTTACAAATAATCAAGTTGATAATGATGACAATGTTCATAATTATAATGATCATAAAGTTGTATGAGTGTGTGTTACGGTGTAGACGAATGAAATCAAAACGAAAGAGCGTGCAAAGCAAAACCTTAACAACAACTGCGAAGGCAGCCCAAAAGAAAGGTGAAAATAAGAAGAGAGACAACAGCCTACCAGTGTACATAGACGATTATTACGGCCAAGACTCTTTCTGCTCTCCGCTCTCAATCTCTTTCTTTGAAGTCTGTCTGTACATTCATATGTACATTATACCTGTTTGTCCAGGCACACACACACACACATGTTTGGTGTGGTGTATAGAATAACTAAACAGAGACTGCGACGCTGACGGCCCGATTTAAATCAACAATATATACAACAATGTACTATAGACTGTGCCTTAAAAAAGTGACGTCATAAGAATCAACTTAAAAAACAGATCCATGCACTTTCAGAGTATTTTAAAAATGTATGCACTGCCAACAGCAAAATAAACATATGTGCAGAGTCTCATAATTAACAAGTAAGAACGTTGCAGTCGGATACTCCTGACTGCGATATACTCCTTTTCAGACTAAGTTGAGTCGGAAGTGGGCGTGGCAACTGTATTTTCTGTCAAATATTTCAAGTTTTGCAATCAATTCAAATTTGGTTGCTCCATGTGAAAGGGTGTAAGAGATACAGACTTTGCTCATTCGTAGGGGCGGGGGTGGGCGTGACCAAATTTTTTTGGCCAGATCAATTAAGGAAGCGTTCAATAGCCCTTGTGACAAATTTGATTACTCTAGCTGTAAGACTGTGGAACATATAGGTTTCGGGGGTGGGGGCAGATCTTGACACTTTGCCTGCCTTTGGTATATGTATATCAACATACATACCAAGTTTGGTTGTTCCTGCTTCAAAACTATGGAAAAAACTGCTTTCATAAGGACGGAAAGACGGATGGACGGACAGACGGACATTTCACAAGCCCAATATACTCTTTTTTTTTAAATTAAAAAAAAGGGGTAATTAAATAATGTAAAATAATATATGTATAAGTAAAATTTATCTTTTCTTCTATACTCTTTTTTTAAATTTTTTTGAAAAGATACATTGGGTTTCTGAAATGTCCGTCTATTTTGAAGCTAGAGTAACCAAATTTCGTATACATGTTGATGTATACCATAGGCAGACAAAGTGTCAACATCTCCCCCATCTTCCCCTAAATTGATGGCAAATTTCGTATGATTTTACCAAAAATACAATGGCCACGACCACTTCTGACTCCACAGAGAGGCGAAAAACAGAGTACGTGTTTTATGTTGGTACTGATCAAGAATAGATGCTACTTAAATAAGTTTTAGATAATAGCTTAATCACAATCTCTTAGCCATTTTACATGTGCCCAGGTTATGGAAATAACAATATGCATGACCATAATCAAGAGACGCAAATGCAGTACTTTTATGTATGCACATAACAACTAAACTCGACTAGTTTTACGCAGCAATTCCTGTACCAAAACCACAATAAAATCGTAAGAAATCGTGGAGCTTAGTCAAAAATATATAAGTATACATACACAAATATACAAATAGTACATGAAAATTTTGCATGCATGTTTGCTAAAATTAACAATGAGCCTATTATTAGTTGCGAAGAGAACCACAGTTTGCAGTTTGAGTCGTTTTCAACACTAGCCATAAACAAAAGACTTCAACGTCAGACACCATACTTACTTTTCTAACGTGTCGCCTGCGACCGACGCCGGCAGCGCGGTATGGGGTACCACTCTGTTCAACACAATCAGAGTGCTAAGTCGCGACGTCGCGTCGCTGTTTCAGTTATCTTTCTTGGCTGTGCAGTCAGAGCTTTTCGATAAACAGCGATAACAACATTTCTCTGTGTGAATTGCGCGCCTGGATTCAATTTCCAATTCATGTTGCTTTTTGAAATTAGATTTTTTTTTTTTTCGAAAAATAAAAAAGCGTTTTATTTTTGACAAATTTGAGTTGATTATTTTTGGGTTTTTATTTTGTATATGCATAGAGACATATACATAAGGTAGCATCGAATTGTATGAGCTCTCAAAGAATTAAAAATGGTCCCCAAAATCGGAATTTACCTTCAATTCCAAGATATTCCCACCAAGGAACCATAGTTCTAAAATCAACTCCAAGTCCGCGCTTTTTGAATTGAATAATTTATTTTGTTTACATTTTCTGTTATCAACATTTGTATGGGCCCAAAAAACTTAAAGTTGTGTAAATTGATGGCAAAACTTGAAAGATTTGGGTAAAAATAACATTGCCACTCCCACTTCTGACTCCATAAAGAGACTAAACTGCAACGTTCTTGCAATCTTTTGCGAATTTCTACAGTCACTGCCATAACATTGTGTCGATTATTTTCTGTTAAGCGTTGTGAAACAGTTGTTAGCAGTTGCACACATCGCTTAGTACTTTGAATGTGTAAAGGAATTTCTGGGACGGGCAATGGTAGATCCTAAAACTCGATGTTCTCCAACAAGTGTTTGCAGTAAATGGCGGCTCGGATAAAATACTGTCATCATCTAGGTCAGTGCTCGCCACGCACACACTCAAAAGTTTTGCAGTGCGCTTGTGTGTGTAGTAAAAACAGGAAGATGCCTGCGGCCGCAACCGTGCTATTGCTCTACGCTGGGAAAATTTAATTGAAGTTTTTAAAGCTTTTAAATTTACGTAATATTCTTAAATTTCCTTTCGAAACTGGAAAAAATTTTAAGCGCGCATTGTTGACAAAATATTTTATGGCAAAACTGGCACAAGCTTCCGCTTTTAATAATAAAAAAATGTTGCTTTTAAGTCCAAAAGCTTTTGAATCGATGAACCCATATTAATTTGGTTCACCAAATCAATGTACTCTGTGCAATCAAAAGTAATTAGTTTTGTTGGGTTAAACAGCTTATAACGATAATACAAAATTATCACTATGGCTCTGTCGCGTATTGGTTCTCTAACATCAAAAAACATTGTCAGTAAAACACTTTCCAGGTGACCAAAATACGAATTATTGGTAACAACTTGGTAAAGAAATGAAAACATAAATTAAAACGTATGATAAGAAGATGGAAGAACATATCGATCTCTCCGGGTGTAAGCCACGCTATATTAACTGTATAATTTAAGTTGGGTTTGAGACCCATTTTTACAAAATCGATTCAAAAAAACGTTCTTGCAAGGATGAAAATTCGGGATTAGGGAAAATTGGAAACTTATTTCCATGGAATTCTAAAAGACCTGGACCTAACAAGTGTATTGATACCAATCTGGTCAGGATTGGACCAAAAACGTTAAAGATATGTTGATAACAGAAAATGTAAGCAAACAAAATTTTTCAACTCAAAAAGCGCGGACCTGGAATTGATTTTAAAACTATGGTTCCTTGGTAAAAATATCTTAGAATTAATCACAGATTACGAATTTGGGGTAACATTTTTTTTTTGGGCCTACACAAGTAGGTGATACCTATTGTTGAAAACAGAAAATGTGAACAAAATAAATTTTTCAACTCAAAATAGGGATTGATTTGAAAACTATGGTTCCTTGGTGGGAATATCTTACAATTGAAGGTAGATTCCGATTTTACCACATGTATGTACATTTCATTTATAACTATATGGATATGTTTTCGTGCTTGCATTCGAATTGCCCACTGCTGTCTATCTGACCTCGTGTTGCCTGGGTCCTGCCTGCCAATTGCATTTTGCTTAACGACACTGACCTGTCCTAACCTAAATAATACTTGTCCGGGACTCTCATTATCTCTCGCGCTTTCTCCCTTTCGCTCGTTCCATCGACGCTTGCGTAACACTCACATGGATTACAAGTGAGAAGGCGGAATCAGATGCAACTGCGTTTTAAAAGGTAAGCGAAACTTATATCCTGTCTTACACAATCACCTTTTCTATTTACAATTTTTTATTACCGTTTTTTAATGAACTATCAAAAAAATTGACATTCTCAAATTTAAGTCAAAAAACAAAAAAATAATAGCCCTGTCCAACAACTAAAATAGGTTAAGGTTATAGCCAATTTTTCTGAAGCTAATCTAATTACGATATGTAACTATGTCACTATGTAGCAATCTGACACTTTTCGCGCGCAGTAGGGCTCATATTAAAAATTATGATACATTAGAGGTCCCTAATCCCGTAAATAATTTTTTTTTCCTATGTCAACAACAACAGAAACAAGTAAAAACGTTGCAGTCGGATGGACCCGAATGCGATATACTCTTTTTTTCGTCTCTTTGCGGAGTCAGAAGTGGGCGTGGCAATTATATTTTTGCTCAAATCTTTCAAGTTTTGCCATCAATTTAAGTTTGGTTGGGCCCGTTCTACAAGTTTGGGAGAAACAAACTTTGGTCGATTGCAAGGGCGGAGGTGGGCGTGGCAAAATTATTTTTGTCCAATCTATTAAATAGGGCAATAGAATTCAACCGGCAAAATTTGGGCACTCTAGCTACTGGGGTGGGGGAGATACAGACTTTGCTCATTTTTGGAGGCGGGTGTGGGCGTGGCCAAATTTTTTTGTCAGATCAATCAAGCAAGTGATTAGTAGTCCTTGTGCAAAATTTGGTTACTCTACCTGTAAAACTGTGGAAGATATAGATTTTTGCGGATTGTGGGGGAAGGGGTGGGGGTGGGGGTGGGGGGGAGATCTTGACACTTTGTCTTACTATGGTATATACCAACATGTATACCAAGTTTTGTTGCTCTAGCTTCAAAACTGTGGAAAAAACATGCGTTCATACAGACGGACAGACAGACGGACGGACGGACATTTCACAAGCCCAATATACTCTTTTTTCCTTTTTTTTCAAAAAAGTTAAAAAAAGAGTATAACAAGTGAGAATACCCTTGTCGAGTGTGCCCGACAACGAGACTCCCTGCACCTAACTTGCATTTCAAGCTATTCAGCGGCAACACAAGTAAGCAGCGCACTTAACTTGACCAGTGCATGTCAAACGGTGGAAATAGATTCTTTAATAACTTTGGTGTTTGTAACCCGATTGTAATGAAATGTACACAGCTGATCAACATTAATATAACATATATGTGCACCAAAAAAAAATCAAAGCTTTATCTTTAAAGTTGTGGCTGTGATAGATTTTTTCGATTTGCGGTGGGTCGGGGAGGTGCACCCGAAATTTGAAATAATCTTGATCTGCGTACGGTATACAGGAACCTGCATGCCAAGTTTGGTGTCTCTAGCTCTTATAGTCTCTGAGATCGACGAGTTCATACAGACGGACTGACGGACAGACAGACGTACATGGCTAAGTCGACTAGGCTGTTGATGCTGATCAAGAATATATATTATTTATATATTCGGAAATGCCTCCTTCTGTCTGTTACACACATTTGCAGTACTTTAAAACTCCCTTTTTCCCATTTTTAATGGGAACTGGGAGTAAAAAGAAAATCATCGTAGATTTAATGTCAATTAATGAAATTCGTTTTTTCTCTGTTGACTCATAAGGGGCCTTAGCTTGGCAATTTATGCAACAAATTCAAGTAGATTAATTGGATCTTTGCTTCCCTTAAGGAATGCCATTGTCATTATTTTCGGCCAACTGGTCAGCAAAAAATAGGAGGGTAACTTTACCTAAATAGGAAGTCGCAAGAATGCGGGCATCTGAAAAATAAAACGAACAAGTAACAATGCTCTAGTCTAGTGAGCCTGACTACGCGACACCCTGCAACCAACTATGAAAATTCCAACAGCATCTTTGTATTCAAGTAATCATACACACAAATACATCAAACAGCACGTTATTTATACTTCAAGCTTTTCATCAGCAACTCAAGCAAGTAGAGCAGGTCACGTATCTGGAAAACATATGCTACGTCCCACTGAGATGGGGAAAGTATATTTTCCAATAACTTTTTAATTTATCCTATTTATCCAGTGTGTCAACATTGATCAAATAAATATGTACATATATCAAAATCAAGGCTTTATCTATAATAGAATGACTGGGGGGTATCCGAAAATTGAAGTAAACTTGATCTGGTATACAGGTCTCTAGCTCTTATATTCTGTGAGATCTCAACGGTCATACAAATAGAAAGACGAAAGGACATGTCCAAATTGATTCGGCTATTGAAACTGATCAAAGATATATACATAATATATAGGGTCAGAGATGCCTCCTCATGTGTGCTACTCACATTCACTAGCTTACTTTATTATTCTCTTTTACCCATTTTTAATGGGTACAGGGTGTAACAAGAAAACGAGCTACATCCGGATGATTAGTGAGTTCACTAAGGAAAAGCACGTCAAAGTGATAGCCAAAGCAGCAAATGATGGACTGACAGCAGCTAGAGTTCAGTATTACGCCCTGTTGTTTTGCTGTTTATTGCTGCTGTTGTTGCAGCTGCTGGTGCTGATGCATATGCATCTTTAGGTGCGACAACAAGCACACCCTGAACGAATCGATGAGACACAAATTGCGAAAAATCTGCTTCCATGTGGAACTAGCACTCCCAAGAAAATAGTCAGGTTGGCAAATTAATTCCGCGAAGAATGGTTTAGCATATCCATAATCTATGGTTAATTCTGAGTTACATTACTTTACATTACATTGATGCAGTAAAAAAGATTACAAGAATCTTTACAGCCAAGTTTTCAGACAACAGTAACTTTCCATTGTTAAAAAATATATATTAAACTCATTTACTTTCACCAGTTACAAACTGGAAAGTACTTAGCTTTACACAAGATATAAGTATATATATTTTAAAATTAATCAGCAGACCAAAATTTGAACAAATAAGAATGCTCTAGTCGAGTGTGCCCGACTATGAGACTCCCTGCTCCCAGCTTGCATTTCAAGCAGCTCAGCGGCATCACAAGCAAGCAGTCCACTTAACTTGTAAATTGCCTGTCAAACTGTTGTTTCTGCCATAACTTCATCCATAACTTTGATGCTATTTATCCGATCGTGATGAAATTTACACAGCTGATCAACATTGATACAACATATATGTGTATCAATAATCAAAGCTTTATCTTTAAAATTTGCGGCTGTGGGAGTGTTTTGCGATTTGCGGGGGTGCAGGGGTTTGCATCCGAAATTTGAAATAAACTTGATCTGGTATATAGGAACCTACATGCCCACTTTGGTGTCTCTAGCTCTTATAGTCTCCGAGATCTGTGTGTTCATACGGACAGACTTACATGGCTAGTTGGTCTCGACTGTTGATCCTGATCAAGAATATTTATAGTTTATATGGTCGGAAATGCCTCCTTCTGTCTGCTACACACATTTGCAGTACTTTATAACTCCCTTTTTCCCATTTTTAATGGGAACAGGGAGTGAAAACTGACTAAAATTTAAACACGAAAGGAAAATGCAAATATGAAAGGTTCTTGACACTTTGTCTGCCTATGGTATATACCAACATGTATACCAAGTTTGGTTGCTCTAGCTTCAAAATTGTGGAAAAAACCTGCGTTCATACAGACAGACGGACAGACAGACGGACAGACGGACAGACGGACATTTCACAAACCCAATATACTCTTTTTTCCTTTTTTTTCAAAAAAGTTAAAAAAAGAGTATAAAAATACACCTCCAATTGTGGAAAATTGAGAAAACGGGATAGATGTAGCACCATAGAAATTTTTCCACCAAGTCAGGATACCAGTTTCCACAAAAAAAGGAAAATGTAGTACCTTAATTAAAGAAAATTTTGTATCAAAAAATTTAATTTATATAAATATTAAAAACAAAGCTTTGATTTTTCGTACACATATGTACTTATATGTTGTATGAATGTTGATCAGCTGTGTAAATTTCAACACGATCGGATAAATAGCACCAAAGTTATGGAAGAATCTATTGCCCCCGGTTCAGCTGGCAGAAACAACAGTTTGACAGGCACTTTACAAGTTGAGTGCACTGCTTCATTGTGTTGCCGCTGAACTGCTTGAAATGTAAGTTGGGACCAAAGAGTCTCTTAGTCGGGCACACTCGACAAGAGCATTCTTAATTGTTATCACTATTATTCTAAAATTATGATTTAATTTTTAAAATAAAACACATACAAAATTTTCCAAATCTTCACGTTGAAAATCGCTGGGTCCATTCTGATTTTAGACCTACGGTTCTTTTTTAATTTATTTATTTTTAGAATTGTCCACAGACTACGTTTTTCAAGAAAAAAAAAATAAAAAATAAAAGTTCTGAATCATGGCGAAATTTTTTGTATCCAATCTATTTTATAAGTCAACAGAAGTCATCTTGCAAAATTTGGAAACTGTAGGTAAAGGGGTAAGGGATATACAGATTTTGCGAACTAGGGGTTGGCGGCGCTGGGTGTATGTGTGTTACTTTAACAAGTAAGAATGCTCTAGTCGAGTGTGCCCGACTGCGAGACTCCCTGCTCCCATCTTGCACTTCAAGCAGTTCAGCGGCAACACAAGCAAGCAGTGCACTTAACTCGAAAACTGCTTGTCAAACTGTTGTTGCTGCCTGCTGAGACGGGGGAAATAGAGTCTTCCATAACTTTGGTTCTATTTATCCGATCGTGATGAAATTTACACAGCTGATCAACATTGATACAACATATATGTGTACCAAAAATCAAAGCTTTATCTTTAAAGTTGTGGCTGTGATAGATTTTTTCGATTTGCGGTGGGTCGGGGAGGTGCACCTGAAATTTGAAATAAACTTGATCTGCGTACGGTATACAGGAACCTGCATGCCAAGTTTGGTGTCTCTAGCTCTTATAGTCTCTGAGATCGACGAGTTCATACAGACGAACTGACGGACAGACAGACGTACATGGCTAAGTCGACTAGGCTGTTGATGCTGATCAAGAATACATATAATTTATATATTCGGAAATGCCTTCTTTTGTCTGTTACACACATTTGCAGTACTTTATAACTCCCTTTTTCCCATTTTTAATGGGAACAGGGAGTAAAAATATAAACAGATTAGTAACAAAGTAACATTTTAGAATAAAAGTGATAAAAATAGACAGCAAAAACCCTTTTTATACACTTTTTAAAATTTTTTTTTTCTTACACAATTTTATAGCTAGAGTAACCAAATTTAACACAAGGGCTACTTATACATCCTTGATTGATCTGACTAAAAAAAATTTTGCCATGACCACCGCCGCACTTGCAATCGAGCAAAGTTTGTTTCTCCCAAACCTGTAGAACTGGCCCAACCAAATATAAATTGATGGCAAAACTTGAAAAACTTGAGCAAAAATACAATTACTACACCTACTTCTGAAGAGGCTAAAAAAAGAGTATATCGCAGTCGGGTGCATCCGACATTCTTACTTGTTATTCATAAAAATTATAGCTGTTACGGTCCTTGTAAAATTCACCTTACCTGAAAAACTGCTGTCCACAGATTCCCGGGGTGACGATTCGCAAACTACTTTCTCCTTAAGTACGCAGTCTTAGCATAGTTTGTATAGGGAGCTATGGAACTTTCAGTACAAAGACCCTCCGGGCTTCTTACCCTTCCGGGCAATAAAATAAATTTCATGCTAAAAAAAATAAAACAAGTAACAACGTTGCAGTCGGATACACCCGACTGCGATATACTCTTTTTTCGCCTCTTTGCTGAGTCAGAAGTGACTATTGACTTTTTGGTAAAATCTTTCAAGTTTTACCATCAATTTAAATTTGGTTGGGCCCGTTCCACAGGTTTGGAAGAAACAAACATTGCTTGATTGCAAGGGCGGGCATGGGCGTGTCAAAAATATATTTATCCAATCTATGGGGCAACAGAAGTCAACCTGTAAAATTTGGTGATTTTAGCTAAAGGAGGGTGGGAGATTTAAACTTTGTTCATTTGTGGGGGCGGAGGTGGGCGTTGCCAAATTGTTGTATCAAATTTTGTTACTCTAGCTGTAAAACTCTGAAAGATACAGTTCTTTGCCAATTGTGTGGGTGGGGGTGGGGTGAAGATCTTGACACTTTATCTGACTATGGTATATACCAACATGTATACCAAGTTTGGTTGCTCTAGCCTCAAAACTGTGGAAAAAAATTGCGTTCATAAAGACAGACGGACGGAGGGACATTTCACAAACCCAATATACTCTTTTTACTCCCTGCTCCCATTAAAAATGGGAAAAAAAGTACTGCAAATGTGTTTAACAGGCAGAAGAAGGCGTTTCCGACCATATAAACCATATATATTCTTGATCAGGATCAACAGCCGACACGAACCAGCCATGTCCGTCTGGCATGCAGGTTCCTGTATACCATACGCAGATCAAGTTTATTTCAAATTTCGGATGAACTGCTTGAAATGCAAAGTGGGAGCAGGGAGTCTCGTAGTCGGGCACACTCGACTAGAGCATTCTTACTAGTTTCTTTTTTTTTTTCAAAAAAAATTTAAAAAATAGTATAATAACTTAAGAAAATGGACAAAAGATATTGGGCTACGCCCTTGTTTACAGGTAAGTTTTTTAAGTGAAATGTGAAATGTTTACAAGTGTGTGCGCTGCACAAATTAAACAAATCTGGTGGCTGCTCGTAAAATTCGATGTGTGTGTGTGCAAGTTGTATACATATATGTGTGTGTTTGCAAATACTGCAGCCTTTAAGCAGACGCCAATAAGTATTTCATCATACTGTGCAATTACTTAAAACAATAGTAATGTATTTGTGTATATGCATATGCAATTCTGTTATATTTTCATACATACACTGCGTGTACTCTTTTTTTCGCCTCTTTGCAGTGTCAGATGTGGGTGTGCCAATATTATTTTCATCCAATCTTTTTAATAGGGCAACCAAATTCAAACCTGCAAAATTTTGGGATTCTAGCTACTGGGGTGTGGGAGATACAGACTTTGCTCATTTGTTGGGGCGTGGGTGGGCGTGGCCAAATTTTTTTTAGTCAGATCAATCAAGGTAGTGATTAGTAGCCTTTGTGCTAAATTTGGTTACTCTAGCTGTATTATTTTTATACTCTTTTTTTTGGTTTGTGAAACGTCTGTCCGTCCGTCTGTATGAACGCAGTTTTTCCACATTTTTGGAGCTAGAGCAACCAAACTTGGTATACATGTTGATATATACCACAGGCAGACAAAGTGTGAAGATCTCCCCCCACCCCTTCCCCTATAGTTTTACCATGATTGATCTGACAAAAAAAAATTGGCTACGCACATCCCCGTCCCCACAAATGAGCAAAGTCTGTATCTCCCACACCCCTTTAGCTAGAATCACCAAATTTTGCAGGTTGACTTCTGTTACCCTATAATATAGGGCCTATATAATAGATAGGATAAAAAACAAAATTTGCCTTGCAATCGAGCAATGCGTGTTTTTCCCAACCAAACTTAAATTGATGGAAAACTTGAAAGACTTGAGCAAAAATACCATTGCTGCTTTCACTTCTGTCTGCGCAAAGATGCGAAAAAAGTCTGTCCGTCTGTTTATATTCGTTTTTTAAGACTTTGTTCCAGAGCTATATTGATGAAATTTGGCACAGCTGCTTCTTTTTATTGCACGTAGTACCTATAGTTGAATTGGCCAGATCGGACCACTATAACATATAGCTGAAGAACTTTTTTGTTTTTCAAGATAACTAAACCAAACTCACTAAAAATAAGTTTTAAGATAGTTTATAAATGATGTCAAAATTTCATCGAAATCGGACGACTATATCTTATAGCTACCATAGGAACGATCGGTTGAAAAATAAGTTTTCTTATACAAATGTTTTTTGAAAGGGTATACGGGTATAATTGTAAGGTATAATGGTATTTGGCGCACCGAAGATAACATTTCTTTCTTGTTTTTTATTTTTCGAATTTCGCCACTAATTGAAACCCTTACACTTTGACTCGCAGCGCGCATTTAATTTGCCAGGGCTGAACACATACATATATTGTATGCCAGGGCTGTATGCGCAATTAATTCGTTAGTGGTGAACAATCTTTATATTTGATGTTAGCTAACGATGTTTGTTACATACGACAATATTGGTAATTGTATCCACAAAATGTAACAATGACCTAAAGATGAGCTATACTATTACGTGAATTTGAGCAACTGAAAAACGTTTTGGCTTTCCGAACAATAAGAACCAACGTGCTGCTGTTCGCAACGCCGTTTTTGTCCTAGTGTACAGGAAATAAAAATTAGCGGTAAAGCATTGCATGCAACTTTTCTGTTTTTCACCTGATCGACCTAAAATTAATTTTCAAAGACATGTATGCAGTCATATTTCACCGATATCGGAAAACCCCCTTCCCTGGGTGAAAAAGGTGGGGTGAAAGTCATGTGGAGGAAAGTGTTATTTTATGCGATCAGGCTTAACCTCATCTTTAAAGCTTTTGGAGGAAAACAATTCAACACGTGTCTGACTGATTTTGAAAAATTCACATTTAAACTTACGACACGGGAAAGGATTAGCATAATTGCGAGACTAGCGGGATTTCAATAAGCTTCAAAATACAGAATTTGAAAACCGCTGGACATATTTCAAAGCCAACGGGACGTGAGGGAAAGATCAATAAATTTAAGACTCGGGACTGACGGGATGGTATCGAATTTTCTTCTCGTTTCCATTTCAGGGTCAAACTCAGTTTCAAATTCTAAGCCTAGCAATGCCGGATCATACCACCTAGCATATAGGTAAAGCCTTCTAAAAAGCAGTCTCAACCACAAATGAACATACAAACTTATTCTGTAAATACAAATGTACATAAAACTGTTGCATAGTTATTTGCATTAGCATTAGATAAGAAATGTTTTCAATTTTTGCATCAATTAATCTTAGTATCAATCTATCTTTCCATTACAGGATTTGTGACCAAACTTCAGTTGAAATGGAAAGTCATATTTTGTTCTCCTACTGCATACAAGTGTGATACCCACAGACATAAATACATATATAAAGTGCAATTTTAATTTTAATATTTTAGTGTTGATAAAGAAAGAAGTCGTCGAAAATTGTATCAAACGTGGCCAAGAAGCAATAATAAAGAACAAAGATTCCACGTTCCTTGTTAACAGAATGTTCTTAATGTTTTTTTTATGGTAAAACAATTTTTTACAATAATAAATAATTTCATTTGAAAGTTTGGAAAATTCTTTACAAAATTCATTACTCACATTTTCAAATCGATTCATCCTCATTGCCAGAAGTATTAAAACAATTTTTTTTATGAAGTGCTTTTTTATCAGAGAATGCCCCATATACATTTTGAATAGCTGTAATAAGGGATCTTGGAATAACAAACGGTCACGCTTTACAGTTTAAATAGTTTTGGCCTTGATGGTATAATACACTGTGAGACGTTGGTCGCAAAGGCTTCGAAAAAACTGCACATAAAACGGCCAAAGATTTTAAGTTATTGTTAGAAGTGTTAAAAACGGCAGCCGAACAAAAGAGAGAGAGAGAGAGATAAAGAGGGTAAAAGTTGATTGAGCAGTGTCAGTATAATAATTAAAAATCGAAGGCAAAAGGAAAACAACGTTAAAAACTAACGAAAATACATATATTTCCATCATTGGAAACAAAATTTATGTGATTTTAAGTTAGGACGCAGATCAGTGAAATTTGATCGATAAATTATTAATATTGTGTTCGGTCTACTTTCAATAAAACAGTTTGCGGCGAAGAAATTTGACAGCTTCTTCATTGAGTTTCTGTCCGTTGAACGCAATTTGCTCAAATTTTTAAAGCTATACCAACCATACTCGTTACAAAGATAGTGAAAAAGAGTATATCGGAGTTGTTGTAATATGATCTGCTATGCTCGCAAACAAAGCATCGATCTGCGTATTAAACTCTAAAGTTAAAATCAAACGTTTTTTTTTGTATTCAGAAGAAAAAGTACAAAGATTAGAAGAAGTGGAGCAAAGAAGTCTAGTGTTGTGAAGTGGTTAAGAGTGTCGAAAATTTGCCACAGCGCAAAAAGACGGAAGAACTTATTAACGGAAAAATATACAACTGACAAGCGGCCAAAGACAACGCCAAAATGTATCCGAGGCCCGTGGGCATTGGATTCGGATGCGGGCGTAAACTTCCAAACAATGCCAAAATAGGTTCCCGATGGCCGCCACCACCACCGACACCAATAATAATAACTTTAATATCATCAACGACAAAGACATGTTTAAACAAATCCAAAATAACAACAGTAGCTAGACATCAAATACGTCAACACAGCAAACATTGGAGCAGTCCACGCTTTCATATGAAAGATCTAGCCGTCCTTATACTGGCCATTGTGGCCTTAAATAATCTGGACAGCTTCCTAGGCCTAGCAACGGCAGCGCAGCTTGGAGAGGGTCGCCTACGACAAAATCCATCAGGTAAGTTGCTGAAAAAAGCTTGCTTTTTCTTTCTAAGGTATACAAATATGAACTTTAATGAGGTGCCAAAATTGACCAAATTGTTCTGTACAATATTCCCAATTTTAAATGTTTATTGTTGGCGGCCTCTCTATATTTTCGGCACGCAGAAGATAACATTTCTTTCTTTTTTTCACAATATTTTTTAATTTTTTGAAAAAAAAGAGTATATGAGGTTTGTGAAATGTTCGTCTATCGTCTGTCAGTCCCATCTGTCCTTCTATCTGTATGAACGAAGCTTTTTCCATACTTGTGAAGCTAGAGCAACCAAACTTGGTAATATCACTGTGGACGGCAGTCCACGCTAGGGATTATATACAGCAAGAATGAAACACTTGCTGTGATTGTCCGATCAGTTCGAACTATATACTGATTGAAAGGTATTACTTTAACTAACAAAAGTGCATACTAAAACTTATGGTAACTCACCTCGCTTATGAGATAAAGGCGAGCAGGTGAGTAGGAAAAAATTCAAATAATTGGAGCTTATGGGTCGTTTTGGTCTTTTTTTAACGGAAAAATGTTATAATTCTGAATACGCGTAGCACTTTGTTCATCCTAATCTGATAATTCGTTCAAAAGTTATGATCATTTTAAAATTAGAGTGGCCTTCCCAAATTGAGATGAAAAGGTTGTCAGTTTGCTGTCTATAATTTTGTGGACTTGTTCTCCATCATAACACAAGAAACGTTTGTTCTTCCACTTTTCTGAAAAACTGCTAGATAAGCGGGAAAATGCTAAAAGCCGCTAGAATTGACACGCCCACAGTTTCCAAACTAAAGAAGCTACAGACACGTTTTATATTTTATTGGAAAGGTATTAAGAGCTTTTAAGCTTACCTTGGCAGTTTTTTCTCCAGCAAAAATTTTAATGGCAACCCTCCCCCGCCTTCTCCCCTCTACCCCATACCTCGCTATTCGCCAAAGTCACATATCTTCCACAGTTTTATAGATAGAATCACTAAATTTGACATTGTGACTACTGACCTTGACAAACCGGAATAAAATACATATTGCCACGCCCACCCCCGCCCCCGAAAATGAGCAATATCTGTATCTCTCACACCTACATACCTAGAATCATACAATTTTGGAGAATGACGAGTGTTGATCTTTTGGTTACATTGAGTAACAGAAAGTGCTGCCACGCCCACCTCCGCCCCTGAAAACGTATCAACTTCACTTGCATACCAACAACACTCAGCAAATTGTTGCTCTCTCTTTCTCCGTCTCTTTCTTTATTTAGCTCTCCAAAAATGTCTGATATAAAAACACCTGTACGCACTCGGCACATTGCAAAAGTAACTTAGGTACAATAATAAGAAGCTGAATCTTTTTGCGGAACGTGCGGAATGCAAAATTAATTTTAGTACTTAAAATATTTCTTATATTAAACCGAAAATACTTCGTGACAAAATTAGATATCGGAAGTTTTGTGGCTTTAATATGCATCGTCACTAGACTTTAGCCTCGCATAGAGGTGTTTTTATTTGATATATATATACATATACTATTATACATACATATGTAAAGTTATTTTTTGACGCAAAATATTAAGTTTTTAATTAAGAAACAGTCCTCGCGCAATGGTCGGATTTGAATATCGTCCTAAATGTATGTTTGTACATCAGACCTACAGTTCACAATATAACACTTGCAATATTACAACTAAAGTTACAAATTTTATGCAACAAAAAGATATGAATTGCGTTGATAGGCGAAATTATTTCGACAAACATATCAAAAGTATTGGTTATTTGGGCTGTATGTGCCAATAATTGTCTTATATTGCAGCAAAACATAACCTGTGGAGGCTCGAACTCGGTTTTCGATCTATGGTTTCTTTGGCAAAGATGGTTAGAATTGTCTGTAGAACATTTTCCGCTCCTATGAATTTCAGTTTTTCCACTCCATACAAATTAACCCGGTCTAATGTACATTGTACTAACATACTATACGTCTAGTTATTTGCTAGTCGGTCGTGCAGTTCACTTGACTCGCTAACCTGCTGGCCAAGTCCAAGTCCAAAGGAGTCATATGACAAACGGCGTGCCGCGGCTTGACAAACAACCAGTCCATGTGCAGTTCCTCTCACACCCCTTGTTCTTCTTTTACCACTGTCACTTCCCTGTTCGGTTCGGTTTTCCGGCAACAATCAAATTGCAGCACAAAGTCATTTAATGCATTTTGCTGATTGCGCTCTACGCTGTTTTTATTATTGTGCTCCTCTTGTATTGTACGTTTTGACATTTGAGCAGAGTGTTGAGCAGAGCTGACAATGCATTCCCATACATTATTGTCTCTTATTCACGTCTTCCCTCTCTTGTACTCACATACACGCACACACACGCATAAACGTAAGAAAATGCATTGGTGGCATCAAAAAGTACAAGGCAACAGAAGAAATGAGTTCAATGACATTTGATAAATAGCACAGAACAAAATTTTCAAAGCAACGCAGAGTCCACTATTGGTTTTTTGACCCATTTTTTTTTTTGCATAAATTGTAAACATAAAGGTAGAAACCTCCAAAGTTGCATAATAGACTGAAGTAGAATTTTGGAAAAAATGTACCCACGAAAATCCAAATTCTTTCATAACGAAGTTAGGGAGTTGCATTGATTCTCTCCAACATGCAATAGCAAAATGGTACATATCTTTTACCAAATGCAATAAATTGTTAGACCCAATTTGAAAAAAAAATATATTTTGGTTTTCATTCATATTTTTACTCCCTGTTCCCATTAAAAATGGGAAAAAGGGAGTTATAAAGTACTGCAAATGTGTGTAACAGACAGAAGGAGGCATTTCCGACTATATAAACTATATATATATTCTTGATCAGGATCAACAGCCGAGACGAACTAGCCATGTCCGTCTGTCTGTCTGTCTGTCCGTCTGTCCGTATGAACACACAGATCTCAGAGACTATAAGAGCTAGAGACACCAAACTTGGCATGAAGGTTCCTGTATACCATACGCAGATCAAGTTTATTTCAAATTTCGGATGCACCCCCCCGCACCCACGCAAATCGCAAAAGACAAAAGATAAAGCTTTAATTTTTGGTACACATATATGTTTAATCAATGTCTTTCGGATGTGTAAATTTCAACACGATCGGATAAATAGCACCAAAGTTATGGAAGAACTTATTTCCCCTGTCTCAGCAGGCAGAAACAACAGTTTGACATGCACCGTGCGAGTTGAGTACGCTGCTTGCTTGTGTTGCCGCTGAACTGCTTGAAATGCAAGTTGGGAGCAGGGAGTCTCGTAGTCGGGCACACTCGACTAGAGTATTCTTACTTGTTTCTTTTAAAATTTAAAAATTTTTACGTTTTTATCTCGACTCCTCGATAATTGTTGCAGTTCCAAACATTAACAAGCGCTGCTTGACCAATCTCGAGTTTTGACCTAAATGGGGCCCATTAACCTGCACCCGGGTTTTACAACCCTTGAGTTTTACTCTTATGGGTACCCAACACACTGCACCCGGGTTGTTCAGCCTTCGTGTTTTACGTGTGTTTTTTTACGAGCGCTCGTAAGCCTTAGTGCGCGTTCGTGTTACGAATTGGCGGGTTGTAGGTTTACCACAGACCTACCAACTTTTAACAAATCTGGGTTGTGCAACTTCACAAAACGGTGGCGGCTAGTGATCATTAAATAATAAAAAATGATTATTGCAGTGATTTTCTTTATTTAAATACAGAAATTAAAGCATGATAAATTTTAAATTACATGGATCTATTTTATTAATTGAAATTAAAGTAAATTTTGCGAAAAAAAAGACGAGACAAGCAGTTTAGTGGCAACACAAGCAACACGGCAACACTTAACTTGTCCAGTGCATGTCAAACTGTTGTTTCTGCTTGTTGAGACGGAGGTAATATATTCTTCCATAACTTTGGTGCTATTTATCCGATCGTAATGAAATTTACGCAACTGATCAACATTGATTAAACATATATGTGTACCAAAATTCAAAACTTTATCTTTAAAATTGTGGCTGTGGGAGCTTTTTTCGTTTTGCGGGGGTGCGGGTGGGGTGTATCCAACATTTTAAATAAACTTGATCTTTTTTAATGGGAACAGGGAGTAAAAAGTTTAAAGGAAAACTTCCACTTTTATTTAAGTTATATGAAAATCCGATGTTGGAAATCGTCTACTTCATGTCGATGCAAATTTTGTTTTTTCAATTATCGCATCATTGATTTTTGTAAAGTTTTATTGACAGGACACCACTGTGAGTGGCTGATGGTTATTGAACTGAATTGTAAATTGTTAGATATAATAAATTTCTAACGATTAACATCGATAAAAGCATGTATTTCAAAAGTAATAGGTACCAATAATGACTTTGAAAAGTCAGTTTGATATTCTGCTGGAAATGTCCATATACTTAAAAAATGTCATATTAATATTTAACAAGTAAGAACGTTGCAATCGGGCTCACCCGACTGCGATATACTCTGTTTTCTGTACGTATATTAAATAAAATTCTTTTAAGACTACTTATATATATATGCTACGAACTATAAAATTCTTTCTACTAAGTGCAGAACGCTGCAAACGCCCAAAGCAGAGCGAGACGCGTACTTGTCAAAATGATCGCTTGCTTACTGGGGCGTGGCAAAATTTTTTTTCTCCAATCTATCGAAGAGTTCAAATGGAATTTGGTGTTTCTAGCTATAAGGGTGTAGGAGATACAGATTTAGGTTTGGCAGGTCGGTCAAGGATGTGGTCAGTAGTCTTTATGTCAAATTTGGTTACTCTAGCTGTAAAACTGTGGAAGATATAGGTTTTTGCGGTTTGTGGGGGAAGGGGTGGGGGGGGGAGATCTTGACACTTTGTCTGCCTATGGTATATACCAACATGTATACCAAGTTTGGTTGCTCTAGCTTCAAAACTGTGGAAAAAACCTGCGTTCATACAGACGGACGGACAGACAGACGGACAGACGGACAGGCGGACATTTCACAAACCCAATATACTCTTTTTTCCATTTTGGAAAACAGAGTATAAAAACATTTCATATATTGATAGTTTGAGATTCATGTGTTCTACATGTAAATAATTTCTTGAAATATTGTTTGATTAACATTAAAATAATATTTATCATGCATAACAATCTAACATATGTATGTACATAACATTTGTTTTAATCAAAATAAATGGTCAATAACATTGCTTATCCCAGTCAAATTCCAAATTCCATAGCCAAATTCCAGAAATGAAAACCCAACTCAGTTGAATTCAATGATGAAATCTTAAGATAGCAAAAAGCCAAACAAAACGGCTGCGTGGTACGTAGTGGAACTGCAAATGCCACTGAAACTTCTCAGGGGCACAGCGGTGGTCCTTATAGTCAGAGTGGCTTTGCCTATTAGATTACCTGTGTCAACAGCGTCACAAATTGCAGTGCGACGAGTCGGCCGAAACCAGTTTCAATTGCATTTTCAACATCAGCAACATCAGTTTGCAGCAATTTCCACACACACACACACACACACACACACACACACACACACACACACAAACAACAAGTTGGCATCCATACGCCGCCCACTTTAGGGTAGAAATACCATCAACGTCACTGTTACCGTCAGCAGCGATGTTGCCTTTTGCGCCTGGTTGCTTCGCCTGCCGACCATCACTAGCCGGCCGGTTGTGTTTGTTGTTGTTATTTAATTTGTTGCAGTTTGTTTGTTGGCCTCTTTTTCATTTGCGTTGGTTATCGTTCTCCTCTGTTTGTACCGATTCGGTTCGCTGATGATCTTTTTGTCATGTCAACGCACTATGGGAAACGTTTCCATTTTTCGGGTATTTAGTCATTTTGTCAAAGTATTAAAATTAGCATTTATTTTTTGTTCTGAATCAAAAATGTTAAATAACAGGCTAATGTTAAACTTAACAGCTGTTAAAGTCAGCGGTTGCTTTAGAAACCACGTGGTTTAAGATTACAATAATTTTGCAGCCTATTTTCAAATTGTCAATACTCAAAAGCAAAACAATTTTTTTGTGAAATTTAAAATGGATACCAATTATACGGGCTTGGACTATGTGTTGGTTGTACTAATATTTTATATTTGTGCTCTATTAATATTTTGTAAAATTAGCAAATGTTCTCAAAGGTCATTTCTTGGAAATAAATTTCAAGTTTGCGGAGACATATAAAACGACGATAAGGGTGGAAAAGTGTAAGTCCAACTTTATGTCGTAGAGCAATTCATTGTGATTTAACGGCAGTTTATCTCAATATTCACTTTTCCGCACAATCTGCGCAAATTAATTTTTTGCAGGTGCAGATTATGAAAAATACTGTTCTTCCTGTAGGCTATTTTGGCGTAGAAGCATCTGAATCACGCGTTTTTCAAGACATTGTTCTAGAGCTATCTTGATAACACTTGGCACAGATCCTTCTCTTTATTGCAGGTAGTACCTATAGTTCAATTGGCCAGAACGGACCACTTTAACATATAGCTGCCATAGGATCGATTCTTGCTAAAGGGATGTGGGATGTGTTGCTAAAGTAAAGTCTGACTTATTTGTGAGGGTGGAAGTATGCGTGGTTAAATTTTTTATTAGTATCGCTTGTGCTAAATTTGTCTGCCTATGGTATATACCAACATGTATACCAAGTTTGGTTGCTCTAGCTCTAAAACTGTGGAAAAAACTGCGTTCATACAGACAGACGGACGGACGGACATTTCACAGGCCCAATATACCCTTTTTTTTTCTTTTTTTTTTCAAAAGTATAAGAACCGAGTCAAAAAATCGTATTAATTAATACCCGAAAAATTGGAAATTTCCCCATAGTGCAACTTGGTAAATGTATTAGTATTGGTGTAGAATTGGAGGTTTGGTGTAGGGGTAGGGGGAGCTCAAACGTGTGTGATGCCGGTAAAATCATCATAGATCAACCGGTTAATGGTAATTTTGTTTCAACCAAAGCGTCGACACGCTCACATGTCTCTCTTGTTATTTCTCTCTCTCTTTTTTGTTTTCCATCGCTGCTATTTGTTGACTCGTGATGATGCTATTCGTTTAATCGGCAAGTTATTTCTCGTTGAAAATACTTTTTATACTCTTCTTTAATTTTTTGAAAAAAATTAAAAGAGTATATTGGGTTTGTGAAATGTCCGTCTGCCTGTCCACAGTTTTTAGGATAGAGAAAACCTAACTTGGTGTACATGTTGGTATATACCATAGGCAAAGAGTATATCGCTGTCGGGTGTATCTGACTGCAATGCTATTGTTATAGTATACAATTTATACTCTCTTTTTTCAAAACTGAAAAAAAAGAGTACATTGAGCTTGGTAAAATGCAAGTCCGTCTGTATGATCGCAGATATTTTCACAGTTTTAAATTTAAAGCAAACCACTTAGTATACATGCTGATATATACCATAGGCAGAAAAAGTGTCAAGATATCCCCTCCACCCATACCTCTTTCTCCGCAATTTGAATCTATCTCACCTGCATAGCTGGAGCCACCAAAAAACTTACATTGATGATGTAAACGATGACCACTACTGATCTTTTTGACAGATTTGACCGAAAATATTCGGTCATTGCTTCGAGCACTCCCGACATTGCAAATAGGATGAAAAAAAGAGTGTATTGCAGTCGAGGTCATCCGAGAAAACCGTGATTGCTTGTTTTTTTCGTTTTATTGTTGTTGTTGCTCGCTTGTTATAAACAATATTTTCTCATTGTTGTAGTCGACGTTTCTTTATTGCCTGTTTGAGCATTGTTGTGTGTATTTGTTGTTATTATTGCTGTTTTTTGTTGGTGCTTTAATTTTTCGTTCGGCATTCGGTGCCTGGCACCGGGATCACCGTTTTAAGCTGCGACAGACAACCGACAACAACCACTCAAAAAAGCAACAATAATCACAATGCATGTACATACATTGCCACGTAAGCAAACACAACAACAAAGTGAGATGGATGTACAAACCGATCCACAGTTAGGGGCGAGTAAAAATACTGTGTGTGTGTTCATATTATACATACATTGTATATAGGTATGCATACACTGAGCGTCATCAGGTTGGGACACCCCCTAATGTCAACCGTTTCGTCACAATACCCACCAAAATAAAAAAGCTAAACTGTTTAAATTATTTTTATAAAACAAAAGACATGCGAACTAGTCCCTCAGTTTTAGAGCTATCGTGATGAAACTTGGCATAGATGCTTATTCATACTGCAAGCAGTGTATATGTCAGAATCGGACCACTATAACATATACCTGCCATAGGAACGATCGATTGAAAAATAAGTTTTTGTATGAAAAACTTTTTTATTGTTCAAGATAATTCAACCAAACTCACTTACCATATGTTTAAGGACAGTTTATACATAATGACAAAGTTTCATCAAAACCGGACGACTGTATCTTATAGCTGCCATAGGAACAATCAGTTGAAAATAAGTTTTTCCATTAAAGAATAAGAATAAGAATAAGAATAAGAATAAGAATAAGAATAAGAATAAGAATAAGAATAAGAATAAGAATAAGAATAAGAATAAGAATAAGAATAAGAATAAGAATAAGAATAAGAATAAGAATAAGAATAAGAATAAGAATAAGAATAAGAATAAGAATAAGAATAAGAATAAGAATAAGAATAAGAATAAGAATAAGAATAAGAATAAGAATAAGAATAAGAATAAGAATAAGAATAAGAATAAGAATAAGAATAAGAATAAGAATAAGAATAAGAATAAGAATAAGAATAAGAATAAGAATAAGAATAAGAATAAGAATAAGAATAAGAATAAGAATAAGAATAAGAATAAGAATAAGAATAAGAATAAGAATAAGAATAAGAATAAGAATAAGAATAAGAATAAGAATAAGAATAAGAATAAGAATAAGAATAAGAATAAGAATAAGAATAAGAATAAGAATAAGAATAAGAATAAGAATAAGAATAAGAATAAGAATAAGAATAAGAATAAGAATAAGAATAAGAATAAGAATAAGAATAAGAATAAGAATAAGAATAAGAATAAGAATAAGAATAAGAATAAGAATAAGAATAAGAATAAGAATAAGAATAAGAATAAGAATAAGAATAAGAATAAGAATAAGAATAAGAATAAGAATAAGAATAAGAATAAGAATAAGAATAAGAATAAGAATAAGAATAAGAATAAGAATAAGAATAAGAATAAGAATAAGAATAAGAATAAGAATAAGAATAAGAATAAGAATAAGAATAAGAATAAGAATAAGAATAAGAATAAGAATAAGAATAAGAATAAGAATAAGAATAAGAATAAGAATAAGAATAAGAATAAGAATAAGAATAAGAATAAGAATAAGAATAAGAATAAGAATAAGAATAAGAATAAGAATAAGAATAAGAATAAGAATAAGAATAAGAATAAGAATAAGAATAAGAATAAGAATAAGAATAAGAATAAGAATAAGAATAAGAATAAGAATAAGAATAAGAATAAGAATAAGAATAAGAATAAGAATAAGAATAAGAATAAGAATAAGAATAAGAATAAGAATAAGAATAAGAATAAGAATAAGAATAAGAATAAGAATAAGAATAAGAATAAGAATAAGAATAAGAATAAGAATAAGAATAAGAATAAGAATAAGAATAAGAATAAGAATAAGAATAAGAATAAGAATAAGAATAAGAATAAGAATAAGAATAAGAATAAGAATAAGAATAAGAATAAGAATAAGAATAAGAATAAGAATAAGAATAAGAATAAGAATAAGAATAAGAATAAGAATAAGAATAAGAATAAGAATAAGAATAAGAATAAGAATAAGAATAAGAATAAGAATAAGAATAAGAATAAGAATAAGAATAAGAATAAGAATAAGAATAAGAATAAGAATAAGAATAAGAATAAGAATAAGAATAAGAATAAGAATAAGAATAAGAATAAGAATAAGAATAAGAATAAGAATAAGAATAAGAATAAGAATAAGAATAAGAATAAGAATAAGAATAAGAATAAGAATAAGAATAAGAATAAGAATAAGAATAAGAATAAGAATAAGAATAAGAATAAGAATAAGAATAAGAATAAGAATAAGAATAAGAATAAGAATAAGAATAAGAATAAGAATAAGAATAAGAATAAGAATAAGAATAAGAATAAGAATAAGAATAAGAATAAGAATAAGAATAAGAATAAGAATAAGAATAAGAATAAGAATAAGAATAAGAATAAGAATAAGAATAAGAATAAGAATAAGAATAAGAATAAGAATAAGAATAAGAATAAGAATAAGAATAAGAATAAGAATAAGAATAAGAATAAGAATAAGAATAAGAATAAGAATAAGAATAAGAATAAGAATAAGAATAAGAATAAGAATAAGAATAAGAATAAGAATAAGAATAAGAATAAGAATAAGAATAAGAATAAGAATAAGAATAAGAATAAGAATAAGAATAAGAATAAGAATAAGAATAAGAATAAGAATAAGAATAAGAATAAGAATAAGAATAAGAATAAGAATAAGAATAAGAATAAGAATAAGAATAAGAATAAGAATAAGAATAAGAATAAGAATAAGAATAAGAATAAGAATAAGAATAAGAATAAGAATAAGAATAAGAATAAGAATAAGAATAAGAATAAGAATAAGAATAAGAATAAGAATAAGAATAAGAATAAGAATAAGAATAAGAATAAGAATAAGAATAAGAATAAGAATAAGAATAAGAATAAGAATAAGAATAAGAATAAGAATAAGAATAAGAATAAGAATAAGAATAAGAATAAGAATAAGAATAAGAATAAGAATAAGAATAAGAATAAGAATAAGAATAAGAATAAGAATAAGAATAAGAATAAGAATAAGAATAAGAATAAGAATAAGAATAAGAATAAGAATAAGAATAAGAATAAGAATAAGAATAAGAATAAGAATAAGAATAAGAATAAGAATAAGAATAAGAATAAGAATAAGAATAAGAATAAGAATAAGAATAAGAATAAGAATAAGAATAAGAATAAGAATAAGAATAAGAATAAGAATAAGAATAAGAATAAGAATAAGAATAAGAATAAGAATAAGAATAAGAATAAGAATAAGAATAAGAATAAGAATAAGAATAAGAATAAGAATAAGAATAAGAATAAGAATAAGAATAAGAATAAGAATAAGAATAAGAATAAGAATAAGAATAAGAATAAGAATAAGAATAAGAATAAGAATAAGAATAAGAATAAGAATAAGAATAAGAATAAGAATAAGAATAAGAATAAGAATAAGAATAAGAATAAGAATAAGAATAAGAATAAGAATAAGAATAAGAATAAGAATAAGAATAAGAATAAGAATAAGAATAAGAATAAGAATAAGAATAAGAATAAGAATAAGAATAAGAATAAGAATAAGAATAAGAATAAGAATAAGAATAAGAATAAGAATAAGAATAAGAATAAGAATAAGAATAAGAATAAGAATAAGAATAAGAATAAGAATAAGAATAAGAATAAGAATAAGAATAAGAATAAGAATAAGAATAAGAATAAGAGTAAGAGTAAGAATAAGAATAAGAATAAGAATAAGAATAAGAATAAGAATAAGAATAAGAATAAGAATAAGAATAAGAATAAGATTGGTTAGGCCAATTTCTTTTAAATTGCCAAAATGTACAAAAAAAAGCGTTATTTTCACATATGTAGTTTTTCACCTGAGTACTTAAAATCTCTTAAAAATACCTTTCCAATGAAATGTAGAACTTGTCTGTAGCTTTTTTGGTTTGGAAACTGTGGGTGTGTCAATTCCAGCGGTTTTCCCGTTTTCCCGCTAAACTAGCGGTTTTTCAGAAAAGTGATAGAACAAACATTTCTTGGGTTAAGATGGGGAACAATTCTACAAAATTCTAGACAGCTACCTCAACGCGTTGATACAAACAAACAGGCAAACAAACCCACAAACTGACACACAAACGACAACCTTTTCGTCTCAATTTGGAAAAGCCACTCCAATTTTAAATTGCTCATAACTTTTGAAGGAATTGTCAGATTGGGATGAACGAGGTGTCATTCGACGCGAATTCAGAATTAGAACATTTCTGCATTGAGGCGTCACTTCAGTTGAAATGGAATGAGCTGGAATCGCATTATTTCATTTAATTTAACATTAATGTTAATTACTCAAGATGGTTCTGTAAAAACTATTAGAATGTTGTAAGTGCCAGCGGTTATTTTAAAAATTATTTTTCAAACAAATCCCACAACTCACTTTGAACTTAGCTTAGTATTGATATGTTTATTATTTTTTTGATCTACCCGCTCATTTTTAAACTCTCTTCTTCTTGATTCTTAACTCGTTTTCACGGATGCATTAGCATGTGTAAGCGAAATAATGTCCAAAGCCTATTTCCATATCGTTAACAGTAACAGCGCAATAACAGTTTGGCTAAACTTGCTTGCCATTCCGACCGCATTGAAAACGATAAAATGTTAGGGGTCCAGGAATAAATTCCGGTAGCATTCAATTTCGTTTTTAATCCCTGTTCCTATTAAAAATGGGAAAAAAGGAGTTAAAAAGTACTGCAAATGTGTGTAACAGACAGAAGGAGGCATTTCCGACTAGATAAACTATATATATTCTTGATCAGGATCAACAGCCGAGACGAACTAGCCATGTCCGTCTGTCTGTCCGTCTGTCTGTATGAACGCATCGATCTCAGAGACTATAAGAGCTAGAGACACCAAATTGGCATGCAGGTTCCTGTATACCATACGCAGATCAAGTTTATTTCAAATTTCGGATGCACCCCTCCGCACCCACGTAAATCGCAAAAGACTTCCACAGCCACAATTTTAAATATAAAGCTTTGATTTTTGATATACATGTATGTTGTATCAATGTTGATCAGCTGTGTAAATTTCATCACGATCGGATAAATAACACCAAAGTTATGGAAGAATCTATTAGGGAGTCTCGTAGTCGGGCACACTCGACTAGAGTATTCTTACTTGTTTATACTCATTTTTTAATTTGTTTAAAAAAAAAAAAGAAAAAAGAGTATATTGGGTTTGTGATTTCCGTCCGTCCTTCCGTCCGTCCGTCTGTATAAATGCAGGTTTTTTCCACAGTTTTGAAGCTAGAGAAACCAAACTTGGTATACATAGGCAAACAAAGCGTCAAGATTTTTCACTTCGCACCTGCTCGCATATATCTCATGAACAGGTGAGCTACCAAAAGTTTTAGTATGCACTTTTGTTAGTTAAAGTTATACCTTTCGATCGGTATATAGCTCGATCTGATCTGACACTCTCAGCAAATCTTTCATTCTTGCTGTATATATTGGTAGTCGCCCTCTGCACACTTCGTGCTGCTTTGTCCCTAGCGTAGAATGAGCGTCCACAATGATAACGTAAAACGACAGACACACACAAATTTTAAAAGTGATCTGTTTTCATATTCATCTACAACCAGAGCTCGTAAAAATTTGTCTCACTCGTGCATGTTGTCAGAAAAAACCACTCGTCAACCACAAACTGCCACGAAAAAACACTCAAATTTCGTTATTTTTTAACACGCTCTTCGTTCAACCGACGAGCGTTTTTGTTCACTCGCTCGGCTCCTGTTTTAACTGGAGACCCTTTACTTCGTAAAAACTCGGCAAACGGTTCTCTGAGCATGTATTTGTGTTGCGTGTGTGGATTCCCAATAAACACAGAAACGGATGCGGATCCGTTACGAACCCGTTACGGATCCTTTATAGATGAAAAAAACGGACTGATCCGCAACGGATCCGTATCGGGTCCGTTTCGGATCCGTTTTTTCATGATTTACCGGATCCGTTTTTTCATGTTATATCGGATCCGTTACGGACTCGTTTGGTTTATTGGGTTAGTGAACTTTATAAATTTATTTATGCAAATTTATCAAAATGAGACGAGAAGTGAATTTTTTTTTAAATTGGATAGATATAATAAATAAATCAATCAATAAGCAATGTTAAATAAAATACATGAATATTCAGGCGAGATCCCATTTTGGTTTTCGGAAAGCTTTTACAATTCCGTTTTCAAAGCGGTTGCTGTTGTGCAAAAACTCAAAAATTCAAAAATAAATTGCGATTTTCGTCTAAAAACAGCAACTGATACGCAATTAAATTTTTTTTAATATATTCAAATTTTTTTAAGTCAGATCAATCAAGGATGTGATTAATAGCCCCTGTGCTAAATTTGGTTACTCTAGCGTTTTAGCGGTTTGTGGGGGAACAACATGTACACCAAGTTTGGTTGCTCTAGCTTCAAAACTATGGAAAAAATTGTGTTTATACAGACAGACGGTTGGTCAGACGGACAGACGGACATTTCACAAACCCAATATACTCATTTTTCTTTATTTTTTTTTCAAAAAAATTAAAAGAGAGTATAAATAAACCATTGCCACAATCGTGCTCAGTTGGAGATAATTGCCTCTTTGCAAATCAACCCAAAAATGCACGCCTGGTGGTGGTTTTTCACAGCTTTATTGACAAAAATGTTTTTTTGGGTTTTGTTAAATTATTTTTTTTTTATTTTTCAATCTGTTTCTATGCTTAAAAAGTAAACATAAAATGTTTAAACAAATTGTTTTAATTTTTATCAATCAAAATGGTTCAATTTATGCTGAAAAAAAAAAAACAAAATTTGTTTTGACCGTTAGCTAACGCTCTTTTCTGTGCCTCGCCTACTTTTATTTTTCTTTCCAACATGTTTTGAAAGCATTAAGAATATTCACCGAAAATTTCAAATTGATATCTTTAATGGTTCAAGAGTTATGATTTTTGCAACCTGTTTGGGGAAAACGAGCCACTGTGCGGCCGCGGCGGCCAATATGGTTGTGAGCCATTGAAATCAATTAACGTACAATCGACTTCGGACAACCACAAAATTTTAAATGTGCAGCCACGGTCTAGTTTGTTTATATGACTGCGTTTGTGCTAAATGAGCTCCTGGCTTAAAAAATATTCGTTATAACATCTAGAATATACATACATACAAAATTTATACCCGATATCAGTTTATTTGATGGACCGTATTGTTTAAAAAAAACTAATATATATATTTTTATACTCTTTTTTTTTTTTTTTTTAAATTGAGCAATGTTTGTTTCTCATAAACCTGTAGAACGGGCCTAACCAAACTTAAATTGATGGCAAAACTTGAAAGATTTGAGCAAAAATACAGTTACCCCGCCCACTTCTGACTCTGCAAAGAATAAAAAAAAGAGTATATCGCAGTCGGGTGCATCCGACTGCAACGTTCTTACTTGTTATTGGTTTAACATTATAATCTGCAGCGCAAAAGACAGAAGACTCCACTGTGCGACACTAGCACCACTTGGCTGTCATTGTCCCAATTTCTAACCTTTTTTTGTTCAACTTTGGCTCTCTTACTATATGAACGTAAGCTTATGTGTGTGGAGGAGATTTCTTAAGTGTTGTTGTTAATTTATTTGGCAGTGGCGCGCATTTTGCACACATACATTTAAGAGAAATAGTGACTGTGTGAGTGCTGATGGTGATAATAAAAAAACCGGCTTCAACGGCAACCAGCTACCTCTCGTTGCCCACCCCCTTACCTGGCTACTAAATCTCTAACCAGTTTTTTCTATGATTTAAGCTGTTGTTGTTGACGGTTTTGCTATTTTATGAATTTCGTTTGGTGTTGTGCATAGCAGTCTGAAGCAGCCACAATAGCAACAGCGATAACAACAACAGAAAACACTGCCACAAAGTACAGCCGTTTAAACAATTGTTCTGGTGCTGTTGACTCATATGTCAGGATGACCAACCACTAACAACAGAAACAACAACGCACTGCATGTATGTAGATAAAACAAGTCAGATACTCCCGACCACGATATACTTTTTACTCGCTGTTCAATGGGAACATTTAAAATGGGGAAAAAGGAGTATTTAAGTACTGCAAACGTCTGTAGCAGGCAGAAGAAAGCATTTCCGACAATATAAACTATATATATATTCTTGATCAGTTCGTCTGTCTGTATGCACATACAGATCTCGGAGACTGTAAGAGCTAGAGACACCAAACTTGCCATGCAAGCTCTTGTATACCATACGCAGATTCAGTTTATTTCAAATTTCGGGTAAGAATGGGTTGTCTGAAAAACTTTTCTGTTTATGGACATACTTCAACCAAACTTACTACGTCAATATCTTATTGTGCTTTAAATATTTTCACAAAGTTGGCTTAAGATTCGGATCGATATATTAGATAGCTGCCATATAGAAACTTAATTGACCGATTTTTGCTATGGCAGCTATAATATATAGTAATCTGATTTTGATGAAATTTGGCTAAAATATGTAAAGCATAATAAAGAACTGTAGATATGTCATCGATGAGTAAGGAGAAAAGCAGCGGGCTGAGTAGACAGCCTTGCTTATCACCCACGTTTGTTTCGAACCAGTCTGATAGGTGGATTCCATCCCAAACAGCTGTTTTATTTGCACTGTATAAGCTCTGGAGTGTCTTCAACACTTTTTGAGAGATGCCAAGTGCTTGGAGTTTTTGAATTGGGCTTTGTCGAATGCTGCCGAATGCTGCTTTAAAGTCTATGGAAAATAAATAGAATTTCTTTTTTGCCGTTAGTGCAATCCTCGCAACCGATGTCAGTATAAAAACGCTAACCCCTGTAGAATAGCCCTTCCGGAAGCCCGATTGGTTCTCGCTTAGTAAATTACTGTTTTGTACGAATTTTGTTAATCGGGTCAAAAGGATCGATGTAAATGTCTTCGCCATTGTGTTTAAGAATGAAATGCCTCTATAATTGTTCGCTTCTTTTACATCTCCTTTTTTGAACAGGGGGTATATGATGTTATGCTCTTATGGACTGGGCCTGTTTCAAAAATTTCGTTATAAGCTTTTATAAGCTCTATAACAAATGCGCCTAGTGCATTTTTTTAGAAATTCTGCTGGAATTCGATCTTCTCCTGGTTTGCTAGCCTGTATGGCTCGATGAACCTCGTCCTGTGTGATCTGTGTGTCAAGCTCTTCTACTTCGGTTGCTGCCAACAGTAAACTTTCAATATGCGGCGTACGAGCTTTTTATAATAGCCCCATAAAATAGTTAGCCAACTCTTCGGGTGTGACATGTATACGTGTTCTAGATGATGCTCCGTTTTTTGTCCTGGCTGTTGCCCAAAAGGATTTGCTGTGATTTATTGCACGGATTGTCTCTTCTATTTCTTGGTGGTACATTTTTTATTTATCTATTTATCTACGCAGAGTTTTTGATATCTTGAGCTTTCTATATGCTAACGTGGTTTCTCCTCTTGGCTATTTGAGTGTTTTTGTTTTTTTTCAGCAGTCGTTATGAACATATTCTTTCCTCTGCAGCTTTTCAAAATCTTGCCGCCAGTGAACAGTTTAACTAATTTGAAACGATGTACTTAGTTTCTCCATGTCCTGCAAATTCCACTATTGTTGTATTTGTGATTGTTTTAAAAGTACAATTGACGCTCTTCTTAAAATCACCTTTGATGCCATATAGTGTGCCTCCACTTGCTCGTCCCTTGTTGAAGTTCTTATAGCTGAGGCCCAATGCAAATCGAAATTGGAAAAGTATGTATCAAATTGTTCTATATTTTGCTCTACAAACGTTTCAAACGGAAGAAAAATTTCAAACTTGTTTATAAAAGCGAAGAATTGTGTTTAAATAAGGTTATTTTTTGATTCAGCAATATTGTACGCCAGCACTCAGCACTTTATCTGCGCTAGTGGTATTTTTTCTACTATGGTATTCTTAAGTCTAGATGAATATTTATTAATTTTTCCTTTTAGTTTTTTAAAGCTATCTTTGCGCTTAGCTCAGTGTAATTGAGGTATACTTGCACATCTCTGCCGTAAATTTCCTTTAGCGCGTCTTCAGCTTCTGCAGCACCACAGATCAAAGTGTTGTCCTTGTTCCACATAAAGCACTTTCCTTCAACTAACATTTTGTCGTTTCTAACTACAACATGCTATTTGGATCTATTTAATTGAGGCATTTTCTAATAATGAGCAGCATTTTTGTAGACACTTTTCTCTATCCTTGTCTATGTTTTTTACTCCCTGTTCCCATTAAAAATCGGATGCACCCCCCCGCACCCCCGCAAATCGCAAAAGACTCCCACAGCCACAATTTTAATGATAGAGCTTTAATTTTTGGTACACATGGTATGTTTAATCAATGTCTTTCAACACGATCGGATAAATAGCACCAAAGTTATGGAAGAATCTATTACCCCTGTCTCAGCAGGCAGAAACAACAGTTTGACATGCACTGTGCAAGCTGAGTAAGCTGCTTGCTTGTGTTGCCGCTGAACTGCTTGAAATGCAAGTTGGGAGCAGGGAGTCTCGTAGTCGGGCACACTCGACTAGAGTATTCTTACTTGTTTTATACTCTTTTTTTAATTTAAAAAAAAGAAAAAAGAGTATATTGGGTTTGTGAAATGTCCGTCCGTCTGTCCGTCTGTATGAACGCAGGTTTTTTCCACAGTTTTGAAGCTAGAGCAACCAAACTTGTTATACATGTTGGTATATACCATAGGCAGACAAAGTGTCAAGATCTCCCCCCCCCACCTCCACCCCTTCCCCCACAAACCGCAAAAACCTATATCTCCCACAGTTTTATAGCTAGAGTAACCAAATTTATCACATCCTTGATTGATCTGAATAAAAAAATGTTGGCCACGCCCACCCCCGCCCCAAAGTCTGTATCTCCCACACCCTTTTAGCTAGAGTCCCCAAATTTTGCAGGTTGAATTCTATTACCCTATTAAAAAGATTGGATAAAAATATTTTTGCCACGCCCCCCTCCACCCTTGCAATCAAGCAATGTTTGTTTCTCCTAAAACTGTAGAACGGGCCCAACCAAACTTAAATTGATGGCACAACTTGAAGGACTTGAGCCCACTTCTGACTCTGCAAACAATCGAAAAAAAGAGTATATCGCAGTCGGGTGCATCCGACTGCAACGTTCTTACTTGTTTTTTATTGAGATTCTAGATCCAGCAAGGTTTCTAGTATGTAGAAATATATCTTTCAGATCGGTTTGTGAGGTGACTTGTATTAGTAGTGTCATTTTTCCATCTCTTTGATCATATCGACATTTGCTGACTTTTGCATTTTAAGCTGTGTTTTGCAAAGTTTTTGAAATTCATCTTTTGGGTCCTTGTTCACATTTACGCCTCTGATTGCGTCTTCTTATTTCGTTCTCTACGAGGGCTTGCCGTATCCTATCATCGGCTCTTTCATCCTGTGAAGCTTTTACCTCTGCCTTGAGCTGTGCCTTTTCTTGGTCGAGTACTGTTATCTTGCTTGACGTTTATCCAATACTAAGCCCACTCTCATTAACTCCGAAGCACTCATTTGTCCAACCTGAGGTTCAGGCGACGAGTCGGTTCGTTTTGTTTTTGCGCTTTGCATTTCCGCTGTGTGTTGAGGGGAATTGTTATTAGGAGGCGATCTGTGCATGTTAGTTTAAATTTAACGTCTTATTTTGCGTTCAGTTTATTTTGGATAGATGGCGCCACTAGCACATGTGATTTTAAGCTAAGCTTAGTAGTGTAGCCCTGAAACTTGTTATTTTGCCGTTTTCCAGTACTGCTCTCGGATAGAGTGAGAAGATCAGCTGTATAATTGCCGACTTTGCCAATAATAAAAAAATAAAAGTTTTCACCGCATACAACTGTTGTTGTTTGGCGAAAAATTGCGCTGTACCGCTTTAAATCAGAAGATTCCCCTTTCGCTGAACGTAGGGCTCACACCAATCGGAGTTGACGACTCCTGTATCCCAGGTCTGCCACTCCTTGGTTTATTTACAATTTTCGTTGCCTTAGCCGCTTATTTGTCCTTTTATTACACAGCTTTGTTTCATACTCACTCTCTCTCTCTCTCTCTCTCTCTCTTTAAGTAGATGGGTAAATCAATGTCCGAAACTAGAAGAGGTGAAAACATACAGTACATGCAAGTTGCAACCATCAAAAGAAAAGTTTTGTATTTTAAAAAAACCAAATGTATTTGTTTGAGTTATTCAATTTCTTTCTTTTTTCGTGTGCATGAGCACATAAGTGGCGACTAAATATTGTATATAAGAGCTAAGACAATTGATACCATTTTGACAACTATATCAGATTAATATATATAAGAAAATCTTTTGTTGATCACGTGTTTTTCATCTTGATCGGATTATTATTAACACCAAATTTATTGAAGTCTCAATAAGCAGAAACAACAGTTTTGCCGGCTTGTTAGGTGCGATATGTAGGAAACCAACTCTAAATTATGTTTCATTTTTAATTCATCAAAAAAGTGAACTTGCAGACCCAGTTTTGATATCCTAGAAATGTTTCGCATTGTTAGAGACCAAAAACAGATTTATTAGAATGTTCCTTTATCGAAACATTACCCAACTTATCATGTTATCTTCGGCGTGCCGAATATATATACCCTTGCAGAAAAGTTTTGCATAAGATAACATAAGATATCGATGTCCGATTTTAACAAAGTTTTGTCAACATGTGTAGAACGTTCTTTAACTTAGATGTAGTAAGTTAGGTTGAGATATTTTGAAGAACACAAGAGTTTTTCTTACAGAATTTTATTTTCAATCGATCGTTCCTATAGCAGCTATTTGTTATTTGTTTGTTGGCCAATTTAATTATAGGTACTACCTGCAATAAGTAGAAGCATCTGTGCCATATTTCATCAAGATAGCTCTAGAACAAAGTCTTAAAAACGCATATAAACTGATCACGAATATACACACATATTTTTCTGAGACGTCTCCTTTAATGCGTTACACATTGCTTGTCAAAATTATAGTACCTTCTGCAAGGGTATAAAAATAAATATAAATGTCAACCGTCACAAGGCAGCCAATTTAAATGATCTCGTCAGCTCAACTCGTTTGGATTCACTGACTTGCTGGCTGACTTGCTCTACTTGGTCATACTGCTGGCCATGCTTCGTTTTCTTGGCCTTGAACGTGGAAATAGGTTGGTCTGATTCTCATTCTCATTAATATTATTATTCTCATTCTCATATTCATTCAGATTCTCAGTCCATCAGTTGCTGATTCTGATTGTGTGATCTTTTTAAAGCGTTTAATTGAAATTGACATTTGTCGATCATAATTCTTTTTCTTTGACACTTGGCTTGCTTATTGGAGTAATTGAATTTCCATCGCTGCAATCGGCCTTCTATGTGTAGTATATATGTAGGTGTATAATTCACCAAAAGTACAAAAACGACTGGTATAGCAGTCCCAACAATTTTGATTTAATTGGACGTGCACAGCAAGTCAAATTTATACCGAAATTCGTCAACGTAGTCGCATTTTCTAAAACTGTATACGAGGAAAACATCCAATCATACGACGACGACAACCGCACAGTCACAAAAATTGATAACAATGTTGATCAATGTCACTGACATTAAGTAAGTCCGTAGCATATTGTGATAGACTCAAAATACCCTGTGAGCATTGAAATTGTGTGGGTGCGCACACAGACAGAAACTATTGCTTAATTTTTTGCAATTTTGTAACTAAAACTACGACTTCAACTTTATATTAAAATCAGAAAACCGACTCAAGCCCTTATAGAATAAAAAGTTTGTCTAAAAAAACTGATAAGATATTAATTCAAAACTATATTATCAAAATATCAATTTGAATCTTTCCATAATATCAATTCGAACTTATTTAATATCAATGACTGTGGACGGCAGTCCACGCTAGGGACGAAGCAGCACGAAGTGTGCAAACGGCGACTAGCATTATATACAGCAAGAATGAGAGATTTGCTGTGAGTGTCCGATCAGATCGAGCTATATGCCGATATACCGGTATTGCTTTAACTAAGAAAATTACATACTAAAACTTTTGGTAACTCACCTGGTTCATGAGGTATAGGCAAGCAGGTGAGATGGGAAAAATGTAAAAAATTGGGGCCGTTGGGGCTTTATGATATTTTTAGCGCAGAAATGTTCTAATTTTGAATACGCGTCGAAAGACACCTCGTTCATCCCAATCTGACAATTGATTCAAAAGTTATGAACATTTTAAAATTAGAGTGGCTTTTCCAAATTGAGATGAAAAGGTTGTCAGTTTGCTTGTTTGTTTGTTTGTATCAACGCGTTGAGGTAGCTGTCTAGACTTTTGTGGACTTATTTCCCATCATAGCCCAAGGAACGTTTGTTTTACCACTTTTCTGAAAAACCGTTACCTTAGCGGAAAAACGCTAAGAACCGCTAGAATTGATACGACCACAGTTTCCAAACTAGAGAAGCTACAGACACGTTTTATACTTCATTGGAAAGGTATTTCATATTTATTTTATACCCTTGCAAAGGGTACTATAATTTTGTCACGAAATGTGTAACGCGTTGAAGGAGACGTCTCTTCGGGATCAGCATCAACAGCCGAGTCATGTCCGTCATGCCCGTCTGTCTGTCGGTCTGTCTGTCTGTCATGTTTATATGCGAACTAGTCCCGCAGTTTTAGAGCTATCGTTATGAAACTTGACACAGATGCTTATTCTTTCTGCAAGCAGTGTCAAAATCGGCCAGATCAAACCACTATATCTTATAGCTGCCATAGGAACAATCGGTTGCAAAATAAGTTTTTGCATGAAAAAATTTTGTGTTTTTCAAGATAACTCAACCAAACTCACATTACCTAAGTTTTAAGACAGTTTAATTATGAAAAACTTTTGTTTTCTTAATTTGTATTAACCAAACTCACCTATTCTGTGTTTTAAGATGTAATTTCAATGTAAACTGCATTTTTTTTTAGATTGGACGACTACATCTTATAGCTGGCATAGGAACAATCTGTTGAAAATTTAGTTTTCTTAACATTTCTTTATTGTTGTTTTATATGTATTTTTGTATAAAACATTATGACGCCGATCACGCTGCCGCCACGCCGTAATTTACGTGATTTGGTGGTGGCTCATCACAAATGAAAAACATCGGCGTCTACTGCACACCAATTTTCCGGAAAATTCACTTCCCTGGGTGGAAAATGGGTGGTCAAGGTTGTATGGACGAAAGTTAAGTTTTTATGCGATTCATTAAAAACAGCATACCAATTTTCCAGAAAATTCATACCCCTCTGTGTAAAGAAAGTGGGTGATAAAAAGGCTAATGTTGAGGTTTGATGTGATTTGCTTCAAACTCATATTCTAAGATCTATATAAAAATTAATTAAAAACTGCAAGCTAATTTTCCGGAAATGAATTTGTAAAACATTTGAACCAGTTATGCATGGAGAATTAAAATTCGATTGGTTATGTGGCACTTACGGATAATTTTTAGAATTAAGATTGGTAATTAAATATTTTCAAATGGTAAAACAAATATTCTTTGTTCCTTCTACTTGCAGGTAAATATACTGAATTGCACAATATAAATAACCGCCAACATACAATATAATACTACATATAGTACGTTTATAGAAATACAAATTCATGTTGACGACAGGTAAGTCTAAAATGTTTATTTCGTATTTGCATTAATTGACGAGGACTGGTATGTTTATCCTAATGCCACTGACAATCAATAAATCACAATTTGCAGTATTTAATAAGGTGTCTTTGGCGAAAAATCACAAGCAACGCAACGGGCTTAATTAGATCGCAGATCGCGGCAAAGATTTGCATAAGAAAACTAATTTTTCAACGGATTGTTCCTATGGCAGCCATAAGATATAGTGATCCGAAGTTAATAAAATTTGGTCGACATGTGTAGAACGTGCTTTTATTTAGATAAAGTGAGTTTGGTCGAGATATTTTTAAAAACACAAGTTTTTCATACAGAAACTTATTTTCAACCGATCGTTCTTATGGCAGCTATATAGTTTAGATTTAGTCGTCCGATTTCGATGAAATTTTGTCATCATGTATAAACTGTCTTTACACTTAGCTTTAGTGAGTTAAGTTAAGTTATCTTGAAAAACAAAAAAAGTTTTTCACACAAAAACTTATTTTTCAACCGAATGTTTCTACGATCTGGCCAATTCAACAATAGGTACTACCTGCAATAAGAAGAAGCACCTGTGCCAAGTTTCATCACGATAGCTCTTGAACAAAGTCTTGAAAATAGGGTACAAACAGACGGACAGATCACGAATCTACAAATTTTTTTTCTGAAATGTCTCTTTCAATGCGTTACACATTTCGTGACAAAATTATAATACCCTCTGCAAGGGTATACAAATACTCGAAATGGTTGCTTATATTATTTCTTGGCTAGGCCGGGTACTTATGAGCCCGCACTCTTATTCTCGGCATGTCGATGATAACGTTCCTTACTTGTTGGATTTAGATTACCTGTTCGCTGATCAATGCAACAACAAAATTCAATTTTTCAATATATGCAACACAAGCAATTCAATTTACTCTGAGCTCCGATTTTTTTTTTTTTTATGTAAACTTTTTTTTTTTTTTGCAATGTTTTATTTTTTTCCAACTAGCATTTTTACTTAACGGCTAATTTTTAACTTTTATTAATTAATTAATAATTCATTTTTATACCCTTTTTTTTAATTTTTTTGAAAAAAAAAAGAAACACGTAAGAGTTTTTTACTCGAGTGTGCCCGACTACGAGACTTCCTGCTCCCACCTTGAATTTCAAGCAATTCAGCGGCAACACAAGCAAGCAGCGGACTTAACTTGGCCTGGGCATGTCACACTGTTTGTTCTGCCTGCTCAGACGGGGGCTATAGATTCTTCCATAACTTTGCTGCTATTTATCCGATCGTAGTGCAATTTAAGCAACCGATCAACATTGATTAAACATATATATGTACCAAAAATCAAAGCTTTATCTTCAAAATTGTGGCTGTGGGAGTTTCTTGCGATTTGCAGGGGTGCGGATGGGTGCATGCGAAATTTGAAATAAACTTGATCTGCGTATGGTATACAGGAACCTGCATGCCAAGTAAGTCTCTAAAATCTGTGCGTTCATACAGACAGACAGACGGACAGACAGCCGCACAGACAGACGGACATGGCTAGTTCGTCTTGGCTGTTGATGCTGGTCAAGAATATATATAGTTTATATATTCGGAAATGCCTACTTATGCCTGTTACACACATTTGCAGTACTTTATAACTCCCTTTTTCCCATTTTTAATGGGAACAGGGAGTAAAAAGAGTATATTGGGCTTGTTAAATGTCCGTCTGTCTGTCCGTCTCTATAAACGCAGTTTTTTTCACAGTTTTGAAGCTAGAGCAACCAAACTTGGTGTGCATGTTGATATATACCATAGGTATACAAAGTGTCAAGATCTCCTCCACCCCTTTAGCTAGAATCACCAAATTTTGCAGGTTGAATTCTGTTGCCCTATTAAATAAGATTGGATACCCGTATTTTTTCCACGCCCACCCTCGCCCTTTCAAATGAGCAAAGTTTGTTTCTCCCAAACCTGTAGAACTGGCCCAACCAAATATAAATTGATGGCAAAACTTGAAAGACTTGAGCAAAAATACAATTACTACGCTTACTTCTGAAGAGGCTAAAAAAAGAGTATATCGCAGTCGGGTGCATCCGACTGCAACCTTCTTACTTGTTATACTCTGTTTTCCAAAATGGAAAAAAAGAGCATATTGGGTTTGTGAAATGTCCGTCTGTCCGTCCGTCTGTCCGTATGAACGCAGTTTTTTTCCACAGTTTTGAAGCTAGAGCAACCAAACTTGGTATACATGTTGGTATATACCATAGGCAGACAAAGTGTTAAGATTTCCCCCCCACCTCCACCCCTTCCCCCACAAACCGCAAAAATCTATATCTTCTGCAGTTTTGCAGCTAGAGTCACAAAATTTGGCATGAAGACTACTGATGACATCCTCGGCCGATCTGTAAAAAAAAAAAAAATGCCACGCCCACTACCGCCCCTGCAAATGAGCAAAATCTGTATCTCCTACACCCTTATAGCTAGAAACCCCAAATTTTGCAGTATGAATACTTTTGATCTCATAGATAGTTTGGAAAAAAAAATTTTGACACGCCCACCCCCGCCCCAGTAAACAGAAAACAGAGTATATCGCAGTCGGGTGACTGCAACGTTCTTACTTGTTTTTTTTTATTATATTAATTATTTTTAACAGTTAACTTTTATTTTTACATTAAAAGTAAAAAATAACTGTTATAATTGATTTTTATAATAAAAATTTATTTTTAGCACCTATTTTTTACTTTTAATTTAACAGTTATCAAATAACTGTTATTATTGATTTTTATTACAACAGTTGCTTTTAACAGGTATTTTTAACTTTTATTATAACAAATTTCAAATAACTGTTATCAAAAAACTGCTATTTCAAAAGGTTGAAAATAAAGTTATTTCATAACTGTTTTTTCAAAAGGTTGAAAATAAAAGTCTATTTCAAATATCTTCAAAACCAACAATTGACACCAATTTTGGCATGTATTTTTATGGCTACAATGTGCAGATATTGTCATTCACAATTTTTTAATACTGCCCACCGAACCCCCGCAAATTGATAAAAATCAAATAACTAAAATTTTTAATATATAGCCTTGACCTTTGGTCTACATAATTTTATACAAAAATATGTATGGCGTGAAAATAAAAGTATAATGTAACTGGCAAACGCGGCGTTGGGCAAGGCTGACTATATAGTACTGATATATTGTAGGTACTCGTTTATTTGTTAAATAACACTATGCAACAGCATAGGCTTGAAATTTGTATGGTTGCGGAGAAAATCCCGTTTAAAATCTAGCTTTTTTTAAAAAACATGAAATTTTATTGCAATATTTTCAGTTTAGGTCTAAATAGCGCCTAAGCCAACAAGAATTTTGAAAAGCGATGTACTGGTGGATTTTAGGATATTATATAACGTTGTGAAAAAAAGGAAGTTTCATAAGAATCCAATATCTGGTTTCGAAGATATTGACAATTCTCTGAGTTTACCTTTTTGAATAATCGCAAATCTAGCTTTTTCTGTTAAGCTCGAATACGAGCTCGCTAACATACTTCTCTTTATTTTTTTCGGATTCAGCGACTGGTTTTACAGCAGAAAAATATAGTGGCTGTTCTAGGCACAACTTTTTATACTCTGTTTTCCAAAATGGAAAAAATGAGTATATTGGGTTTGTGAAATGTCCGTCTGTCCGTCTGTCCGTCTGTCTGTCCGTCTGTCTGTATGAACGCAGGTTTTTTCCACAATTTTGAAGCTAGAGCAACCAAACTTGGTATACATGTTGGTATATACCATAGGCAGACAAAGTGTCAAGATCTCCCCCCCACCCCCACCCCTTCCCCCACAAACCGCAAAAACATATATCTTCCACAGTTTTACAGCTAGAGCAACCAAATTTGACATAAAGACTTCTGACCACATCCTTGAGCGACCTGCCAAAAAAAAATATGCCACGCCCACAACCGCCCCCGCAAATGAGCTAAACCTGTATCTCCTACACCCTTATAGCTAGAAACCCCAAATTTTGCAGTATGACTCCATTTGAACTCTTCGATAGATTGGAGAAAAAAATTTTTACGTACAGAAAACAGAGTATATCGCAGTCGGGTGAGCCCGACTGCAACGTTCTTACTTGTTTTTTTTTAATTTGTTGTATTGTGTAATCACTGACTATAAAGGAAGCATAACTGTTTTGGGCAAAGGCTAAGGTTCTTTCAGAGTAAAGAAGGCCGTTTAATACTTACACTGAATGGTTAATTGAATGTGATGGATACAATGTGTTTCGTGCTGATCGTGAATGTCACGCAGGCGGTCCACAGTGGTCGGACGTGCACAGAAGCTGGTGACAAAAATAGTTCTACTTTACCTACTGGTCTATTCATTTCACCACAATACCAGAATACTATTTGAAAATGGGAGTGGTTATACGCCCATACGCCTTACCCCAACCATTTAAAAATAATTATCATTCCTTAAATTATTAAAGAAAAAAAATTTATTAAATTAAACTAGCCATGTCCGTCTGTCTGTCCGTCTGTATGAACGCGTCGATCTCAGAGACTATAAGTGCTAAAGACACCAATCATGGCATGCAGGTTCCTGTATACCATACGCGGATCAAGTTTATTTCAAATTTTAATAAATTAAAGCTTTATCTTTAAAATTGTGGCTGTGAGAGTCTTTTGCGATTTGCGGGGGTGCGGGGGGATGCACCCGAAATTTGAAATAAACTTGATCTGCGTATGGTATACAGGAACCAACTGCCTGCTCCCAACTTGCATTTCAAGCAGTTCAGCGGCAGTACAAGCAAAAAGCGAAATTTACTTGGCCAGTGCATGTCAAACTGTTGTTTCTGCCTGCTGAGACGGGGGTACGGATATACCAAAAATCAAAGTTTTATCTTTAAAACTGTGGCTGTGGGAGATTTTTGCGATTTGCGGGGGTGCGGTGGGGTGTATTGCGGACATTACATTCGTACGCAAATAATATTAATATTGACACAGATAGCGTTCACATTAGTATATTTTAATGCAAGTTTTTCAAAATTCAGATCTTTGGGAGTACTTTGAAACCTATTTTAAAATAAAAACTTCACTGTTTTTGAAAAAAAAGCTGTGTTTGTTTAAAGTTGCGTTGCGGACGTTACAAAAAATGGAAGTGACTTTGAGGCTTTTGTTCATTTGGACATTTTATAGCGAATTTTGCATAATAACAAAAAAAAAATACAAGTACAAAAAATTAAGTGGAATACATGACCATATCAATCCCGCTTAAAAATGAATGATAAGAAGTCCCGTTAAAAAAAAAATCTTAATTTTTTGTCTGTTGCGGACGTTACGTTGCGGACATTTCAAGATTTCCATTGATTTTGCACTTAAATATTTATGGTAAAGCTATGTCAAATTGATCTCTTTATATTTCTATTAGTTAGTGCTTGTAATTAAAGTCTTATAAAATAACTTTCATCAAGTATCATTTGACAACGTAAATATTAAAGCGAAGATGGTCTCAAAATGAAAAAAATAAAGGCAAAATGGCATTTTTGCAGATTCCAGTCGGTGCGCTCATGATAGTTATTGAACTGGATTGTAAATTGTTAGATTAAATCAATTTCTAACAATTTATATCGATTAAAGCATATGATTCAAAAGAAATAGGTATTAATAATGACTTTGAAATTTACTGTGCTGGCTTACCTTTTTCTGGTTATGCCCATGTTTTTTTTTCAGTGTATTTCGTCGTTGCCATGTTATATGGCGCTAAATGTTGTTGCCGTACAATTTTCAAGTGTCAATAACTGTTACTCGGATGAATCGATTAGAAAATGTGAGTAATGTATTTTGCAAAGAATTTTCCACACTATCAAATAAAAGTATTTATTATTTAAAAAAAAGTTTTTACCACAAAGAAAGTACAAATTTTTTTTTTTAATTTCTCCCCCATTCTTTCTTCTATTTTTTCAAAACTATCTTAAAATGTGCCTTATTTCATTAGTTTCCATACCCCAAATTTCATTTTGGGACAGCAAAGTTTGTACGAGCTATATAGGTATGAATATGTAAACAGATCACTTTAAAAATTTGTGTGTGTGCGTCGTTTCTCATTATCTGCATTTCGCGTAACTTTGTTGTTTTTAAAGATAACTCAACCAAACTCACTAATTTTAAGTTTCAGCACATTTTATGCATCCTGACAAAATTTCATCACAACTGGATTACTATATCTTATAGCCGCTATAGGAACGATCGGTTGAAAAATAGGTTTTTGAATGAAAAACTCATTTGCAGTACTTTTTTTCAGGGAGTTATAAAGTACTGCAAATGAGTGTAACAGGCAAAAGGAGACATTTCCGACTATATACACTCTATATATTCTTGATCAGGATCAACAGCCAAGACGAACTAGCCATGTCCGTCTGTCTGTCCGTCTGTTCGTCTGTCTGTCCGTCTGTCCGTATGAACACACAGATCTCGGAAACAATAAGAGCTAGAGACACCAAACTTGGCATGAAGGTTCCTGTATACCATACGCAGATCAAGTTTATTTCAAATTTCGGATGCACCCCCCCGCACCCCCGCAAATCGCAGAGCATTCTTACTTGTTTTTATAAGAAAACAAGAATGCTCTAGTCAAGTGTGCCCAACTACGAGACTCCCTGCTCCTAACTTGCATTTCAAGCAGTTCAGCGGCAACACAAGCAAGCAGTGCACTTAACTTGGCCAGTGCATGACAAACTGTTGTTTCTGCCTGCTGAGACGGGGGTAATAGATTCTTCCATAACTTTGATGCTATTTATCCGATCGTAATGCAATTTAAGCAACCGATCAGGAACTTGCATGCCAAGTTTGGTGTCTCTAGCTCTTATGGTCTCCAAGATCACAGTGTTCATACAGACAGACGGACGGACAGACAGACGGACATGGCTAAATCGACTCGGCTGTTGATGCTGATCAAGATATAGTCGGAAATGCCTCGTGTTAAATACATTTGCAGTAGTTTATAAGTCCCTTTTTTCCCATTTTTAATTGAAACAGGGATTATAAACAATGTTCGCGAGCTCGTTTCGGAGCTAACTGGCAAAAGCTTTATTTTCGATTTTTCCAAGAGGTACAGTCAATATCTTCAGAACCAGATTTCGGATTCTTAAAAAGTTTACTTTTTTGAATACGTTATATAATGTCCTAAAAGCCAGTCACACTTTTTTGAATTTTGACTTCGAAATAAGCGTTCGATTTTACTTAAGGAATAACTCTAAAATTGTCAAGATCCGAGCATTTTTAGAAATTATTCTTCACTGTCTTATGATTAGCTCACAGCCGCCACCAAACAGGGCGTGTCACACAAAAAATGCATGTTGTCATTTTTTACTTAAGAGCTAATAACTTCGTTATTTTGTTATTTGTTGATTTTGATGAAATATCCTTTATTTTATTTTAATTGAATAGAGCTATAGACTCAAAGAAAGAAAACAAATTTTCAAATGTTTTGTTTCAGTAGAAAATCCCGTTTGAAATCTAGCTTTTTTCAAAAACGTGAAATTTTAATGCAACATTTTCAGTTTAAGTCTAAATACCGCCTAAGCCAACAAGAATTTTAAAAAGTGATGTACAGGTGGATATTCGGTTACTTTAGCTATAAAACTGTGGAAGATATAGGTTTTTGCGGCTTGTGGGAGAAGGGGTGGAGGTGGGGGGGGGAGATCTTGACACTTTGTCTGCCTATGGTATATACCAACATGTATAACAAGTTTGGTTGCTCTAGCTTCAAAACTGTGGAAAAAACCTGCGTTCATACAGACGGACAGACGGACGGACATTTCACAAACCCAATATACTCTTTTTTCTTTTTTTTTTTTTAAATTAAAAAAAGAGTATAAAACAAGTAAGAATACTCTAGTCGAGTGTGCCCGACTACGAGACTCCCTGCTCCCAACTTGCATTTCAAGCAGTTCAGTGGCAACACAAGCAAGCATTGTACAGAAAACAGAGTATACCGCAGTCGGGTGAGCCCGACTGCAACGTTCTTACTTGTTTTTTTTTGTCAGATCAATCAAAGAAGTGTTTAGTAGCCTTTGTGTTAGATTTGGTTACTCTAGCTATAAAACTGTGGAAGATATAGGTTTTTGCGGTTTGTGGGGGAAGGGGTGGGGGTGTTGGGGAGATCTTGACACTTTATCTGACTATGGTATATACCAACATGTAAACTTAGTTTGGTTGCTCTAGCTTCAAAATTGTTTAAAAAATCTGCGTTCATACGGAAAAACGGACAGACGGAAAGACGGACATTTCACAAACCCAATATACTCTTTTTTCTTTTTTTTTCGAAAAAATTAAAAAATGAGTATAAATATAGTGGCTGTTCTTGGAGCAAAAATTTTTCAACATTTGTTGCATTGTGTAGTTAGTGGAAAAAATCAATTTAAATGCATATAAAACACATGAGTAGCCAATTTACTCCCAGCTGACGCAGAGGGAACATACTGGTAATTACACTATACTAACACATACAAGGTACCTTTCTGCATCTGCACTTTCATTTACATCTTTCAGTACTGCCAAGTGCTAAACAATTGCGGCTCAACTTGTTTGTCGACGCTGGCATAATAGCAAGTAATGCTTAAGAGAGTGAAAACGAGATAGAGTAGTAACAAATATGTATAAAGAGAGATAGAGAGAGAGAGAGCGACGTAAAGAAACGGTTTGAGTAAGTCGCGACTTAAAATACGTGCCTCAGCAGCCAAATTGGTAGTGACTATATACACGTCTAACAGTGACAACAACGGTTACAAAAATAGCAAATAGGAGCTGGGCGAACGTTTTGCGACACACGGGAGAAATTTATGCTACCAAAATACTTTTTGCTCTGTCGCTGTGGTACGTTCCCCAAATAGCCACATCCACAATACCAGCAATAGCAACAACAAGGACGCGTGCTTAAAAAAATGTTTCTGCCGAGATTTATCCACAAACTTGCTAACTATGATTTAAATGAAACATCTTTTCTGTCCGGGGGTACAGACACTAGTCCCTTTTTCTTCCATTTTTCCTCTCTTTGGATGCTTTTTTAAAGGAAAGGATACTATAATTATGTCACGAAATGCGTTACGCATTATTTATTTAATGTCTTCTAATGACAGGAGAAACAGCAAAAATAAAAGAATCGGGTCAACCAGGCTTCCTGCAACCAGCTCTGAAAATCACAGCAACTTTGTATTGAAAAACACATATAAGTGCACTAAAGAACAAGTATGGACGTTGCAGTCGGATGTACCCGACTGCGATATACTCTTTTTTTTGATGCTCTGCAGAGTCAGAAGTGGGCGTGGTAATTGTACTTTTGCTCAAATCTTTTAAGTTTTACCATTAATTTAAGTTTGGTTGGGCCCGTTCTTCAGGCTTAGGAGAAACAAACATTGCTCGATTGCAAGGGCGGGGGTGGGCGTGGCAAAATTATTTTTATCCAATCTATTAAATAGGGCAATAGAATTCAACCTGAAAAATTTGGGGACTCTAACTAAAGGGGTGTGGGAGATACAGATTTTGCTCATTTGTGGGGGCGGGGGTATGCGTGGCCAAATTTTTTTTTATTCAGATCAATCAAGAAAGTGATTAGTAGCATTTGTGCCAAATTCGGTTACTCTAGCTGTAAAACTGGAAGATATAAGTTTTTGCGGTTTTGGGGGAAGGGGTGGGGATGGGGGGTAGATCTTGACACTTTGTCTTACTATGGTATATATCAACATGTACACCAAGTTTGGTTGCTCTAGCTTCAAAACTGTGAAAAAAAACTGCTTTCATACAGACGGACGGAGAGACGGACATTTCACAAACCCAATATACTCTTTTTTCTTTTTTTTTCAAAAAAAATTGAAAAAAATTGAAAAAAAGGGTATAAAAAGAGTATAAACAGTTATTTTTATACATAACCAGTTCAGCTGCAACGCAAGAAAGCAGCACACTTTATGTGCAATACCGTAAAAACTGCTTATTCTGTTTACTGTGAATGGGGAGGCAAATAAATTCTTAAATAAATTTAAGCGTTACGATCGTTTGACTCAGCTGTTGATGATGCTGATGCTGATCAAGAATATATAAGTACCTTTTTTTACGAGATGACTCCTTCTGCCTGTTAAAAACATTTGTACACATTAGACCACGAGTTTGCAAACCTGTCTTATGGATATGCACGCACCAATACAATTAAAAGAAATCGCACGCACACATGTAACGAACATTTCTATACCCTTGCAGAGGGTATTATAATTTTGTCAGAGAAAAAAAAATTGTATATTCGTGATCAGCATCAACAGCCGAGTCATGTCCGTCTGTCCGTCTGTTTATATGCGAACTAGTCCCTCAGTTTAAGAGCTATCGTGATGCTTATTCTTTCTGCAAGCATTACATATGTCAGAATCGGCCAGATCGGACAACTATAACATATATCTGCCATAAGAACGATCGGTTGAAAAATAAGTTTTTGTATTTTTCTTTTTCAAAATTACTCAACCAAACTTACTATGTCTAAGTTCTAGCACTTTTCACACATGTTGCCAAAATTTCATCGAAATCGGATCACTATATCTTATAGCCATAGGAACGATCGGTTGATAAATATGTTTTCTTCTGCAAGGGAAGTTAACATTTCTTTCTCGTTTTAAATTTCAATGTGTGCACAGAAAAAAATAGGAACATGCAAAATGAAATGACAAATAAAACAAGTAATGGGCCCCTTAGACGCTGCTTCTAAGTTGTACAACTCTCGTGTTTTACTGTTATATTATATTAATAGAAATTAAAGTAAGTTATGAAAAAAAAATAAAAAATAATTTTTTTTATTGGGTAAATAAGTTAAATAATTAAAGTAATAAGCAATAATAACATGACGCATTTTATATTTTAATTTATTTTAATTTTTCTGTGAAAAAGCGCGAATTTAAAAACAATTACAATTATCCGAGTTAAAGCTACGGATTCAGGAAGAGTGGGCTAAAATTGGCCATGAATATACCAAAAAAATTATACACGGTATGCCAAAACGCCTAAGCGATACCATAAAAAACAATGGGTATCATACCAAATATTAGATTAAGTTTCTTTTCAAGATAAAATAGGTATTTTGAGTTATATAAGATAAAACCGAATATTAAACTAACACAACTTTTGAGGTTGTTTGTCGTTTTTGTATTGTTTCTCCCTTATTTTGAAATAAAATCTTAAAATATGTACCTCTTTTAAAGTGTAATATTACAAGCTTTAACCTACCATTTTTAAATTTTTTATTTTTGTTAGTTTCGTACATTTTGTTCGCGTTTGAAGTTGAAAAGAGAAAAAACCGAATATTAATGTGGTCCACTGTACATAGCCGAAGCAACAGAAAACACGAACGTCAAATATGAACCCAACACGAAGGCCAAAAATATCAAACTCCTTTGATATTTTTGCAAAGTTGCATGAACTTCGTGATGCGCGCACGACGCCGATCAACAGCGTACTAAGGTGCACGAAGGCGTCCGAGCTCGCTACACGAACGCGCAGGAAGGCGCACGAGCGCTCTGGTAACAGTAAAACACGAGGGTTGTACAACTTACATAGATGCAGCGTCTAAGGGCCCCAATAGAAGTGTGCGCTGCAATTGTATTTTTGGAAAAATCATTCAAGTTTTGCCATCAATTTAAATTTGGTTTGGCCCGTGCTACAGGTTTGGGAGAAACAAACTTTGCTGGATTGCAAGGGCGGGTGTTGGCGTGAGAAAATTGTTTTTATCCAATCTATTTAATATGGCAACAGAATTCAACCTGCTAAATTTGGTGATTCTAGCTAAAGGGGTGTGGGAGATACACACTTTGCTCATTTGTGAGGGCGGGGGTGGGCGTGGCCAAATTTTTATACTCTGTTTTCCAAAATGGAAAAAAAGAGTATTTTGGGTTTGTGAAATGTCCGTCCGTCTGTCCGTCCGTCCGTCCGTATGAACGCAGTTTTTTTCAACAGTTTTAAAGCTAGAGCATCCAAACTTGGCATACATGTTGGTATATACCATAGTAAGACAAAGTGTCAAGATCTCCCCCCCACGCCCACGCCCCACCCGCAAAAACCTATATCTTCCACAGTTTTACAGCTAGAGTAACCAAATTTGACATAAAGACTACTGACCGCATCCTTGACTAACCTGCCAAAAAAAATATGACACGTACAGAAAACAGAGTATACCGCAGTCGGGTGAGCCCGACTGCAACGTTCTTACTTGTTTTTTTTTTGTCAGATCAATCAAAGAAGTGTTTAGTAGCCCTTGTGCTAAGTTTGGTTACTCTAGCTGTAAAACTGTGGAAGATATAGGCTTTTGTGGTTTATGGGGGAGGGGTTGAGGGTTAATGGGTGATCTTAACACTTTGTCTGCCTATGATATATGTATATCAACATGTATACCAAGTTTAGTTGCTCCAGCTTCAAAACTGTCAAAAAAAACTGCGTTCAGACCGACATTTCACAAGCCTAATATACTACTAAAAAAATTGAAAATTAAGTTAGAATGATCAAATTGTACATGTTGACTTCTGTTATCCTATTCGAGCAAAGTTTGTTTCTCCAAAACCTGTAGAAGAGGCCCAACCAAATTTAAATTGATATCAAAACTTGACAGATTTGATCAAAAATACAATTGCCACGCCCACTTCTACAAAGAGGCTAAAAAATAGTATATTGCAGTCGGGTGCATCCGACTGCAAAGTTCTTACTTGTTGTGTATACCTTTTTGAATTTGATTTTGGCATTCTCTTTTGCGCCAATTGGCTTGTGTGTTTGTGTGGAAGTGCAATGGAAAAACGAAAAAAGTAACGCTGTAACGTTTGAGTGCTTGAAGCCAGACAATTGTTTTTTTTTTTTCGTGGCTTTTCAGTTGTTATACGTTTAAAACGGTAAGTTGGTGTTATTTTTACCATGTGTTACCTATGTGCATATCTATTTATATACACATGTATATGCATTCATATCTATATATACTAGCATTTCCAGGCGTGCGGTGCTACGCCCCGTGTAAAATCATATTCGCACGAAAATTGAACTTCGCCCCTTAAACCTTAGCCAACAGTTTTCTAGCCAGCAGGGTACATTTTCCGGAAAATAGTTATGCAGTTTTTAAACAATTTTCATATTGCTCTTCGAAAATGAGTTTGAAGCAAATCGCATAAAAACTCAATTTTGGCCCATATAACCTTTACCACCCATTTTCCGCCCGGGGGGTGAATTTTCCGGAAATTGGTATGCAGTTTTAATAAGAATTTTCATATAGATCTTTGAAAATGAGTTTGAAACAAATCGTATAAAAACTCAACTTTCGCCCATACAACCTTTTCCACCCATTTCCGCCCAGGGGCGTGAGTTTTCCGGAAAATTGGTATGCAGTCATTAATTATTTTTTATATAGATCTTTGAAAATAAGTTTGAAGCTAATCGGATGATAAACAAAAATGTTGCATGCAACGGTTTTATGAGAATTTTTCACATTTCCCGACCGAATTTTCCAAGATCCGGGATTGGTGCTCTCTTTTGGCATAGGCTTCTGTGAAAATTTCAGCCATCTAGCTCTTATGGTTTGGGCCCTGCGGTTATTGCCAATCTCCAATCGCCAAACAGGACAAACTATTTTATATATATAGATATGCATGTGCATATCAATCTGAAATTAAATGTTCTTAAAGAAATTGAGACTGGCTTGGCTTGATATGCACACAAGTACAATATAATAACAAATATTTATATGTTTTTGTAAATGTGTGTAATTTTTTTCAAATTTCATTTTAAGCAGATATTGGCTTTAAGAGGACTGCTGTGCCCTATGATGGTAAATATAAATGTCAGTTTTAAAATTTTTAACACGACTAATGCAACATTTTTCTTTCAGGTGAGTCCGAGGAAGGCAAATGCTTAATTAACAAAAAAAAGGTATCACAATAGCAGCGTACACCACGTACGGAAGAGTCTCCTCAATATTATCAACATGCTGAACCTCCAACCGCAACGTTAAAAGACATAACATTTGCGATCCACCGTTGGTAGACTGTGTGTGTTTTAAAGTTGCGTCTTTTATATACATATGCAAACAAAAGTTGATAACTTAATTTGGACATAATCTTTTGTATCAATCAAAATTTAAAAAAAGGCTTTGAGAAACATATACAAAATGTCATATCCAAATTAATATATAAACTTTAGTTTTCATATTTAAATAAAACACGCAATTTTTAGGCATTCAAGCGAACCTCATAATCGCAAACGTTTTTTTTTTTCAAAACCGCTTTATAATACCAAATAAAATTGAATGAATTTTAAATTTGTATTTTTACTTTAATAGATGATGCCACAATAGCATTCCTTAGTAGATACCACAGTGGCTTCCCTTAGTAGATGCTACATCCATTGGTAGGTGCCATCGTAGCAGCTAGCTGTTACATTAGATACCACTGGTAGATGCCACAGTAGCAGTTAGCTCTCACATTAGATATACTGGCTCAATATCATCAACGACCAATTCACTCAATTTTTAGATGCCACTGCAGATGCCACGGTGGCATCCCGACTTTTGTATGACTTGATAATGTTAAAATCGCAATTGCAACACGTGGGAAGTAGGTTGCAGAGTCGCCGGTTACTGCCATCGAGCGCTAGTGATATCGCCGGTGTTGTAGCCGCCACGCCGAACTACAGGGCATATATGCAAAATGACGTGTGATCTAGCGACAATGTAATGAGAAAAACCAAAAACATTTCCAGATCCCTTAATCATTCTGAAGCACCTTTATTTCGTGTCTTTATACTCATTTTATAAGAAACTAGCACTTCCCGGCGTGCGGTGCTACGCCCCGTATTAAATCATATTCGCACAAAAATGTAACTTCCTTCAACCTTAACCAACAGTTTTCTACCCAACAGGGTAAATTTTCCAGTTGCAGTTTTAACCTGCTTTCCACCCGGGAATGTAAATGGTATGCAGTTTTTAATGAATTTTCATATTGATCTTTGCAAATGAGTTAGGAATAAATCGCAAATGAACTCAACTTTCGCCTTTTTACCACCCACTTTCCACCCGGGAATGTGAATTTTCCGGAAAATTGGTATGCAGTTTTTCATGAATTTTCACATTGATCTTTGCAAATGAATTAGGGATAAATCGCAAATGAACTCAATTTTCGCCCTATTTACCACCCACTTTCCACACGGGAATGTGAATTTTCCGGAAAATTGGTATGCAGTTTTTAATGAATTTTCATATTGATCTTTGAAAATGAGTTTGAAGCAAATCGCATAAGAACTCAACTTTGGCCTTTTTACCACCCACTTTCCACCCGGGAATGTGAATTTTCCGGAAAATTGGTATGCAGATTTTAATGAATTTTCACATTGATCTTTGCAAATGAGTTTGAAGCAAATCGCATAAGAACTCAATTTTGGCCTTTTTACCACCCACTTTCCACCCAGGGGGGTTAATTTTCCGGAAAATTGGTATGCAGTTTTTAATGAATTTTCATATTGATCTTTGAAAATGAGTTTGAAGCAAATCGCATGAAAACTCAACTTTCGCCCTATTTACCACCCACTTTCCACCCGGGAATGCGAATTTTCCGGAAAATTGGTATGCTGTCTTAAATGAATTTTCATATTGATCTTTGAAATGAGTTTGAAGCAAATCGCATAAGAACTCAACTTTGGCCTTTTAACCACCCACTCTCCACCCGGGAATGTGAATTTTCTGGAAAATTGATATGCAGTTTTAAATGAATTTTCATATAGATCTTGGATAATGAGTTTGAAGCAAATTGCACAAAAACTCAACTTTCGCCCTATTTACCACCCACTTTCCACCCGGGAATGTGAATTTTCCGGAAAATTGGTATGCAGTTTTTATTGAATTTTCATATTGATCTTTGCAAATGAGTTAGGAATAAATCGCAAATGAACTCAACTTTCGCCTTTTTACCACCCACTTTCCACCCGGGAATGTGAATTTTCCGGAAAATTGGTATGCAGTTTTTCATGAATTTTCACATTGATCTTTGCAAATGAATTAGGGATAAATCGCAAATGAACTCAATTTTCGCCCTATTTACCACCCACTTTCCACACGGGAATGTGAATTTTCCGGAAAATTGGTATGCAGTTTTTAATGAATTTTCATATTGATCTTTGAAAATGAGTTTGAAGCAAATCGCATAAGAACTCAACTTTGGCCTTTTTACCACCCACTTTCCACCCGGGAATGTGAATTTTCCGGAAAATTGGTATGCAGATTTTAATGAATTTTCACATTGATCTTTGCAAATGAGTTTGAAGCAAATCGCATAAGAACTCAATTTTGGCCTTTTTACCACCCACTTTCCACCCAGGGGGGTTAATTTTCCGGAAAATTGGTATGCAGTTTTTAATGAATTTTCATATTGATCTTTGAAAATGAGTTTGAAGCAAATCGCATGAAAACTCAACTTTCGCCCTATTTACCACCCACTTTCCACCCGGGAATGCGAATTTTCCGGAAAATTGGTATGCTGTCTTAAATGAATTTTCATATTGATCTTTGAAATGAGTTTGAAGCAAATCGCATAAGAACTCAACTTTGGCCTTTTAACCACCCACTCTCCACCCGGGAATGTGAATTTTCTGGAAAATTGGTATGCAGTTTTAAATGAATTTTCATATAGATCTTGGATAATGAGTTTGAAGCAAATCGCATGAAAACTCAACTTTCGCCCTATTTACCACCCACTTTCCACCCGGGAATGCGAATTTTCCGGAAAATTGGTATGCAGTTTTAAATGAATTTTCATATAGATCTTTGATAATGAGTTTGAAGCAAATCGCATGAAAACTCAACTTTCGCCCATACAACCTTGACTACCCATTTTCCACCCAGGGGGGTGAATTTTCCGGAAAATTGGTATTCAGTCATTAATTATTTTTTATATAGATCATTGAAACTAAGTTTGAAGCTGATCGGATGATAAACAAAAAAGTTGCATACAACGGTTTTTTTTGCGAATTTTCCACATTACCCGACCGAATTTTCCAAAATCCGCTCTTAGTGCTCACTTTCGGTATATGCCTAAGCTACTGTGAAAATTTCAGCCATCTAGCTCTTATGGTTTGGGCCCTGCGTTGATTGCCAATCGCCAATCGCCAATCACCAATCGCCAATCACCAATCACCAATCGCCAGTGAGGACAAACTCTTTTATATACATAGATTAAAAAAAAAAGAAGAATATTGGATTTGTGAAATGTTTGTCGGTCTGTCTATCTGACGGTCCGTCTGTCCGGAGTTTTGAAGCTAGATTAACCAAATTTGGTATATGTGTATGTTGATATATAGCATAGGCAAACACCATTCGCCAACCAGCTCTTGTCGTGAATAGACGTCTCATTTAAAAACCTCTGCATCGATCGTGCTTATCTGTGACTTTAATTTCCTCTTTCGACTCTTTCGCCACCTTGTGGGCGCTTATCGAACCAACAGTGAAAACAAAAATCAAGACTACCTGTACGCAAATTAAATATGGGTGAGGGAGACCCTTCCGATACTAAAAGGGCAAAGGAAGCAGCAATGCTCACCACAAGCCAACTGAAAACCTTGCTTTCGTCTGGACCAAAATATATTGTCATTTCTCGTCCCGCAGAAAGTGAAAATTATCACAAAAAAAAAATAATTAATTGACTTTTGCTGCAGCGGTGAGGTTGAATACTTGCAAAAAAATTGAACTACATCAATGATGTAAAAGAAGCGGAGATTCAACGGGGACTACAAAACCAGGCTGTTACTCTAGTTACGAAAATAATGAGAAAAGTTGACGGAAATCTGATTGAAAATTTAAATTCAAAGCCACATTCGATATATACAACCAAATGCATTAGCACCACAACAGATGCGTTTGCAGTTAAAAATACTCAGCCAATAGATGATAAAATACCAACAACATCCATAAATTTGGCAACAAACAGCACCATACGCAACATTCTACCCAGCCATCCACGTCAACAGCATTTAAGTTAAGTAAAAATATAAACCAACTTAAAAACGAAAAGATTAAAAGAACACTAAAACAATTAAAACCAAATGCTATAAAAAGACATACAACACAGGTATCAAAGTTAAGAACAGCTGCGATGCCATGGAGTAGCATTAAACTATGACTAACCGCTAAACAAGTCACCGCCTGGCTCACCGAGTAGATATGCAAATACTTGCATGGAATCGGTAAATCCTGGCTCCTAGGTCAGTCAGGCGGGGACGGTATATATAAAGCACAGCCCCCAGTTCAATATAGTAAATCCCAATTTATGGTAATTATCAATTTAATATCAATCATGCCTCTAAAAATAATAGAATGGAACATCAATAAAACAACAACAGTGGTTAACAAGTCTTAATAAAAGCACAAGCCCACAAATAACACAATGCAACAAATTTTGAAAAAAATTTTGCACCAAGAACAGCAACTTTATTTTTCTTTTGTAAAATCAATCACTGATTCCGAAAAAAAAAAAAATATGTTCGCGAGCTCGTTTTCGATTTTTCAAAAAGGAACACTCAGAGAATTGTTAAATTAGCACCAGATTACTTTTTTGAATACGTTATATAATGTCCTAAGATCCGCCAGTATATCACTTTTCAAAATTCTTGTTAGCTTAGTCGCTATTAAACTTAAACTTAAAATTTTGCATTAAAACTTCACGTTTTTGAAAAAAAGCTAGAATTCAAACGGGATTTTCTACTTTTTTTTCTTTCTTTGAGTCTATAGCTCAATTAATTTTAAACAAAATAAAGGATATTTCATCAAAATCAATAGACAAATAATGAAGTTATTGGCTCTTAAGCAAAAAATGAGAAAATGCATTTTTAGTGTGACACGCCCTGTTCGGGGCGGCTCTGAACTAATCATAAGAGATTGTAGAACAATTTCGAAAAATGCTCGGATCTTGGCAGTTTTAGAATCATTCTTTCCAGTTAAATCGGCCGCTGATTTCGAAAATAAAGTTAAAATTCAAAAAAGTGAAGATCTTGACACTTTGTCTGACTATGTTTTTTTCCAATTAGATATAGAAGTCCGATTTTGATAAAATTTTGTCAACAAGCGTAGAACTTTAACATAGATATAGTGAGTTTGGTTGAGATATTTTGAAAAACACAAAAGTTTTTCTCACAGAAACTAATGTTCAACCGATCGTTCCTATGGCAGGTATATGTTTTAGTGGTCCGATCTGGCCAATTCAACTATAGGTACTACCTGCAATAAGCAGAAGCATCTTTGCCAAGTTTCACCAAGATAGCTCTTGAAGACAGTCTTGAAAAACCCATTTAAACAGACAGTCAGACAGACGGACGTGACATTTCTTGACAAAATTATAATACCGTCTGCAAGAGTATAAAGAAATTCAACCTCATTTCCGCTTATATAGCTCCTGAGAAAAATTTTGCATTATCCAACCTCCAGTCAGTTTTGGTAATGCATAACAATACCACAGTTACCGGAGATTTTAATGGTTGGCAAAAAAGTTGGGGTTTTCCCAAAACCAACAGACGAGGAAACACTTTGGACAAATTCATTGTAAAATTCAAATATATTCTCCTTAATGACGGAATCCCAACCCACGTCTCTATGACGCACATCGATGTAACAATTTGCTCCCTAGATCTTGCCAAACTGGAAAATAGAAAAAAGCACTCTTGGTTGGTGATTAGAGCCCAACGAAACGATTTAAGTGTGTTCTTCAAATTATAATTTGAAATTATTAAATACAATTCCTTTTGCGTTTTTTCATGCAGTGATCTTACTGTCTCGAAGCTAAGCTGTCGTAACACTCTAGTCATTTCGTATGACTCGCTGTCTCATTGCTACGAAACAAGTTATGTTTTTAAAATATTCATTATGGTGTCGGTTGACAGCATTGTCAGTGTCGTGATACTATCTGTAAATTATACAGTGTTGAAGAGTGTTCCACAGTGTGTGATTTGCTGATACTGCCGAGTCATTTAGAGAGTGAAAGAAAATTTTGATTTTTATTAATTTAACTTTAAATTAAAACGGAAAATATTTTGATATTTAGTATTTATGCATTTGTTTATATTAGATTTGCTTAGTTAAATGTTTGTGCATAAGTTCGTTCACTTGGTGCACTTTCATTTTTTTTTTTTTGGCAGGTAAGAGTGTGTGTATAATTATTTGCTCGCAAAATTTGTGTGTACAAAGCCCACAACATTACGACTACGTTAATTATGTATACATACATATGTACATATGTTTCACAGTCCTTGTCACCATCTGAAGTGCCACAAATAACACAATGTAACAATCTGACAGTTTTCGCGTGCAGTAGGGCACATGTTGAAAATATTATACATTAGAGGTCCCTTATACATATTTTTTTTTTATTTTTTCTATGCCACAGATTTTTTTTTTTTTTTTTTAATTTTCTAACTTTTTTTTCCAACTAGAATTTTTATGACGTGAGATCAAATATTTCAATATAACTTGATGAAAGTCCATTTTTGGGCCTACAAATAAGTCTCTCACATTTTAGACATACATATATCTAATAATTTTGGAAATATTCGAAAAATTTTGGAGAGTCCAAAACTTAGAAAATATTTTTTTTTGCAAACATTTTTAGTTGGAACTCTGTTTGAAGATTCAAGGATTTTTTAATTTTCTTCGGTTTTCCAATTGCCGCGCCACAGTCCGAAAAAAATTAAAAAATGTTGAATTGCTGAAATGGCTGTAGCTGGAAAGTTCTGCCATAGATTTTGACGAGTGACAAAGCTTTTGGACAATGCTCTGCACCGGTTGACGTAAAACGCCCTGTACAACATAAAGAAAATCAACTTGTAAAAACTCTAGGCAACAAAATGCACCTCTTGGAAAAAAAAAAATTTGATAAATATGATTCATTTGGGGCCACTAATCACGATAATTTATATGTATATATATATTTAGTTTAAGTTTTATTTGAAAATTCAGTGATAGTCGAAAAAAACCAACCATTTTTAACGATTTTTATTCAGACACTTTATAGCTTTGAAAAAGTCATAATTCGTTCAAATATAACAATTTTTAAAATTTTTTTTTTTTCAGTTTTTTCAGTTGCTGATCCGCAGTCCAATTGGTTTTGGTTGAATAAAATTACTTTTTGTGTAAACAACTTTCTTGTTTTCAAAGATATAAGAACGTTGCAGTCAGATGCACCCGACTGCGATATACTCTTTTTTAGTATCTTTGCAGAATCAGAAGTGGGCGTGGCAATTGTATTTTTGCATACATTTTTCATGTTTTGCCATCAGTTTAAATTTGGTTGGGTCAGTTCTACAGGTTTGGGAGAAACAAACATTGCTTGATTGCAAGGGCGGGGGTGGGCATGGCAAAATGAATTTTATGCAATCTATTTAAGCAACAGAATTCCAACTGTAAAATTTGGTGACCCTATTTAAAGGGGGAGATACAAAGTTTGCTCAATTGTGGGCAACATTTGTTGTCTATTTTCTTAACTTTGTACTCCCTGTTCCCATTAAAAATGGGAATAAGGGAGTTATAAAGTACTGCAAATGTGTGTAACAGGCAGAAGGAGGCTTTTTCGGACATATAAACCATATATATTCTTGATCAGCGTCAACAGCCGAGTCGAACTAGGCATGTCCGTCTGTATGTCCGTCTGTCCGTCTGTATGAACGCGTCGATCTCAGAGACTATGAAAGCTAGAGACACCAAACTTGGCATTCAGGATCCTGTATACCATACGGAGATCAAGTTTATTTCAAATTTCAGATACACCTCACCGCACCCCCGCAAATCGAATAAAAAACTCTCACAGCCACAATTCTAAAGATATATGTAGCTTTGTTTTTTGGTACACAAGGTTTAATCAATGTTGATCGGTTGCGTAAATTTCATTACGGTCGGAAAAATAGCACCAAAGTTATGGAAGAATCTATTACCCCCGTTTTCGCAGGTGGAAACAACAGTTTGACATGCACTGGACAAGTTAAGTGCGCTGCTTGCTTGTGTTGCCGCTGAACTGCTTGAAATGCAAGTTGGGAGCAGGGAGTCTCGTAGTCGGGCACACCAGAATATTCTTACTTGTTGAATTAACAGATTTCAAATATTTTCTATTATCTGCAACTAGTTTTTCATGACCAAATTTCATTTGCATAACGACTGGCTGCTGTATTAAACATCAAATAAAAACAACTCTACGTGAAAATATTTTTAGCTATCATTGAAAATAGAAATTTTCAATGAAAATATTTTGAAATAGCATTGAAAATAAATGTAATGAAAATGTTTTTTAGCATAGAATATTTGTAATGATTTTTAATTATAGTAGCATTGTACATAATTGATTTTTCTGAAAAATCAAAATAAATTCCAGGAAGTACAAAAAAAATTTTAAAAATTCAGAAAATATCAACTATTTATATATATATATTTTAAAATAAACACATTTTTCTTGGTTTTTTTTGATATTTTTTTAATTTTGTAGTTTTTTGGTATTTGGTAGTTTTTTTTTTTGGAATTTTTCTGAAAAATTATTATATTATGCTGAGCCACTTACAAGAGCCACCCACCCAAAGTGAATAAATAGGAAATAATTGAAAAACGTTATTTTATTGTTTCGCAATTGTGTTTCACGTGTTTCAGCCTTTTCTTTGAAGTTTATGGCGTTTCGAATCATTTTATTGGAGCAACCAACCAATCGGCCAACTTCTCTAAAAGATTTACCATCGGAGATCAATTTCTTAATGATTTCACGTTTTTTTCGCACTGCAATGTTTTCCGCGGCCCATTGTATGGATTATGTTTTGTTTTTTAATTTAATAGTAGAAATATTAAAATCAAAATCAGAGGTGTATAACATGTGCTTTTCATCAAAGCAACTCTGCGAAACATAACGGTTTCTATGAAGAATGCGTAAGTGGTGCTATTATTTTTTTCGTTTTTTTACTCCCTGTTCCCATTAAAAATGGGAAAAAGGGAGTTATAAAGTACTGCAAATGTGTGTAACAGGCAGAAGGAAGCATTTCCGACTATATAAACTATATATATTCTTGATCAGCATCAACAGCCGTGATGATCTAGCCATATCCGTCTGTCTGTCTGTCTATCCGTCTGTCCGTCTGTCCGTATGAACACACAGATCTCGGAGACTACAAAAGCTAGAGACACCAAACTTGGCATGTAGGTTCCTGTATACCATACGCAGATCAAGTTTATTTCAAATTTCGGATGCACCCCCCCGCACCCCCGCAAATCGCAAAGGACTCCCACAGCCACAATTTTAAAGATAGAGCTTTAATTTTTGGTACACATGTATGTTTAATCAATGTCTTTCGGATGTGTAAATTTCAACACGATCGGATAAATAGCACCAATGTTATGGAAAACTTATTTCCCCTGTCTCAGCAGGCAGAAACAACAGTTTGACATGCACTGTGCATGTTGAGTAAGCTGCTTGCTTGTGTTGCCGCTGAGCTGCTTGAAATGCAAGTTAGGAGCAGGGAGTAGTCGGGCACACTCGACTAGAGTATTCTTACTTGTTTTTAGCACTTTTTTATGTAAATTGCAAAAAAACAATATCGATAACCATACCTTTTTACATATAGGGGAAATACTAAGCAAAATATAATAGAAGAACATTTGAAAAAACTACAACTTTATTCGGTTGTTTTTTGATCAATAAGAAAAAGTTTCATAGTGGTGCCATTATTTTTTTCCCACTTCATGCTGACTGACTGACTGCTTTACAATCGTCTCACAGCCCATACCATAAGAGCTAGATGGCTGAATTTTTCACAGTAGTTTCGTCTTATTCTGAAAGTGCGTACTAAGATCTGATTTTGGAAAATTCGGTCGGGAAATGTCGAAAATTCGCGGAAAACCGTTGCTTGCAACTTTTTTGTTTATCATCCGATCAGCTTCAAACTTATTTAAAAAATCTACACAAGAAATTCATTAATAACTGCTTACCAATTTTTCGGAAAATCATTCGGAAAGTGGGTGGAAAACAAACTTTTAAGTTTTAATGTAATGCGTGCGACAGAGATAGGAATATCACGCGGTATACGCTCAGTTTGCACAAAACGAATTTTATTTTATATTTTTTAAATAAGTTTTTATTTGATAAAAAATATATATTTCAGTTGCGTAAAGTTGGCGGGAAATTATATATATGTGTGTACGCATACACTAAAAACTGAATTACCCGCTCTTTGCTTTTTCTTTGCACTCTTTATTCGTTCGTAATACGAGAGAGAGCTGCATGGCTTCACTCACAACGTACGTTTAACTGAATGCATTCGAATTGAATTGAGTTGAGTAAGTATGAGGCACGCCATGAGTGAATGTTTATAAGTAGAAGTATATTTCGATACTCATACAAAGCGAATTGAGTGGAACTAAATACTGCGCAATACAGAATGAGTAATTCTGGCCAGCTGAAAACATTCGAATCACTCGAGTGATGATATACATATTTTGTGTGTTGATATCGCTTGTATCGTCGAAACGCATCAGCGCGAGCAGCGCGGCATCAGAGAGAACGTTCTCAAACGTCAGAAATTTGATAACGGAAAGACGCTGTTTAATTGCAACAAACTCAGAAAACATTAATAAAATAATGTTTTTACATTCAAACATATGTTAAATGTATAGATACATATATTTATAAGAAATAGTTATAAGCAAAATAAATATTCAAATGCAATATATGATATTCTTTTTTTACTCCCTGTTCCCATTAAAAATGGGAAAAAGGGAGTTATAAAGTACTGCAAATGTGTGTAACAGACAGAAGGAGGCATTTCCGAATATATAAACCATATATATTCTTGATCAGGATCAACAGCCAAGACGAACTAGCCATGTCCGTCTGCATGTCCGTCTGTCTGCATGAACGCGTCGATCTCAGAGACTATAAGAACTAGAGACACCAAACTTAGCATGCAGGTTCCTGTATACCATACGCCGATCAAGTTTATTTAAAATTTCGGATGCACCCCCACGCACCCCCGCAAATCGCAAAAGACTCCCACAGCCACAATTTTAAAGATAAAGCTTTGATTTTTAGTACACATGTATGTTGTATTAATGTCTTTCGGATGTGTACATTTCAACACGATCGGATAAATAGCATCAAAGTTATGGAAGAATCTTTTTTCAATGTCTCAGCAGGCAGAAACAACAGTTTGACATGCACTGTGCAAGTTAAGTGCGCTGCTTGCTTGTGTTGCCACTGAACTGCTTGAAATGCAAGTTAGGAGCAGGGAGTAGTCGGGCACACTCGACTAGAGTATTCTTACTTGTTTCGTTTATTTCTTTTCTGTTTGCACAACGAAAGAACAACAACAACCGCTGTGCAACTCGAATACATTCGAAACTGTTGCTCTCATTCTCACTTATACTCATTCATACTCATCTTCTTTATTTTGTGCGTCGAGTTTAACGGGAGCCCTACTCACTCACTCATACTCAAATCGCTTTGCAATCATATTCATTCAACTCAATTTAAGCGTTGTATGCTCGATTGCGGTTTTTTTTGCCACTCATGCAGATGTCTACGAACTTCGTATACATATGGTATATTACCACAAACAGGAAAAAGTGCCGTTTGTCTTTGTGTTTACGCTCTGCATAAACCAAACTGGGTGGAAAGTGGGTGGTAAATAGGGCGAAACCTAAGTTTTTGCCCGATTTGCTTCAAATTCATTTTCAAACACCTATATGTAAATTCATTATAAGCTGCATACCAATTTTCCCGCTGGGTGGATAGTGGGTGATAGAATTATTCGCTTTGAGGATTACAAGTTTTTCAAAATGGCCATCCGTTAAGTTTTGCATCTTCTTGTCGTTTACCATCCCATTAGACGGCAACGGGGTGTTAAATTTGGGAACATTTTTTTTTTCAATGACTCGAAGCTATCATCCACATCCGTGCAAACTAGACGTAAATCGGAGATTCTTACGCTGTTTGTTCTATTTGATGCAAAAATAATATTATTTAAATTTAAAAATAAAATTAATTATAAATTTATATTTTTAATTACCAGCAGTACTTCCTCCAAAATCTAACAAGTATGAATGCTCTAGTTGAGTGTACTCAACTACGAAACTCCCTGTACGCGGGTTAATCGCTGGCAGCAATTTATCAGCGGTGCTAAGTCTTAGATTATAATGGAATGGTCGCCCTTGGTAGATAGGCTACCGCGGGAAGTCAATTTGAAACTGGAGGTCGACAGGTATCCAGAGTTCGCATAATAGCGACCGACCACTCCCTTGGCCATGCATCCATCGGCATATACAGTGATATCTTGGATTGGGGTGATTTGAAAGAGTTTTCTTCTCTTCGCCCGACTACAATTGGTCAGCACCCTCGGCAGAGTCATTACCGTGCCAAGGGCCTGCTTCCAGCCGCCCTCACGTGGAGAGTATAGTCGCACTTCCAAACAACTTTAATGAAAGTTGCAGAAAGACAGAAGAATCTACTAGAACCTTCTGGAACCTTCTAGAATTACGCATACTTATGTAGAAGTGTGTGTAAAAGTGCAATGTTTACAACAGCACACTAACACTGCACACATGCACGACCAAACAAGTAAGAATGCTCTAGTCGAGTGTGCCCGACTACGAGCCGCCCTGCTCCCAACTTGCATTTCGCTTTCAATTTTGTACGTTACCTTTTCAACAGGGTTGTATGCTTTTCAAAGACTCTTCTGTCTTACTTTATTATTTTAATGTAGTCTGCGGTAGCCAACAAATTAAATGTGTGGCTGCCACACCTATAATGCTTTTGAAACTTTTTGTATAACATCTCAAGTAATTGAGAAACATCGTCGTCGCATTCAGGTGAGTTGCCATCATTGTAGTCTTCCTCATGACTGATTTCGTAGCTGGCTGTACAAGATAAGTTCTGACACACACATGTTTGTGTAATAGATAAATAATAAAATCAGTAAATCAAATATTGAATAGTGCCATAAACTATAAACTTACACTCCACGCCGAATTCCGCCTTGACAAAATTGCTACCATTGTTTGTTATTGTGCAGACAATCTTGGAGTTTGTCAACATAAACTCGGCATTTATATTTTGAATTATTTCAGCAACTCTGTCAGCTGTATGGCTTCCAAAACTCGCGTACAGGCTAATGCAACTGAATGCCGCTCAAAGCTGTCATCGATCCAGTGACATGTGTATCCCAAAAAGGATCTTGTGCGTGTAGACCAAATGTCTGCTGTTGTGCACAAGTACTGGACAGATTTTAACTTGTAAATTAAATGAATCTTGTGAAATTCAAACTTGCTGTCCAGCATTTCAGTCAATTTTTTGCGACCAGGAACATTTATAGTTACTCCATCAAAAAGCCCAAGAAATGATGGGTGTTCAACAACAGATAAAGAAGAAAAAGCGTCCACAACGAATCTAAGCACTTTTTTGTCAAAAACAGTCTGTTTCTCATCACACACACGTTCTACATTTTATTGGAAAGGTATTTTTAAGAGCTTTTAAGCATACAGTTTTTTCTTAAAACACTCAGGTGAAAAACTACAGGTGAAATAAATGTTGTTTTTATATTTTGGCAATTTAAAAGAAATTTTAATAAAATTTATAAATGTAGCCATTGAAATTCCGCAACTTTTGATACACAACACATATCTGGTTTAATTCGTCTTTGCGAGAAATTACCTGTTTAGTGTATCTACTACTACTACAATGGGCCTTAACGAACAGTCCGGGTATGCTACTTTTTGCAAAATAACCTGGGGTCACCTCCCAGTTCAGGAAGTCGATTTTTCTTTCTTTTTTTTTTACTTTTATATTTGTTTCTTTTTTAGCAAAGTTACCCTCTACCAACTACCCACACCGCCGAAGTCACATATCTTCTACAGTTTCATAGACAGAATCACTTAATTTGACGTTGTGACTACTGAGTAGCTTCTTGACAAACCGGACAAAAATACATTTTGCCACGCCCACCCCCGCCCCCGAAAATGAGCTAGATCTGTATGTCTCACACCTACATAGCTAGAATCAGACAATTTTGGAGAATGACTTATGTAGAACTTCCATTGAATAACAGAAAGTGTTGCCACGCCCACCTGGGCCCCTGGAATCGTATAAACATCACTTGCATACCAAGAACACTCAGCAAATTGTTGCTCTCTCTTTCTTCTTCTCTCTATCTTTATTTGGCTATCCAAAAATGTCTGATATCAAATAAAAACACCTCTACGCGAGGTTAAAGTCTAGGGACGATGCATATTATGCCACAAAACTTCTGATATCTAATTTTGTAACGAAGTAGTTTTTGATTAATATAAGAAGTATTTTAAATAATAACATTAATTTTGAATACTGCAAAAGTAACTTAGGTACAATAAATGCGCGGGTGATCTGGGATATCACTTTAACGCCGGGCACCCAAATACTCACTCTCACCTATTTTTTATACTCTTTTTTAATTTAAAAAAAAAAAAGAGTATATTGGGTTTGTGAAATGTCCGTCTGTCTGTCCGTCTGCATGAACGCAAGTTTTTTCCACAGTTTTGAAGCTAGAGCAACCAAACTTGGTAAAGTCAAAGTCTGTATCTCCCCCACCCCTTTAGCTAGAATCACCAAATTTTGCAGGTTGAATTCTATTGTCCTATTAAATAGGTTGGATACAAATAATTTTGCCACGCCCACCCCCGCCCTTGCGATCGACCAATGTTTGTTTCTCCCAAACCTGTAGAACGGGCCCAACCAAACTTAAGTTGATGGCAAAACTTGAAAGACTTGAGCAAAATACAATTGCCACGGCCACTTCTGACTCCGCAAAGAGGCTAAAAAAGAGTATATCGCAGTTGGGTGCATCCGACTGCAACGTTCTTACTTGTTTAATAATAATTTAGAACACTAATATTTAATATTCAAATATAATCTTATTTTTGAAACATAATAATAAACAGTTTTCTCTTTATTGAAAATAAATTATTGAAAATAAAGCAATTATATCATTAAAAGCAACAGGAAACGCGAAAGAAACACGAAGGCCAAAAATATCAAACTCACTTGATATTTATTGAAAGTTGCATAAACTTCGTGCTGCGCGCACGACGGTAATCGACAGCGTTCGAGGGTGCACGAAGGCGTACGAGCGCTGTACACGAAGGCATACGAGCGCTCGGGTAACAGTAAAAGACGAGGGCTGTACAGCCCGGATGCAGTGGGCTCAATAAACACTCACGCATTGGGGCTTGCCAAAGGCACGTTGGTTGCAGATGGCATGGTAGACAACGGCATGGTAGTAAAGGGCATGGTAGAAACCGCATGGTAGACAACGACATGGTAGACAACGGCATGGTAGTATGCGTAGTGCTGACCTGACTGCCTGGGCTATGAGCAAACCGCGTGCTGATGTGACCAATGCCTGTTCTCTGCGCATATTTACTAGAGCCCTGCACGAGTGCACTTGCAAGTGCAAACGAGTAAAAAAAATTTTTTGAGTTGAGTGAGTAAGAGTTACTAATTTAAATATGTCAACCAAATGAGCTCAGTAGTCTGTGCTTGGGTTTTTGAAAACAGATATGAAAAAGCAAATCATAGCAGGTCTCATTCATTAAAAATGTGAGCTTATGAGCCTTCAAACAGAGTAAATTAGTAAATCAACTCGAATCCATTTCAAAACTTGACTCAACATTACTTCTAACCGGCCTGATATACGATTAAACAGAAATAAAGTAAAATCTTTATTTACATTTACAGTTAAATTAGATTTAACATTTAACTAAGTTGAATATTAGAACTCCTCATTTCCACACCACCGCAGAGGTAAAGGAGAGCCCGTTATTGTCGCAGGTTTTTTTTGGGGCATGCTCACTTCCCCGGGATAAAAACAAAATTATTTATTTTTTAAGTTGGAGTTTAAAAACATAATTTCGTTGACCATGCTTGGCGAAGTGGCTGTTAAGCTTCTCTTCTCCGTATTAACCAGCCTGGCCTGCGAGAATGCTCTTCAGATGCTGCACTGCTGGCTGGAACGCATAGGATTTTCGAGCTTCCTTTGTATAGCAGCGTATAATGTGCTTTGTTCGTATTCCACCATTGTAGGTTATTGAAGTCGTCGAATAGCTGTTCTTTCAGCAACCGATAAGTCATTAGCTCGGACTCGAGGGTTTCCTCAGTAGAGTCCTCACTGAAGTTTTGCACAAATCCTAACCTCAATACCGCATCCTTTTGTTCATCATTGAAGAGCAGCATCTTGTTCACTGAACCTAAAAGCTGCAACAAATGACTTTTTTTTCAGTCCAGTGTCGTTATTGGAATCAGTTGCGAAAGCTTGTTTTAAGTTTTCTATGTGCGGGATCACCATGTGAAGTTTTGCGTAGCTCTCGCTTTCCAACTTCTTGACTGGATAGTTGCGCAGCTTAAATTCTCAATACTATGAGTCTCGTTGCTTTCTGCAAGGAATGACGTTACGTCCTCCTAATTTCTTGCTACTGAAGTCAATGTTTAATATGCAGTGCCCTGCAAAAGCTTTTAAGGGATAACTCCAATTTCGAATTTTTGCCAGATTTCTTATAGTATTTTACTACTTTAGTACATCTGCTCAAAATTTCATTTCGCTCAAAGTTATCCTTAAAAGCTTTTTCAATTACATTGCTCAGAAGGTGGTTAATGCAGTGGAGTTTTGGCGAAATGCAGCGATCATATTTGACCCACAATCCGTTACCATAAATTTATAAACATCCATATCGCAATCAAAGTCATGCATGCACTTTGAGACTGCTTGTCTTACTCAAACGCCAATTTGAAGATGCACCAAAATTTGAAAAATGTATGCGTGCTAAAGGTTGTTTATTTACTTTTCAAAATTCTATGTATTCGGAGCAATGTACAAAACTTATCCAAATACAAAAATAAAAATGTAATCTAAAATAGAGAGTAGATTCGAATACTCATGAGTAAAATGAAATTGAGCAGGCTTTTGAAGTTTTTGAACAATGAATCTTCTTCTGCTCCACTCACTTTGTTTGACATATTTTTTTCGGGTAAGGGAGTCAGACTCAGTTTAAAAACCTATTGAGTTGAATTGTTTGTTCACTGAAAAATTTTCAAATAGAATCAGTTAGAATTTTGAATACACTTCGAAATCATTGGAAACGAGTGCACTCGTGCAAGGCTCTAATATGAACCAAGAGCGTTGGTCAAAAGGTATTGGCTGTTATTCGTCAGCTGCTCAGGATCCACCTCTCAGAAAACGGAACCCCTTGCACTCAAATATGTGTCGGTATCATCTGCTACTACCTGCGGCTTCGGCTGCGCCAAGTGGCTCTTCGCTATTTCAAAAAACTGCGATCTCTCATGTGCCGCAGAGGTTTTAGAAACCTTTGTTTTGTTAACATATTGAATAAAATCGATTATAATATACGAAGAAAATTTTGTGAAGCAATAGCACAGCAGCAATAGGCATAAATATACCCAATACAAAAGAATAATTTTGTCCTTTATTATACCCTTGCAGAGGGTATTATAATTTTGACACGAAATGTATAACGTATTAAAGGAGACGTCTCAGAAAAAAAATTTGTATATTCGTGATCAGCATCAACAGCCGAGTCATGTCCGTCATGTCCGTCTGTTTATATGCGAACTAGTCCCTCACTTTTAGAACTATCATGATGAAACTTGGCACAGATGCTTATTCTTTCTGCAAGCAGTACATATGTCAGAATCGGCCAGATCGGCTCATTATAACAAATAGCTGCCATAGGAACGACCGGTTGAAAAATAAGTTTTAGCATGAAAAATTTTTTTGTTTTTCAAAATAACTCAACTCAACGATCGATTGAAAAATAAGTTTTCTTGTGCAAATCTTTTCTGCAAGGGTATATATCTTCGGCATGCCGAATATAACATTTCTTTCTTGTTTTTTAATTCACTTTAATCTCTATTAATATAATATATCCATTTAATTTAAAATTTATACTGGTTTAATTTCTGTGTTCAAATAAAGAAAATCACTGCAATAATTATTTCTAATTATTTAATGATCACCAGCTGCCGCCATTTTGTGAAGTTACACAACCAAGTTGTGTCAAAAGTTGCTACGTGTATGGCAAACGTACAACCAACAACGAAGGCGTACGAGCACTCGGGATAACAGTAAAACACGAGAGCTTTTTATCCCAGATGCAGTGTCTATGGGGCCCATAAGGATGTTGTTATCTGTATATATCTATATATAAAACAGTTTGTCCGCACTGGCGATTGGCAATCAACGCAGGGCCCAAACCATAAGAGCTAGATGGCTGAAATTTTCACAATAGCTTAGGCCTATGCCGAAAGTGAGCACTAATCCCGAAGCTTGGAAAATTCGGTCGGGAAATGTGGAAAATTCTCGGAAAACCGTTGTATGCAACATTTTTTTTTATCATCCGATCAGCTTCAAACTTATTTTCAAAGATCTATATAAAAAATAATTAATGACTGCATACCAATTTTCCGGAAAATTCACCCCCCTTGGCGGAAAATGGGTGGTCAATGTTGTTTGGCGAAAGTTGAACTTTTATGCGATTTGCTTCAAACTCATTTTCAGAGATCTATTTGAAAATTCTTATTAAAACTGCATACCAATTTTCCGGAAAATTCACCCCCTGGGTGAGAAAAAGGTCAACAATTAAGTTTTTATTTTATACAAAAATTCATTGGAAACTGCATTCCAATTTTCCGGAAAATTCCTTCCCTGGGTGGAAAGTGGGTTGCAAATAAATTTTCTAAGATCGGTATGGAAATTCAATTAAACTGCATACTTGTTTTTACCCTGTTGGGTAGAAAACTGTTGGTTACGGTTGTAGGGGCGAAGTTAAATTTTCGTGCGAATATAATTTTATACGGGGCGTAGCACTGCACGCCGGAAAATGCTAGTATATTTACAAAACTGTTCCACCGGACACACTGTTTTTAACGGTAGTTACATAAAAACTATATTCATTATGAAATGTCCTTCTGTCCGTCCGTCCGTCTGTCCGACTGTTTGTATGAACGCAGTTTTTTCCACAGCTTTGAAGTTAGAGCAATCAAGCTTGGTATACATGTTGACATATACCATAGGCAGACAGAGTGTCAAGATCTCCCCCCCCCCATTTGGTCACCCCTCACCACAGCCCCCACAAATAAGCAAAGTCAGTATCTCCCATATCCCCTTAGCTGGAATCACCAAATTTAGTAGTTTGAATTCTGTTGCCCTATTAAATAGATTGAACACAAATAATTTTGCCACTCCCACACCCGCCATAACAATTGAGCAAAGTTTGTTGATGGCAAAACTGAAGAGATTTGAGAAAAATACAATTGCCACACCCACTTCTGACTCCGCAAATAGGCTAAAAAAGAGTATATCGCAGTCGGGTGCATCCGACTGCAACGTTCTTACTTGTTTTTTTTTTTGGAAGAGGTCACAATTTCGGGCTGTGAAGGGAAACTGCAGGTATAAAGCTAGTACTTTATATTATTACTCCCTGTTCCCAATAAAAATGGGAAATAGGGAGTTATAAAGTACTGCAAATGTGTGTAACAGGCAGAAGGATTCATTTCCGACCATATAAACTATATATATTCTTGATGAGCATCAACAGCCGAGACGAACTAGCCATGTCCGTCTGTCTGTCCGTCTGTCCGTATGAATACACAGATCTCGGAGACTATAAGAGCTAGAGACACCAAACTTGGCATGTAGGTTCCTGTATACCATACGGAGATCAAGTTTATTTCAAATTTCGGATGCACCCCCCCGCAACTCGCAAAAATCTCCCACAGATAAAGCTTTGATTTTTGGTACACATATATGTTTAATCAATGTTGATCGGATGCGTGAATTTCATTACGATCGGATAAATAGCACCAAAGTTATGGAAGAATCTATTTCCCCCGTCTCAGCAGGCAGCAACAACAGTTTGACAAGCAGTTTACGAGTTAAGTGCACTGCTTGCTTGTGTTGCCGCTGAACTGCTTGAAATGCACGTTAGGAGCAGGGAGTCTCGTAGTCGGGCACACTCGACTAGAGCATTCTTACTTGTTTTGTAAAATTTTATGAAAACCGTCACCTCTTCCAACCCTTATAGTCAATTTTTCTTTTCTCAACAGGCGTGCGAATGGGCGAAGGTGCCGGCAGCAGCTCGATAGCTAGCTCGAATGTGCCATGTCCACCGGAAATGTTTCGTTGCAACAATGGCAAATGCATAACGTCGCATTGGGTGTGCAATTATCAAAAGGACTGCGACGATGGAGAGGATGAGTTGCAGTCGTGTCGTAAGTAAGATCAATTTTATTAACCTCACTACAATACTTAGCCCAGTTTTTTCCTCTACAGCGCCACCTGAGTGCGAGACACCTCAGCTAAACTGCGGCCAATATGTCTTTAATAAGACGTACTGCATCCCCCCGCACTATCGCTGCGACATGATAGAAGATTGTGAGGACAAGTCGGACGAAGCACAGTGTAGTAAGTAGACCATACATTTAGTAAATTTGAAAGTTTCTATGTTTCCCTTCGTCCTTTTTCCATATTCTATGTTTTCACAGACAAGCGTTGATTTCTTACCCTTTTATTTCTCTGATTGCTTTTAGACCTACTTGCTTCCAAAATCCCTGTAGGTTGTAATTGAAGGTGATAGTAAATTCCACAACGAGACTGAAAGGACCTATTTAAAAACATAGGTGCAATGCTCTATTAGTGAAAAACCTTGAAAATCAGCTGATAGATGTAGTGTTCGACAAGTGGCCATTGCCGAAAAATTGTTGTTAATTATACATTTTTTAATTTTTTGAAAAAAAGAGTATATTGGGCTTGTGAAATGACCGTCTGTTCGTCCGTCTATCCATCCGTCCGTCCATATGAACGCAGTTTTTTTCCACAGTTTTTTACTCGGATGCATGAATTTGAAAATGTGTGCAATGTGTTTCGTAGAGAATTCCCACAAATTTCAAATAAAATTGTTAATCATTTTTCAAAAAATTTATTTTACCATTAAAAAGCAAATGAACAATTTATTAAGTTTCCTCTTTTTCCCCTTTAATTTTTTTCAATCAGAATAGGAGACTATGTCTTATAGCCGAAATAGCACACTGGTCTAAATTGACTTTTTATACCATTGCAGAGGATATTATAATTTTGCCACGAAATGTGAAGGAGACGTCTCAAAAAGATAATTTGTTTAGTCGTGATCAGCATCAACAGCCGAGTCATGTCCGTCTGTCCGTCTGTTTATATGCGAACTATTCCCTCTGTTTTAGAGCTATCGTGATGAAACTTGGCACAGATGCTTATTCTTTCTGCAAGCAGTACATATGTCAGAATCGGCCAGATCGGATCACTATAACATATAGCTGCCGTAGGAACGATCGGTTGAAAAATAAGTTTTTGTATGAAAAACTTTTTTGTTTTTCAAAATACAATAGAAAATCCCGTTTGAAATTTAGCTTTTTTTTAAAAACGTGACATTTTTATGCAAAATTTTCAGTTTAAGTCTAAATAGCGCCTAAGCCAATAAGAGTTTTGAAATTTCATAAGAATCTAATATCTGGTTTTGAAGATATTGACAATTCTCTGAGTGTACCTTTTTGAAAAATCGAAAATCCAGCTTTTTCCATATGATTTGTTCAAATGGCTATAGCTTGGAAGTTCTACCATAGATTTTAACCAGTGATGACTTTTTCAAAACGTTATGAATGAATCTCCATGCTCAAAGAAGAATTTAGCGGGGCTCATTTTTTTTTCGACTATTTCTACCTACAAAAAAAAAAAAATATTTTCGTGATCTGTAATGTATAATATAATTTTCTTTATAAGCCCGGATGCACGCGAAAAGTGTCAGATTGTTGCATAGTGTAACTTCTCAGCTTCAACATTTTTGTAAATGTATTGTTTCGCACAGATTGGATTTGTGAAATATAGATCTACTACCACTTACTTATTGGTATTCACACCTTTTATTATAATATGCTTTCAAAATAAAATGGAAACAGATTTAATTTACACTGATTTCAGTAAAGCTTTTGATTCAGTTAATCATTCCCTTTTACTTCACAAACTTCATCTTTTTAGATTAAAAAATAACTTTATTCTTTGGATTTCTAATTATAATTAGATAATTATCTAAATTTAGGAACCCAAAAAGTTAATTTTAAAGGCGTAGTTTCGAAGTCTGTTCAAGTAACTTCTTTATTATATACGCTTTTTATACTCTTTTTTGTAATTTAAAAAAGAAAAATTATGAACGCAGGTTTTTCCACAATTTTGAAGCTAGCGCAGCCAAACTTGGTATGCATGTTGGTATATACCATAGGCAGACAAAGTGTTAAGATCTCTTGAAAGGTTTGAAAAAATACAATTGCCACGCCCACTTCCGACTCTGCAAAGAGGTGGAAAAAAGAGTATATGGCAGTCGGGTGCATCCGACTGCAACGTTCTTACTTGTTATTATTGATCTTTCTTTTGTAATAAATCACGCTCGGGTACTGATTTATGCCGACGATGTAAAGTTCTGTTTGTTTGCTACAAACTTTCTATCTGGACAGAGTTTGCAAACTGATCTTGATAGTTTTCAAACTTGGTGTCGAGTAAATTTACTAAATCTTAATTGCAGTAGTGTAACTTAGTCCATTTACAGGCGAATGCCGTTTTTAAATAACTCTGTTCTTAATGGTAAACCACTTGAGTCGGTTGTTGATTTGGGTATTCTTTTAGATCCCAAGCTTAAGTTTGACAAGCGTATTTTATCGGTGACAAATCGTGCCTATGGAGTCCTTGGTTTCATACAGCGTTGGTCAAAGGAATATGACGATCCCTACATTACTAAAACTCTTTATGCCTCTTTTGTTCGATTAATTCTTGAGTGTGCATCTTGTATATGGTGTCCTCAGTACAAGGTTCATCAGGACAGAATAGAATCTATACAAAAACAATTTCTGCTCTTTGGCCTCCGGGGTCTTAACTGGAATCCTAACATTTGCATGCCTCCTTACAGAAGTATACTTTTACTAACAAATCTTCCCTCTCTTTTTGATCATAGAACAATGCTTGGTATAATATTTCTACATAAACTAATTAATGGTAAAATTGATTATTCTGAACCAATCAGCCAAATTAGTTTTGCTGTTCCTATTTAGAGTACAAGAAACTTTCTCTTCAAACCTGTATTACTAACTATTCTATGCATATATTATGTATATTATGTTCTGATTATTACAATCTTTTTTATGTTATAAGTAATGCTACATCTATTCCTACACTTAGAATTTCACTCCTTTCTCACCTATCTAATTTGCAGGTTTTGTATTTTGGTTTTTTTGCATGTTTTTGCTTTTTGCTCTTTAGCGTATTTCTAACCAACTAACTTCTTAATCTGATTGAGTATTTCTGGGTTTTCGCCAATCCATTCAATAAATATTGAAAAAAAAATTTTTTTAGTTTATCCCCCAGCTATTTTTTTTTTAATTTTTTTCTTTTTTTTAATTTTTAATTTATAATTTTTAAAAATAATTTTATCTTTGTAAAATTAAATTTTTAAATATTTCCTATGTCGACTGTTTTTAGTCGACATTAAATAAATAAATAAATAAATATATCAAACATATCAATTTGATTTCTATTATGGCTCAAGAGTTTTGATTTTTGCAACTTGTTTTGGGAAAATGAGCCACTGTGCGGCGTTTATACTCGTCACACTCAATGGCCATGAAAGGACTCATCGGGTCATGCGGCTGTCGAATTGTCCCAAAAGCACCGGAACAAGCGCCGTACGTGCAATTGAAAGTTCTTGGAAATGGTCAAATGAGAACTGAAAATTGGAAACCGGAAGGCGTGTTGACGCAATGTAAATTTTATAAATTTGTGTTTGGAGCGGCACATCTAAGCAGTCAATATTCAAGCACTCCCAGCCCTGTTCATTTTACAGCCCAATAACAACAATCATCCTAAATTACTTAGATTTTAAAACTTTGTCTGCCCAGGGTATGTATCAATATGTAAACCAAGTGTTGTAATTTTAGGCTATTGAATCAATAAAACAATAATAGTTTAGTTTTATATTTGACATTTCAGTTTTATTTTATTCTTGTCAAATTAATATTTCGCACAACTTGTCGTCTTCAAACGAGACTTACTGAATAGAAGACCGTTATGTTTCCATACATTGATTTCGTCTCTTTTACACTCATTCAGTTGAGACAGAGATCAATGTTGCTTTTGCTTCTTCGCACATGAATTTCACAATTCTTCTTAACATAGCGTCAGTACAATATATGTTAGGTTAGGTTAGGCTAACCCGTAAGACCCTCCCTGTTGGGGGTCACGCATAGACCTTTAGGTCCTTAGCTTTTCCGGAATTGGAGACTTGAAGACTTGGAGCTAAGAGTTTGCCTGTTTGGCAAAGGTTAGCAGTTCGCATGGTGTTCGCTTGGCAGCGTCTGCAAGAGACGCCAGGTCAGGCGTCCCGAGATGTTTGTTTCGCGTTCTTAGTAGAGCTTGGCATTTGCATATGAGATGTTCCAGGATTTCCGTGACCCCGGGTTGCATATATTTCCTACCATCATGCGTCAGTCCTACGCCTTCTTTTGCAAGAGCGTCCACAGCCTCATTTCCATCGATGCCCCGGTGGCTCGGTATCCAGTAGATACGTACTGAGTTACTCGTACATAATGTATCTACTGCTCCTCTGCTTTCTAGGACATTTTTGGAACTTACTGCAGACGATTGCACGGATCTTATCGCCGCTTGACTGTCAACGAAGATATTTATCTTGTTATCCGATGTGTTAAGAGCCATTGCTGCCTCCAAAGCCTTTTTAATAGCGAATACCTCCGTCTGAAAGATGCTGCAATGGTTGGGAAGTTTATATGACGGCCTTTTTTCAGGGTCTGCACAGTATACTGCTGCTCCTACTCCTTCTTCCATTTTGGAGCCGTCTGTATAGATTTTTAGTGCGTCCACATGGTCCAGTCCCTGTTTCCAGTCGTTTGGTCCCATTAGCATTGTTGTTCTTGCATCCGTGCATACTAGTGGAGTCATATAGTCAGTTAGTCTGACGGACTCTCTGCCAGCCGCACTGTACCCGAAATCTTGAAGCGCCATGTTTCCTGACGCAGTGAGGCGCTGTACTACCTTTTGAGCGGTTAGTTGTCTTGAGTGCCTTAGTTGGAGTCGATCTCAGCGCCCCCGTGATGCAGAGCGCCTCCTGCCGCTGGGTCTTCTCCATTATCTTTAGGTATGTTTTCTTCTCCGTAGCCGACCACCATACCAGTATCCCATACAGCAGAATCGACCGCACCACTGAAATAAAGATCCAGTGCATCAGAGGTGGCGACAGCCTCCAGGTGCATCTCAGCATCTTTTTCGATGCATGGAGTGCGATAGTGGCTTTTTTCACCCTCTCTTCAACATTGAGTCTCCACGTCAGTTTGCTGTCGAAAACTATCCCCTAGTATGTGGCATGGGTGACCGGCTTTAGAACCGTGTCACCTGTTTTTGGGGGATTCCATCGCGGTACCTTGTACCTCTTGGTAAAGAGGATGAGGTCAGTCTTATCCGCATTGATACCGAGTCCGAATCCTTCAGCCCATTCGAGTATCTCTCTGAGTGTGTGTTCTATTATGGAGCTTAGTTTCGACGGACATTTGCCAGTGATTAGTATGCTTATGTCATCAGCATAGGCAACTATGCTGGGGGCTCTCGGTCAAAATTTCTTGAGCAATACGTCTACCACTAGATTCCATAATAATGGCGACAAGACACCACCCTGAAGTGTGCCCCTGTGTGCCTCCCTTATCATGGAAGTGTTGCCCCACTCAACTTTGACTCGTCTGCAGCTTAGGAGGCTGCTTATCCAAAGGTTAATAGTTGAGTGTATTCCGGCCGACTCGGGGTCAGCCAGTATTGCCTCTGTTGATACATTATTAAATGCACCAGAGATGTCCAGGAACGCTCCAAGTGCGTAGTCCTTGTAGGGGAGTGCTTTCTCTATGGATGCCGTGAGGAAGTGCAGGGCTGTCTCCACCGATTTCCCTTTTGTATATGCGTGCTGATTGGCCGACATTGAGAGGCTCGCACCACTCCTGATGCATAGGTCCAGGAGCTTCTCTAGTGTCTTGAGTAGGAATGAGGTGAGACTGATAGGCCTGAAATCCTTGGGGCTCATATGGCTGCATTTCCCCGCTTTAGGGAGAAAGACAATTCATGAGGTCCTCCATGAGACAGGCGTTATAGATTTCCATTAGCCAAGGTATCACTGCAGTCTTTGTCGACTGCAGTATGGCCGGGAAAATACCATCCAAACCCGTTGACTTCAACCCTGAGAAGGAGTCGATTGCCCATCGGATCTTTGTGGTTGTGATCATTTCTGCCGGTTGTTTTCTTTGTTCGTTGGTTGCAAGAAATTGGTGTTTGTTGACATCCAAAATCTCATTGCTTCCTAGGAAGTGAGCCTCTAGAAATGTCTTCAGGGTTTCTTCACTGCCCTTTGTCCACTTTCCGTCGTTTGTTCTAAGCTGACTCTGTATTACAGGCTGTTTTGAAAGCAGCTTGCGAAGTCTCACCGTCTCTGTGACCTTCTCGATTCCGGAGCAGAAGGTTCTCCACGAGTTTCTTTTATCCGTTCGAATTTCCTTCTTGTTGATGTTAGGCGAATTTTGTATTCGTCGCATATGATTTCTTCGTTCGCTTGTGTGGCGAGTCTAAATATTTCTTTGAGGTCAATCCTCTGTTGAGATAGGTCCTGGTTCTACCATAGGGACCTGGTTCTAGAGGGTGCGAAAGATCTTTGATAAGCATCCATTAGTTCGTTGAATAGAGTCTCTATGGATGATTATATATCCTCTGCAGAAGTAACTGTGCCCGGTGCTGAGAGTCTTGAGAAGACAATCTTATTAATATTTTCTTAGTTGGTGTTCCGGGGGTTTCTGTAGACCGTTCTTTTTTCCCTGCACTTGACTTTAATCGTGAATCGGATATACTTATGGTCTGAGAAGGAGAGTCTATCGAGGACTCTCCAATCGATCAGCCTACTATTTTTCCAGCGTTAGCGACCTACGCATGTACGTTCCTCCCTTACGTTTGCAACATCTAGGTTAGTTGAACAAATATATTCTAGTAATGACTCACCTCTGTCGTGGATGTTGGTGCTCCCCCACACGCTGTGATGCGAGTTAGCGTCTGCACCGACAACGAGTTGCTGTTACCAGCTTCTTTAGTTCTTCGGGTGTTGCGGTTCTGTCGTATAGCAGGATGCTACAAACGTGATCTTGTCCTTGCTCTCCAGCGCCACGACCGTGAGATCATCTGTACTGTAATTTGACATTAGATAGGCATAGATCCCCTTTAGAATGGCAGTCCTAGTCCTACTTACTGTGGTCGGGTAGAATTCGTTGTAGTTCGGCGACTTTAGCCTGGACACCATGTTCCCCGACGCTATCCATGGTTCCTGGACTAAAGCCGCGTCGGCGTGCTCCTCCTCCAAATGCCGATGCCACCTTACTCTTGTGCAGGTTTAGCTGTAGCACTAACATCTGCTAGCTCGCCTGCACCAGGCGCATCAACTACCATGGTTAGGTCAGCGACTATCTCCTCTTCCGTCGCTTTCCCTGAGTCGTCAAGGATTGCAAGGCCGTGGGTTGCTTCTGTCACGGCCATCAGACCGAGATCTTTTTCCACCTTACCAGCCTGCAGCGTGTGGTCGTCCTTAACACTACGTTTGCCCCCATCTTCCCGAATTTTGATACAGCATATCCTCTGCCTCCTTGTTGATCTGGAGGATCACATGCTGCCCCCCCATTGGGCAGTGGGTTGGCAACATGCAACACCCTCCAGTCGCCAGTTGGGATTACCAGGCTCTGCCGTTGTAGAAGTTTCAGTGCCCGGTCACCCTGAATGACCATGGGAAAGAGCACCTTGGCCTCCAGCTTAGCCTCCTCCCAAAGGCCCTCCAGAGTGGGCACCACCATCGTCAGCCATATCAGGGATGGGTCGTCATTGCAGTTGACGATCTTCACTCCATTCAGCCACGCAGCACCGTCAAACGTGGGCATGGGCGCATCAGGAGCTTCCTCCACCCTGATATAGAGACTCTTGACGATCTTATCGTGGACCACCTTCCATTTCTCCGCCGTCATTTTGCCATTCGGGTCCTTGCTATCTATCAGGGCCACGATGGGATGTCGCCTTAACTTCTTTGGCCGGTACCACCTTTACCGACATGGGCTCGCGTTGACGGTTGCTCACCGGAGTGTCCTTCACCGCACTCTCAGTGGAACGTTACCTCTTTGTTGCCAACAGCTCCTCGACCTTTTTGGCGAAGTTTCCGCTGAGGCTTTTGCGCAAAGTGAAGCCGGCGCTCCTTAATCTTCTCTTCTTCCCAGGCTAGTTTGCCCACCTCCTGTTGGGAGAGGCTACTTTTGCCGGCGAGCCGAGATTTGGTTTTGAGGGCCGCCCTATAATGATCTTTCCTCATCTGAGTCTAGATCGACTACAGGATCCGCGCGCATCAATGCAAATGCTGTTTTGGAAGTCGCTTTACATCTGACCTGGCCTGCTCCAACCAAATCTGAGGGGTGACCGCTGGCGACACGCATAGAGGTAGCAGTCACGCTTCCCACCGACGTTTGGGCTGACATCCCAGCCCGAGTTGACTCCTCTTTCGACTCCATATTGAATCCATATTTGGTTAATTTTTTCATAAGAACCACTCTTTAGCTTTTTTAGTCTAGCCGCCAGACACCTCATACCATAAATCCGATTTCAAGGCTGGGGGTAAAAGTATCGGATTCTTAGCTAGGTACTGCACGGCCTTAGGGTCTGTCGCACAGAAGATTGACTGCTGCCCGGTTGCCCTAGGGCCTTGCAGTACCTACCCAGCCGACACCCTCGTGAAAGATTCAGTAGAGGTTTTTTGTCAGCCACAATATATGTTTACATTAACATAATTAGTGTGACCAATTCATGTGAATTCATTATCAAGTTTAGTTGCTATAGTTTCAAACCTGTGGAAAAAGTTGCGTTATGACAGACAGACGGACGGACATATCACAAACCCAATATAGAAAGGATAGAGAAATACGACAGAATAGGAAAAGGTTACAGCTTACTCCGTCTTAAAGGTGCTTCAGTTCAATTTAATTTTATTAGCAATTATCGAGCCGACTAGAGAAAACTCTTATATTACAGATAATTGTTTTTTTTTTATATTAATTAAATTTAAATCCTTTTTTTTGTTAACCCTTATTGATTTATGACCTTTTTTGTTCCTTTTATTCCAATTTTACGTTCTTTCACATCTCACACTTATGCAGCTTATCGAAAGTGCCAGCACACAGATGTCTTTTGCACTGCTAATCCTGGTGGGTCAGCTTCCGCGGAGGGCAGCCGTTTGACCGGACCATGTGTGCCCAAGGAGAAACGCTGTGATGGCTACTTGGACTGCCGTTCCGGACGTGACGAGGACGGCTGCAATGGTGTCGCCTGTCGTTTGGATCAATTTCGTTGCGCCAGTGGGCATAAATGCATTGACGTGGCGCTAAAGTGTAACCATCGCAACGACTGTGGAGACAACTCAGACGAGCAGGGTTGCAGTGAGTACGAGGGAGCTTAGCAGCAGAACATTATGCCTTAAACTTTGTATTATTTCGCCCCATTCCTGTTGCTGTAGATTTTCCGCCTTGCCATCATGCGCAGTTCCGTTGTTCAAACGCGTTGTGCATTCCGAACAACTTCCACTGCGACGGCTATCATGACTGCGCTGATGAGAGTGACGAAGCCAACTGCACGGCCATTGCCTGTCCCGATAACAAGTTTCTGTGCCCGCGTGGCGGCGTCAACGGTGCTCCCAAGTGTATCCTTAAAGCACAGTTGTGTGATGGAAAGCGCGACTGTGAGGACGGCAGTGACGAGGAGAAAGCCTGCTGTAAGTATTTCTTACCTATATACATACATATAGAGAAAAAAAACACAATCCTTTCTACCTTCATGTTCCTTGTGTAGCCATTGCCTCCTGTCCAGCGCTGAGCTGTGAGTTCAACTGTGGACCTTCTCTAACTGGTGGCGTATGCTATTGTCGTCCGGGTCAGAGTCTAGCGTCAGACAACCGAACCTGCGTTGATTTGGATGAATGCGCGCAATGGGGCCACTGTGATCAAATGTGCACAAACACACCCGGCAGCTTCACTTGCCAGTGCGCCCAGGGCTATACACTGATCAACGAATCCAAGTGCATTGCTCCTGATGCCAACAATCTGCAGCTGATTTTCGCCCATGACCGTGCCATTATGCGCATGTATGCCCACGGTAGCGAACCAAAGGTGCTGGCAAATGCCACCGGCGCCGCAGGTGTAGCATTCCACTATGCTCGCAACACGCTCTACTGGTCTGACATTAAGACACGCAAAGTACAGTCACTGCCTTTAGATGTACTAAACAGCGCTGTGGCGCCATTGGATCAAACATTACCAGGCACGTGGGCACCAGTGGCCTTAGCCGTAGACTGGGTAGGTGACAAAATCTATGTTGCGGATCTGGTTGGACAGAAGATCGACATCTTTGAGCTAAGCGGCCACTGGCATGCCGTTGTTCTTGGCTCTAACCTCACCAGTCCAGCCGATCTGGCACTTGACCCCACCGCTGGACTAATGTTTGTTGCCGATGGTGGTCAGGTGCTGCGTGCGCACATGGATGGCACTCATGCCCGATCTATAGTGTCAGAGGCGGCCTACAAGGCCAGTGGCGTTGCAGTCGACATTATTGCCAAGCGCGTATTTTGGTGTGATTCGCTGTTGGACTATATCGAGTCCGTAGACTATGAGGGTGCCCAACGCGTAATGGTTCTGCGTGGACAGCAGGTGCCAAGCCCCTCACGTCTGGCATTGTTTGAAAATCGCATTTACTGGACGGATGCTACGAAGCAGGGCATCATGTCTGTAGATAAGTTCGAGGGACCTAGCTCTATTCAGGTGACGTACAAGGCCAAGGACGTTCGCGAGCCTAAGGGCATCATTGCGGTGCACAGTCTCAGTCAACCACACGTCTCTAATCCATGCGGAAATAACAACGGTGGCTGCAATCATATGTGCATTGTAACGGCCGTGAAAGGAGCTCCCACAGGGCTAGGTTTTCGTTGCGCTTGCCACACCGGCTATCAGCTGCTGACGGATCTTAAAAACTGCAAACTAGTCCGCGAGTTTCTCATGTACTCACAGCAGCGTTTTATCAAGGGCAAGGTACTAGAACCAGTGATTGAAGGATTTAGTGATGCCATTCTGCCAGTGGTCTCTAGACGCGCGCGTTTTGTTGGTCTAGACTTTGATGCGCGCGACGAGTTTATTTATTACTCGGACGTACTGCAAGACGTTATCTATAGAGTACATCGCAATGGCACTGGTCGCGAGATTGTTCTGGCTTCCCAGAACGAAGGTGTGGAAGGCTTAGCAGTGGATTGGGCCTCAAAGAACCTGTACTATATTGACTCGCGCAAAGGTACTCTTAATGTTCTCTCAACGCGAAATGTTAGTCATCGGCGAACACTCCTAAAAAACCTCAAACGTCCGCGCGCTATAGTGGTGCATCCAAACCGGGGCTATATATTTTTCTCGGAATGGGATCGTCCCGCCAATATCACTCGTGCTAACACAGACGGTAGCAGCTTGTTGGTTTTCCGCAATGTGACACTGGGTTGGCCCAATGGTCTGTCCATTGACTTTAAAGAGGATCGCGTGTACTGGTGTGATGCTTTGCTAGATCATGTGCAACACGCCAATCTAGATGGCACTGACATCAAGACGGTCAACTCGCGCCTTGTGCGCCATCCTTTCTCAATTGTTATTCATAACGATTGGATGTACATTACGGACTGGCGACTTGACGCAATAATTCGACTCCACAAGCTCACCGGCGAACAAGAAGAAATGATGGTGCGAGAGCCCCAGACCAATCGACTTTACGGCGTCAAAGTTTACAGTCGTGAGGTGCAGCGCATATCAGAGACGCAGCCTTGTCATCTTAACAATGGTGGCTGTCAAAAAATATGTTTTGCTATTCCAATTGTTCAAAATGGCACCGAAGCAGCTGCCATTCCCAGTCGGTTACAATCGCGCTGTTCCTGCCCATATGGCGAAAGACTGGCTGAAGATCAAGAAAATTGTATTCTCGACCCCAGTGCAGAGCCCCCTGTCCAGCCTTGCCCTAACTCATGGGACTTTACCTGCAACAATCAGCGATGCATACCTAAATCTTGGGTCTGCGATGGTGACGACGACTGTTTGGATAACAGCGATGAAGAGCAAAACTGCACAAGTAAGTCTCTGACATTCTGCACATTTGAATTTATTTAACTATACATAACACAGACTATATATATATAAACACAAACAGTGTTTGTGGTGCCGAGGATTTGATTTTGATTCCGATAGAGTATACCCACAACTATATTCACCGTTTTCAAAAACTACGTGCAGTTTTTTAAATAATCCCGGTTTTTATTTTTTTTTTGATGTAGGAGTGTATTTTTACTCCCTGCTCCCATTAAAAATGGGAAAAACGGAGTTATAAAGTACTGCAAATGTGTGTAACAGGCAGAAGGAGCATTTCCGACTATATAAACTATATATATTCTTGATCAGGATCAACAGCCGAGACGAACTAGCCATGTCCGTCTGTCTGTCCGTCTGTCCGTATGAACACACAGATCTCGGAGACTAAAAGAGTTAGAGACACCAAACTTGGCATGCAGGTTCCTACATACCGTATGCAGATCAAGTTTATTTCAAATATCGGATGCACCCCCTCGCACCCCCGCAAATCGCAAACAACTCCCACAGCCACAATTTTAAAGACAGAGTTTTTATTTTTGGTACACATATATGTTGCATCAATGTTGATCTGCTGTGAATTTCAACACGATCGGATAAATAGCATCAAAGTTACGGAAGGATCTATTAAGTGCACTGCTTGCTTGTGTTGCCGCTGAACTGCTTGTGGTGCAAGTTGGGAGCAAGGAGTCTCGTAGTCGGGCACACTCGACTAGAGCATTCCTACTTGTTACATATGTCTTCTGCTATCGAAATCTGGTCAAGCAAAAAAAGAATTCCAAAAAAAGATTATTCAACTAGAACGTTTTTAAATCAGGGACCGTAATCATTATAAGTTACATAATAATAATTACATGATAATGATTATTTTTGATTTTTTCGTTTTTGTTCAAGGATAATCATTATTTTTGAGTATTTCAATAAAACTTAAAACATAAATATTAAAAAAAAATAAAACGTTGTTTTGGATTCAATATCTCCAAAATATATATCTATTAGTCATATGTCTAAAATGTAAGAGATTATTTATAGGCCAATATATTGACTTACATTTGATGCATGATTTTTTAAAATCGGTGCTGTAATACGCAAGCTATGGTCAATTATTTGAACTCACTTCGAAAAAATTCTAGTTGGAAAAATAAAACTTTGAAATTTTTTCAAAAGGGGAAAGGAAAATAAAATATTATTTTTGTGATTAGTATAATTTAGAAAAAACGCTTTTTTTAAAATAATAGTACTGGGGAGGTAGCTTTGTTCTTAATTGATTCAAGTTTAACACTCTTGGAACTAGAATAATACTAGTTGGACTTTAAACAGTTTAATTCTAGTAACACTACAACCAGTTGTAGGACTTTATTTGTTAAAACTAGTTTTGTGGTCCCTTTACATGAATATTCAATAATTTTAGTGCAAAAAGTAACAAAGAAGCCGTAAATTACTGTTGAGTTTTATTTTAAGCGAAAAAAAAATCATTTTTAAGTTTTATTTTTAAGTTTTATTTTTTTTCGATCAAAAATAATAATTATGTTTTAAGTTTTGTTGAATTATTCAAAAATAATGATTATCCTTAAACAAAAACGAAAAAAATCAGAAATATAAAAATCATAGCGGGAATGCAGAGATATTACAAAAATAAAGATTTTGGTTTGAATCGTTTTTTTTTTTCTAGGTACATTGTAAGTGGATGATTTGTTTGTTAAAAAAAAAAAACAAATAATCATCATTTACGGTCCCTGTTTTAAATATATTTAATAGCTTAAACATACTTTTTGGGAACAAATTTTAATTTCCAAACGTCCGGGTCCCTGTTTTAAATATATTAAATAGTTTAAACATACTTTTTGTGAACAAATTTTAATTTCCAAACGTTGATAAAAGAAAAATATTTTTTTTCTACCATATTCTATTTTTTGCAGTCGACGGAAAACGGAGATTGAAATTTTTTTTTTTTTTAAATGTTCGAATTTCTTAGTTAAAATTACACGCAAACTATTCAATATATTTAAAATCGTTTTAGGTATCATATATAGCATGTTCAATTATCTTTTTTTGGAATTCTTTTTTTATTTGATCAGATGGCTATAGCAGAAGACAAATGTAATAATACAGTCCTGCATCACAAAAAAAGAAAAAACGCGAATATTTCAGAAACTGCGCGAAGTTTTTGAAAACGGTGAATGTAGTTTTACTTGTAGGTATTCTCTCTACGGGAATCTACCATCTAACCTCGTGTACCACACAAAAAATGTCATTTTGTCAGCCTAGGTAATTGCTTTCCACATATATGGTACAATACTTTCGTGTCTTTATCGAGATTTTAACAAGTATTTAATTTACTCTCCATGCACAGAACCCACCTGTAGCTCCAACGAGTTTCAATGCAAATCGGGACGCTGCATACCGCTTAATTTTCGTTGCGACCAGGAGAACGACTGTGGTGATAATTCGGATGAGCTAGACTGTGGTAATGTGACATGTGCAACATCACAGTTTGCCTGTGCTAATGGACGCTGCATACCGAGCATGTGGAAGTGTGACAGTGAGAATGATTGTGGTGACAGCAGCGATGAAGGTGACTTCTGTGCGGAAAAGACCTGTGCATACTTTCAGTTCACATGTCCACGGACAGGTCATTGTATACCTCAGAGCTGGGTATGCGACGGTGACGACGATTGTTTCGATAAGCAAGACGAGAAGGACTGTCCACCAATCAGCTGTCTAGCTAATCAGTTTAAGTGCGCTGATTTACGACAGTGTGTCGAAGAATCTTATAAATGTGATGGCATTCCCGATTGTAACGACGGTAGCGACGAATTAGGCTGCCCGTCCATGGGTCCCAACCAATGCAACCTTGAGAAACACTTTCGCTGTAAATCGACTGGCTTCTGCATACCTATTGCGTGGCACTGCGACGGCTCTAATGACTGCTCCGACCACTCAGACGAGGAGAACTGCGGTCAAATTACCTGCGCCCAAAACTTCTTTAAGTGCAATAACACCAACTGTGTGTTCAAGGCCTACATATGCGATGGAAAGGATGATTGTGGAGACAATTCTGATGAGGGCAGTGAGCATGCCTGCGTTCCACCTCCTTTTAAGTGCCCCCACGGCCAGTGGCAGTGTCCAGGCATTACAGAACGATGCGTGAACATCACCTCGGTGTGCGATGATACGCCTGACTGTCCAAATGGTGCCGATGAGGGTCAGGGCTGTGATCTGGCCGAGTGCGAACATCAGACGGGGCAATGTTCTAATTTTTGTCAGAAGACGCCTAACGGGGCGCTATGCGTGTGTCCACCGGGATCGGAAATAGGTGAATTCGGATTTACCTGCGTTGATACCAACGAATGTGATCTTCCTGGTCTCTGTTCACAGCAATGCACCAACACAAAGGGTTCCTATTTCTGCTCCTGTACCGCCGGCTATGTGCTGGGCCCCGACAAGCATACTTGCAAGGCAGTAAACCATACAGCCGCTTTCTTGATAATTTCAAATAGACATTCTATACTAGTAGCAGATCTGAAGGAACAAGGCTTAGAGCGCGTACCTATCATTGTTGAGAACGTGGTGGCCACCGCCTCGAACATGCACACAGGAACTATTTTCTGGAGCGATATGAAGCTAAAGAAGATATCGCGGCTCGATCACGGCATGGAACCACAGGAGATTATTACTACCGGCTTAGATTTAGTTGAGGGTCTGGCCTATGACTGGATTGCACAGAACCTTTATTGGCTTGACAGTAAACTTAACACCATTGAAGTATCCGCCGAGAATGGGTCCAACCGCCTGGTTCTGGTACGTGAGAACATCACCCAGCCACGTGGAATGTGTATTGATCCCAGTCCTGAGGCGCGGTTTATTTTCTGGACTGACTGGGGTGAGAATCCACGCGTTGAGCGCATTGGCTTGGATGGCACTATGCGCAAAACCATTATTAACACCAAAATCTACTGGCCGAACGGACTGACCCTGGATATAGCAACAAAACGCGTCTACTTTGCCGACTCCAAGCTCGATTTTATAGACTTTTGCTACTACAATGGTACAGGGCGTCAGCAGGTGCTAGCCAGCAGCCATTATCTGCTACACCCACACTCGCTCTCCCTTTTCGAAGACACGCTTTACTGGACAGACCGGCAACTGAACCGCGTACTCTCAGCGAATAAATTCCGTGGCAAGAATCAAACAGTCGTCTCGCACCTGATAAGCCAACCGTTGTCTATTCACGTGCACCACGCCTCGCTGCAGCCCATGTATCCGAATCCATGTGCTCAGGCCCGGTGTCAACATTTATGTCTGCTAAGTCCTAGCGCCCAAGAGGGTTTCTCCTGTAAATGCAAGCCTGGTTATCGGCTACTCAGTGAGGGTCGATGCATTGAGGAAGAGAATCCCTACCTGATGGTGGTAAAGGGCACACAAATAGTTGATCTTCCGCTCAACGGAGGTGACGCACGTGCCGGTGCTTTGGCCCCTGTAATTGGTATAGAGAGCAGTACAGGCCTAGACTTTGACAGGAAAGGTGAGACTCTATACTGGGTGCAAGGTCGAGAAGACGATGACGAGAACTGCACCATATTTACCACACCTTACGGTGGCGGTAACAAGACACTTTTCCTTGGCATCGATGCTGGCATAGTGGGCGCACCCTACACCATTGCATTTGACTGGCTGGGACGCAATCTTTACATTGGTAATCGAGTGGCCAGCAACATCGAGGCAGTCCGGGTTGATGGAAAGCAGAAGTATCGCACTGTGATTCTGGCAAACGATGGCAGTGAAACCTCTGTATCCAAGCCAAAACAACTAGTTCTTGATCCCAGTGAAGGCAAACTCTTCTGGATAGATGAAGGTGTTCTCGAAGTTCCAGTCAAAATTGGGCGAGTTGACATGAATGGCCAAGATCCACGTATACTACGCAAGGACATTAAACACCCCGAGAGCATTGCTTTGGACATTGAAAAAAAATTAATCTACTACAGTACCAGTTACCCCGGAACTATCTGTGCTATGGACTACAACGGCGAAGATTATACTATCATACTAAATGAAGACCAAGCAATTGCACGGCCACGCAGTCTGGGCGTACTAGACCATCGCCTTTACTATCTGGACCCTCTTTACGAAAAGATCGTTCGCGTGGATCTGCCACGAGGCGACAATCCTAAGACAATTGTGGATAACGAGCCTGATTTGCGTAGCATGATGATCTACAAGAAACGAGCACTCATGCAACATCCCTGCCAGACGGGGAACGGTGGCTGCAAACAACTTTGCATCCCTGGCCCTGCTGCTTCCAAAACTTGCGCCTGCGGCATTGGTTATCGCAAAGAAAATGAAATAAACTGCATTGCTTACAAAACATTTGCGGTTGTCTCGCAGCTGGACATGATTCGCGGTTACAGTCTCAGCGACAGTTCTGAGGCTATGGTACCAATCAGTGGCCCAGGGCACCACATTTTGCATGTGGACGTTATGTATCGAGACCAATGGATATATTGGGCAGAGTTTAATCGTGGTTACTGGAATGGCATTTTCCGGATCCGGCCTAACGGCACTGATCTTCAGCATGTGATCAAGGATGGAATTGGAAGTAACGGTATTCGCGGCCTAACTATTGACTGGGTTGCTGGCAATATGTACTTCACCAACGTGTATCCGCACGAGAACTATGTGGAAGTGTGCTGGCTGGATGGGAGCAATCGCAAGGTGCTGGTAAAGACGACTAACGACGCGCCTCGTGAACTAGCCGTAAATCCCATTAAGCGAATTCTCTATTGGATCGACTATGGACAGCACCCGCGCATTGGCAAGGCGCTGCTTGATGGTAGCAAGTGGCAACCGCTGGTAACTTCGGGCATCTCGCTGCCGCGCGACTTAACTATAGACATGCAGACACATGACGTCTTTTGGGTTGACTCTAAGTTAGATATGATACAGAAGATCTCGTATAACGGTGTCAACCGCAAAGTGATTCGCCGCAATCTTCCCAACCCAATGGGTATTGCTATTTACTTAAATGATGTCTACTGGGTAGACCGCAACCTCATGACAGTTTTTAAGGCATCCAAGCTTTACGGTAATGAGACTGAAGTCACCCGCGTGCGAACTAACCTGGAAAAGCTTCGCGACATTGCTATCTATAATATTAACAACCAGCCAGCAGATGACAATAACCCATGCGCTCAACTTGGCAACGGCGGATGTGACCAGCTTTGTTTCAGCTTCCCTCCAGACGCATCCTCATCCATACGCAAAAACTATCGCTGTGATTGTGCCACAGGCAAGCTTGGCACAGATGATCATAAATGTGAAACAGTCAACGAGTACTTGGTGTTTGCTACACGCACCGAAATTCGTGCGGTTAACTTGGATCCAACCTCAACGGAGGTGCCGTTTACGCCATTGACGAACCTTACCAATGTGGTCGGCCTGGACTTTGATTTTGCCGAAAACCGCATGCTCTATACGCAAATCCGGCCGTGGGCTAAAATTGCCTACACTCAAGCGAACAAGCCCAGCCACAGCGACATTAACATAGTGCTTAGCAAGGGCATCAACCCTGAGGGTATTGCTTACGATTGGACACAAAATAAGATTTACTGGACTGACAGCTCAAATAACTCTATATATGCAATGAATCTAGTCGGTACGGAGCTGGTCATGATTGCTCGCGTCGAACGGCCACGTGCTATTGTTCTCGATCCATGCAACGGTACTCTTTTTTTCACGGACTGGGGTCGCTTCGGCACCTCTGGCAAGATTTTCCGCACCACTATGGCGGGCTCTCTTAAACGTGCAATTGTGGACAAGGAGCTGTCACAGCCCAGTGGCCTGGCTATTGACTACGATGAGCGAAAACTCTACTGGACCGATGCAGTGCGTGAAAAAATCGAGCGTGCCGATTTGGATGGTCTCAACAGAGAGTTGCTGGTGGCCGCCACCATCTATCCATTCGCCATAACCGTGTTCCGTAACTACATATACTGGACAGATCTTCAGTTACGTGGTGTCTACCGAGCCGAGAAGCACACGGGCGCTAATATGGTGGAAATGGTGAAGCGGCTTGAAGACTCGCCACGCGATATACGCATCTACAGTGGTGATCGCCAGAAGTGTAATGCAAATCCATGCCGTATTAACAATGGCGGCTGTGCTCAGAGCTGCCATCCGGCACCTAATGGTAAAGCAGAGTGCAAATGCGATGACAGCTCCAAGTTGGTCAATGAAGGACGCATGTGTGCACCCAGAAACAATACGTGTGAGGCCAGTAAGTTCTACTGCCAAAACGGCAAGTGTATTTCGCGAATGTGGTCGTGCGACGGCGATGACGACTGCGGAGATAATTCAGACGAGGATACCAACTATTGCGCATATCATTCCTGCTCCCCAAATGAGTTTCGCTGCAACAACGGGCGGTGCATCTTCAAGTCCTGGAAGTGCGATCATGAGAACGACTGCAAGGACGGTTCCGATGAGCTCGGCTGCAGCTATCCTCCGTGTGTCGACGGCGAGTTCACCTGCAACAACGGGCGCTGTATTCCTCAGGCGCAGGTCTGCAATGGTGTAAACGACTGCAAGGACAACGCCACATCTGATGAAACGCACGAGCGGTGCCCTATGAACACCACCTGCCCGCCCAACCACCTTAAGTGCGAAAAAACTAACATTTGCGTGGAGCCCTATTGGCTATGTGATGGGGACAATGACTGTGGAGATAACTCGGACGAGGACCCACTACATTGTGGCCAACGTACCTGTCCTACAAACAGCTTCCGTTGCCCGAATCACCGCTGCATTCCTGCGACATGGTACTGTGACGGTGATGATGACTGCGGCGATGGTGCTGATGAGCCTCCAGACTACTGCAAGTCTGAGGGTCGGACCTGCTTTGGAGATCTCTTTACCTGCGATAACGGCAACTGCATACCACGCATTTATATATGTGACGGAGACAACGATTGTCTTGACAACAGTGACGAGGACAACCGACATCAGTGCAGTAAGTAAACTATCTTTAACCTGATTTATGCACAGTACAGTAAATGATTTATTCATCCGATCCATTTCAGACGATCGCAAATGTGATGAGGAAACAGAGTTTACGTGCGTGGAAAACAAGTCATGGCAGCGAGCCCAGTGCATACCCAAGAAGTGGATATGCGATGGCGATCCAGATTGCGTGGACGGTGCTGACGAAAATACGACACTACACAACTGTGCCACCCAACAACCCTGCGGCGAGGATATGTTTACATGTGGCAACGGTCGGTGCATTAACAAGGTAATAGATCTCAAATATTTGTAGAAAGCACCAGAATCTAAGTGGTTCGAGCTTAATTGTAGGGATGGATTTGCGATCATGACAATGACTGCGGCGATGGCACTGATGAAGGCAAATTCTGCAACTCCAAATACAAGACCTGTTCGCCGCTAGAATTTACCTGCCAAAACTTTAAATGTATACGCAATCAATACAGATGTGATGGTGAAGACGATTGTGGGGACCATTCGGATGAGGTGGATTGCAAAAAGGAAAATGCCACATGTGCTCAGGGGCAGTTCGCTTGTACCAACGGTCAATGTATCGAACACAGTCTGGTCTGTAACAAAGTACCCGACTGCACAGATGAATCTGATGAGCCAGCTCACTGCAACGTGGACGAGTGCGCTAAGGTGGAGATTAATCAGTGTGGCCACAAGTGCGTGGATACCTTGACTGGTTACTATTGTGACTGCAACGAGGGTTACAAGTAAGTGTTCAATTACAATATGATGATCCCATTGCTTATTCTTTTCCGTTCTCTAAACTAACAGGCTCTTGGCTGACGGCAAGGCATGTGCAGATGTAGACGAATGCCTGGAACAATCAGGTGCCTGTTCGCAGCACTGTTCTAATACGCCTGGTAGCTTTTATTGTAAGTGTGACGAGACCTACTATGAACGCCAGAATGACGAACACACATGCAAACGCAAGGACAACATTCCGCCATGGCTAATCTTCACAAACAAATACTACGTGCGTAATATGTCTGTGGACGGCCACCAGTACAACCTAATGCACCAGGATCTCATGAACGTAGTGGCCCTGGACTTTGACATCAAAGAACAGTACATGTACTTCTGTGACGTGACGGCTAAAACCATTTTCCGAGCCAAGTACTCAGCTCCCAATGATCAGCCGGCAGAACGTGAGGCTGTCATTCGTCATGATTCTCACGGCCTGGAGGGTATTGCAGTTGACTGGGTGGCACGAAAGCTTTATTGGTTGGACAGACACTCAAAAAATCTTGACGTTTCGGAGCTAGATGGTAGCAAGCGCAAGACCCTGCGCAGCGGCGTTGTGGATCCGCGTGCTATTGTCGTACATCCTGGCATTGGTTACTTGTATTTTACGTCTTGGCATCTACAGGCCTACATTGCCAAGATGGGTATGGATGGGTCCAACTTCACGCGAATTCTGAACTGGAATGACGGCATTGCTTGGCCAAATGCTCTCTCCATTGACTACTTCACGGATCGCATCTACTGGGCAGATGCGCATTTGGACTACATTGCTTATACAGATTTGGAGGGTCGTCATCGGCACATTGTGCTGTCTGGTAACCGTGTGCCCCATGTTTTCGCTCTCAGTCTCTTCGATGACTTCATTTACTGGAGTGATTGGAATCTCAAAGCAATTGTGCGCGCCAACAAGTTCCACGGCGCTAACTACACGGTGCTACGAAATACAACGCATCGTCCATACGATCTGCATATAAATCATCCACTCCGACAGCTGCCCTATACAAACCCTTGCGGCTCCAACAATGGCGGATGCTCTCATCTTTGCTTGATTGCTCCACCACATGAGTCCACTTACTTGAATATCGAAGGTTACATTGAGGAGGGCGCTCCAATCTCCAAGTGTGCCTGCCCCAACCAATTTTATTTGGCGCGCGACTCAAAGACTTGCATAGCCAACTGTACCTCAGGGCAGCATCTTTGCGGTGGCAACGACGAGAAGTGTATACCGTGGTTCTGGAAGTGTGACGGCGAAAAGGACTGCAAAGATGGCTCTGATGAGCCAGCGACTTGCGCACCTCGCCACTGCCGAGCTGGCACCTTCCAATGTAAGAACACTAACTGTACACCATCGGCCACCATATGTGATGGTGTCGACGACTGCGGTGATGGCAGTGACGAACAGAACTGTGATCTTCCCTGTCCCCTATCTGACTTTAAGTGTAAGTCCAGCGGACGCTGCATTCTCGATAGTTGGCGGTGCGATGGTGACGCTGATTGCAAAGATAGCAGTGACGAAGATCCGCTTGTGTGCCGTAAGTGTCAGATGTTAACTTTACATATGATTATTTCTAGCAATTGGCTTTCCGGTATATATTTTTTGTCATAGACAAACGCAGCTGTGACCCGGATACTGAGTTTGCCTGTAAGAACGGACGCTGCATACCACAGCTCTGGATGTGCGACTTTGACAATGACTGTGGTGACGACTCTGACGAGCCTGCGTACATGTGCCGACAGAGGAACTGCACCACCGGCTGGCAACGCTGTCCTGGTCAATCGAACTATCGCTGCATACCCAAGTGGCTTTTCTGCGATGGCAAGGATGACTGTCGCGACAACAGCGATGAGCTGCCAGATAACTGCCCCAAATGCTCAGCGGAGACAGACTTTAAATGTGGCAACAACCGATGCATACCAAAGTACTTTATTTTGTATTCAAAGCAGATCTGAACAGTTATACATTATCTTTATTTGTTTACAATAACTTCTTAGGCAGTGGATGTGCGACTTTGCAGACGACTGTGGCGATGCCAGCGACGAAAATGATTCCATATGTAAGGGACGGTATCGTGAATGTTCCGAATCGGAGTTTAAATGCGGCAATGGCAAATGCATCTCTTCGCGCTGGCAGTGCGATCATGAGGATGACTGCGGTGACAACTCAGACGAGATGAACTGCGAGGGCTATCAATGCAAGAATGGCACCTTCCAGTGCGCCTCTGGACACTGCATAGCTAGTTATTTCCGCTGCGATGGCGATCGTGACTGCCGTGATATGTCCGACGAGGTAGGATGCCCACCACGTTTTCCGGGTGGCAGATTTTGCCCCGAATCGCGCTTCCAGTGCACCAACAATTTGTGCGTCTCACTTTCCGATCTATGCGATGGTACTGATGACTGTGGTGATGGCAGCGATGAAGATCCCAAGGTCTGTAGCGACTTCAACTGTGATACATTACGACGCTTCCAGTGCGCAAATCACCGCTGCGTGGCCCGCTACCAAATCTGTGACGGCATCGACAACTGCGGCGATGGCAGCGATGAGAACAATATGACCCTTTGCGCTAGCAAACAGAAGCCCTGCGATCTGTACACTCAATATCAATGCGCCAGCAAACACTGCATTGATCGTGCCCAAGTTTGTGATTTCTCAGATGACTGTGGCGATGCCAGCGATGAGCTTGGTTGCCACCATACGAGCAGTTGCTCAGAGCAAAACCGCGGCGGCTGCCAACATCACTGCCACAATCTAACTGATGGCGGGTACATCTGTACCTGCTATCCAGGTTACATCATTGCTCCAGATAATACAAAAAAGTGCGCAGACGTGGACGAATGCGTAACTCGGCAACACACGTGTTCACATCAGTGTCACAACATGAATGGCACCTATTCGTGCAGCTGCCGTGAGGGCTTCCATCTGTCGGATGCCGCCAGTGGAGTATGCAAGGCCGAGAAGGAGAATGTCGTGCTGATCTTTGCCAATGGACCAGAGATTCGTGGCTTGGATCTACAAAAGAAACAAGAGTTTGATGTGATTGCAACCGAGAAACGAATTGAGGCGCTGGACTATGACGCACAGCAACAAATTGTGTTCTGGGCAGATAGCTATGACAAGACTATCAAGCGATCATACATGGTCAATGCGTTGGATGGCCAGGCAAAGATCGGCTTTGCTCAGGACCTCAACATGAAGGGTGGCTCCAAGCCCACTGCTGTCGCTGTGGACTGGCTGGCGTCGAATCTCTACTGGACTGAAGTGGATCGCACAGGTTCCAAGCCACGGGGACGAGTTATGGTGGCGAAAACGGACGGTCGTTACCGCAGATCCATTGTAAATGCTGGATTAGAGGTGCCCACCTCAATAGCGGTGAATCCACAGCTTGGACGCATATACTGGGCTGATGCTGGATCGGCACCAAAGATCGAGGTCTCCTGGATGGATGGCTCTAAGCGCCGCCCGTTAATCACGGAACAAATACGCCATCCAGCTGGCTTAACCATTGACTACTCGCAGGATCATATAATTTACTGGGTTGACACCAAACTCAATGTCATCGAGTCTATGCGCGCTGACGGCTCTCGCCGTAAGGGCATTATCAAGGGTGACCAGTTGCGCCATCCAGTCTCGCTTGACCTCTTTGAATCAAATATGTTCTGGGTGACCCGCGACACTGGCGAGTTGCTCCGCCAGGATAAGTTCGGCCGCGGTGTTCAGGTAGTGGTTCATCGAAACCTCGTCAATCCGTCCGGACTCAAGGTCTACCACGAAAAGCGCTACAACACCTCCCTGCGTAACCCATGCTTTGAGTCCAGCTGCTCTCATCTGTGCCTGCTGGTGCCTGGTGGCCATCGCTGCGCCTGCCCCGATACATCTGGCCTGCTGCCGTCGCATCGGAGCACAGCCGAGGTCATTTGCGATGCGGCAGCTGAACGTCCGCGGCCTGCTCCTCGCATTTGCCCCTGCCAAAACAGCGGCCTCTGCAAAGAAGATGATCGCGGAGAGCTCTTTTGTGATTGCCTGCCTGACTTCAAGGGAGACCACTGTGAACGCAGTATGACGGGAGCCCTTGGCCATGGTGGCGCCAATGTTACTGCTGTAGTGGTACCTATAATGGTCATACTGCTTGTAATGATGGCGGCCGCTGGGTCTTGGTACGTCATCCGCAAGCGTCCCTTGTAAGTACTATCACTTCACAGTCCTTTTTCTGTTTTAGAACATAAATATTCAAGTTAAAGATATATATGTACACTAGCGCACAGATACACACACCGTCAAAGTTGATGATGATGGTGATGATGATGTTGATGAAGTTGTTGACAATGATAATGCTGTTGTTGTTGCTTTCGTTGTCATTATTGTAGCTAATAATTATGATGTTTGTGATGACGCAGTGAATGTTCCAGATCCATACAAGATAAATGCGTATTACAAAAACACATTTGGCTGCACCACAATATATGAAAACGTATGAATACATGGTGCTACGCTCCGTATAAAATCATATTCGCTCGAAAATTTAACTTCACTCCTACAACCTTAACCAACAGTTTTCTACCCAACAGGGTAAATTTTCCGGAAAATAGTTATGCAGTTTTTATTGAATTTTCATACTGATCTTTGAAAATTAATTTGAAGCAAATCTCACATAAACTCAACTTTAGGCTATTTACCTACTTTCCACCCGGGAATGTGAATTTTCCAGAAAATTGGTATGCAGTTTTTAATGAATTTTCATATAGATCTTTGAAAATGAGTTTGAACCAAATCGCATGTAAACTTAACTTTAGCCCTTTTTACCACCCACTTTCATCCCAAGCGGATGAATTTTCCAGAAAATTGGTATGTAGTTTTTAATGAATTTTTATATTGATCTTTAAAAATGAGTTTGAAATAAATCGCATAAAACCTTAACTTTGGGCTTTTCCCCACCCACTTTCCACCCAGGGGGGTGAATTTTCCGGAAAATTGGTATGCAGTTTTTAATGAATTTTTATATAGATCTTTGAAAATTAGTTTTAAGTAAATCGCAAAAAAACTCAATTTTGGCTCTTTTTACCACCCACTTTCCACCCAGGGGGTGAATTTTCCGGGTATGCGGTTTTAAATGAATTTTCATATAGATCTTTAAAAATGAGTTTGAAATAAATCGCATAAAACCTCAACTTTGGGCTTTTCCCCACCCACTTTCCATCCAGGGGGTGAATTTTCCGGAAAATTGGTATGCAGTTTTTAATGAATTTTTATATAGATCTTTGAAAATTAGTTTTAAGTAAATCGCATAAAAACTCAATTTTGGCTCTTTTTACCACCCACTTTTCACCCAGAGGGTGACTTTTTCGGAAAATTGGTATGCAGTTTTGAATGAATTGTCATATAGATCTTTGAAAAAAGAGCTTGAAACAAATCCCATTAAAACTCAATTTTTACCTTTTTTACCACCCACTTTTAACCAAGGGGGTCAATTTTTCGGAAAATTGGTATGCAGTTTTGAATGAATTGTCATATAGTCCTTTGAAAATGAGTTTGAAGCAAATCGCATAAAAACTCAATTTTGGCTCTTTTTACCACCCACTTTCCACCCAGGGGGTGAATTTTCCGGGTATGCAGTTTTAAATGAATTTAGATATAGATCTTTGAAAATGAGTTTGAAGCAAATCGCATAAAAACTCAATTTTGGCCCTTTTTACCACCCAATTTCCACCCAGGGGGGTGAATTTTCCGGAAAATTGGTATGCAGTTTTTAATGAATTTTTATATAGATCTTTGAAAATTAGTTTTAAGTAAATCGCAAAAAAACTCAATTTTGGCTCTTTTTACCACCAACTTTCCACCCAGGGGGTGAATTTTCCGGGTATGCGGTTTTAAATGAATTTTCATATAGATCTTTAAAAATGAGTTTGAAATAAATCGCATAAAACCTCAACTTTGGGCTTTTCCCCACCCACTTTCCACCCAGGGAGGTGAATTTTCCGGAAAATTGGTATGCAGTTTTTAATGAATTTTTATATAGATCTTTGAAAATTAGTTTTAAGTAAATCGCATAAAAACTCAATTTTGGCTCTTTTTACCACCCACTTTCCACCCAGGGGGTGAATTTTCCGGGTATGCAGTTTTAAATGAATTTTCATATAGATCTTTAAAAATGAGTTTGAAATAAATCGTATAAAACCTCAACTTTGGGCTTTTCCCCACCCACTTTCCATCCAGGGGGTGAATTGTCCGGAAAATTGGTATGCAGTTTTTAATGAATTTTTATATAGATCTTTGAAAAAAGAGCTTGAAACAAATCCCATTAAAACTCAATTTTTACCTTTTTTACCACCCACTTTTAACCAAGGGGGTCAATTTTTCGGAAAATTGGTATGCAGTTTTGAATGAATTTTCATATAGTCCTTTGAAAATGAGTTTGAAGCAAATCGCATAAAAACTCAATTTTGGCCCTATTTACCACCCACTTTCCACCCAGGGGGTGAATTTTCCGGGTATGCAGTTTTAAATGAATTTAGATATAGATCTTTGAAAATGAGTTTGAAGCAAATCGCATAAAAACTCAATTTTGGCCCTTTTTACCACCCAATTTCCACCCAGGGGGGTCAATTTTCCGGGAAATTGGTATGCAGTTTTAAATGAATTGTCATCTTGATCTTTGAAAATGAGTTTGAAGCAAATCGCATAAATCAATTTTACAATTGCCACGCCCACTTCTGACTCCGCACAGAGGCTTAAAAAGAGTGAAAACGTTTTGACGCGAGAGAAAACACTGAGAAATATGTATAGAAATCTTTGTCAGTTTGTGTTCTATACTCTTCACTCCTTTTCGTTTTCTGCGCAACACAACCGCTCACAACGAAGTTTGCTTGCGCACTGAGCAATCGTGGCGCCGAAAATGAGAGCGGGACGCGCGAAGCGTACACCTTAATATGATTTCATCATGGGCTATGCGAGCGTTGCCATCCGTCAGTCAGTTAGGTTAAACAGTTTCATATAAATGTACCCTTGCAGAAAAGTTTTCAATATTGAAACTTTATTTTTCACCGATTGTTCCTATGACAGCTATTATATATAGTCACCCGATTTTGAAAAAACTTAACCGATCTAAGTCGATATTTGCCTTCACTTTCAGCTTCCTATTACTTGTGATTGTTATATTCATATAATTATTATTGTTTTGTTTTTATAGTGGTAAACTGGCGCGAATGCCCGCAATGACTTCATCCCAAAGCGTTACGTTTCGCCATGGCTCAAACGTGGAGTTCAGCGAGAGTGGCTTCCCCAGCGCTTCAGCTCCCGGCGCCAATGACATGGCTCCCATTGAAGGCTACAACCTTCAGACGGTCAACGCCAACAAAGCACGCGACTTCGCAAATCCCATGTACGATGCTGTACAGTCGGGCACCAACACTGATCCTAGCATAAGCAATGGCTCAGGTGTGTAAGGAGCAGATTGCACAATTCGTTGCCAATGTCTAATGTTGTTTTCTGTACATTTTCTTGGCAGGTATCTATGACGTGCCACAGGAACCGACCAAGTCAAAGGCCATGGGCCATTCTGGGTCCTTTCCGGAGCCCGCCTCCGCAATTATTTCACCCAGCAGAATCACAAACAAGTCATCGCCGCAGTTGCAGCTGCGCACCCGTGAGCTAGACCCATCGGTGGATACTGGCAAGGATACGCAGTATCTGGTGGAGGAAGATAAGTCAGAGTGCTGATATCAAGCTTATCCGGCAGTTGTTTCACTACCGATAAGCTGCCGACGTCAACAGCGGGCGCAATTGTTGCCCAACAGTTATCCGCTGCACACATAGCACACAGCCATCCAACAGAACAAACAACATCAACTACTACAGCAACATGAACAACAACAGGAACACAGCAAACATCACAATTCTTGGCATGCAGCCAGCAACGAAAGCACCACAAAACTAACAACAAAGGTCTAAGGTTAGGCAGACATTTTTGTCAAGTACACCAAATTCAAATCTGTACAACAGCAGCTATCAGATACATCAACACTCTTTTATCTCTATGAGTAACACCCAGCTCGCTACTCCCGAAGGGGTAGTAGACATAACAAAGTATGAATGTGCATATGTATCTACAAGTGCATATGCGCACATGTATGTATATGCACTCTTGCAAATCATTCCAGACAAACCCACCCCGTCCCTTCCATTAGCTTCCCACCAATATACACTGGACTCAAACATATCCTTGGTGACAAATGATGGCGAGCGAGCGCCCCAATAACAATAAACTAAAAACTGTTGCAATTACTATTATATAAATCTAAACTATATACCCTATACATACAATGTATATACACAAAGTTTTGTGACGCCACTTCGGTTCTATGCTAAAGCGCCCCGGGATCCGGTCGCAGACGCGTATCGTTTTAAAAACCAGCAAATACTTAAATTTAAGAGAACACACATATGTATGTAATTTTTATACTTCGTGTCACCCAACACACACAATACAATACAGCAAATCATTGTAATGCCAAACTTTTTTGTATTACTATTTTTGCTTCTGATTGCAAAAGCAAAATGGAAATCAACTGTAAAAAGGCAAGGAGTATATTTTTTGAAGGCTAAATGACAATATTAACTATATCTATATGTATACAAGGCAAAAAAGAACAGGACGACATGGTATAATTATATATGTACATATGTTTATGTATGTATGTGTATCTGTAATTGTTTAAAAAAGAATAGCAGGCTACATTTAAAAACTAGGCGTCATTTTGTAGTGGAATTTCAATATTTTTCTAAAACATATTAAAACAAAAAAAAAAAATCGAAAACATTTAAGCAAAAGGCAAAATATATAAACAAACGAATGTATGTAGATTATAATTTAATATTTATTTTCTTACACACAAAATTTTAAAGTAATTTGCTAATGCTACACCTGTATTTTTCTGTGGTTAAACATTCCAAGACATTCCATGGTGCACAATCCATGCTACGGATTGTCAGTCTCGAAATATTTTGTTAATTAAAATTCCTGATTTACTTTTACATTAACTTATTTAAATTTTTAGACATTTTTTTTGTTTGAAAGCGACGCTTTGATTGTAATAAACATGTAACATTTTTTTGTATCTTAACTATGTAATGTTTTAATCAATTTTCTTTAATACTATGAATATACATAGTATGTTTGGTCATCGAGAGTTTCGCAATTTGTGCAAATTTGTGCTTCCTTTCAGTTAAGCTTGTTTTGTAGCATAAATGTTAGTGGAAGATGAACTAAATATGGATGTGCATACGTACGTGCTCCAACCAAGGCATCATCCAATATCCCAGCATGGCTGGGATATATATATAACGTGGGTCAAATTGTATAGGGGTAAAAAATACAACCAGGCGTCAGTGAAAAACTGAATCTATGGACAAATCTAAGAAAAGTGGCAAAAGAATTATTTGTCTAAAATCAGAATAGTACGAGCGGTTTTCAACTTAACACTTAGCGTGTGCAGTTAAAAACCGCGGGGTCTATTCTAATTTTCGACAAATAATTCCTTTGTCACTTTTCTTAGAGTTGTCCATAGATTCAATTTTTCACTGACGCTTGGTCGGGAAAAAAATTGCCCCACTTTAATATATATACATATTACAAAGATGTATGAAGAGTTAATATATGTAAATTTAATATGAAGTGAAAGAGAGCTATTTGTTGAAAGAAATTAATTTTTTTTATTATACAAAAGGAAAAACTAAAGAAAAAAACATGAAATAAAATATAAATTAAAACAACCGAATTAAACGCTATTACTTATAGATCGTCATTTCAGCATTTCAATCATGAACTGGTACAATCATCGCTAACATTTCTCATACATGGTCAGTGTTTAATTGTTTGTGCAAATAAATAAATTGATATATGTATTTGTTCTAAATGCTACGACCTAGACATAATCAGGCAAGTCCTCCGATCGAGGGCGCCGGAAGTACAGTTCATAAAGAACTGCTTTAGGCTTAACTATGTTCATATCATAGCGTCGTAATTTTGTATTATATCTACATACAAATAGTTTACATTCAAAGTTACTGTCGTTATATTACTTATGGTTAGACGTTAGAATTGCTTAAGTCTTGGTGAGGCAGATGATTATCTTCGAACTCATATACAATGGTTATTGGCTTATTCTATAAAAAAAAAAATCAAAAAATATCCACATTCACACACATACAAACACACGCACGCAAAAATGTCTGTCAGTTTGTTTCTGTGGGTGTTACCTAGCTGATATAATGCTAGGTTGCGTGAATGTGCGAGCATAGCTAATCACTCGTTTTTAGGCGCTTTACCGGCCCGTCGCTGCCTTGTGAGTTGGAGTCCTCCGAGAAGGGCATGCTGGATACAAAGTCCGCTCCCTGACTGTCGCTCACCACTGAGAAACCTGTGGAAAGACCCAAAGAACAGAAAGAGAACATGGTATACGGTAAATGGTAAATGAATGGCAGCAAACAATTGAAAACATGGCCTCACTTACAGGTATTAGAATCCTCGGCAGTTAGGCCGGCGTAACTGGGAGTTATTTGAGGTGGAGTAGGCGTCCCTTTCTGTGCATTCTCCTTGTCGCTGATCTTATTGCTAAGCTGTAGTTTCGACTTTTTCTCACTGTTCGACGAAATGGGCACCCATTTGTAGATCTTCATGGTCGTATCGCTGATGGTCACCCACTTCTTTTCCCAGTGACGAACCTTGTCCACGGCCTGCATAACGCGCTTGATGTCATCTTTAGCACGACTGCGAGTCTCGGCGCGCACGCTACGTGACATGGTGTATAAAATCGACGAGTGGGGCGATGCCGTCTGCGAGGCGGTGGCGACAACACTGCTGATGCACAAGTTGCGAAGAGATGAGATCCAGCTTTGGATGGGATTATTGGACAACTTAAGTTAGGTGCTGAGCAGCGGCTCCTCACAGCTTCGATGTAGCCAATTCAATAGATGTGATTAGTTACCGTTTTTTGGAAACTGTTTCTTTTTGCAAACTTACTGCAAGGCTAGAAGCGAAAATACATTTGTAAATAAGTGTTGCAAAATGTGCTAGTAATGTAAGAATGCTAATCGCATGCCACCGATATATATCGATATTTTTAATTTTTAAATTCATACGATATTAAAGCGTATTTCCACCTCAAATGAAATGTTCCTTCATATATATATACCATAACGTCAGGATTTGGTCTCAAAATGTGCAGAAACATGTGAGGATGTTGAATCAAGATGCGGAAGTTGTCTTTATTGCAGTAATATATGGTAATTATTATCGAATATTCTTGTGATCTTTACAGCACTATTTTTACCCAAATTACCCAACTTTTATTGGTCAAGAGTCTTAGTCAGGCAAGTTGGTTAAAATTTTATCATATATATAGTCGGAAATGCCTCTTGCCTGTTTTATACATTTGCATTACTTTATAAATCCCCTTTTCCCATTAAAAATTTCTGTGAAGAAAAGCCGTAATCCATAGGTAAGCATGAAGAGACTGACTGATATCGTTGCTAGATACCACTATGCAACATTCAAAATGCAGTTGGGCTAAAAATCACTTTTTCTGATGCAGTTGGTGCGGTGTCCATTGGACGCGTTAAATAAAGCGTGAAAAACCCTTATTTTTTGCGAAATGAACATATTCTGCTAAGTTGCTGTTATTAACAGAAAGGCCGAATATTTATAATCGATATACGTAACATGCGCTCATGCGTCAAGTTAACAATGATGACCCAGCAACGAATTTTATACCATTTATACCTATTTTATTTTGAATATTTGATTTTATTTGTTTTATTTTTTTTTAATATTTGGTCTTCTAACGCTACAAGTAGAAAAACTTTTATGTTAGCGCTAGTCACAATGTTGTTGTTTTTAGATATTTAGACATATAACTTATTAATATCAAAGTAACATACATAATTCATTCATATTTAAAGGTTAATTTTTTTTTTTTTTTAAATTAACAATGTTTCAAATTTCAATTTGTACTTATTTTAATTGTGCTATAAGAAAAATAAAGTTTTCGAAATCTAGAAAATTTTGCATTATAAAAATAAAATAAAATTTTACAGGGTACGAATATCTACAAACAAGAGAAAATTTGCAATGTAGAATATTATAATTGCAGAGAATATTATAATTTTGTCACGAAATGTGTAACGCATTGAAGGAGACGTCTCAGAAAAAAAAAGAGTTTGTATATTCCTGATCAGCATCAACAGCCGAGTCATGTCCGTCAAGTCCGTCATGACCGTCTGTCTGTCCGTCTGCTTATGTGCATTTTTCAAGAGCTAAAGCTATCTTGATGAAACTTGGCACAGATGCTTATTCTTTCTGCAAGCAGTACATATGTCAGAATTGGCCAGATCGGACCACTATAGCATATAGCTGACATAGGAACGATCGGTTGAAAAATATGTTTTTGTATGAAAAACTTTTTTGTTTTTCAAAATAACTCAAGCAAACTCACTGATTCTAAGTTTTAGCACTTTTCACAAATGTTGACAAACTTTAATCGAAATCGGACTACTGTATCTAATAGATCTTGACACTTTGTCTGCCTATGGTATATACCAACATGTACACCAAGTTTGGTTGCTGTAGCTTCAAAACTGTGAAAAAAGTGACCGCCCAACTGCTAAGCTCTCTCTAGCAGAAAGGTGTCACCCACACACGCAACTGCATCCCACAGAATAATAAATATGTTAAACTATAATTTAAAATCTTATAACAATAAGTAATATAATTTTGCCTTTTTGCCTCGTTACCCAGCATCGTTAGCACCCTTAATATATTCCAGAGCTGTGTATCAGTTGTTCTAACAGTCCACACACGCTATCGATAGGCCAACTATCGATATTTATCTGTGGATTTGGTTCAAGTTGCTGGATACACAAGCCAGGAAAACGTTAAATAAAAATTCCTGACACAGTGTTTTTTTATGAAGATTGCCAGGAATTTTGGCTTTCCACGGTGCTGGATACCCGGCTTAAAAACAAAGCTTTTGTTGTCGAAATGGAAAAAAACAATCACATTTCAGTCCCCTGCAGGATAAATTTTCGATTGCGCTACACTTTGTTATTGTATTTTCAACAAATCACATTTTGAGCATATGCACAAGTCATTTTCGAGTCTTTTTGATATTAATCTCTTTTTAATCATTAAAATGTCTCGAAAAAGACTCGTCAAGGTGATTTGGTAATGTTTCGTTACAGCTACCCCAAGTGAAATCGAAAGAAAGGTCCAAAACATTTGGTTTTGGGCTCTTATATTAGTTATAATGCTAGGTGGGAATCTTACTACTCTGTTAACGTTTACAGAACTGTTACCGACCTTAAAGTTGTTTTTATTGTATATACCGACAAAAAAGTCAGTTTACGCTTCATAATTAAACATCCTTTCATATATCGAAACATTACCGAAAATTGCGATTCCAGCTCAGTCCATTTCATTTGAAGTGGACATACGCCTTTAAATAATTAATAAATATCGATAAATCAACAGTCGTTAGATCGTTTCTTTCTTAACATTGCCTTAACAGATTAAAATATTTTTTACTAAAGACTGGCGTGGAAATTATGCGTAGCTTGGTGTTGTGGTTATTTTTTTTTATTTATTTTTACGTAAATACATGTAGGATTTCATAATTGGAATGAAGTGCAAATACAGTGTTAAATTTTAAAGTGATGTATGTACATTTGGTTTTGCCGTGTGACTGAAAGTAGAGCGTACGATGTATGTATGTAGCAATTAACGCCATATCGCCGCTTGTGCGTGAATTGTGGAGTGTTGGAAGGCGAGAAGACGAGAGCGACGCGACGGGGATTCGATGAATATGACACAAACGTTGCAGCAATATCAACAACGTGCGTGCGTGTGTGTATGTGTGTGTGTGTAGAAAATAATATCTAACAGTCTGAATAAGAAGGCAGCTCGAATGTATATAGGAAGTAAAAAACGCAAGCGATTCCAAAGAACGCAAGGTTAGAACCAAGAATAACGAATAGCGGCAGACGGCACAAGGGCGACAGGAAAAAGAGAGACAAGAAAAGCGGACGAATTTCCCGAAAGGGAAGACGGTAATAGCAACAAAAAAAAAACTAAAACAAAAACGGCAGCAACAACAACATAAACAACAAAAACAAGCAAATCACGTTGGCAAGCAAATAATTAAAATCGTTTTCATTTGGATAAAGCGAAAATCGTGTTGCCGCTTAACCCGCCGCGCTTTGTGTGCATGTACATATGTATGTGTGGAAGTGACTGTGTGTGTGTGTGTGTGTGTGTTTTCGGGTGTATGTTTCTGTGTGTGTGCCGATATGTTTTTATAACGACGGCTAATTCGCAGAAAGCAGAAAGTAGCGGCAACAAAACGTTTGCAAATAACTACAGTTGGAAGCTGATACTAGTGGAAAATCAACTTTAAGTTACATTAACGACACCAACAACCATAATAACAAAAACAACAACAAGCCCTGATCCCATTTCACGCATCGACTCGTCCTATCTTACGCTTACGTTTTTGTCTCTGTTTCTCTCTCTCCCGCAATTGCAGTTACATACGATCCAGCATCCACCACGTCATCACCATTATCATCTTCATCGAGATATTTCGACTTGTTTCGGCTGCAATAATCATCAAAAACTCCAAAACATAGACGTCAGCTGCCGTCGTGCGGCAGCAGCGACAACAGCAACAACAGCAACACCACCAACACCACCAACAGCAATAACAAAAACATCACAATGCCCAAGTGCGATGTGAAAACACGTTACATTCCGGCGACTTTTGCATGGATTGTTCTGCTTCTGACAACATTTCTTTTCTTCTTCTATCCGTAAGTAAAAGGCATTTTTCTACATACAAATTTAAACTATCTACACATATCGCTCCCCAAAAGGCATAACGGCATAACTTAAGTCAAAAAATGAGATCGCAGAATCGAGCTGGTCTGATTTTCAAAATCTGCTCTCCAACACACATATTTCTATTTAACTCTTATTTAAAAATACCGCATATTGGCCTAGCTATTGGACTTGACTTTATACCTTAAAGTTCTCTACATAGACATCTCGATAGTAGCCCATTCGATAGTTTCGATATACGATATTTTTTTTTTTATACTTTTGAAAGTAATTGTTAAAATTTGTCGTAAATAACTAAAAATGTAAACTTAGCAAATTGAATTAGTCGGAAACCAAGACACCTTACAAAAGATTAAACTAAAAATCTTCCTCGAATTAATCCAATTATACAAATTAAACCATTTTAATTTATTTCAACTAAAAAAATATTCAACCGTTTTTATTCAGTGCTATTTTAGAACTAAAAACAATGCTAAACATAAAATCTCTAAGTCTAAATCCGCTGCCGTCGCTGCAGTTGCAGTCGCCTCTGCCGTTGCAGTCGCTGCCGCTGTAACAGCTGATGTTGCAGCCGCTGCCGCTGTGACCGTTTCTGTTATAGTTGCAGTCGCTAGGGGTGTCAAATATCCGTGGGATCGTTGGTGCTGTCCAATGGAATTTATTGTGTTCGATGAAGATTTTAATTTTATATCTTAACTCCCTCCTCGGACGCGATATAAAAACGTTTTTGGGCTGTGCCAGGATGTTCCGATGGAGTGTCTTCTGGTTCTGGTGTGAGTTCTTTTTCCGTTTTAAAACACGGAATACTGCTGCTTCCAGTAGAATTAACAGTGTAGCTATGAGCGCAAAATTGATTGTTGTCGTTATAATGTTGCTACTCCGTAGTTTTGTCAGTTCTCTTGTGTTGCTTATGTTAACTTTCTCCAACATTTGTAGTGATAGCTTCTATTGGATAAGGAAGGTTCCGCTTATGTCCATCGTCTCTTTGTCGATGCTGACTGCCCCTGTAAAGTCGTTTAGTAGGATTGTACCGGTGTTAAGTTCTTCGGCACATGTTGATTATTGACTATTCGGCAATCCGGCAATTGGCTTAGTAGATAAGCGATGCAGGTATCGTTGCTTAGGTCTACTAACTTACTCTTACTACAAATAGTTTTTTCATTCTGATTTTCGCACTTATCTTTAATTCCAAGAATTTGTTGGTCACATTTGATAATATTTGAACATTTCAATTCAATTATTCTATTTCTTTATTTAACGGGTTTTAACAACTTGGATGTATAACCATTCTTTTGATATTAAAGGTATATTGTTCATTCAGTGTATATTTTTGTCATTTGTCGCTATTTTAATTTTGGTAAATTCTAATAAATTCTTCTGCGCTTATGAAAAATATGGCTTTGTTCCCTTATATGTTTGTTACTCCCTGTTCCTATTAAAAATGGGAAAAAGGAAGTTATAAAGTGCTGCAAATGTGTGTAACAGGTAGAAGGAGGCATTTCCGACTATATAAACTATATATATTCTTGATCAGGATCAACAGCCGATACGAACTAGCCATGTCCGTCTGTCTGTTCGTCTGTATGAACGCGTCGATCTCAGAGACTATAAGAGCTAGAGACACCAAACTTGGCATGCAGGTTCCTGTATACCATACGCAGATCAAGTTTATTTCAAATTTCGTATGAAATTCTATTTTGGCATAAAATTAAAGAATTTATGGTATCTGTTTTGGCCCAATCAATGGCGTACACTAGGTTATTTAATATTGTTACTCTTTGATCATTGAAGTTATTATTTTCTTTTTCTGATTTTATAATGGCATTAGTGGCTTTGCTTATTTCATTAATTCTTTAGCTTGGAATTCTATTTATAACTACTTGTTTATTATTGTTATCTAATTGCTCATCCTTTTTTGAAAATTAGGATTTCGTGATCATTGTGGTCCGGCGTGCCGGCCAACCATTTTCAAGCTGTACCCAATTCTACTGTTGCTCTAGTTGCCCTATTGAAAGGTCTAAGCCTTCGTAGGTCATTCTCAGCCTTCGAAAGTTCAAACGTTAACAGAGGGGAAAAGTGTGTGTGATTTTTCTATTTCGCTTACTTTGTACGATGAGTTACCGAACATTGTTCTGGTCTTTATAGGAATTAACTGTGAGTGTGAGTTGTCCAGTATAGTTGCCAACCCGAGACATGTTGGCTGGAATAACCTGCAAGATATTATGTTCTTAAATTATTTTTTATTTTTCTGCTACAACTTCTGTTCTATATTTTGGTGTGAGCTTTGAACCTATTGTTTTCCTCTTCATATTGTTTTGTGAACAGCTTTAATATTTAATCTTCGAAATTAATAGTTTTGTCATCCCTCCGTATACACCTCATGATATCGGCTAATGTCGAATGGACTTTCAACATTGGTTGTTGACGCGTAAGGCGGTGTCGTGTAGACGGCTGCCTTTAACTGGTCTTGCAATAAGAATTTTAAGACTCGGAAATCAATGCTTTCTCGTTGTCCATAACGACTAATTTCGGTATGCCGAAAGCGATCATGAGTTCCCGTAACGGGTGTTTAAGATCTTCGGACGCCTTTGAATTTAAAAGTTTGATTTGCGCATGTTTTTAAAATTTATCTATGGCTGTTAGAGCTGTGTTTTTTGGTTGTGTACAAGTCTAATTAAATAAACAGGCCAGGGTAGATAGGAATGGGAGTTGGTAGTAATTCGGCCTTTAGCGGTTGTCTGTCGTACTTGCTTTCTTTGCAAGTTTCGCACGCTCTTGTTATTGTTTCGATTTTATGCTTCATGTTTGGCAAGAAAAATTTGCTGAGAGTTTGTTACTTATTTTCTATTGCACATCTGTGAGCTCTGACGTGTTCCTTTGTTAAAATTTCTTTTTGTTCTGATTCGGAAGTAACATCTACTTGTTTTTGGGTATTTATTTATTTATTTATTGTCAACAAAGAACAGTCGAAACAATTAAAACGATTATAAAGAACTTAAAAATAATAATACAAATTAAAATTTTGATTTTAATTTATAATTAAAATTAATTATATCGGACTTTATAATTGCTGAAGTGTGAAGGGTAAATGGTTTGGATTTTACCCATAATGTTTTCTGCTGTAAATAAAGCATTGACAATTTTGGGATCTATGTGATTCTTTAGTATATATTTGTTAAATCTTTTTCGGAATATTCGGGTTTTTTTACTATATGCCTGTGGTATGTGGGGAAGGGTATTTCGAATTCGTATGATTTTTTATCTGCGGTTAACAAAAATAGTTGATTCTTGAAAACGTTCATGGGGACCTCAATAACGGGAGTTAGGTTATGTGAAGAGCTTTCGTCACTGTGGACTGTAGTTGTGCTATTTATTTGTGGGTTTGGGGGGTTTCTAGACAAGGCGTCCGCTACCACATTTGAGACTCCGTGTTTATATCTTAATTTGTGGTTATATTCTTCGAGGCAGCTTTGCCACCTTTTCAGTTTACCATTGTGATTCTTACTACTAAGAGCGAAAGTAAAAGTTTGATGGTCGGTAAATATAATTACTTTTGAAGTGCCGTAAATTTTGGAGAGCCCATACCATCGCTAACATTTCTTTTTCGTTCGCGGTATAATTTTCCTCTGTTTTAGAGAGTGTACGTGAAATGTAAGTGATAGGCTTACCATTTTGCTCTAAGATTGCTCCGATGGCGAAATTAGTTGAAATTCTTTATCGAAATCTGGGTAAGCGAGTATCACGTCGTTGGATACGAGAGTTCTCTTAATTTTGTGAAGTTACCTTTACTTTATTAGAAACGTTCTTCGAGAGTCTGCGATTTTCTCCCCTAAGAAGTGTTGTAAGGAGCTTTACTGTTTTGGCATAATCTTGAATAAATCTCCTGTAACAGCTTGATAAACCCAAAAAGGACCGCAAGTCTTTGAGGGTATTGGGCATGGGGAAATTATTTATTACCTTTACTTTTTGGAATTATTTTTAACGCCATCTGCGGAAATAGTAAAACCAAGGAAAAATACCTCTTTTTTAAAAAACTTACACTTGTCAACTTGTATTTCATATTAGCATTTCTTAGGGTCTCAAAGACCGTTTCCAGGTGTCTGGCGTGGAGTTCTTCAGACTGACTAAACACGATGATATCGTCAACTATATTGTGCACTGCTTGAATTGCTAGTTGCTTAATATTTATATAATAATTTCCGATTACGAATAGAATATCGTTTTTAACATCAATAACAACGTTCAGTTGTTTCAGAGTATCATTACCTAATATCCCATGAAAAGTTTTAAGTGTGGGTAGTATACAAAATTTGATTGGTTCGAATTTGCGTCCAAATCTTGGTTTGACCACCAACGGAGTTTGTGAAATTTGGCTGAATATAATTTTGGTTAGAACCGGTGTCACTGAGGAATTTAAGTACCGTGCCTTTGTCTGTTATGCATTCAAAATATGGCAAAGAAGAACCGTTTAATCTAAAAAACGAACATCTGAGGCATCGACAGTGGTCAGGGCATGTTCCTGTTCATTCTCGAACGCAAACTGATCGGGTAGAGCGGCGGCTCCCTCCGACTCTGCATTGTCGAAGTTACCTGCCTCTTCGGCGTCTTTATAGTGGTATCCGCCTGACTCAGGCTCCTCTAGTGCCGACTCTAATTCTCTTGTTTTAAAGTCATTATCAATCGCACACGCGTCGTGGCTCTTTGAGGCACTTTTTGTTCACGCGTTTTCTGGTGCTATATTTAGGCACTTGCGCGACGCGTTATCCTTTCGAGGATGTTGAGTTTTAGATGGTCCCTGCTCGGGTGCCAATTAAACAATTTTACTTTATTTCAACTAAATAATATTCAACCGTTTTTATTCAGTGCTATTTTAGAACTAAAAACATAATGCTAAAACATAAAAGCTCTAAGTCTAAATCCGCTGCAGTCGCTGCAGTTGTGGGCGCCCCTGCCGTTGCAGTCGCTGCCGCTGTAACCGCTGCTGTTGTAGCCGCTGCTGCTGTGACCGTTTCTGTTATAGTTGCAGCCGCTGGGGGTGTCGAATATCCGTGGGACCAATGGAATTTGCTGGCTTGGCGCACGTGGCGAATGTGGTGCATGCATGATTTGGAACTTGAATTTAATATGTTAACTTACATACTTATTGTGACAAAAAATCAACCAAAAAACTTAACATATCAGACATTCATTCATTATGTCCATAAATTCAAATGGGTTTTAAAATGAATTCACATTGTAATCACTGTGAACGGCAGTCCACGCTAAGGGCGAAGCATCAGGAAGGGTGCGAAAGGCGACTAGCATTATATACAGCAAGGATGAAAGATTTGCTATGAGTGTCCGATCAAACCGAGCTATGTACCGATCGAAAGGTATTATTTTAACTAAGAAAGCACATACTACAGCTTTTGTTAACTAACCTGGCTCATTAGATATAGGCGAGCAAGTGACAAAGAAGCACTTGTTCTACCACATTCCTGAAATGCCACTAGTCTAGCGGGAAAACGCTAAAAGCCGCTAAGATTAACACGCTCATAGACTACAGACACGTTCTACATTTCATTTTAAAGATATTTTTAAGAGTTATTTATTTACTATTTTATACAATAAAATTAATTTTGCATTTGGCACACTGCAAAAGTTACTTAGGTACAATGTAGTTGAAACTTTTTTGGCAAAGTTCGTAATGCAAAATTAATTTTATTATGTGGTCAAGGTTGGATTGGCGAAAATTAAGTTTTCGTGCGATTTGAACATCATTTTCAAAGATCTATATGAAAATTTATTAAAAACTGCATACAACTTTTCCGGAAATTACCACTTCCTGGTTAGAAAATGGGTGGTCAAATTATGTGGTCGAAGCTTTAGTTTTTGTGTATGAACATATTGTGTAAGAAATATATACAGGGATGTTTCTGTTTTCACTATCGGCGAGATTTTGTGGGTGTGAATGTTGACGTTCCCCTATTCGTATTCAACTAATTTTACGAATTCAGTTGACTTTTGTTTGACCTTGGCTTGAAGCTACTTATCGTTGAATCGAGATAGCATTCAACTCACTGCACAAATGGCAATATTGAAAATCTCAACATTTAGGCAAATACATTTTAGAAAGATTTTGTCACATGAGGAACCTCTAACACGTGTAATAGATGTATCGGCGTTAACTGACAAATTTCGACTGGCTCATGATTCAGTAATATGTACAGTAAGCATTCTTTATAAGCAACCTCTAGACAAGCAACATTCTATTTTAGCAACCTAAGCATTAACAACTTTTTTGATTGACGGAAAACCATGAACGAAAAGGTCACCATTATGCCTTGTGTAAATGCAACAGGAACGCTTAAGATCGATTTGATTGGACATTCAAAAACTCGGTGTTTTAAATATATAAATTTGCGCCTGTATTACAAAATCATTCTCAAAAAATGGTTGGCCAACCTGTGCGCTTTATAAGGGGTGGTAGAACGATTTGTTCATTCTTTAAGTTTCTCGACACTTAGAAGCTAAAGGCTTACCGATAATAGCAATTTTATTGGTCGATAATGCCACCTGACATGGGTAAACAAACACTTGTTGCAACCACTAGACCAAAATGTTATAAAACCTCTTCTTTTTTTTTGTATTTTAAGTCACCAAAACACCCTTAGTTAATCTGGAAATTATTTGACCGGCCTCGTAGCGGTCACGTTAAAACGGCAAGACAGTCTGTAGGAATATACGGTGATTATGTTATTGCTTTTACAAATTTACTACTGCATCCTTTATGAATTTTGTCATATCACGATATGCGTTGATGTCCTCATTTGCGAAAAACTGATGTGTGTTGGTATAACGAACCAAAATGGAGAAACGCTGGCGAGCAGTAATGTGTTTGGTGCAGCCAAATATTGTATGTGAATCATCAACAACGTTGCATGTGTCACACATGTCGTTATCGATTACTTTCATTTTGCGTATGGCTTGCTTGTCGAAGGCATTCCCTCATAAAAGCCGATTAGTTATTTAGATATCGGTTGCTTTAATGTGGCATTTTACATTATGAAACCAAGTATTGTTTTTTGTGTAAAGGCGTCTACACACTTCAAATGAAATGGAATGAGCTGGAGTCGCATTATTTCATTTCATTTAACATTTATGTTAATTACTCAAAATGGTTCTGTAAAAACTATTATTATGCTGTTAAGTGGCAGCAGTTATTTTAAAAAATTATTCAAAATAAACAAATAAGAGCAATACACTTTAAGTATGGATTTTCGGTGTGTTATATTATTTATTAAAACGTAGGTATTATATATGTGCTATATATATATTATATATTAAATATATTATATATATATATTATATATATATATTATATATATATATATATTATATTATTTATGTATTTAACTAAAAATAACAATTAATGTTATTTTTCTACTGTAACTTTTTAAACAAATCCCACAACTCACCTTGAACTTAACTTAGTATTGATATTTCCTCCTTAAAAATAGCTCAAGTCTATGTTTATTATTTTTTTTTGATTTCCCGTTCATTTTGAAAGTTTCTGCACGATTCTTGGCTCGTTTTACACGGATGCTTAAGTATGTGAAAGCGAAATAATGTCCCAATCATATTTCCATATCGTTAACAGTAACAGAGGCAATATCAATTTGGCTCAACTAACAGCTGTAAACTTAACATTTCGCTTGCCATCCCGTCCGCAGTGAAACGAATAAATAAAATAAACGATAAAATAAATTCCACCAGCATTCCATTTCGTTTATTATACTCTTTTTAATTTTTTTGTCCGTCCGTCCGTCTGTCCGTATAAACTCAGGTTTTTTCCACAATTTTGAAGCTAGAGCAACCAAACTTGGTATACATGTTGGTATATACCATAGGCAGACAAAGTGTCAAGATCCCACCCCCACCCCTTCCCCCACAAACCGTAAAAAACCCATATCTTCCACAATTTTATAGCTAGACTAACCAAATTTAGCACAAGGGCTACTTATCACATCCTTTATTGATCTGACTAAAAAAATCCTTTAAATCCTTGTATATTACACTTATGGCGTCTTGTAAAGGCTATCTTATTACTTCGAAAATCCGATTTTTGTCTGCGAGGTCAACTCGCTCATCCTGTTTAATATTACACTGCCCAGGAATGTAATGCACGTCTACTGAATATAACGAATTTGCCTCATTCATTATTTTTAATATACAGACTCTAGAAAGGTTTCTGGATGCGGCATATTTAATGGCTTTTGCAATTAACACTGCAGACAAGGAGGATAATATTTTATTAGTTTATACACTGTCTATTATATCTAGCCCTTCGTGCAGGTAAGCTGCCCCAGAGTGACTGTCCGAGACTGAGTCGTCCGTAAAAATGATTTCAGGTTATCTCAATATTATGGAAGCTCTTTTGTCTCTAAGGAGGTCTAGTGTGATATTTTCGTTTACTTGTCTTTTACTTCTAGCCGCCCCTTATAAAAACCGATATCTATAACAGCTGTTTATTGTTGTTGTGGGCACGTTGACAGTGCCACTAGCACTATTATTAGATAGGAGACAAATGTCTATTTGAGCTGTGGATAAAATGCCTGAGGTCTACTAAAAAATTCCAAGGCTACCGAATCCTTGTTTATGTTGCTATTCTGTTTCGTTAGAAATTAGGAGATCTTTGAGCTGAACTCGTTGAGCACCCTTTCCGCACAGCCACTTGCTGGCGTTTGAACACTACTTGAGGCCTTGCGAGGAAGCTGATCCGGTGGATCTAGAGCCTCCTGCCATTCCCCCATGGTTGCTGCCGATTCTGTTAGCAGGTTTTGGTTATTTTGCAGATTTGTCATAAGAGAGGCCACTGTTTATGCCGGCTGCTGCCTCAGAGAAGCAGGGTGGCTACTACTATGGCTGAAACCAGTTAGGTTCGGTAAAGCATTTCGATCACTCAGGTCTGGTGAAACTCGGGAGAAGAGGTTCGGGTACCTGATGAGTACATCGTGCCTAGCCAGGTTCTCATGTGTCATACATTTGTTTATAGAATATGCTTTGTTTCTGGCAGGGCAGGAGGGGTTCGTAGCCACGTGGGGCAGCCCGCAGTTTGTGCACTTAAGGTCAGAGCAGTGAACCTGGGGCCCATTCTCCAGTCCATAACATTTGTCCCTTCCCTTGCAATTCGCAGTCATATGCCCGAACCTGTAGCACCTGTAGCACTGTGTGAATCTGATATGTCCTTTTTTTGATATGAATTGCTTGCACCATCGGAATGATTTAAAAATGTCCTGTAACTCCTCATCAGGAATGTTTACTGGAATATTAAAAACTACCCTGGATCTGGACTTATAAATCAGTTGGCTGAGAATCATTGGCTTGTAGCCTTTTTCAGAAAGTGCGTGTCCACGTGTTGGCAGCCATTAACACACAACACTCTGCTTTCTGTTTGATCGTTCCTTCGATCCATAATATTCTCTGCTGATTGAATATATGCAAATTCTAGTGATCTAGAAATTTCCTTCCGCGTCACTTTCCCTCTTTTGCCCTCCTTTTTTCAGCCAGCAGACTGGCGTGTGTCAAAGACACAGCAGAAATCACCGCGAATCGTGCCGAGCAAGGAATCAGTTGGGTTTAAAGCACCCAACATTTGACGGCCGGTCTTAACTACATTCAATCCCTCCCACACCAAACGAGTGATGACGTTTTGAAAACGTTATGAATGAATCTACACGCTCAAAAAGGAATTTAGCGGGATGCATTTTTTTTCTTCAAATTTTCAATTTGAATTCCAACTAAAAATTTTTTGCAAAAAAAAAGATATTTTTGTATTTTTGGACCCAATATCTCCAAAACTATAGCAAAGCCAAAGCGAAGATGATAAGACGGCGCCTGCTGCTGGTTCCACTTGCTTTGCTGACCGAAAGCAGCAGCAAAGCAAAAGCAAAGATCATAAAACGGCGACTGCTGCCTCGCTTTTTGTCCGAAATCGTTTTCTGCTGTTGCTTCGGCTGCGAGTTCTGTTTTTGTTTTTTCAGAAGCAAAAGCAGAAGCAACGGAAATTAAACTTATTGCAGTTTTTTAAACACTGATTGCTTGTATAGAATGTTTACTGTATATATGTACTATAAAGCTGTATGTGTTGTCATACCAACACACATTCTATTATTCAAAGTCTTTCACTCCGCACGCCGCACTCCATACATTTGATGGCCCGTTAAAGTATCGTTTTGCAAATTTGCTAATTTAATCAATCAATGTGTACATTTATCGGGCAATCAGTTATGTGGAAATAAATTATGAAAAGTTTTCATCTGTTGTTGGTGGTTAATTGTTGGGGTGTTCTCGGCCTTCTGTAAAGAGCCTATAAGATAAATATATATATATATATATATATATATATATAATAATTTCGGAAAACGCACCCCCGGTTCGGTAATTGTGGAGGTATAGGTCATATTGAGGAAAGTGTAATTTCAGTGCGATCAGGTTCAAACTAATTTTCGGTTAGGAACAGGTTCGTAGCTTAGGTTAAGAGTGACCATCAATTTTAATTTGGTTGCTTCAACTATATATGTAGGTTTGGGAGATACAATTCTAAAAACTTTGTCTGAATATGGTATATGTACATCAACATGTATTCGATGTTTGGTTGCTCTAGCTTCAAATCTGGAGAAAATTTGCGTTCATTTAGACAAACTGACATTTCAAAAGCCCAATATATTTTTTTTTTTTTTTAATTTAAAGAAAACAGAAAACTATGGTCAACAGGAAAAAGTCAAGAGGTCAAACAAACCAATCTAATTGACCTGTGGGCGGATGAGTTACCTGTTCTGAGTTCAATTGTAATTTATATTAATACAATTATTGCTCTTTTATTTTGGCTTGAAATGGATGACGAAGTCTAAGACGATTTGTTTATTTTGTGTCTAGGAGCTGGGCGCTATATGCGCTAAAGCTACACGGTGTGGCCTGCAAAATTCATGACCGTTTCGAATTTCCAAGGCTTCTTGATTTCTACTGCTTGGCCGAAGTTTTCCTTCTGCCGATTCATATTTTATCTGTACTGGATACGCAGATTTGACCATTTGGGGCAGAGTACCGTTCATGGTACTTCCCATCGGAATCGCCGCTTATTTGAGACCAGGCACAGCCCTTGCAGGACGCTTTCCGAATACATGGGTGTGCTCAACCAACGTTATCAACTTACGACTTCTTCATCGCAATCCATTCAGGACTACAGGAGTTTTTCCTTCGGATGTGACAGATTTGTTGGCAGCTTGAAGCATTTGGCCAGGTACAATCACATTAAGCTTAGCCGGCAAATTTGTAATTTTTATTTTTTATCGACTTACCACCATATTTTTAGTCAATATGAACAGACCACGAAAATTTGGAATTTTATATTATATATTTTATAACCCCACAAAAAGTAGTCCAGCGGTGTTAAATCGCACGATCTTGGAGGCCACGCCACGACGCGAGATAATGCGCTCTTGAAAAGTTTCCTTCAATAAATTTATTGTTTCATTGGCTGTATGGCATGTAGCGCCGTCTTGTTGGAACCGCAGGTCGTCCACATCAACATCCTCCAATTCAGGACGTTAAAGTCATTAATCATTGCTTTATAGCGTTCCCCATTGACTGTAACATTATGGCCGGCTTAATTTTTGAAGAAATATGGACCAATGATTCCCTCTGCCTATAGAGCACTCCAAACAGTGACTTGTTGTGGATGTAACGGCGTTTCAACAATGGATTATCATTATTTCATCGCTGAACAAAATTTTTAGTAAAAGTCGGGATCGGTGGCCATCTCGAACCATTATTTTGGTAATAAATTTGCAAGATTTACAAACGTAGTTCAGGAGTAAGTCTATTCATTATGAAATGGCAAACCAAACTGTTCATAAATCAAGTGACGGATGTCAAAAAAACCAACACCGAAAAAAGAACTGCCACATTGAAAACTACGTCTAAAAAAAAAACACTTTATATTATAAAAATAATTGTTGCAAGGAAGGAACAACAATTAATTTAAAATAATAAAATTTTAAATCTTAAATATATTGTGTTTAAATCAAATCCTTCATTTATTTTGTCGTGTTTGTTCTTACAATTTGTCTTTAAGAACCGACGTATAGCCTCGAAAAATATATGCTGAATAATTTGTATACCCCTGCATCGGGTATTATGGTTTTGTCACGAATTGACTTTCGCTTGATTATTATTCCAATGCAACCCTTGAACGGCTTCTTGCACAACAAACTCAAAAGTTTCTAAAACTTCAAGCTTGAAGTGGCACGATTATTCTGTTTCGACAAAATCATGTTCAAGACAACCCCGCCAATTTAACATAAAAAGTAGTAATTTAATAGATTGTAAACAAGGTTAAAACCGAAGGTCGAGATTACGCAGAGGCCAGTTGTCCAATTGTGATGCCTAACAAAAATTTGTTTTTGTATAAACAACTTTTTTGTTTGTTAATCTGTCTCAACTAAGCTCACTTATTATAAGTTTTAGTATAATTTTGTCATTCTCACCAAATTTTAATAAAATCAGGTGACAAAATCTTATAGCTGGCATTAACAACCTCTTAAAATTTTAAAATGTGAGCTGTTGTATGAAAAACTTGTGTATTTATTAAGAAAGCTCAAGTAAACTCATCATTACTTAATATTTATATGTTTCTCACATGTTGACCAAGTTTGATAAAAATCGGCCGACTATATCATATAGCTGTCAAGCAAATAAATTGAACTTGGGTTGTTTTCTAAAAAATGGATTTTCAAGAGAACGGGGACGAACGGTGATACAAAGTTAACTGGTTTGAACAGATAATTGATGATCCTATGAAGATCTGGTAGCCAAATTTTAACAAATTCGATGCTATCATTTGTGCATGGTCATGAACGAACCAAAAATTCAGCTTTGCTTCATAAGCAGAGAAATCATGTCAACTGAACGATCTCATTTCGTTTGGTGAACGAAACTCGATAGAACATGTTGTAGCGAAGCGCAGTGTTGACTTCTGATAAAATTCAAGCGAGGCTGATCGAGCTAGCTCGATCAAACTCAATACAGCTCTCTGGAGTGGACCGCAGGGTTCCAGGTATACCCAATCGATACCCATGAAGGTTGTGCAGGTGGGCTTTGGTGCTAGCCGATTCCCATCAAGACCAAGACTCCATAAGTCAGGATGGGTATGCGACTGCAGTGTAAAACCAATGAATAATACACGGTTGCAGCTTTTTTCATCTTTTCCTCCAATTTCCTTGCCAAGAGAGTTTCCACGGTGATTTTCGTTCTAAGGTGCAAGTCCAGTAGTTGTAGTATCGTCTTCAACAAAATCGATTGATAAACTGATAGGCCTGTAGTCTTTTGGTGAGCAATGGATTATCTTCCAAGCCTTGGGAATGAAGACCACCGTCACTTCTCTTCATCGATGTATCCAGTGTAGACCAGAGAACTGCAACTAGTATGATTAAGTATGATCAAACACTCTTGCAAAAAGACAATCAAATCAACTTAAGTCATTAAACGCAACATGTTCAATCGATTCAAATATTGTTTAGAGTCAACTGATTTGGTATAACATGAACCGTCAAGTCTTCGGCAATCACGTCCGAGTAAAGAGTATGGGCTGCATTGTTGCGCGACGGTTCATTGAATCGAACCTAATGTATGCCTTCGGGTAATCTATGAGTAAAGGCAATTTTACACTAGTAACGTTGAATTGATTTAAATCATCTGAGGCATACTCGAGTAAAAATGTATGATTTGTGTTTAAGACAGGGACGCGGAAAGCTGCCTTATAGATGTGCACGCACCAATACAAATAAAAGAAATCGCACGCACACATGTACCGAAAATTTTGTTTTATTTCAATGCTCTATAAACACAGGAACGGATGCGGATCGTTTCTACTTAACATAGAAATTCGCGATAAATTATAGCGCTGTTTCCACTTGACGCGTAATGGCACGGAAATGTTAAACTCCATATAGGAAAAACAAACTTGTTCTGTTGTGAATTAGTAGAGCTGTTAAGATTACATATCGCGTTGAGGGCGCGAAACATCGAATTGACTTATATTTCGCGTGCGATATTTTTGTAAGAAGAAGAGGTAAACAGAAAATGAGCGCTCAAAATAAAAATAAGGGCCTAAAGCGGCGCCTTAACGCATTTTTCTAAGTGGAAACAATTAAATTATTATTATTAAATATTATATATATTAAAAACATTTAATATATTATAGTATATATTATTTTTTTTCATTAAATAGAACATATCAATTTAATTAGGTACATGCAGATACATACAAATTTGCATATTTATTAATGTAATTGTTGCATATTCAAATAAATTATAAATTCATTTTGCATTCCGTTTTGTTTGCTGTTTAATTAAATTTTGTTTACGAACAGCTGATTTATTTACAGATCAAGAACAGCACAATAACAGCGATATGTCACGCATAAAACGTATATGGATTACAAATATTCGGACTTTCTGTTAATAACAGCAACTAAGCAGCATTTGTTAATTTCGCACGGAATAAGCATTTTCCGGCCGCAATTTTACGCGTCAAGTGGACACCGCGCTTAAGGGACGAAACAATTTAATTTTAAACGAGTAAAAAATTTAAGAAATATACAGGGTGTGGCGGAAATCTAGAGATTTTCGGTTGGTTTGCATTTTGATTCACCTTTAAAAACAGCCGGTGCTGAAAAGCTTTAAGATTTTTAGTTTTTTGACTTCTGTAAGAGTCACTGAAGCTATTTCAATTTAATTGCAAACAATTTATAGCCAAATTAAATATCAAAGCTGTCAAAAAACCGTCTTTTGGTTGGTTTTAAAGCTCCTGCAAAATTAACAGAAAACACCAGAAAACACCACAATTTTAAAAATAAAATAAATATTTTTAATGAAAAAAAAAAACAAATGTTTTTCTGAGCTATCTGCATTACATTTTATAAACATTTGACTTGTTCAGGTTATTTATTTTAGGTTTAAAAAAATATCCATTGAAAAAATGCAGTCAACCAAATCAACCTAACACGGGAGTTGACAACTTGTTTGAAATTGATTGCTACAGAAAAGAGTTGCCATACAATTTGTTAAACTTGGCGGGCAAATTTTGAAATTGTTTTGTTTAAAAGTTCAAAATAATAATTGCAAAAATAAGTTGGTGTACTAATACTTAAATAAAAAATTAAATTAAATTATATAAATCACACACAGAACATAAAATGGTTCACGAAGAATTGACTTAGTTAATCGATTGTTCAACGGTAACTACAATATCGATAAGGCTGAAATTTTGTCGGGAACATATTAAAACATGGCTTATCACAATACCAAATTTTGGTAAACGTGGGAGGTTGTCTTGGTGGTCAGGCTGGAAACATTTCGGACCGCCCTATTGCCCTTACCCGGCCGCACAGCAAGCTCGACTACGTTTCTTCGGGTAGGCCTACATGCTGTGCAGCAGATCTTCTAAAATTACCAAATCTATTGACTTTGCAACCACCAAGAATATCCCACGCGACCTGATAACCTTATATGGTAGATTTATCGTCGGATCACTCTCCTGTTCATCTTACAGCATTTAACTCACCATGGAAAGCTCGTCCCAATCTAAGTTCACCGATTAAAATGGTCATTGCAATAAAGAGCCTCGCTGGCAGCAGGCGCACGTAATGTCTTCCAGCTAATCCCTGCAACAAACTCATTTGTTCTTCCAAGTCCATCTAGTCAATTTTAAGCACTGAGCTTATCGAATTCACCTCGAACGAAGTCGCAAACGTAATTAAGGATCAACTTAATCCAAAGAAACCACCTGCAAATGAATTACTTACTCCAAAACTGATGTAACCTTTCACATTGTGAAGTGTGCTTTATATCAAAACTCAATTGCAATTGCAACAGCTGGTAATTTTCCCAGCAAGTAAAAAAAGGCGATCATTATCATGATACCAAAGCCAGAAAGGGATAAAACGCAGCCATCTTCCTACCTGAACACGAACAACATAATCGCATCACACCAATTTCGAGAAAATCATGGAACCATTGATCAGGTTAATCGCATAACATCGGAAATATGTACTGCGTTTGAGTACCGAAAATATTGCTCGGCAATATTTCTTGATGCTCCTCAAGCATTTGACCGTGTTTGGCTGGACGGCCTCATGCACAAAATATGAACTCTGCTCCCACAAAATACCCAGAAGCTCCTTGACTCTTATCTGCTTCGAAGAGTTTCTGCCGTGACCTCATAATCAAAGCTGAAGTACCACAAGTCAGCGTCCTTGGTCCAATACTGTACTTCCTAGTTAGTGTATATATTCCTGTTAGTGCGCGCCTAACAACCTGTACATGTACCGACGACACCGCGATTCTTAGACGTTCCAGATGTCATGTACAAGCCAGTCGAGAAATGGCTTGCAGACTGGCTCATCAAAATCAATGAAAATATTGCAAACACATTAGTTTGGTGCCCAAATACGAATTTCCTATCACATGTACGCGCAATTGAAGAGCAGCAGTATGAGTGTGGGCAATACTGCTCTAAACAGACTTCTAAGCGGATGATGTAACTTATTTTGGAGTTGACCTCAACAGGGGGCTTACGTGGCGTAAGCACGCCGAAGCCAAGAAGACGCATCTAAAACCTAAGACCAGCAACCTTAATTGGATTATAAACTCCCGTGCTCCACTTAACATGGATTACACTTTAACCAATCTGGACCCATGGTTTAGCTGTGGAAAAACGGAAGCAGCAGAAACATTGTCATCATCCAGTGTGCGCAACCTTAGATTCAGAGAATTATTGCAGGGGCACCAGGGTACATCCGAAATGATGAGGTTCAAAAGGACTTGAATACAAGAACCGTTAGAGACGAAATATCACTTCAAAAAGCAAAACATAATGCCAAGTTACCCAAATTGGTCACTATCTCTAGCTTGGAGCCGAAGTCGAATGCCACGCAATGTGATATGATAATATCGTTCGGAAAATTAACATCAAACATCAGACTTTAAGGCACAAGCAGCAGTTTTGCAGACATGGCACTCTTTAAGTGCGCTGATTGCTTGCGCTGCCGCTGAACTGCTTTTAAATGTTATGCGCTGTTCGTTTCATAAACTTGTATGTGTAATTGAGTATAAAGATATTGTTGTGATTTGCAGAGTTGAGTGCAGGGAGTTTCTTAGTCGGACACACTCGACTAGAGTATTCCTACTTCGTCTAGAATAAGATTTGAAAACTTTTTGTCACTTCTCATACAGCGAAGATTCATTAAATAAAGTTAACATTTAATAATACAAAAAATTTAGTGACCAGTACTGCTGGCAGCTTGAAACGAATTTGAGTAAAATTAATTTTTAAACTATTTAAATTGCCCATTGTAATTTTGCATTATGCCTTTCTTTTCTCCTATTTCAGCTGCCAATACTATGTCAAGACACATCCGTGGGTGCTGGCTTATCAGGGTGTCATCACTTTCTTTGTGTTAGCCAACTTTACCCTTGCTACATTTATGGACCCGGGCATCATACCCAAAGGTATGTAGCGTGCTAAGCGGTATCCAGCACCTTCCGCACAGCCTAAACTTGACTGAATTCTAGCCTCGCCCGACGAAGACTGCGAGGAGGAGTTTCGTGCGCCCCTCTACAAGAATGCTGAAATCAATGGCATTACAGTGAAAATGAAATGGTGCGTAACCTGCAAATTCTATCGCCCGCCTCGCTGTTCCCACTGCTCCGTGTGCAATCACTGCATCGAGGTAAGTGCTTCTTTACTTGCAGTATGAAACAAATTTTAAAACCAAATTGCTCCAAGAATATTGTCCGAAAAAATTTTTTAAAAAAAATCTATATTTTAAAACGGGAGAATTGTCAATATTTGCGAAATCAGATTTGCATTTTTAAGAATATTTATTTTTTGCATTCGTTATATTGTCCTAAAAACCACCTTTAAAACAACTTTAAATAGTATTATTCGCTTAGACGCTAGTCAAATTTCAACTGAAAATGTTGCATTAAAAATTTTACTTTAAAAAACCGTTTTTGTGTTTTTAAACTGTTTTAGGAGAAATAAAACAAAACATTTGTAAATTTATTTATTTCTTAAATGCTCTATCTCAACTCATTTAAAAAAAATCAAGAGGTAATGGATTACAAAAGATTAAAAAATAATGTAGTTATTAGAAGTGTTGTGCCTTAAACATTATCATTAATTTTTCATAAGCATTACAAAAAAATTAGTACAAAATTTTTTAACTAGCATTGAAAAAAGTAATGCTAATATTTTTAAAAAATTAAAGTATTTTTAAATAGCATTAAAAAAAATGTAATGAAAATTTTATTTTAGCATCGAATATTTGTAATGATTTTCAGTGGCATTATAATTGATATTCTGAAAAATCAAAATAAATTTCAGAAATTACAAATAAATTAAAAAAAAAATCATAAAATACCAAATACATAAAAATACTCACGTTTGGTATTTGTTCTAGTATTTTTATTTATTTTAATTTTGAAAAATTAAGTGTTTTGTGAAGTATTTTTGCACATTGAAAATACTTCTTTTTCCCATTTTAAATTTAAGAATTTCTTGTAGTAATTATCGCCACAAAAATTTTTTTTTATGATGCTGAACCACTTTCAATAGTCAACCAAAGTGATTAAATAGAAAATAAAATGGCCGTGGGGTACTTTGTCCTCATCATTATCGTCATCGGAGGGCACAAGCAAATCGTTCTCTTCCAAAAAGTTTGCCGCATTCTTGCTGATGGTAGCGCCCACAAAGAGTCTAGGAATCACAGCACAGATTATGGCTAGCAAACCGAAAGGAATCGCTTTGGGTTTGAAGGCACGACTGCGAATACAGCAAACGACATCTGACGATGAACATTCTCGTTCTCGTAACCATCCCCGCATAGCTGAAAAGACGCTCTACGGGCGCAGCAGATGGCAACGGTGTGTTGAATTTGTAAAATATTGCCTTACAGCTGAATACCGTCTCAAAGATTCGAAGCTATCATCCACATCCGTAAGGTGTCGTGCAAACTCGATACAAATTGGAGTTTCTTGCACTGCCTGTCCTATTAGATGAAAAAAAAAGTTTAAGTAAAATAAAAAAAAAACATAATTTATTACATAAATATTTATCATTTTAATTACAGCCAGTACTTTCTCCAAAATAAATCAATTTTTTCTTCTTTTGGTACCAACGCCGTACTGGGTTTATTGTCCACAAATGGTTTTGCATGCTTGACGAACATGTCCTTAATTTTTTGCTCTGTCCAGTCAGGAGCAGCCTGATACAGTGCAGGAACAAATTTAAGCGTTATTGCGGGGCAAGCTATTGCGCTCATTTTGACAATCCGTTTTATGGACTTTGGTTTTAGTGTCACAAACGCAAATTGTATTGATATAATGACACTGAACTCTTTTCAACTGCGCTAGAACCGGTTGGGAATTTTAAGCGCTTAAGTTGAGAAATTCACACCGTAAAGCATGCTTCAATGTTTTGATCCAAAATAGATACAAAAAACACAGATTATTTTTTCATGGAAAAATATACAAACTTCTTAAATTTAAAACACAAAAAAAAAAATACAAAAAAAAACATACAAAAAAATCCAAAAAATACCCAAATATGTATATAAAAAATACCAGAAATAATGCCAAATGTATTTTTATGTATTTGGTATTTTTTGAATTTTTTTAAATTTGTTTGTATTTCCTGAAATTTTTTTTATTTTTAAGAAAAATCAATTAATGCCAATGAAATTCAAAATCATTACAAATATTCAATGCTAAAAAAATGTTTCATTACATTTTTTTCAACGTTACATATTTAAGAGCATTACTTTTTTCAATGTTAATGAAAAATATTTTCAGTAGAATTTTTTTTTTCAAAGATAATGAAATGACCAATGACAAAATCAATTTATTGATCACAACATTGCTTACACTTAGAAACAATTTGAGGCGTGGGCCCATATTGAAAATTATGATACATTAAAGGTCCTTAATCACGAAAATAATTTTTTTTTCCTACGACAGAGATTTTTTTTAAAAAAAATTTTAGACTTTTGTGTTCAACTAGAATTTTTTTGAAAGCAATACCGCTTTTAACAAACAGTGCATTAAATGAAAGTCAATATATAGGCCTAGTTTTGGAGACTCAATAGTCCAAAAGTACGAAAGTATTTATTAAAAAAAAAATATAGCTGCCATAAGAACACTCGGTTGAAAATGGGTTGTATGAAAAAGTTTCTTGTTTATGAGAATATTTAAACCAAATTTACAAATTCCATGTAACACTTTAATTGTGTTTTAAACATTTTCACAAAGTTTGATCAAGATCGGATCAATCTATATGCAACGCTCGCTCAAACCAAAAGTCTGAATTTTTCACAGTAATTTCGTTTTATGATGAAAGTGCGTACTATTCCCGGTGTTCTGAAAATTCGGTCTGGAAATGTCGAAAATTCTCGGAAAACCTTTGTATGCAACTTTTTTGATAATCATCCAATCAGCTTCAAACTCATTTTAGAAAGTCTATATAAACAATGCATTAATAACTGATTAAGAAAGTGCGTGGAAAACAGGCGTTTAGATTTTAATTTTGTGCTTGCGACAGAGTGTACTTTGTATTTTTTTGTTCGTATAATTTTGTATGTGTGTGCGCATTCACTTCAAACTGAGCGGCGCGCTCTCAGTATATTCTTTGCACTCTTTATTCGTTCGAATACATACATACATATTCACACAAACAGCATAAGTGCCGTTTGTTTTTATATTTACGCTCTGCATTACATCGCAGCTGTTTAAATCAAACTGATTTAGAGTTTTTTATTTTGCATACATGCTACGTCTAAAAACATATACAAATTCAATGATGACTGCACCACCCACTGGGTGGAAAGTGGGTGGTAAATAGGCCGAAAGTTCAGTTTTTGTGCGATTTGCTTCAAATTAATTTTTAAAGATCTATATTCATTGAAAACTGCATACCAATATTTCAGAAAATTAAACCCAATGGGTAGAAAGTGGGTGTTTCGGGGCGAAAATTGAATTTTGATGCGATTTGCTTCAAAGGCCTTTAAAAAATGCATTATAAGCTGCATACCAATATGTGGGTCACAGTGAGGAAAATGTACGCACACGGGTGGGAAATTGTGATAAAGTTCACAGATTTGGGATGGCGGGCGAAGTGTGTGGAAAACAGGGTTTCAGCTTTGAAGTTTATTTGTGCGAGAGAGATAGGAATATTAAGCGCTGTACTTTGCATGCCTTTCGTTGTTGTTTTCTTGCTCACACACGTAAGTACCAAAAAAAGATTTGTTTTTTTTTTTTGTATGTGTGTGTAGTACACACTCTGTACATTGCAAACTGCAAACTGAACGGTGCTCTAAAATTACATAAGTTACATTAACCAAACTATTTTTGAATACATTTTACGTTCAAAAATATTTAATAATTCAATAATGTCTGCACCACCCTAAAAACCTTTAAAAAATCATTGCGCGTGTGGGTCAGAGTGAGGAAATTGTACGCACACAGACGGGAAATTGTGATAAATTTTGATGATGGGCGAAGCCGCGGGTGTATATGCTAGCTGGCATATAGAAACTTAATTTTTGACCGATAGTATATAGTTCTCCGATTTTGATGAAATTTGGCTGAAATATATAAAGTATAATAAAACTGGTATTTGCCAAGTTTTTGTTGAGATATCTTTAAAAACAAAAAAGTTTTTCTTACAAAAACTACATGTTTCCAGCCAAAACCAATTGGACTGTGGTGCGGTAATTGGAAAACCAAAAGAAAAATTTTGAATTTTGAATTGCTCAAATGGCTGTAGCTTTGAAGTTCTGCTATAGATTTGTGATGATTTTTTCAAAACCTTATGAATCAATCTCCATGCTCAAAGAAAAATTTCTAATTTTTTTATTTTATTTTTTAATATACCGCCTAAGCGAGTAGCCCGATTTAAAATGTGATGTGTAAGTGATTAATAGCATTCCTTTTTGTTTTCAATAAAAAGTCCATTTATTTACAATCAAGAAATCCAAAGTGGTCTTTTCAGCGTGTGATTTAACTTCAGGAATGAATGTAAAATTTTCAAGATTCAAGCACTTTTAGAAGTTCTACCATCTTTACTGATGAGCTCATAGCCCTTAAGAGGGTGTGTCATACTAAAAATTAAAGTTCTTAATTTATTCGCATAGCTAATACTTCAAAAAATTTAATCGATTTTTGATTTTGATAAAATACGACTTGTTTTGTTTAAAATGATTTCAGCCAGAGCACTAAAGAAATAAAAAAATACCGTTAGAAATCTGGATTTAAAAATAAAACGTTCTTAAGACTTTTAATCCAAAGCCTAATATCGAAAATATGACAATTCTCTGAGTATACTTTTTTGAAAAATCGAATATCCAGCTTTTTTCGTTTAGCTTGAGTACGGCCTTGTACCATTTTTAAAAAAATTTTCGGACTCAGCGGCCTATTTTACATAAGAAAATTATAGTATCTGTTCTTGGTTCATTTTTCGGTTGCATGATGCTATTGGAAAATTTGTTGGTTACATTAAAATGGTTTCTCTTCATTTGCAGACATTCGATCACCACTGTCCCTGGGTGAACAATTGCATTGGGAGACGCAATTATCGGTTCTTCTTCTTTTTTCTCGTCTCACTCTCCATTCATATGCTAAGCATTTTTTCGCTTTGCCTCTTCTACGTGCTTAAAACTATGCCCAACATCAGACAGACGGCTCCTATTATCGCGTATCCTTTTTTCAATAATAATATATTAATATTTTCAATAATATTTATTTTTTTTTAATTGAGAATAATCAATAAGGGCATGACTTATCACCGTCAGCCATAAATACTTATTTTAATTTTCATATATATATATTTTTTTTTCAAAACTTAAAAAAACAGTATCTTGGGCTTAGGAAATTTCCGCCGGCCTGTCTTGTCGTCCGTATGAACGCATTTTTTCCACAGTTCTAAAGCTAGATTAAACAAACTTGTCATACATGTTTGTATATACCATAGCCAGATAAAGAGTCAAGTTCTCGCAAATCTTGAAAGAGTTTACCAAAAATATTATTGTCACGCCCATTACCGACTCCGCAAAGAGGGTAAGAAAAGAGTTTCGCCGACTGCAACGTTCTTACTTGTTATTACTAAATTACTTTTACAACATAACATAAAGTGCCAAGTATTCCCATCCCTTTTTGCCGTATAATATTTGAATTACCTCTTCATCTTCATCATCGTCTAGCTGTTTCTTGCGTTGTGAAAATATGTTTGGGTCTTCTCAAATTTTTTGTGTAAAAGAAATTCTAATATTTTAATGCACCACTACGCCTCGATTGTAATTTCGGTTCTGCAAATAATATCACAGTTTATCATCTGGGTGTACAAGACTTTGCTCCAATATATATTGCGTCTAAAACTTTTGTAGCCTTGTTGGTTCACATTTGAACAGGACCTTTGGAGTATAGTTCAGATGCAGACTGTATTTATAAATACTTCACCACCCGATTCTTTTGCCAATGTGTAATTCCATAATCAGTAATGAGTAATCTTGTGAAAAATCCCTGCAGCTGGTTGACAACTTCGCAGCCAGTATAACCCCATATCAGAGTCTCGTACGTTTCGACGGATCTGCACTGTAGATTTTACAGGCATAAAGAAAAAGTCTCCAATTGGATTTTGGATTGCGAAAAAATTCTTTCAAGTAGCGTTTATACTCAACTTGGTCTGTGAACGAGTAGAGATAAAACCACACCAAGTTGTATCCCCCTCCTACGATTTTTGTATCGCCTTTATTTATCCACAGCTCCAGGACACCCCGTCTGGCTTATTACGGAAAATCGTAGTCTGCGCCTTTTTAAGGTTAACTTCCATTTTCCAGTCAGAGTAATACTGCTCAAAGCGGTTTATCATTTTCTGCAGAAAGAAAGTTTATAAAGATATTATCTATTTCAAGACCACCTTGTAAGCAGGCATGTAGATCGTCAATGTATAAGGAAAACAAATATGATGACAACAAACAGCCATGTTTGACGTCTACCAACGTTGAGAATGCTTTCGCTGGTATACTCAATCTGTTAAGTTTGTATACTAATAGTCTTGGAACTCTACCAAATGCCGCCCGAAAGTTCACACAGGATGCATAAACTTTCTTTTTGTTTTGTTTCACATGAGATGTAAAAGTAAGACTGCTGATATTACGAGCAGTATAAGAGCTCTTTCAAAACCCACCTTCATATTTTTTGTATTATATTTATGCCCATACAAATTTCGGCAATACGGTTAAGAAAAAAGGTGCCACGGTAATTTCTTGGATCATTTGGGCTGCTACTATGAATGTATAAATAATACTTAATTTAAATGTTTCGTCAATAACACTGTGTGATAAAATTATATAAAGCTTTGTACATTTTGAAATGACCATGTGTAGGCTGAAGGACTTCTTTAGTATATTATTTCTGCATTTTTGGAATCTTCGATGGACCCCCAAAATCTGAAGATAGAGTCAAACGAATGTTCATGCTACTTCTTACAGTTATCTTTAAATAACACGTATGCCCCCTCACGCTGAGAGCAGAGCTGAGCTGATAAGTTTTAAATACTCCGAACACTGAGAGCGGATTCTGAGCAAAGATCGAACGTAAATTTAAAGTTAAAATTAGCCCGTACACCGTAAACAGTGGTGTCGCATTCAACCCGATGTAGTTTGTGGAGAGTCAATAAAAATGCAACAATGTGGTGAATTCTTCGAAATTCGTGAAGCATGTGTCGAATGATTACACAGTGCTACAAAATCAGAAAAATAGAATGTACTTTTGGTCCGTAGACCACCTTAAACATATTACAACTACATACTTGACATTCTCAATACACTCTCGAAATCGCCCAACAGCTGGTAGGCTTTCTGGTGGAAATGCCCATATCCAAACAGTAAATTAATCTTTCAGATTTTTTTTTCTATGAACTGATATCACCACAATTAAGGGGTTCTTTTATCAAAAAGTTAATTTTCGTTTGTCAGGTCTAATCACACGTTTACAAGATTGGTCCAGCTTAACTAATATTCTCTTTGGATTAATAGTATGATTTTGATGGGTCTTGTCACCGTGCTAGCAATTCCGATATTCGGGCTAACGGGCTTTCACATGGTGCTGGTATCGCGTGGTCGAACCACCAACGAACAGGTTACGGGAAAGTTCAAGGGCGGCTACAATCCGTTTTCGCGCGGCTGTTGGCACAACTGCTGTTACACGCAATTTGGGCCGCAGTATCCCAGGTAATGAATAACCTTATTTTTCTTCAGATTGACATATGACTTTGACTTATATTTGCCATAATTTTCCCAGCTTGCTGAAGCCAAAGAAGTACGCATCGCGTCGTTCACAGACGCAAAATCAAGCCATAAGCACCATTTGCAACGAAAGGACCAGTCAACAGACTAACACCGGTAGCGGAACCGAAGCCGAAGCCAGTGGCAATGGAACCACCGCCGGCGTTGTCGGCAGTGGAATGCGTGGCACCTCGGTACAATATTCACCCCGCTCCTACTACGAGTCGAGTCGGGAGAAGCGTGGAATTCAGGTAAAGACTTATATGGCCGAGGGCAATGGTTATAATCAACGGTCGGGCAGCACAACGCTTTATAGTAAGGTGGGTAACATTTTGCAAACCAAAACGAAACATTGCAGAAATTGCTATGCAAAACGATTATAAACTCTTTAGTTTTAAGAATGTATCCGTCTATTTATCTTTTTTATGTATCTCTCTATCTCTGTCTGTATTTGAAACTTGAGTGGCGACAACAAAAAAACGACTGTCCTGTTGTCGCCACTTGTTGATATTTTCATATTTGATTGAAATTGTTTTATTGTTCTTAGCTGTAACTGTAGTTGTTTATTTGTTTGCGTCAGTTGACAACTCCACACCACACAGAGCGGACGTGTTCAAAATCTATGCTCTGAAGACGGTTACTGACGAGTAGCCGAAATATATTGGTGAAAAACAAAATCAATCATTGTTTTTAAATCAACACTGACCTCAAGCCAGCTAAACTCCCCTATTTAGTCCTTTTATTTATTTATATTTAAACAAGAACCTCAATTTTTATTTACTACCTATTAATAAACCCTTAAAACAACATTTTTAAAGTTTTTGTGTTTCGACAATTTGACAGGCACGTCTTACGTTGAACCGCTCGCTCAATCTAAAATATATTGAATTTTAGACTCATCGGTTAGTTTACGTATAGAATGACTGCCGGATGTTCGAGATACAAAATCATATTATATTCTGTTATTAATTTGGTTATTATTGTGTCTAGCACATGCGGTAGCATTATTAGCTGCTAGTTATATTTGCATGTAAACCACATTCCCGACATATTCGCAAATAGACTTCCCCTATCTACACGCAGAAGTGTATGTTAAACGCACAGTTTGCTAGTTTGATCATATTCCACGTAATAATTTATAACCATCCTAATGTCACTGGGCTGCTGCTGCATTTCAGTTATGCTCCCTTTTTTTTGCTTACTTTAGCCCTTCTGTCTAACTCCGTCCATTCAGTTAGATTCTTTCCGGATCCGTAAAGTTTCGGGTCCAGCTTCTGCATTTATTCCCCCACAAGCCAAAAAAAAATCCATTTTGAAATTTTGCGATATAGGTTTGACAAATTCATTAATAATAATATTTCGTAAATAACTGTTAAAACGAGTTTGAGCCCAATCATTTAAAAAACAAAAAGTCACATGCAACAATTTTTCAACCGTTTTCCGACTATTAACTTTCGAACATACCCAGCAAATCATGAGTCTTTTAAGAGCTCTTATAGACTTTCATTTTGGAGTGTTTTGCTTTTTTTTTGTGTTCATAAATACTCTGTTGCTCGGCAATTGGAATACCTAAAAAAAAAACCGAAAAATAGCTTGGAATTTCTGCCACAGATTTTGACGAGTTATGACTTTTCCAAAACGCTACTTAATTTTTTTTTCGACTTTGAAAATTTTTGAAAAAACAACTATTCCATAGAAAAAAAAACTTGTTTTCGTGATTAGGGGCCCCAATTGCATCAGAAAATGCATTTTAAGCTCTATTGCATTTTAGGTGTTAAATTGTGTCATTTACTTCTGATGGCCTCTGCATAAAAATAAAAATTGAAATATCATTATAAGCTCCAAAAAGTGATAGTATTATGTATTATAGTTACCTCGAAGAGCAGCTGCCACTGACAAACACAAGTTTATATGCAGTTAACTCTCTCACACTTATCACAAAATAACAGTAAATATTTGCAGCAAATAATCTATTCATATACAAAAAAGTTTTTCATACAACCCATTTTCAACCTAGTGTTCTTATGGCAGCTATAGGATATAGAGGTCCGATTTTGATAAAATTTTGTCAAAATGCATAAATAATGCTACAGCTTAGAATTGGTAAGTTTGGTCGAGTTATCTTGAAAAACAAAATATTCGACCAATTGTCCAACTAATTTTTTTTTAATTTTCCAACAAAACCTATTGGAGTCTGGCTCAGCAACTATAAAACGGAAAATAGTTAAAAAATGTTGAATTGCAGAAATGGCTATATCTTGGAAGTTCTGCCATAGATTTTGGCAAGTGATGTCTTTTTCAAAATGTTATGATTCAATATCTATGTTAAATTGAAGGCTATTGCATTTTTTTCGACATTTCCTCGATTTTTCAAATTGAGTTCTAACTAAAAAGAAAAAATATTTTCGTTATTTTGGACTCAATATCTCCAAAACTATTAGATATATGTTTAAAATGTACGAGACTTATTTATAGGTCTGTATATTAACTTTCATTTGATACATGCTTTTTAAAAATCGGTGCTGTAACACGCAAGCAATGATCAATTATTTAAACTGACTTCAAAGAAATTCTAGTTGGAAAAGAAAAACTTTGATTATTTAAACAAAAACAAGTAAGAATGCTCTAGTTGAGTGTGGCCGACTACGAGACTCCCTGCTCCCAACTTGCACCACAAGCAGTTCAGCGGCAACACAAGCAAGCAGCGCATTTACTTGTTCAGTGCATGTCTAACTGTAGCTTCTACCAGCTGAGACGGTGGCAATAGATTCTTCCATACAGATATAGCCATGTCCGTCTGTCTGTCCACCTGTCCGTCCGTCTGTCTGTCCGTATGAACACACAGATCTCGGAGACTATAAAAGCTAGAGAAACCAAACTTGGCATGCAGGTTCCTGTATACCATACGCCAATCGAAAAAAAATCCCACAGCAACAATTTTGAAGATAAAGCTTTGATTTTTGGTACACATATATGTTGAAAGTTGATCGGTTGCGTAAATTTCATTAAGATCAGATAGCAAACACCAAAGTTATGGAAGAATCTACTACCCTCGTCTCAGCAGGCAGCAACAACAGTTTGACATGCAGTGGACAAGTAAAGTGCGCTGCTTGCTTGTGTTGCCGCTGAACTGCTTGAAATACAAGTTGGGAGCAGGGAGTCTCGTAGTCGGGCACACTCGACTAGAGCATTCTTACTTGTTTGATATAAAGCAGGCGTTTGATAGAGGATGGCACGACGAATTACTTTTCAAATTGAAAGAAACTGTTTCCTCACATTTATTCATGTTGCTACAATCTTCGCTAAAGGATGGGAACTTTAGTGTTATCGTGCAGGGCAAGATATCAAGTTACCGACAAATCTGTGCTGGTGTCCCTCAAGGAAACGTATTGAGACCAACTATGTATAGCCTTTTCACAAATGATATGCCCACTCCCTCGACGAATATCTCTGCATGCCTGGCCACATATGCAGATGATACAGCTACATTTTTGAGGTGACGGTTGCCCATAAGTACCTTGGCTGAACTCTGGATAAATCGCCATCTTTCGCCGAACACGTTAAAGTCATCTTAGGCTCCATCAATACATCCTCCAAACTAATAATGTCCTCAAAAGTTATTTTCTTTAAAATGATGAAAAAACGTGTGACTGCTAAGTCGCACTTGGCTCGAGTGTAATCAAGATTAAATGCAATTGCCAGAAGTCTGGTTGGTAGTCCCCAGCTCGTGAGGAACTGAATTATTATGAGAGATCTACGCAGTCCACCTATCATGGAAATAATAAATAAAACAAGCAAGCAAACACGCTGATAAATTGAAAGAACACCCAAATATCCTTGCAAAAAATCTATATCAGAGCCCGTCGCATCCACTGCCTAAACGTCTAAAAAGATACTTCCCTGATCAACTCAGTTCGCGTAATTTGTCACCATGATGCTCCCGGCGAGATCAAGTGACATCTCTCGATGCTAGCTTCCCAGACACAACAGGCAGAACTGTGGATGGGACTTCTAGACAGTAAAATAGAGGCTTATACTTTTTTGTTTTTTTTTTTTTATATATATATATAAATAATGTCATTCAATTTTTCATTTATGCGATTTATGTTGCCAACTGGCAATAACCGCTACATAAATATAAGTTATCCACTTTCAGGTAACATCATATCAAAAAAATAAAAACAAATGCAAAAAAAAAATTTGGGAAAACTTTTAAAAATTTTAAAATATAATTAAAAATATAACCATGCCTTAGCCCGTTTGCTTGTGTGTCTATGGTCGTTGTTTTGTTGAAAATTCCAAATTAGTGGTATCTCTTAACCAGTATAGGTCAGCATACTCTCAGCTTAGATTTGAACATATTTGTGCTGATCCATGATATCTTTGAGCTAATATATAAGTCCTACTCCATAGTATTAGAAACAAGCCAGATCCTTATGCTGGTTTCGCCGTATTTAATTATCTTTTGGGTGAAACCAGGCTTGATTTTAGAGCACGGTGACTGTCTTACATACTGACGCGATCTGCAAAATATCCCTTCATTTCTCCATAGGCCAATTTAGGTGTTCTTTGGTGAACTTCAACCTATTTTTCACATGCCTTTCTATGAGTAACAAATCTATCCTCGGACTTCTTTTATTAAGTTTGTTTTATCGCAACCGTCTACACACTGTTTCTACACTTTATTCCACATTTAAACACTTATATTTGCTCAGGAGGTGCAAAAGTATTTTTGTTAGCGTGCCTTCCGACCCGATCTGGTAATATTGTAGATAGAATTTCAAGTCTTTTATATATTATCTGTTAAATGAGCCCTCACACCTGAACTGTAAAATGCATGCATCCCCACATAGTGGCATGGCCAAAACAAAAAATGTAAATCAAAAGTTCATAAAATTAGTTTTAAAGTTCCTCACTTATAAGTATGTAAGCCCCACAATACTTAAAACCAGCAGAGATAATTATTATTTTTAATTCCTGTACTCGCTACTATTATTTTGACCGACTGTATTTGGCAGAACATGTCAAAAATCAAAAATAAACGAAATCAAGAAAGAAATGTTATCTTCGTCGTGCCGAAGATATATTCCCTTGCAGAAAAGTTTTGCATAAGACAACTTATTTTTTATTTATATGGCATAAATAAAGTAGTCTGATTTTGATAAAATTTGGTCAACATGTGTAGGACGTGCTTTACTTTAGACATAGTGAATTTGGTCGAGTTACTTTGAAAAACAAAAAAGTTTTCCATACAAAAAACTATTTTTCAACCGATCGTTCCTATGGTAGCTATATATACTGCTTGCAGAAAGAATAAGTATCTGTAAAGTAAGTAAATTATAATCCCTCTGCAAGGGTATAACAAAAAGGGTTAGAGTTATATAACGGTAACAATATCATTAAGTTCTTAAAAGTTGAGAAAAAAAAGTCAAATAAATAATAAAGCCCTATCGGAAATAACTGACATAATGCATTGAATATAGCAGCACTTCTATTTTTTGACCTCAGCTGTACATTTCATGTACTTTATTTCTCTTTTTATACTCTTTTTTAATTTAAATAGATTGTATAAAAATAATTTTGCTACGCCTACCCCCGCCCTTGCAATCGAGCAATGCTTGTTTCTTCCAAACATGTAGAACGGGCCCAACCAAACTTTAATTGATGGCAAAATTGAAGGATTCGGGCAAAAATACAATTGCCACGCCCATTTCTGAGTCCGCAAAGAGGCGAAAAAAAGAGTATACCGCAGTCGGGTGCATCCGACTGCAACGTTCTCACTTGTTTAATTATATTTAATGGGTATAGGGAGTAAAACTTGAAAAGTCTAAAAAAAATTTCAGTTCTTTGAACATGCAGATGTATTAGTAACGTTTTTAAAAAGTTAATCGTTAAAATCTGTGGCAAAAATAACAAGCTGTTATCATTTGAAAAATTTAACATTTTTCAAATTTTTTTCGGAACTTATTTGCAGCCTTAATCTTGCATAGTTATGGTTAAACATTTGAGGTTCACCTCAAAAATGGAAATAAAAATCTAAAAAATTTAAAAAAAAAAGTCTTTTAACGTTAAATCTTTTTGTGTTGTATAGTGTTGAACGTTCTTCAATCGGTATCGGCAACGTCACTAATGCTCTCTAATAGACACTTTAGACATAACCGTCGTGTTTTTCCGTTATCGCGCGCGCTCGTATGCCTTCGTACGCTCTCGTGCACCGTCGTGTTGCACTCTCGGGTTGTACGCTTGCCAGCTACGTACCAACTTTTGAGGCCACTGGGTTGTGCAACTTCACAAAATGGCGGCGGTTGCTGATCATTAAATAATTCAAAATAATTTTTGCAGTGATTTTCTTCTTTTAAATAAAGAAATTAAACCAGAATAAATTTGAAATAAAATTATTGTGCGACCCGGTCTATAGGACCCATAAGCCAAAAAAATGTCGGGTAGTGTGTCGTCTATTAGATATATTGTTACTGCTTTTAGTTAACCGACTCACCTGCCTAGATTTGTTCTGTATATTCGCAGACTGCTGTGAAACTATTGCAATATATTCAGTAGCGTAAATAGCAAAAAAAAAATTGGTCAAAACAAAAGTACACATTCTGCAAGCACCGAAAAAGGTAAAAACAATATTAAAATTAAAGCATTTACAGAAATATACTGGTTGTAATCTATTATTTTATTACTTACATATTGATTGATTCACTATGTTTTGTGTTTTAACAAAATTCCAAAAGAAAAAATATTATTTTACTCGGTAGACGGTATATCCACAAACAAAACACCATTTACTGTTTTCGTAGACTACGTGCAGCTTTTTTTAATAATCACCTATTGGCTTTTTTGTGATAAATGGTGATGTTTTAATATATATCGTTAGGTTTAGCCACTCAATTAAATAAAACAAAAAATTTCAGGAGTAGGAAATTTAACATCCTTAATATAATATGATAGCCAGAAATACTTTGAAAGTATCTAATAGTTAACGTGTATAATTTGTCTAACTTCCATTTTTAATCAGTACAAATAAAAAGTGTATTACTAATTCAATCAAATGGAAAATATCGAAAACGGTAAATCATTTATTTTTCTATTACACGCTTTAAATTTATGAACAAACGGACATTTTTGAAAAAAACTAAACTAAGTACTAACAAAGTTATTAGCATTTCAGCGAACTACCACAGTGAATTAATCAATACAAAAATCAAAGATTTTCTTCTCTTCTTTTTACATTCTCTATTTTAGCGTGCTTTTACTCCCTGTTCCCATTAAAAATGGGAAAAAGGGAGTAATAAAGTACTGCAAATGTATGTAACAGGCAGAAGAAGGCATTTCCGAATATATACACTATATATTCTTCATCGGCATCAAAAGCCGAGTCGATATAGCCATGTCCGTCTGTCCGTATGAACGCGTCGATCTCAGAGACTATAAGAACTAGAGACACCAAACTTGGCATGTACGTTTCTGTATACCATACGCAGATCTAGTTTATTTCAAATTTCGAATGCACCCCCCGCACCCTCGCAATTCGAAAAAAACTCCCACAGCCAAAATTTTCAAGATAAAGCTTTGATTTTTAACACATACTTCTTTTATCAATGTTTATCAGTTGCGTAAATTTCATTACGATCGGATAAATAGCAGCAAAGTTATGGAACAATCTATTACCCCCGTCTCAGCAGGCAGAAACAACAGTTTGACATGCACTGGCCAAGTTAAGAGCGCTGCTTGCTTATACTGCCGCTGAACTGCTTGAAATGCAAGTTGTGAAGTTGTTGTAACCCAATTTATGAATTTTTTCTATGGTGACAACACACATGTGTCCTGATGGAATATAACTGTTTTCTTCGCTAAATGCGGTTGTTTCTGCATCATATCATAATCGTATCCCTCCAAAAGCTTTAAATAATATAGACCGGAGATCTTTTTACCATATTTATCGATCTGAATCGCGCATCACTAAAAACTGTGGCCATGACATTATTGGTCAACCTTGGCTATTTTGGTGCACGTTCATCCGGAGAAACCCAATGTTTTACTTTTTCCTTACTCTCATGTGTGGTGTGATGGATCCATGTTACGTCGACGGTAACGAAACGGCACATAAACTCATTTGGATTACTGCTGATTAAAAACTCTTTAAAAGTAGTCACACGGTTTCGTTTATGGTCAACTGTCAGCAATCGCGGCTACCTTCGCACGGATAGCTTTTTCATGTCCAACTATTCATGTACACTGTGATGTACCCGCTCAGTTGAGATACCTACCTCCCCAGCCACCTTGTGCAGTTTAATTCTCTGAGAGTCCAATATCATTCCATGGATTTAATCTATTGGACGACTTGAACATTCTTCGTCACTGGTACGACCATAACGCGACCCGGTAAACCACATCTTAACCATTGATATTGATGGTGCAGAGTTCATAGTATTTACCAAGCCGTTGTTTGGTTTCGGTTATTGTTATCTTACGCAAAAAACTATTCTTACTCAACACACGAAATTTACTTTTTTCCATTTTCGTTAAATTAACGATGTTGTCTTCTTATAATGGTTGTATAACACAAAATAAATGGCACAGCTTAATTAAAATTTCACAGTAGTCTATTAATATATGGCAGTTGACTGGATTACTGTTCCATTTAAAGTAACTTCACGAAAAATGCTAAAAGTCACTGACTTATCAAACGACCCTCGTATATTTACAAGCATCATTCATCACAAAAAAAAAAAAATAAACAAAAACTAAGATTATTTTAAGAACTGCAGGTAATTTTCAAAATCAATAAGTGGTGTTTTACTTGTGGATATACCGTCTACTGAAATCGACTATTACACCTGCGGCACCACATAAATGGTAATTTTGTAGTCTGTTAACAATCAGCAACATTTTTCACAAAAAATCACACAAAAAATACCTTAAATAGTTTTTGTGTGTACCAAATTTAATTTTATATTTTGATAGACTGTGGATTCTATTCTAGGACACTTAGGGCGACCCGCATCATGAACAGCCCTGAGGCTTCATTTTTGTATTGAATTTAACCATTCAGCTGTTCAATATATTTTTTACCAGCTATTTGCTAATAGAACTTTCTTGGTCAAGAGTCTGCGAGGACTGGTAATTTTGCCAGCATCGTAAGCACCCTAACTATTTCGATTTTTGATAAAATTGAATATGTAGGAACAATAATCTAAAGTATGTGAATATTATCCACCAGTGTTAACAAACGAAATACTAGATTTTCTATCGATGTCACATAAAATGCAATTCGATAATCACCACAAACAGCCGATTTAAAGTGAAAAGTTCTCGCAACTCTTAAGCTTTTATACTTTTTTTTCAAAGCTCGGAAAAAATGCTCAAGTGTCCGAAAGGTGTCTTACGGACACCATAAGAACAGAGAGCGAAAAGACACATTCTGTTCTGATTTCGACCAACAGATGTTGCGCTCAAAGCAGAACAGTTTTTTTCAGTTTTTTTTGTTCATGTCTTTCGCTGCCACTTTGCTGAAACACTGTCGACAAAAGTGTCTGTTGTGTATGTATGCGTGCTTGTGTGTGAGTGTGCTTCTACGCGTACTCTCTCTCTTCTCGCTCCTGCTCGCAGATCCTACACGCAGAAACATTTTCTCTGTCTCGCACACAACAAGAAAAGACACTTTTTGCGGACACGTATTGGAAAGTGGTCTTCTGCCGTCGGTTTTTTAGTGGGCGCTCGCACAAAAGTGTCTCAATGAGCTGTTATTGCGAGACCGATTCGTTTGGTTTTTTGAGCCGAAAATGCTGAGCAAAGAAAACAAGCGAACTGAAAGAAAAAAATTTTATCTTCGGCGTGCCGAAAGGATTTGCATAAGAAAACTTATTTTTCAACTGATCGTTCCTATGGCAGCTATAAGATATAGTGATCCGATTTCGCTGAAATTTTGTCAACATATGTGAAAAGTTCTAAAACTTAGACATTGTGAGTTTGGTTGAGTTATTTTGTAAAACAAAAAAGTTTTTCATAAGAGAACTTATTTTTCAACCGATCGTTCCTATGGTAGCTATATATACTGCTTGCAGAAAGAATAAGTATCTGTGCCAAGTTTCATCACGATAGCTCTAAAACTGAGGGACTAGATCGTATATAAACAAACGGACAGACAGACAGGTGGACATGACTCGGCTGTTGATGCTGATCACGAATATATAAATAATTTTTTTCTGAGACGTCTGCTTCAATGCGTTACACATTTCGTGACAAAATTATAATACCCTCTGCAAGGGTATAAATAGTGCTCCGCTGTGTTTTCTGTTTTTTCAGTGAGCAGATCTTACACCGTTAATCAATCCTGGTCCCAACGTAGCAGCTCTACATTTGTCAACAACAAACGATTTCATTTGTCCAACCTACAATTCTCAATTTCATTTTGTCTCAAGTCAACAGGTGAAGGTGGGCGCGTGTCAGATAATTCCAACACGACAAAAAACGAGCACAAACAACCAACACGCTAGATTTTCCATAAAAAGTTTTAAATTAAAAAAAAAAAAAAAATTAGAACATTGAAGTTGCTCCCGACTGCGATGTACACTTTTTTTACCCTCTTTGCTTAGTCGGGTGTGGCAATATATGAGTGGGTATGGCAATAATGTTATGGATATCTTAAATGTTTGTCTGCCTATGTTTGGTTTCTATAGCTTCAAAACTGTGAGAAAAAAAATGGCGGACGTACAGACAGACGAACAGACAGACGGACAAATCAACCCATTATAAAATTTTTTTTTTTTTTTTTTTAAATCGGTAGTATTGAAATCGTGTATAAAAATACAACAAGCGCCCAATTTTAATCGCAAATACTCGTATATGTAAACCTAAGGCTATCTGTTTTGAATATATGCTCCAGAGTGAAGATGAATTCTTAATTACTTTTGCAATTCCGGCACACTCTATAGCTATCGCCTGGACGCGAGTGTTCCGACACGGACCTGGAGCCGCCACCTGCGTCACAGAGTCAAGACTGCGAACCGACGCCACCGCTGCAGCGCCACAACTCAGGCAACTTCTACCTGCCCCAGGTGAGCGACATAGCGCCGGGCATTACCATGAGCAACATGGCCAATATGAACAATGGTAACATTGCTAGTGGAGCGGGCGGTATGTCTAATTCGTCTCAAGCTGGCGGTGGCGACTCACCGCGTCACCTGCGTATGTATCATCCACATCATAGTCCGCATGCGCGGCCTAGGTGAGTAGCTTCCCACTATTAATGTGTTCATGTTCTTTAATATGTATACTGTTTTCAGAGGACTGGATCCGCAGCGCGGCTACACGTGTGATGCGCTATCGCCAGACCATCTCGGTGGTGGATATAATGTTGGTGGCGCTATAAATAGTCAGCAGAATATGTCAGTAGCACAAAGTCAGCGCGTTGGGACGTCAACAGTCACGCCCACAATGCAACAACGAATTAAGCCACTGGGAGTGGCCACACCACTTGCCATGGCTAGTCCAGTGAGGAGGTGAGTGGTGCTCTATTTCCGAAGTGCAGCGGCGAATGCCAGCATTCAAATTTTCAGCTAGCCATTTATTTGTTAAAATGATTATTGCTGTTGTATTGTTCTGTCGCTTCAATATGTTATTATTGTTATTATTGTTCTTAATAATGCATCTGCTTAAAACTTGACTTAATTCCATATATGCATACATGCATATAAATAAAAATATTCATATTCAAGCTTATATATGTGTATTACACAGAAAAAATACATTGGAAAATTTATTTATAAAATTGTTTGATTTTTTCTCATCTCATTTTAATTAGCTGAAAATGGAATTTTTTGGAAATATTGCTAATTTTTCCTTTCCCAATTGTCTAAACAAATTTTTTGACTTAAGAAATTAAAATAGCTTTTAGATATAAAATCTTAGGTGACCAAAAATCAAACAATTTATGGTAAATTTGCCAACTAATTTTGTTGTGTAGCTTTTACACCCGGCTAAATATTTGACCTTGACCGCAATCTCCCGCACGTGTGCGATATTATCCGAGGCTTTTCTCGCCGAAATGTTTTGCCCTGACCACAATTTTCCGCTCGTGGGGAAGATTTTCCTAGCTCTGACCCACACGCGTAACGATTTTTTAGGTGGAGCTTTGAAACTAAGTTTGAAGTAGAAATGGGAACGACCGCCCGTTCCGAATAAGAAATTGATTGTCTCCTGACGTCTGTCCTGATGATTTTGAATACACACGTGTATACAAGCACACATGCATTTATGTGCATACACATAAAGTGGCGGATCCAGAGGGGAGACTATGGGGGCTCTTGGCCCGCAAGAGCTTAAAAAAAAGAGCTAGAAAATAGCTCACTCCACTTATTTTCTAAGACACGCCTAAAATTATTTCATATTATTACATATTTTCCTAAAATTATCCAAAAATTGACAAAACCCGCTTTTCCCTTTTAATATCAATATTTTATAATTATTTAGTTAATTAATCAATGTGTTTCAATGTTTCTCAAAAAAATTTTCAATGTGTTTGCCACTGACAGAAACACAAAAAGCATAAGCAATAACCGTTGCTCACCGTGCTTAATATTTTTGCGTGCTGTGTTAGTGTTTTCTCTTGAGCGTCTTATGTTGAGTGTAAGAATTATTTATACGGCGAAACATATGCTCAAAGTGTCTTCGGTAAACAGTTATACAGGCCTGTTCCCATTCTCACTTTCGGCAAGATCTCGCGGAAACGAATTTCCCTTTTCCTTTTTGCCCGTGTTGTCATTTCGGTACCGTAAGAATCAATTAAATTCTACAAGTTGAAACCATTTTTGACTTCAATAAACATTTTCTGTTGTTTTGACAATGACATTACATCACCACTTTTGTAATTCAAGCTTCATAAAGTTTATGAATAGATTGATTGTAATTATACCTTTTTTTTAGGTCAACTCTGGGCTGCACATTACGAGTATTTGGCCAGCCAGTTATACACAACACGATATTTTGAGGGAAATTAAAAGGGAACATTTAATGGGATTGCCCTTGTACTTGTAATACTATAAAATATTTTGGTGCATATTTTTAAGCTTTCATTGTGCATCCAAAGCCACTTTTATAAAATAAACAATTATTTTAAATAATAAAAAAAACGCATCGTGAATCCATGAAAATCTAAATCGGTAATGTGAAGAAACGCAGTGCAACAGCTGTCAGCCCTGCAAAGACAACTCACGTGTTGCAACACTGCTGTTTGTTAATGTTCAACACATACACTTGGGCGTTGAATACGAACATGTTAGTATTATTCTGTTATTTTCTGGTTTAATTGGCTTAAGCTTGTTATTTTTATAGGTGTAAACACAAAAATGCCCAGCAGGACGATAAAACCCTAAGGATCATATGGCAATTTGATTTTATTTTTAAAAACAGCTGTTTTCAGTTGAATGGTTTTTAGCACTTCTATCGCTGTGGGACATTCTAAATGGTACTTGTAGGCAAATACGCGTGAAATTTATCGAAAATTCGATAACTAAAAAATTCGTTATCAAATACGCGAAGTGCCACCGAAAAGGGGGAACAGGCCTTCTAGTTTAACAGAAAAACGTAAGTGGATGTGCATCAGTGGAGTTTGGCTAATATTATGATAATTTATTTGTGGATCAATTATATAATACCTTCCCAGCAAACCATGAGAGTCTTTTAAGAGCTCTTAAACACTCTTATTTCGGAGTGTTTTCCTCTTATTTGTGCTCCTAAAACCGTTTTTTTATACTACGCCTTCCAATGGACCTTCTCAAAAGTCTTAATTGGGAGTCCTAAAAGACTCCTATTTGGATGAATTTAGGAGTCTTATTCGGATGAATTTATGAATCTTTTAGGACTCTTTTATGTGCTCAATTGATATAATTTTCGGACTCCTATTTAATGAATTAAAAAATCTTTTCAGACTCTCTTACGACTCTCTTTCTGAGTCTTAAATAATCAATTTAAGACTTTTTTCAGACTTTTTACTCCCTGTTTCCATTGACTTTCACGAATTGCGTTCCGGGATCCAAGGTATAAGGAACACAATGATTTTGTTTTCCTCATTTGGGTTGTCAAATTATTGAAGTTGTTGAACCAATTACCAAATCTTGTAGAATTTAGGGTTATCACCATTAAAAACAATTCGAAAATAGAGTGTCCATGAATTTTAAAAGCACTGCTATTATTTTTTTTTAAATTAATAAGAATTGATTTTTTGAACCACTGCTAATCATAATCGTTGCTTTTATTTTATTTTTTTTTATTTCTAGATTTTTTCTAAATCATTAGCCTTGCTTAAATATTCCGCAGGTATTTAACTTATATAATTACAACGATAATTATTAACAGTGTGTTAGTTAATCCTAAATCTACGCTACTTGATTCTACTTTTTTATTTTACATTTGCAGTGGAGTCCGCTGTCTTTGTATCAACTAAACCCATTTTGGATATGTTTGTTGTTTTTTCAAAAAACATTGCTTGATCTATAAATTCTGTCTTAATTATTTTATTATCCCTCATATGGGAAAAACATTTTTACTCCCTGTTCCCATTAAAAATGGGAAAAATGCAGTTATAAAGTACTGCAAATGTTTGTAACAGGCAGAAGTTGGCATTTCCGTTAATATAAACTATATATATTCTTGATCAGCATCTACAGCCGAGACGAACTAGCCATGTTCGTCCGTCCGTCCGTCCGTCTGTATAAGCGCGTCGATCTCAGAGACTATAAGAGATAGAGACACCAAACTTAGCATGTAGGTTTCTGTATACCATACGCAGATCAAGTTTATTTCAAATTTCGAATGCACCCCCCGCACCCCCGCAATTCGCAAAAAGCTCCCACAGCCATAATAAAGATATAGCTTTCGTTTTCGGTACACATATATGCTGTATCAATGTTGATCAGCTGTGTAAATTTCAACACGATCGGATAAATAGCACCAAAGTTATTGACGAATCTTTTTCGCCAGGCACTGCACAAGTTAAATGTTGGGAGCAGGGAGTCTCATAGTCGGGCACACCCGACTAGAGCATTCTTACTTGTGTTTTTGTTGCTTTTACAGTTTTCTACCTAGTGATTCGCATAGCTTTACAGGCTATGCTTCTAATTGTGCAGAAATGGTTCCGCTCAATTTTACAAAATTCTTATATGTATATTAATATATATATATATGTATTTATTATTCTACGCGCTGATCCAGTCCTCCTCTGTTGCATCAGCTGGGCGTCGCCGGTTGCGGCACGCTGATGCTCCCTCGATGACGCAAGTGGCGGTGTGCCCCTCGCGCTTGGTGATTCGCCGCTGCTGATGTCCTGGGCCTTTGGGCTCAGGCGGAGCCGGTGCCGGTCATCGCAGAGGCTGTTGACATACACGTTGATTTGCAGTCCAGGGCAGTCACTCGGGCATGTGTCAGGCCTCTTTGGCGGCTGCTTTGGGGCTGGAGGTTTTGTTATTAATGTTCCATTTATTGATTTTATTTTGGCTGAGTGAACTGAGGTGTTCTAGATTTTTTGTTCGAGACTTGATTTGAGGTAATCAAGCTCGGCTTGTAATTTCTAGGCTATTGCCCACGCGGGAGGTGGTGTATTTGTGTATAATAGCCTTCCCATCTTCCCATCACTCGCACTCTACTCACTCAGACTTTTTCTTTTCCATACAGATGTTTAGTAGTTGATTTTGTGGCGTGCTGTTCTTCCGTCACTCATTGGTTACTTATTGAGAATTGTGTTATCTATTGGCGTCTGTTTTATTCCACTCCAAGTTTTGTTGTTGTTGGTGCTATTGTTGTTGTCCTTGGTCCTCCAGAGCCATCGTCGCGGTCGCCATGTCATATAAGATGACTTATTCCAAACAACACTTTATTTAGGAAGGCAACACGACTATTTAATGTCTTATACAATCGTATCTTAAAAGTAACATAACCTTAAGGCTGCGCGCTGCTTTACCAGAGAAGCTAGTGGCAGCACAGCCGTTTGTATATAAGCGTTTTAAATATTATATTGGCCATGGAAACGTCGCTGATGGACAAAGCGGGCTGTGCACATATATTCATAAGCGGTCAATGCATGGGACACATGCTGACGCTGGTTTGATTGCTGATCGCAACATTCTTCTGCGATCATATTTCGGTGCACTCGAAAGGCACTTAAAAGATAGTGTTATACAGCAACAAAGTGTTACTGCTTAGAACATACAGTGTACTCTGGATATGCATACCACAGTATCCTCTTGTTTTAATCCGCTAATCAGAATTTTTGCACATGTATCTAACACAATTAAAATGTGTATATTGCTTTGCTCATTGAATGTTGGATCTGCCAATTATTAATTTTTCCATAATTCCTTGTTGTAGTCAAACGAATTGGATGGTTGTGCTTTTATTACCTCTTTGAGTACTACGCCTCTGTACGGCTCGCTGCTTGGAAACCGTGGCCGAATTATTAGATTCATTATGCTCTTTGACCTTTCTATTGGGTTTCCACCAAAGCCATACATTTGTGGGCTCTTTACTCCCTGTTCCCATTCAAAATGGGAAAAAGGGAGTTATAAAGTACTGGAAATGTGTGTAACAGGCAGAAGGAGGCATTTCCGACCATATAAAGTTTATATATTCTTGATCAGCATCAACAGCCGAGTTGATTTAGCCATGTCCGTCTGTCTGTCTGTCCGTCTAGAGACACCAAACTTGGCATGCAGGTTCCTGTATACCAAAGTTATGGAAGAATATATTTCCCCGGTCTCAGCAGGCAGAAACAACTGTTTGACAGGCACTGGCCAAGTTAAGTACGCTGCTTGCTTGTTGTGGTGGTGCTTCCGCTGAACTGCTTGAAATGCAAGTTGGGAGCAGGGAGTCTCATAGTCGGGCACACTCGACTAGAGCATTTTGACTTGTTTTATACTCTTTTTTTAAATTTTTTTGACAGTTTTGAAGCTAGAGCAACCAAGCTTGGTATACATGTTGATTTATACCACAGGCAGACAAAGTGTTAAGATCACTTTTTCAATGGATATTTTAAAAAATCCAAAATTAATAACTTAAACAAATCAATTGTTTATAAAATACAATGCAGATAGTTCAGAAAAACATTTTTGTTTCCATTACTAATATTTATTTTATTTTTAAAATTAATTTTGGTGGTGCTCTTAACCAAATCTCCAGTAATTTTGCTAGAGCTTTGAAACCAACCGAAGGCGGTTTTTTGACAGCTATGATATTTAATTTGTCTATAAATTTGTTGCAATTAAATTGAAATTGCGTCAGTGACTCTTTCGTATGTCAAAAAACTAAATATCTTAAATCATTTCAGCACCTGCTGTTTCTAAGAGCGAATGAAAATGCAAACCAACCGAAAATCTCTAGAGATTTCCGTGACGCCACCGATAGTATTGATTATTTCTGGATTCTATAAACCAGGATAGATATATGGTATTTATTATTTGTCCTTTTTTGCCATATGGACTTACAGTAGTATACATGAAATTTATCTCATGCTTGTTTTTCATTGGCTTGGCTCTGAACTATTTGCGTAAACAAAACATGTATTCATAGATCACCACATCTGGTGTTACAATCTGTGTGGATATCTTAATGTATACATTGTGTATTTTTAAACCCGCTCGAATTACATTGGTTTAAAATTGTGGGCTGTATGTTTAGTTTTCTAAACAGATTGATTCATAGGGTTTTGAAAACGTCATCACTCGTCAAAATCTATAGCCATTTTAGCAATTCAATATTTTTCTAGTTTTTACCTTTTTCCAGTTGCTGTCACAGCCCAACTGGCTTTAGTTCGAAAATTAAAAAAAAAACTTAGTTCGATAATTGGTTGAAAATTTTGTTTTTTAAGATAACTTGAACAAACAAAATTTTATCAAATTCGGACCACTATATCTTATAGCTGCCAGAGGAACAATCGATTTAAAATGGGTTGTATTAAAAAATTTCTTGTTTATGAAAATATTTCTACCAAAGTTTGATCAAGATCGTATCAATATATTTTATAGCTTCCATATAGAAACTTAATCAGATTTTTATATAATTTGGCTGAAATATGTAAAGTGTAATAAAAGTAGCATTTGCTGAGTGTGGTAGAGATATCTTTGAAAACAAAACAGTTTTTCATACAAAAACTACATTTTTCTTTTGGAAACCGACAAAAATTAAATAAAATAGTTGTAGCTTGGAAGTTCTGCCATAGATTTTGACGTGTTGTTTTTTTTCCAAAACTTATGAATCAATGTCCATAATTTAGTGAACTGCATTGGTTTTTCTAATTTTCCTCGAGTTTTCAGTTTGAATTCCAACTAAAAAATTTGAAAAAAAAAAAAACATTTCCATACTTAATTTCTCCAAAACTATATATATATATTTATATATAAAAGTTTTTTTTTTTGTCTATATATATATATATAAAAGTGTTCAACCTGACTGACTGACAGGCTGACTGATTTGCAACGCTTGCACAGCCCAAACCATAAGAGCTAGAAGACTGAATTTTCACAGTGGTTTCGTCTTATGCTTAAAGTACGTACTATTTCCGGAGATTGGAAAATTTTGGTCTGTAAATGTCAAAAATTCAGGAAAAAACCGTTGTATGCAACTTTTTTTGCATTTTTAAAAGATCTATATTCAAAATTTATTAATGACTGCATACCAATTTTTCTGAAAATTCGGTGGAAAGTGGGTGGAAAACAGGAGATAGTGCGAAAAAGGTAGTTATATTAAGCGCTTTTCTTTGCATGCCTTTCGTTATTGTTATCTCGCTCTATCGCTCGTAAGCACTGAAAAATGTTTCGTATATTTTTGTATGTGTGTGTACGCATGCACTGCGAACTGAGCGGCGCGCCGCTCTCTGCTTATGCTTTGCACTCTTTATTCGTTCGCATACTTTTATATATATTCCCACAATCAGCAAAAGTGCCGTTTGCTTTTGTATTTACGCTCTGCATTAAATCGAAATGATTTTCAGTTTGCACAAAAATAATTTTAAATACATGCTACGTTTACAAATATATAATAATTCATTACTGACTTCACCACGCACTGGGTGGTAACTGGGTAGTAAATAGGGCGACAATTGAGTTTTTGTACGATTTGCTTCAAATTCATTTTTAAAGATCTGCATAAAAATTCATTATAAACTGCATACCAATTTTCCGCCAAAATCAACCCTCATTTTCAAAGATCTATATGAGAATTAATTACAAGCTCCATAGCAATTTTCCGTAAAATGCAACGCTCTGGGTAGAAAGTGGGTGGTAAACAGAGCGAAAGTTGAATTTTTGTACGATTTGTTTCAAATTCATTTTTAACGATCTGCATAAAAATTCATTACAAGCTGCAAACCAATTCATTCAAACATTCAGCCCTCTTCACGCTAGCAAAAATATAAACGTATAAACGGAAAATGGTCGTTAAACTTTTGCATGCAACCATTTTTTTTTTGTAAAATTATTTTGGAAATTGTCTTTTTTTTTTATGAAAATGAGAGAAAACCAGGCGCAAAAAAGTGCCTGACGCACAGGACGGGAAAGGATTTGAAAAAGAGCGTGCGGATGGGATTCTGCATGCTCCCAAAATAGGCACCCGCGACGGGCGTGACGGGATCGAATTTTCTGCCCGTGTTCATTTCTACTTCAAACTCAGATTTCAAGGTCTGTCTGAAAAATCGTTGCGCGTGTGAGTCAGATAAAGTTCACAGATTTGGAAAGGCGGGCGAAGCTAGCTAGATATATGTATAAAACGTTGAGAACTTATTTGTGTAGGAACTTATTTGTCTATATATTGAGTTAAATTTAATGTATTGTTTGTTAAAATCGGTAATGCTTTACGCAAGATATGGTCAAATATTTGAAGTCACTTCAAAACAATTCTTACTGGAATAAAAAACTTTGAAAAAAAACTCTGTCATGGAAATAAAAAATTATTTTCAGATAAAGTGACTTTTAACCCAGCATTTTGCGTGTTACATAGTGTTATTACCACAGTCTGGTCACACTTGGAAAAAACATCATCTCGTGCTCCAACACTACATTAAACACCAGGCTTATTTAGTCCAGCCAGCCCACCCTGGAGTCACCTGCCTGATGCTCAAATTGAATGTATTTTCACTGAAAGTATAGAACATAAAAAACATAGACACCCATCCTACTGTTTTTGGTGGCCAATACATTAAAACGCTAGATGAGCAATAATTTGGTGGCCAATACATTAAAACGCTAGATGAGCAATAATATGTCAAGTTGTATAATTTTTTTTTTTTTTGAAAACTTGAAAGATTTCATTAAAACACAATCACATAAATTTTGAAGTTTTTATTATATATAAATCGATAAATTTGAGGAAAACTCTTTAATACATCCGGAAATATCGCCTTATCGAAAAGTCCGATTTGATAATGATGTGCTAGTGATTGATAGCCGTTCTTTTTGCCTCTCATTAAAAGTCAATTTATTTAAAATCCAGAAACCCAATCTATGGATTTTTACATTTTTCTATAATTCTAAAAAAAAATTGTAAAAAAAAAAAGTATTTTTTGATTATCTCGAAAACAGTAAACTTTTTAAATTTTGACTTCATTTTCGAAATCAGCCGGCTATTTTACTAAAAAGAATGACTCTAAAATTGTCAAGATTCGAGCATTTTTCGAATTTGTTTACTAAAGAGCCAATAACTTCATTATTTGTCGATCGATTTTCGATGAAATATCCTTTATTTTGTTTTAAATGAATATAAACTCAAAGAAAGAAACAAATTTTCAAATGTTGTGTTTTAGTAGAAAATCCCGTTTAAAATCTAGCTTTTTAAAAAAACGTGAAACTTTAATGCAAAATTTTCAGTTTATGTCTTAATAGCGGCTAATCGAACGAGAATTTTGAAAAGTGATGTTCTGGTGGACATAATATAACGTATTCAAAAAAGTTAATCTTTTAGGAATCCGAATTCTGGTTTCGAAGATATTGACAATTCTCTGAGTGTACCTTTTTGAAAAATCGAAAATCGAACTTTTTCTATTTAGCTCGAAAACAAGCTCGCAAACATATTTATTTTTATTTTTTTAGGGATCAGCGACTGATTTTACATAAGAAAAATATAGTGGCTTATCTTGAAAAAAGAGTATGTTGGGTTTGTGAAATGTCCGCATGTCCGTCCGTCTGTATGCACGCAGTTTTTTTCCACAGTTTTGAAGCTAGAGCTAGAGATATACTATAGACAAAGTGTCAAGATCTCCCCCCCACCCACACCCCTTCCCCCACAAACCGCCAAAACCTATATCTTCCACAGTTTTATAGCTACAGTAACCAAATTTAGCACATTGGCTACCTATCACTTCCTTAATTGATCTGACTAAAAAATATTTGACAACGCCCACCCCCGCCCCCACAAATAAGCAATGTCTGTATCTTCCACACCCCATCAGCTAGAATCATTGCTTACATCTGGTTTTCTTCAGGAAATGGTAGTAGTGGACAAAAATATTTTTGTTCGCTATGTCATGGATATTTAAAGTGGTCTTCATATTACATTTGGTGGCTTCAGCTATAAAATCTTAATACTACGTCTCCCTACAGATGCCAACTTGTATGCTAAATTTTACTGTTTACAGTTATTTGTTAAATCAACAAAAATAAAATAGTTAAACAAATCAAAAATTGATATTAAGTTATTAGTGCAATCCTTTCAGGCAGTACTGTATCTTTTACTATCTCGCTCATTCTTATACTCATCCGCTCTTTTGTAGATCTATCTCCGTTTTATTATTTGGCCAGCTCACTTTCTCTGTCTATTATTTATATCTATATGTTTAGCATACGGCTTATCCCACCCATTATTTGTTTTCACACTTAAAAACTAATTATTTTTAAACTTTTTTTTCGTTTTCTTTGTTTTTTTTTCTCAATGTAGTCAATATTCAAATTATGAAAACGATACTAATTCCTAGGCTTATCTTAAAAACAATCAATTTTCAAAAACGAACAAAAATAAACCATGAAGTAAATATTAAACAAAATATGAAACGACAACAATCACGATTACGATTAAAAATTAAGATTACGGTTTACCACGAGCTGTCGGATATGTATTTACTCATACTTTATGTACGAATGCGTCTGAAATAGAGGCCAACTGTGTAATACGTAAAGTTGCCAGAGAGGAGGGGCACAGCAGATCTGAGCATGATTCTAAGTCGGGCAATATTAAAACCAGATCTTCAACTTAAGTTCAAAACACGTGTTTAAATATAGCGTGTTTTTATTTCTGTTTCGTATTTTTTGAATACATGACAGACGACGACCGGCGACAGTTTTCTCTTAAAATTACTGTCTAAACACACACACACACATACAGACATATATGTACACAGCACACAATACAGATTTCTTAGAAAATACAAAACTACACCTAGCGCCACCAAAAGCGCCACTACTACTTCCTCAATTATCATTCGATTGAAGGTGAGTGAATTCTTGATTTTGGTGCTGTATCACTGTTATTTGCCACAATTCGCCACATGATTGATATGAAACCACTCAATTCAAGGCGCTTAGAAGGCTTTGCTCACAGTCAGTCATATGGCCTTGGATATGATTAACAACTCATTCATACAAATACACAGACACGAAAATCATAGTAACAAATTTCGTCAAACAAAAGAAATTCTCGTATTCTTGTTTTGAAGTATTCTTATCTTACAATTCAAATTTAAATATTCCTTTTGGCATTTGTTCGATATCGCGAATTTGCAGTGGAAATTGTTATAAATTAGAAAGCAATTACATTATGAATAAGAACAAACAACAGTCGCACCAAAACGCAGGATATGCCAGAACGCTAGGGCTTCTAGACAGGACACTGCCTCTAACTGCCGCAACGCCACCACAGTTGCGTAATCGACGACAGTTCCACTTCAATGGAATGCAGTTCGAGACTAACCCAGTATCGCTACATATGTCGCGGAGTACTCTTGATGATGAAGCTGGTGATGCCAGATTTTCGCTAATAGAGCGGAGGAACCCTTACAACACATTAATCCAGGCACGCCGTGGTAGCGTCAGCAGTACTGGCATTGATAGTGGCAGCGCTAGAGCCAAGTACATGAGCGGCAGTAATGCACAGTTGCTCCAGATGGGTCCGCCTGGCGAACAAGTACCTTGGCCAGCTGATAGCCACAATAACAACGACAGTAAAAATGAAAATGAATATAACAATGACAAGGCCGGTGGCGAGGATAACTACAGAAGCACTAACGAACATTTAAAGCACGTGCTGAACAAGTACAGCAAGCATCCAATAGGCGCCAATTACAACATTAACAATAGCAACAGAAACATTGATGACAACAATTATAACAATATTTACAATATTAACATTGATAACAATAATAATAATCAAAACGAGGAGGAGAAGGGGCTGATAACCACAAGAACCTACAATCGCCCACAGAAGTTGTCCAGCTTTCGTTTCGGACAGATGCGTGCAGGTGGCGGTATCAACACAGCTGCGACTACTCAGTCGAAAGTGGACTACATTACCTTGGCAGGCTTCCTTCTTGGTTATCTTACATCGAATGTGCTGTTTTTCCTGTGCTGGTACTTTAGCTGGCTCAAAGGGCAGGTGGTGAAGCTACGCAAGCACTTTCTTGGTCAAACCAATCTTTGGGAGTTCTTTGACTTTGAAGACACTTCACGCTACTCCAAGCAGGCAAAGCTATTGCTGGCCCCCATCATACTCGTGTGCAGTATCATCTACTGTGTCGTCAACATTCTTCATCTGCTAATCAAGCTCGTGCGCTCAGATGTGCCACGCACCGTAGTCGACTTTGTGCAAAGCATCGCCAGAAGTCACTGGCCATAGACATTGGCAACGTTGTGTGTGCGATGAGCTGCATCTGAATTGATTGGGTCATTTAATATAAATAACCAGTGGTTGGTCACCTATAACTTTAGTTTGCAAACTGAGAACATACAACCCAATGTCAATGTTTATAATAAAAGCTTTCCTTCAATATTGTATCTATATTGTAATATGGTATCAACATAACTTATTACTGATTACACTATGCAACAGTCAAATTGCTAAAAATCCTCTTTTCTGATGCAGTTAAGGCCCCTAATCACGAATATATATATATATATATTTTTTTTCTATAGCAGAATTATATATTGTATATTAGTCTATAAATAAGACCCTTGCATTTTATACATACATCTTATAGTTGTGGAGATATTGAGTCCAAAACTACGCAAACATTTTTAGTTGGAGTTCAAAAATGCAAAATGAAAACTCGAAAAAATTAAAAAAAAAAAAAATTAGCATAAGGATTCATTCATAAGGTTTCCAAAAAGTCATCACTCGTTTTAATCTATGGCCGAAGTTCTAAGCTATACCCATTTAGCAATTCAAGATTTTTCACATTTTTTCGGCTTTTGCTGAGCCAGAGTCCAATTGGTTTAGGTTGGAAAATTAAAAAAAAAACTTTGCTGGAAACTTGGTCGAAAAGCGGTGATGCTATACGGAAGTCATGCACAAATATTTGAACTCACTTAAAAAAAATTCCAGATGGAAAAACAAAATCTTAAAAAAAAAATTTTTCAAAAGAGCCATAGGAAAAAATTTATTTTCGTGATACTGGACCTCTAATGTATCATAATTTTAAATTTCAGCCTTACCGCACTCGAAAACCCTCAAATTGTTGCATAGTGTTATTGTTAGGAACTCTGCGGGTAGCCCTGCAGTCCAACTCTTTATTTCTCTCTCTCGCTCTCAATCTCTTGCATCTTTCTGTTGTCTACAGAAACTTCAATGTGTAATACCCTAATGACATTGTAACTAAATATTTTATACTAACCTCGCCCACGCATACACACTTAAATTATGGAGTAACACACATACAACACACAAGCTGGCATTTTTGAATTGTGTCTTAACATTAACATGGCGCGCTTTTACTGGCCGCAGCCTCAATGAATTTAACATAATCGCACTCTATCTCACTCTGTCTCCGATCGCATCCGAATTACATTTTTGACTCGTTTTCCTTCACAGATCGAACCCAGGAACGCCGACGCAGCCGCGACGGCCCGATTTCATAGGTCTTAACGCGCAAACAGCGCAACAGCAGGCGACTGTTGCAGCAGCTTACTATGACTACACCAGCGGGCTGCCGCCGCAGCATCCGCAAGGGCCGACCATTCAACAGCAGCAGCTCTTGCTGCAACAGCAGCGTGTCATGCTGCAGCACCAGCAGCAACAAGGTAACCTTGATATTTATTTTTTTTATTGATGTAGAATCCAGCTATAGCTAATGTCATATTCTTTCTTATGTTTATAGCATTGCAGCAACAGCAGCAATCGTTGGTGCAAGCATCCTATGGAGGCAGCCCGCAACGACGCTTTCTTTCTGACGGCGAGTTGGTGCGCCAAGGCATCAGTGGCGGGGAAATCTCTTATGCGCGTTCCAACAACACCGTTGACAATATACGCGAACTGGCTGGTAGTCCTCAGCGCGGCGTTTACATGTGGAAGGACACTTCACCCGGATTCAGCGGCTGCCCGCCTACCGTTAATATTGGCAGTAATGCAGGCACACTGCCAATCAGCAGCAACACGGGAGGGATTATTCAACACGCTCAGTATATCACAGCCGGAAGCGGCGCCCATCCGCTCATCATGACCCACTCACGTTTGCAAGATTATGCAAATCAACAGCAACAGCAGCAGGCTGCTGTAGCAGCCGCTGCGGTAGCGTCCGCTTCATATCATCGATCCAATCCCACAAGCCCTTCGACCATGCCTCAGACGCCAGCTTCACAAACATACATAGTTCGATACGGTGGCGGTGGCAGTGGACTAGCTGCATCTACCGGTGGCATTGCCAATGTGCCAACTGTGAGCAAGGCCAGTGCCAATGCTGTTGGCTATCAGCCACAGCTGCGTGGCGGTGTACCTGTTTTTCCGCCTAGTGCGCTGGCCGGCATAAGTGTCAGTAGCAGCGCTGGAGTGATACAGCCTCAGCCGTCGCCTCAGATCAAACGCAAACAGACGCCAACACGGCCTATGAGCTTTGTGCGCGCCCTTGAAATGACTGATTCAATGGAGATGCAGACACTTGAACAGCAGACACGTAATAATGGAAGCCTGCCCAGCGGTGTGCCTACGAGCATGGCGCAGCAAAATGCGACAGTAGTAACTGTCGGACGCAATGCAGCGGTAGCGGCTGCAACCAATGCTACTGGCACACCTGATCGAGCCAGCATTTACGATATGAACTATGAGATCTCCGTATAACCCGTGGTTGTGCCCGTTGTCATAATACCACCCGACTCAGCAACCAGCACTGCAGTCCCTAAAGCAACGACGACGGCCACCTTATACTCTCAGCAAATACAGCATCAACAACAGCAACTTCAGTTGCAGCGCACCATACTGTGTAATGGTGCAAAATCGACGGCCCATTCGTCAGTGCCCGTGCCTATGCCCGTTCTAGTTTCGAAGCAAAGCAACGGGAGCAACCAAAGCCACCTCAACATCAGCAAGACGCCAAACAAGCGCAAATTCTCCACGTTCTTCTAAAGCAGTCAGTAACGGCCAAGTTTTGTACATAGTACCCGTGATTAAGCCTATGATGATGCAGCCATTTGACGCTGCTCGCTTTTACCGTTGTTTTGTTTTACTTTAATTTTTGAATTTTTTTTATTATTATACGAACGTTTAATCTTGGATATTGTTAATATTTCAATGGTTTTTTGCTCGACCTAGGTGTGTGTGTGGAGGGGGGGGGGGGGAGGGTAAGGGGGGAGGTGGCAAAACAGCTGCAGTAACTACCTTCGCGTTGCTTCGTCGCTAGCGCGAACTGCCGTTCACAGTGAAATAAATAGTAAATAGGAAACTATTTTTAAGCGATAATTTTGTACTCGTTATTAGTCTTTTTCACGCATTAGACACAGAAAGTCTTTGTGCTTCGTTTTCTGTATTGTTAATATAATGTGGATAAAATAAATAAATTAGACTCTCGACACGCCCACAATCAAGCAAATGCATGTGTATGTACATAGCGTAGTATACCATAGAATGTATATAGCTTATCAAATTTTACACGAAAGTGCATCGGTATATGTATACATATATGTATAAATATCATCTATACATAAATATATATTTATTTGCATTGCAGTATGGGAAATATTTCCATTTTACGGGTATTTAGTCAAACTATTAAAATAAGCATTTTTTTTACAAAAGATCGAACTGTAAACTTGAGACCAGAAAATGCTAAATAACAGGCCAATGTTAAACCAAACAGCTGTTGTTTTGGAAAACACGTGGTTTGAGATTGCAATAATTTTGCAGGCTATTTTAAAATTGTCAATACTCAAAAGCAAAACAATTTTTTTGTGATATTTAAAATGGATACCAATTATACGGGTTTGTACTAATATTTTATATTTGTGCGTGCTCTATTAATATTTTATAAAATTAGCAGTTCTCAAAGGTCGTTTCTTGGAAATAAATTTCAAGTTTGCGGAGGCATATAAAACGACGATAAGAGTTGATAAGAGTAAGTCCAACTGTATGTCGTAGAGCCATTAATATTGATTTAAAGGCAGTTTATCTCGATGTGCACTTTTCCGCACAATCTGCGCAAATAAATTTTTTGCAGATGCAGATTATGAAAAATACTGTTCTTCCTGTAGGCTATTTTGGCGAAGAAGCGTCTGAATCACGCGTTTTTCAAGACTTTGTTCTAGAGCTATCTTGATGAAACGTGGCACTGATCCTTTTCCTTATTTCAGGCAGTACCTTCAGTGGAATTGGCCAGATCGGACCACTATAACACAGGAACGATCAGTTGAAAATAAGCTTTTGTACGAAAAACTTTTGTGTTTTTCAAAATATCTCAACCAATCTAAGCTAAATCTAAGTTAAAGCACGTTCTACACATATTGACAAAACTTTATAAAAATCGGACCACTATATCTTATAGCTGCCATAGGAACAATCTCTTGAAAATGGGCGTTGACCCGCCCACTTTTCCAAAAATGTTTCTGAGGGTGTACATAACATTAATAAAAAACCGAATCAAAAAATCTTGCTTAGCTTTAAAGTTATTAATTAATACCCAAAAAATTGTAATTTTCCCCATAGTGCATTGCAATCAACTCGAATATAGAGCAACTCAATTAAAAAAAAAATTGTTGAGCTTGAGTTAAAAAAAAAGTATGTATAACACAAGGGGATACATACCTATACCTTAATACCTTATAAGTATAAAACATTTTTGGCAAATTGGCTCCATTTCTTTAAAACAATCAATTTTTCAGTTTTTTTTGTGATGTAGTGTTTATTTGTATATATTAAGGGCCAGTTTATCTATAGTTTCTCTCATCTCCTTATCAGTCTTTTAAATAAACCATAAAATATCTCTTTCAGGACACTCGTACTACCAGCTAACGCCAGAATTAAAAAAAATACTTTAATTTATCATTTTGGAAACGGATGGGTCTCGGTCAGCAGTTAACGCGCACATCAAAGCTAACCAGATTTTGAGAAATCAAAGCTATGCCTTTGAAATTGTGGCTGTGGGATTTTTTTTTTTTTTTTTTTTTTTTATTGATTTCCAGGGGTGCGGTTGGGTGTATCCGAAATTTGAAATAAACTTGATCCGCGTATGGTATGTATATGCATGCCTGCATGCCATGTTTGGTGTCTGTAGCTCTCATGTCGACGCGTTCATACGGAGGGACGGACAGATGAACGTAGTCAGGCCGACTCGGTGTGTGAGTGTGTGTTATTTGTATCCATCCTCCGCCACACGCCGCTCTCGCTCTCATCTTCTAAGATCGCTTTGAATGTGTATGATCAGCTGGGAAGCCTCTCTCTACTTTTCTTCCATCTCCAACATGAACATAATTAGGTGCTCGGGGCGAGGAACTGACTCTGAGGCTATTCTGTACCTTAGGCAGTGTTACAGAACTTGTGTGAAGCCATCTAGAGTCTCATCTAGAGTTTCCAAATTGTGCTGTCTTTCAGTGCGACGCAAGGATATTATAATTTCTGCGGTCGTGCAAGCTAAGTACAATGTCTAGCAAGTGAACAACTGCATATCCTTATCATCATACCATAGATCTTACTATAGAACTCTCTAACTTTGAGCCTTTTGCTGCCCATCCAACATCAAAATTTCGATGTTTTCGCAAAGCAGATTTTGTTAAACTTAATTAATTAATATTTCAAACTGACTGGTCCCAATTGTACTCATGTGCAAATAGGGATATTGCCATTTTAATCTTTTATGGTACCCTGAATTTGCTTTTGGATGCTTGCGTTCCTCGTGCATATCCGTGAGGCTTAACATGCCTCCCTGGTTTCCTCGAGAATTAACGAGGCTAAAAAAAACGCGAAAACAAGGTATTATAAAAAGTTTAAGGGACCCGGAAATCCATCTGATTTTTCTCATTATATGGTCACTAGATTGAATTTTATGATGCATAATTCGCAATGCTTTAAAGATTATCTGCTACGCTGTAAGCAGCAGTTCGCTCAGGATCCTAGACAGTTCTATAACTTTGTGAATGTGAAACGTAAATCTTTATTGCAACACTCTGTATTTTATGAAAATACGAAATCAAACTCGGCTCAGGCTGCAGCCGATTTGATTGCAAAGTTTTTTCAGTCTACTTACACTTTTACTAACCACCCATCTAATACACCTTATCCATATCCTTTACATAGGTCTAATTGTATTTTTGGTCCTGCGATCACGGTAAGTTCGCTACTTAGTGAACTTCATTCAATTAAACCTCGGTATTCACCTGCGCCTGATGGAGTACCAGGATGTGTACTAAGATATTGTGCTGGATCTCCATGTAAGCCTTTACTTAAATTATTTTCTGTTTATTATCTGTGGACTCCTGCTCTTTTCCTGTCTTTTGGAAGGAATCCTTTACCATTCCTCTTCATAAGCATGGTTCAAAGTCAGATGTTAAAAATTATAGGAGTATTTGCAAATTGCCTGCAATTCCTTAATTGTTTGAAAAAATTATAACATCTCAGTTGCAACATTTATGTAGCTCTATCATTTCTCCTTCCCAGCATGGTTTTGTAGAGCGTTGTTCTAACACTACTTACCTACTTTTCTTGTTATTAAAGGATTTCAGATGAAAAATGCAAACTGATGCAATTTACACTGACTTCAGTACGGCATTTGATTCTGTTAACCACTATCTCTTGCTTCATAAACTCCGCCTTATCGGATTTCCTCCCAACCTTCTTTCTTGGATTTCTGACTATCTTATTAATGGGACCCAAAAAGCTATTTTCAAAACTTCTCTATCTACTCCTGTCTTTTCCACTTCTGGCGTTCCCCAGGGTAGTCATCTAGGTCCTTTGCTTTTTAATCTTTTTATTAATGACCTTCCGTCCATCGTATCACTGACTTACTCATATACTGCTGCATGCTGATGATGTGAAGCTATACGTACCGTATAATGACTTGTCTTATTGTTTCTTACTACAGGCCGATCTTGATTCTTTTTTCTCTTGGTGCGAAGTTAATTTGCTTCAGCTGAACAACTCTTAGTGTAAGATAATGTCATTTTATCGAAGCTTGCCTCAGTTTAATAACTACACGCTTAGCAGGGTGCCTCTTGAAAGGTCAACTGAAGTGAAGGATTTAGGTTTACTTCTTCACCATAAGTTAAAATTTGATTCTCATATTAAAGTGACAATTAATAAGGCTATTCAAGCTCTCAGGAATTTGGTTATCCTTATACAACTAAAATACACTATACCGCTCTTCTTCGTCCAATTTTAGAATATGGGACTTGCGTTTGGGCTCCTCAATACCCGATTCACCAGATCAGAGTAGAATCTGTGCAAAAGAAGTTTTTGCTATTTCGCTTTGCGGGGTTTCAACTGGTTTCCTATTGATTAACCTCTATTCTGTAACTAATCGTCGTATTATGCTTGGTGTTATATTTGTAGTTAAATTACTAAATGGTAAAATCGACTCGTCTATGTTGATGAGCCAAATACATTTTTCAGTTCCTTCTCAACCTACCCGTAACATTGTCCCACTTAATCTTACTCGTTGTTCTACTAACTATGCCTTGCATGAAGTTTTTCGAGTACTTTGTGCTGATCAGAACAGACTTTTTCGTGTTTTCAATTCGGAATCCTCTCTTCTTATTATTAAAAACTGTATTTGAACTTCTTTAGCTCGTAGTTACTAACTTTTTGCTTTTTATTATTTTTGGTCTGATTGGGTCTTGGTGTTTTTTCCCAATCAATTTGTTGACCTATATTTACTATATTTATCCACAGTTAATTTTAATTTAAAGTCTAAATTAAATTTTGATTTCTTATATTTAACATTTTAAAATTCTTTATAATCGTATTAAATTGAGTCGACTGTTTTTTAGTTGACAATAAATAAATAAATAAAGTCATTGACTATAAATGGTCTCCCAGTACTTAGACTTAGCGCTTCCCGTTCACCAGAGAACCTTGGACACACAAAAAAGACATGTTCTGCGTCTTCTGTGGTCCGCGCACAGTGTGTGCAAAACGAAACCGTCTCGTGTTTAAACCGATATAAATAGGATTTAAAGCACCCATATCCACCATTCTGGAAAGTGCGACGTCTTCGGAGACAGTGCCGAATGCACTCAACACTCTGTGCGCAAGTGCGATAGGTCGCCTTGCACGCCCGTCCGTACGTTTTTATCGCCATTGCGGGTGCCCATATGGCTGCTGCATACATAATTATGGACCTTACAACGAAAGCGATTAGGAGCCTGCTACGTTGTCGGGGTCCACCGATGTTGGCGCAGTCAGCGAAGCTGTTGCCTTTGCAGCTTTCTCGGCAGTGTAGCCCAGGTGGGGGTTGAATGTCAGCCGTTGATCAAGCTGCACTCTTAGATATTTAATGGCCGGCTTAAACGTTATTTTGCATCCAGCAACTTGTATGGTGGCAGTTTCTGCTACTGACGAGAACTGCTTCTGTCTTATGGGCAGCAAGGCAGAGAGAATATTCAGACAGCAACTTCAAGACTTGTCAGGAGACAGTGTTCGTGTTGGCCTCCACAGTTGTTAGCGTTTTTGCCACTCGATGCGTGTGCCATGGGGTGTCTTCAGGCGCAGCACTGCGTCCTACATGACGATTCATAGAATCGGTCCAAGAACCGACCCTTGCGGCACGCCACCCGTTTCCACATGTTCCAGCCGTCTTACAGAAGCTTCGTACAGCAACAGCCTATCTCGGAAGTAGCTACATATCAGGCTTATTCGATACTCCGATATTTTAGATGATGCAATGCCTGGATGACGACGGGCCAACTTGCATGATTAAAAGCGATTCGCACATCTAGGGCGGTTATCAGGCAATATTCCTTGCTGCCGCCCTTCCAGCGATCGCCTTCAATCGCTCTGTTGGCTATGTCAACCACTGCATTAATAGCGTCGATCTTACTCTTCTTCTTTCTAAATCCAAACTGTCAGTCCGAAAGCCCGCGTCGCTCATTCAGCGCCTCCTCCACCTGTTGCATTTGATGCGCTCAAAGAGTTTCCCGCTCACATCCAACATACAAAGTGGTCTGTACGCGGTTGGTTTTTCTGCCGCTTTATCTCATTTAGGCAGTAGGCCCAGCCTTTGGAGCTTTCACTTCCTTGGGAATATCCGCTGGGATATGCAGGCATTACAGAGCTCCACAAATATGGATGGATACGCTTCAGCTATGATTTTAACAGCTCGGGAAGGGACCCCGTCTGGCCCAGGTGCTTTGTTGGTTTTTATCCGTGCCGCTGCCTCAAGAATCTGAGCTGCATCCGTGAACTTGGGTGCTGCTCGTGGGAAGGTAGTCGTAAGTTGGATTCGTGCCTGAAAGAGCGCTGCCACGATCACCACTTACTGCTGGGAGTTGGTTGGCATTGGGCTTCTGGCCAGTCTGCCCATGTAGAGCTTATAAGCCGTGCCAAAGGGTTGCATGTCGGCTTCGTCACATAACTCCTTCCTATACCGGCTTACGCGTTTGGCCTCCTCTCCTTTTAGCAGCATTGAGGCATCGCATGCGCTTCCGATCGCCCGTGCTAAGTTGTTAGCATGCTCATCTGCGTCCTCATTGAACCAGGTCTGGCTGCCATCAATTGTTGCCATTGGCGCCATGGTTGCACAAGGCGCATGCTATTGTTACCATCGGTGGCAACCAACCTCTCCAGAGAACCTTGGACAGACAAAAAAGACATGTTCTGCGTCTTCTGTGGTCCGCGCACAGTGTGTGCAAAACGAATCCGTCTTGTGTTTAAACCTATGTAAATAGGATTTAAAGCACCCATATCCTGTCAGCAGTTGCGTCATGTATAAGTCAGTCTGTCCATGCTTTCTACTCACCAATATCCTCACATCGGGGATGATGCGCCTTGTCCAGCTTCCATTACGGGTGTTAATCCATCTATCCTGCCATCTCGCCATGGAATCAGCCCGCCTTGCGTCCGCAGCGTACTCTTCTTCCGGAATCCCCACTGACAGTCTGAAAACCCGGTTCGCTCATGCAGCTCTTCCTCCAATCTGTTGCATATGATTTTCTCAAAAAGTTTTCCGATCACATCCAGCATACAAAGTGGTCTATACGCGGATGGTTCTTCTGCTGCTTTATCTCCTTTAGGCAGTAGGACCAGCCTTTGGAGTTTCCACTTCTTTGGAAATATCCGCTGGGATATGAAGGCATTAAAGAGCTCCAAAAATACGGATGGTAGCTTGGTCATGATGGCCGCTGCGAAGCTACTAACGCCATTCCAGTTCATGCTGGACAGGAGCATAATATGGGACTAGGTTGTCCACAGTTATTGGAATTCCCAATAGCGTCTCCAGAAGCTGCCTCTCTGCTGCAAAGCGGTTGCAGGTGAAAATAGCGTGCTCAGCGTCCTCTACCACTCCTTCACCGCATGCTGGGCACTCAGCGGATGACTTATGGCCGAAGCGGTGCAGATAGCTGCGGAAGCAGCCATGACCCCTAAGCAGCTGGGTTAGGTAGAAGTTAACCTGCCCGTGGGCTCTGCTGCACCAATCCCACCAGTGGGTCCAGCGCCCTTTGGTCGATGTATCCCACCTGTGTTGAAGTCTTTCCAGGCACTGCTGCTTGGCTGCAGAGTAAGTGATCTCTCATGTATCTCTCGATAGACGCCCGATCTTCCCGTAGCTAACTCTCTGATGGGTGCCATCCCGAAGATGACATACGCTGCACCCAGGCGGTGTGTTGCGGCTAGCCCTCGTGTGTAGCTCTTCGTGTTGAGGGCATTAACATAATTGATCGCGTACAACATAATTGATCTGGTTACGCCGGTTAGCAACACCCTTCTGAACTGCCTTGGACATTTAACATTATGCGCGAAAGAGTTATGTTGGTCGCTGTTGCCTTCGTGCTGATGAACACCATTTGCTCACGAAAGCATAGTCTGGTCTATCATCACTCCCAAATATTTAATGGCCCTCTTTGACGACACTGGGAGCTGCCGACTGTGTTACTAGCCGTCTCCACTTTCTTGCGGCTGCTGACCAGAACTGCTTCGGTCTTGTGGGTCGCTAGTTCAAGGCCCACCGACGCCAGCCACTGCTGGATTGCAGCAATAGCTCTGTTGCAGGTGCGTTCAGATGACTGCAAGTCCATCTCGACTACTAGGACCGCTACGTCGTCCGCAAAGCCCACATTTGGTGGAAGACTTAGACGCAGGATGCCGTCGTACATAGCGTTCCAAAGCAGTGGACCCAGCACTGACCCGATGCTGCGCAGCAGATACTGCGGTACTTCAAACGCCACCAGAGCGCGGAGGATGCTGCCCCACTCAGCCGTGTTGAAGGCATTTTTAATGGCCAACATTGCGATTAAACAATACTCTTTCGCGCCTCCCTTCCATCTGCTGCCTGCAATAGCTTTAGACGCGATGTCGACCACCTTGTCGATGGCGTCGACTGTCGACACACCAGCTTCTCAAAGATTTTGACAGCTGAGTCGATGATACAAATTGGTCTGTATGACGCAGCTAGCTCAGGCGGTCTCCCAGGCTTCCATCTCGCTGGGAAAACTTAGTGAAAAGCTGAGCAAAGATATCAGGTCGCGTGGATAAGGCTAAACTCAGAGCCCTATTTGGCATAGCATCCGGTCCTTGGGCCTTGTTTCGTTTTGGTTTCCGGGTTGCAACAAGAACTTCGTCGGAAGTGACCGCCTCATCAATGGGCACGTTGATTGCCGGCTCAAGTACCCCCTCCAGTCGCCATTCCTAGGCGGGCAAAGCTCAGATACGATGGCACTTACCAAAGTGGGGTCCGATGGCAGAGCCTGTTTGCGCGTGCTAAGCTTCTTCACTACCAGTTTAAACGCCCTGCCCCATGGGTCCTTACCTGCAGAGTCGCATAGCTCAAGGAAACACTTGCACTTACTTTCCCTAATGGCAGCCCTAAGTGCGTTCCTGCGCTCGCGGTACACAGATTGGCATTGAGTGTGTGACGGTCTGCCCGACCGCTGGTGGAGGCGCCTCGCGCGGATGCAGGCCCGACGACATTCGGCAATGTGCTCGATCCACCAACAAACAGGCTACTGGTGCAGCCTGAGTCATGACCTGATTCGCCATGGTCTCTGCAGTCCCAGCAGCAGATAAATCTCGCGTTTTTCCCATAAAAGAGTTCGTATTGAGGCTGTCAGCACGATAGCATTTCCAGCGTTGGGATACTGGGACGCCCCTGTCCGGGCGTTCACCAACAGTGTAAAGAATTGACAAGTGCAAGGGTATATATCTTCGGCACGAAGATAACATTTCTTTCTTGTTTACAGAACAATAGCAATAACAATGGCAATAGCGGATAGTACCTGTTACAGTGTGCTAGCAGCTCAGTTTGTTTCTCCACGTCGGCTTCGCTCCCTTCGACGTCCTTCCTTTAGTATGCCTGCCATGTTGGCTACGGACGACCAGTTAGTCTCGCTCGCCATCATGTTGGCGACGATATTATCGGGCGTTATATCGGTGTTCCCCGTCAATGCTTGGAGTCTTCGGCTCCTGTAAAGCGGGCAATGAAAGATGACGTCCTCGGCATCCTCTACCACACCAGGTCCACAGTGATCACAGTATGGATCGTTTGCATGCTTGAACCGGTGTAGGTATGCTTTGTATGTCATGTCTCGTTACCATCTGGGCCAGGTAGAATTCCATTTGCCCGTGTCGTCGGCGCAGCCATGGTCTCAGCTGGGGTATCAGTGTGTGGGTCCATCTACCAGTGATGCTGTTGTTCCAGATTGTCTGTCATTGGGTGATTGTATTCTCCCGAATCGCCTTTTTCACAGTCCACTTAGCTTTTCTGCTGCCAGCAAGCCCAGTGGGATTATGCTTGCCACAACCAAGGCTGTGGCGACACGGAGCGCACAACGCCTGTATGTCGACTAACAACCTCTGCTTTAGGTTGTTACATCCATTGCAGGAGCCCAGATTATTGAGCCGTACAGGATGGTTGATGTAACCACTCCTGCAATTAGCTTCCTGCTGCGCTGCTTTGGCCCAAGGTACTTGATGGCCGGCTTGGTTTCTATGACAGAAGAGCCGATATGCAAAGATGTTCTCTCCACAATCTTCCTGCTACTTATCAACACGGCTTCTGATTTTTGTTCCGCCAGTGTGAGTACGTTTTGGGACAGCCAGTCCATGTTGCATGAGCTACTTCAGTTTCTTTGCCACCGTTACCAAGGCGATGTCGTCAGCAAATCCAGGAATCGTACTTGAGTGCCTGTGAGTTGTGAGCAGTGAGTCCAACGTCCTTTGTTCCCATCCCTCGCGTCCACACGAGCCCTCCTGCTTTGTTATCCATTTCTGGTGGCCTCAGCGACTGCTTTCTCCTCCGTGGCTAGGAGGTCGATTGGGATTATGCCCGCAATTACCAATGCGGCGTCGTCTGATATTGTGTGGAATCCACTACCCGCAACGCGCAGAGTGGGTGCGTCGACTGGATGCCCCTGCTGTAGCTTGGCACTACCATAGCGTTTTCCCAGATTGGTGCAGCAAACAATATTATCGACCGGGTAACGCTGGTCAACAGCATCCTTATCTCTTGTTTGGGACCCATTGTGTTTAGCATTATCCGGAACAAAGCCCGGCCCGTGTTCACTGCCTTCTCCTGAATGAATTGCAGGTGTTCACGGAAGCTCAGTCGAGTGTCGTTAGTCACTCCCAGGTACCGGATGGCCCTTTTCGACCGCACAGCTTCACCACCGACGCGGATGCTCGCAGTCTCCACCACTTTCCTGCTGCTTACCAGTACCGCCTCGGTTTTTTGAGTAGCCAGGTCTAGTTGACACTAGTTCAAACTCAAATGTTACCTGGCCAGTGGCATGCCGCAGCCTGTGGAGAGCAGAGAGTCGCCCCTGTGTGGAAATAGAGCCTCGACTATTGCTCGTAGGCGGGCTGGGTTTGACGGTGACTCATACCTGTAAGCGTATAGTCGTTTGACAACCGTTTTGTTCGCCTTCCCCCAGGGATCATGGTCAGCTGAGTCGCAAAGTTGCAGGAAACATTCAAACGTATTGTGCTCATTGCGCCTGCACTAAACATAGAAGCTGCCACTGGTGCTGCTGGCGTTGTTGCCGTTGTTGCTGCTGGTGTTACTGTCGCTGGTGCTGCCGCTGGCGTTTCGTTATGTTGCAGCTCTTGGGCTACATCTAAAAGTCTCCTGCCCAATTTCCAGTGGGCGTGGACCATTGTTGCGGCGGGGACTTCTGCAGCGCAAAGAGTCCCTCGTTGGCCAGTGGTTTCTCCTTGGCGTTTAACTGATGGGGGTTATACCACCCCAAGTCGGTGACCAGGGCCCTATTAATAGTGCACCACCGCGAGGGTTGGCTGGCCGTCAGATCCGCGACTTTTGCACTTTATTTCACGTTAAAAGCGTAGATTAAAAGCCGTAAATATTTAAAATAAATTTAAATATTTTGCCTATAGATATGCACTTCTTGACTGGCTTGACTAGTTTGCTACTGTTAACACGCTGTTGGACCGCTGTTAACTTACGAAGTATCCAGCCCTGCGATCAGCCGCTTGTAAGCAAAATAAGCAACGGACTGTGCAGCAGCCCTGGACACTGGGCACCACAATACCAGGTATGTGACTCTGCTTCCTGGAGACTCACTCTGACAATTTTGTGTTTAATTTCAGCCAGGAAAGACGCTGAAATTTGAAACTAGGACGGAGCGACTCAAAATAAGCGACCGCACTTGTAAACACACAAACTCTCGAATATGTGTGTGTGTGTTTGTGTGTGTATGTGAATCATGTTACTCAACGCCCTCCAAGCGTGTACCTCCTTCATCTGCCTCGCTAGGAGGTCTACTGGTATCATGCCAGCTAGATCCAGGGCTACGTGATCAGAGATAGTCCTAAACCCCGATATAGCCCGTAGTGCACAGAGTCTTTAGGGTGCTGATAGCTTCCTACGGAGCTGTTTATTTCCATCAAATGCCGACGCCCATATTGGTGCTGCATAAAGCAGAACGGAGGCTACAACTCTTGCCAGGAGTAAACGTCTTCCGGCCCTGGGTCCAGCAATGTTGGGTAGCATCCGTGAAAGTGCTGCTTGCATTCTCGAGGCTTTTTGGTTGGCATATTCGTGGGGTCGAAAACTCAGTCTGTTGACCAGTATTTTATTGACTCCTTTGACGTGACTGTGGTATTACCCACCTTTACTTTTTCCTGCTTGTGATGAGAACTACCTCCGTTTTATGGCTTTCGAGTGTCAAGTCATCTGCGAACCCAATTAGCTAGCAGCTTTGTGGCTGGAGTCTGAGTACTTCATCGTACATTATGTTCCACAGGAGGGGACCTATCACCGACCCCTATGGAACACCTGCAGTTACCCTGTAGTTACCCTGTACCCCATATTTTAATATCCTGTCTGACAAATAGTGTGACTTTATCCTTTTCAAATAGCTTGGTATCCCGATCCGATTAATAGCTCGAGTTAAAAGCGTTGCGAATGTCTAACGTTATTGAACCACAGTATTCCTTAGTGCCCCATCTCCAGCGGGTTCCCCCGATTGCCTTAGCTGCGATATCCACAACCACCTTGATCGCGTCCACCGTTGGGCGGGCCTTACGAAACCCGTATTGGTATTCGGAAAGTGAATTTTTTTCCTCATTACCAGAAGTCGGTTGTATATGATCCTTTCTAGGACCTTTCCTACCGTATCTAAGAGGCAGATTGGCCTGTACCCCGATGGCTCTTCCATTGGTTTGTCCCCTTTCGGTATGAAGATAAGTAGCTGGAGTTCCAAGCGTTTGGGAATACACCGTCCTGCAAATACTTGTTATAGGTCTCCAAGAACATGTCGATATTAAACTTGAGTTCCAGCTTTAAGGCTTTATTTGGGATGCCATCTGGTCCCGGGGCCTTTTTGTCAACTATTTCTTTGCTAGATATCGCTAGCAATCGCTCGTTTTGTTGGAGAATGTTCTCGAGCATTATAGCTGCGACAAAATGGCGACGTTTTGGTCATTTGCAAATTTTGACCGTTACCGAAGCCCTGCTGCTGGCCAGTGTTGCTGACTTCGCGATTGTGTGTCGGAGGAACACGTCCTTGTCGATTTGCTCGACAAATACAAGGATGTGCGCGAAAACAAAAAGAGCGACGCGGTCACATGGAACCAGAAGGCAAAATTGATCTAAAATCTACACTACAGCCATTTAATGTATGCTACTCTACGTCTCCTTCCCTAAAAACCACCTATCAACATAATATCTGCCGAAAGGCCTTACCAACCACCGCTGGTGGGAAAACCTCCACGCCTGTCCCCGCGGCAAGCATCTCACTACCTGCCTAAGAGCCCACCACTACAACATCCTTGCAACTGGGTCCCCCACCCACTTCCCTCTGCCATCGACTTTGCGATCTACTGGGGCATTCCACATGGCAGCCTCCAAATTTAATCCTCAGTCGACCTAGGGTCTGACCACCATAATCTCCTTATCAGTCTTCAAAATAAACCACAATATATCTCTTTCAGGAAACTCATTCTACCAGCTAACGCCAGCATTAAAAAAACACTATTATTTATCATTTTGGAAACTGCTTTTATAACGCAGTAGTCAAATGTCAAAACAACATCGAACTGTTAGATTTTAACAATCGGTTAAGTCGAATGGGTCTTGGTTAGCAGTTAACGCTCACATCAAAGCTAACCAGATTTTAGGAAATTAAATTCATAAAACCGACACTTTAACAGTCCGGTTAAAGTTAATCGGATATTGAGAACCTGGCCATAAGCTTTATAATTTTTTAAATATGTACAATATAATTAAAGTTGAAAATTTAAACTTATGTATGTAAATTATATAATTTTTTATTGAAGAATAAAGTAGGAAGAACAAAATTGAAGATTATCGTTAATGATTCGAAAAAAGTATCTTCAACGATTCACAAAACGTATCGTTAAAGATTGGCAACTAATATTGTAGAAGGATCTTTAACGAGTCGCAAGTAATATCCTTAGAAAACGATAAGGTGTGCAAAACGCTCGCTAATGATATTTTATGTGATTATCGTAAACGAGGGTTTTGCTGCCATAAACTGAGGGACGGATGAATCGTTTTTGTATCGTTTTATTAAACGTTCGCGATATTTTGTGTTTTGTCCGTATAAGTTTCGCCAAACTCTCGCAAACGATATCGCTAGCGAGCGTTTGGTACACTGGGTACACAGTCCTAAGTGTTTTTACAGATATCTTCAGTTATAGCCATCTGATTAAACAAAAAAAGAATTCAAAACAAGTAAGAACGTTGCAGTCGGGTTCTCCCGACTGCGATATACTCTGTTTTCTGTACGTTTGATAAATTAAATTTTTGTAAAGACTACTTATATTCTTATTAACTGTTCTTAAGCTTAGGTTAAGTGAGTTCGGCTGAGTTATCTTCAAAAACAAAATAGTTTTTCATACAAAAACTTATTTTTCAATCGATCGTTCCTATGGCAGCTATAGATATAGTGGTCCGATGTGGCCGATTCTGACATATGTACTGCTTGCAAAAAGAAAAAACATCTGTGCCAAGTTTCATCACGATAGCTCTAAAACTGAGGAACTAGTTCGTATATAAACAGACGGACACGACGGATATGACTCGGCTGTTGGTGCTGATCACCAATACACAATTTTTGTTGTCTGAGACATCTCCTTCAATGCGTTACACATTTCGTGACAAAATTATCATACCCTCTGCAATAGTATAATAAAGAAGTAACTATACTCCTGCTCTGGGAGTTGAACCCAGGTTATTTTGCAAAAAGTAGCATACTCGTTAAGGCCTATTGTAGTAGTAGTAGTAGGTACACTAACAGGCAATATTTTGCGAAGACGAATTATGCCAGAAATGTGTTGCATACCAAAACTTGCGGTCTTTCAATGGCTCCAACCGATCATAAACTTTAAATTTGCTCGTTTATTCGTATCATAGAAAATATACGCATAGTGTGAAAATTTTCGCTTCTTTGTAGAGACTCGTATTCTGTTTAAGGAATTTTTTTTTATTTTATTTATCGAAAATTTTCTATACTTAAAAAAATCTTTTTTCTTAGTGTGGGTATAGCTCGCCCAGGCAGTTTAGGCAATCCATAAAGCAATGACTGCCATTGAGCTTACACTGACAACTCTGTGTAAGGAGCCATTTGGACACCACCAACTCATTGCAACCATCACCGTTGGCGGCCACCGACCCAAGAACTATTAGTAGTAATACCATATACAGCATCCAAACAACTGGAGCTTGTATACAAAAATAGAAATCGCCTGAATTCAACAGCGGGGTCGCAAGTAATAGGCAGGTAATACACAAAAATTGCAGTTTAAAATATCTTTAGCATAAGTTGGTTTAGGTAAAAATGAGGGTGCTGAGATAACTATGAAAACACTCAAATACACAACATTTGGTGTAGCTTAGATATTAAAGCTCGGGCATGTCCCGAAAGGAGTAGCGCTACTCCCAAAGGTTATCACAGCTGGTATATAATTCAAATTAAATTAACATTTAAATGATAACATCACTTAACATTAAAGCAAGTGCACAAACTAAATAACGAAGGCCATAATCCAATCAATAAACTTTGCAACGTCTGCATAAATAATATATTGACTAGTACAACAGTGCGAAGAGTCCACACTTAGTGATTCCTTGTAAGCAGCAGGCAAAGCGGCTGAAACCGTTCCACGTAGCATCCAGCGATTGTTCTTTAACATTATAAGACCGGCACCGGATATTCCCGTATAGATGCTGGTGCTAGCGCGTCCACCATGTTTAGGCGTTTTTTTAGCGACTAGAATACCTGCACAGAAAGTGCGGTTCGACGAGAGGCTCCGAAAGTGCCCATTCGCCTTGAAGCAAACCTCGTTGGAAACGATGGGAGCTTTTACCACGGTTGGTATGCTGACATCAGATTCAGTTTCGTTGGTAGATGAGAATGCGTTCGCTAAACCTTTTGTCAATGCAGTTGAATTTTTTTTTACAACACTCCAGCCAATGACAATACCATGCTCGCCAACTATGTATTCTGTTTTGCTGGAGCCAGACCACAGGCACACTGGCTGTATGAACGTGTTAAAGCTGAAAATGTAAAGAGGTAAACAAATTAAGCAACGAAAAATTTGAAAATGCTTACCGTACTTCATCCTTGAGTATGACAACAGCTATGTCCGCATCATAGTTGCTTAGCTGTTTGTTAAAATCGGAGTGTATGTAGATACCATCAACAGGTGATGCCAATGAGCCTTCTTCATTCCAGTTCTTTAGATTGTGCCTGCCTAAAAAGACAAGCACTTCGTTGGCTGTGTATAGCTGATTGAACATTTGAAAGCAGTGCGCCGAGCTTATAACCAAGCGCGCCGAGACTAGTGTGCCGCCACACTGAAAGTCCAACGATGTCAGATTATTGACATATATCGCTGCTAGCCAAGGCCAGGCACCGCGTGTTATCGATGGCAAGATGTTCCCAGTCGTAGCTTTCTGGTCATCAACGAAATATGTCATGTCGGCTGAGTCGTCTACTTCTACTTCATCTAAGACGTCCCCAATACCATCGGAATCGTAGTCGCTGGGGGAGTCAAAAATCGACGATTGGTTACCGTCTTCAGTGCTGAATCTTAACTCATCATTGCCAGCGGTCTTTCCAATTGACCTTAAGTTGGAAGATGTGATTACTTTACGTTGCCTTCGTTGGGGTAATCTAAAGTCAAGACTTTTATCAATCTTGCCACAGATTTCCAAGGGCGAATAAGACGGTTTTCTGTAATGGTATACATTTTATTTATGTATTTATATATATTCTTGATAAATATCATCAGCCGAGTCGTATTGGCATGTTGGTCTATCCGTCTGCTTATATGCGACCCAGTCTCAGAATTGTAAAGCTATCTTTATAATACTTGGTACAGAAACTTCTTTTTACATATGGGCAAGTCCCAGAAACACTCCACCAAAAAACCAAAATTTGTACGAATGTAGCATTTCAAACGCAGAATTTGCCCACGTATTATTCATATAATCATTCAAAACCATAAAATTTGCACTTAGAAATGTTAAAAAAAATTATATAAATAGTTTTCTTAAAATAAATAAATTTTTTTTTATTTTTTTACTACTGTATACAAAAATGTAACGTGCATCACGCAGCGTGCATCACAAAGGTGTAAATAAGTTATTTTTTAATTCTCTTGTATTCGTATTTCTTTAAGGTAAAAGATTTTGTTTGATTACTATGCAAAGTTAAAAAATAAAAATTTCAATAACACACTTCGAACAGCAACGCTACTTCCAATACTTTTTGTAGCGTGAGTCACAAAACTTTATGATCAATTATTTCGAAAAACCGGAAAGCAAATTATGTTTTATGCAATTCAAAAATAAAAAAATTCAAATTCTACTAAAAACTATGTATATGTTAAAGGTTTATTTTTTTAAGGACAAAAAACATTGTATACTTTCCGCCAAAAATGGCTACGTAAATGCCCAAAATGTAGTGTTCGTCACGCTAGAGCGTACGAGATCTTGCCAGCGTTGGCCGTTATAAGCTGCTCGACGGGCCAACAGGAGCGTGGGACATATCATCTACAGAGGTGCCCTGATTCCTTGTATCGCTGACCTCTGTGTCGAGAACCATTAGAGCCACGGGCATTATGTTGCAAGCTTTATTGCAACAGCGCTAAGTTCTAACCAGCCAGTCCCGGCAAATTTATAAATTTTGTTGTAAGCAACCTTGGGCGGACTGAGAAATGTACCCCGGCCTGAGAACTTCCGAGTAGGGACTTTTACTGGCAATATTTATGTTAGAAAATTTCATTCCTCATGGCTTAAAGACCCATTGGTTACAAAAACTTTGTAGAGAGTATAGTAAAACGACCATCAAATAAATATTTAGCTATTTGAAAACGAACGCACGAATTAAAATCTTTGCGCATCACTGGGAAAATTTTATACAGCAGTCAGTAGATAGAAAAGCGATCAAACACCGTTGGAGCAAAGCGTGGCAAGTCGAAGAAAAAAAAGTACAGTCTGTAGAAAAACAGTCACAGTATAAATCTGAAGATAGGAGACGACGCCATAACGGGTCTTAGTTTGCCATTCCTTTTTGCACCGCCGCATACTGAGACTCTAACTGAAAACATGTATGCCAAAGCCGACCAGCGATAAAATCCGATTCGTGACACGAGGCCACGAACAAACACCTACGCCGCGCGTCGCGCACAACGAACACGTGGCATTTCGACTTTTATGTGGGTCATAACCGCGTGTCTTGGGACAGCAACGTCACTTCTTTGGAGACCATCAAAGCGAACACAATAGCAAGCACCTCGAGGATCAAGGATATCACAGGAAAATATTTCAAGGACCACCAGCAAGGATACACAGGTAAACTATCCACAAGGAACACCAGCAAGGATACACAAGGAAGCATTTTCAAGGACCACCAGCAAGTATGCACAAGGAAACAATTTCAAGGACCAAAGACAAGGATAAGCCAGGATATAATTTCTCAAAGACCAGCGACAACTAGAAAATCGAAATGGGAGTTCAAAGGATCAGCTACCGGCGCAAGAATGAGTTGCAGGATATACTCAAGGAGTTCTCTCTCGACGTTGGAGGCACTGTCGAAGAATTAAAAAGTCGCTTGGCAACCTTCGCTTCACCCGACAAAGCCCGCCGGCGTACGATTGGCAGAGTTTGAGGCATTTTATGGGAACGCACCAACACCGGAATCTAAAGCTGGAGGACTCCGCTCCCGTAGTGCCTCACCAGCGCCCGGCGTCCTATATGGCAGGCGCCAATCCGAAGTTACAACTACCTTGTAAGCAGCCAGGCAAAATCAGCCCCCGGCCACCGACTAGCAGCACGTCGAACATTTGATGCCTACACAGCATGGCATCGGATTCACTGGCGAACCCCACTCGGCAAGGAAACCGGATTTTGCGCACTCGGCTGACCGCTTACGCAAGTGGCAAGATTCGTTCGACGGAGAGTCGGATCCCCTGCGATTTATTGAAGACTTGCAGGAGAAGGACGCAGCGTACCAAATCGATGTCGAGCAGATGTCGCAGGTGGTAGCAGGACTTCTAACGAGACGCGCCTAAACTTGGTTCCGGGTCAGGAAACGCACAGGAATTACCTGGACGAAATTCAAGAAGGAGTTCCTGGATTTCTTTCTACCACCGAGATATTTCACACGGTTGGGAGATGAAATCCAGACTCGGCTAAAGAGACCCCGGGAACCATTCAAGGATTTCATGATTGAGCTTAGGATCATGATTCACCGGGCAAACTACGACGCAGCACAGGAACTGGAATGACGAAAACTTGTTGCCCGAGTACCAGCAGTTTACTCGAAGGCATGAGTTTACAACGCTAGTACAACTAACCCAGCTAGCAGTGAATTACGAGATTGAGGAGGATCAAGACTTTGCACGCCACGCACATTTGGTTGGTGCCGCGACAGGACGAGCCCCACGGCAATTTCCACCGGCTCGCCGGCAGCACGCGAAGGAAATGGAAGAGGAACCACTAGAGTCAGCGGAGTACCTGCACTGATGAGGACCGACAACGAGAATCAACCAGCGATGGAGACCAAGCCCGTAGTGGACGTACGTCGAGCCTGCGGAAACTGTGATCAAGTTGGCCATTTCTCAAGGGAGTGCTGCAACGCTCGAGTCTTGTTCTGTTGGGATTGTGGCCGACGTGGACTACGCACTATCGATTGCTGCCGCTGGTCAAACTCGGGAAGCGCCAACCCAAACCCACAACTAAGTCCGACGTTGAGGTACGAGAAGGGGCGTATCGTGGCTGGGATCACTGAAGAGGACATCCTACTAGTAGCCACCATCGACACAGGGGCCACACGCAGTTTTGTGAGTGCAAAACTCGCAAAACAGCTAGCCACCGTGCACAACAGACGCACCGTTCTCACCCGCATCAGCCTGGCCAATGGATCTCGCCGAGACGTTACAGACGCATTGTTGTTAAACACCTTTCTGGGAAAACGTCGCGTGGTCATGCCAGTGTTAATCTTGCCAGTCATCTTGGACGATATCATTCTCGGCACGAATTTTCTCTGCGAAACAGAAGCCACTCTGCAATGTGACCAGCTTCAGCTCAAGCTAACTTACGGAGACTATACGGAAACAAAACTATTCAGCGTTGAGGACAATTCGGATGCACCCCAAATGTCAGAAGCGGAAACATCAGCAGTACAGCGATTTCTGGAAGATGAGCTCAAACTCTTCGATGGTGTCCAGGGTATGTCCTCCATCGTCGAACACCACATAGTGATGCGAGGCGAGCGCCCAATAAAGGAACGCTATGCAGAGGATAATTTACGAACAACTCGTGAAGTCCGCAAAGTGCACCAATCGTATTGGTCGACAAAAAGACCGGAGGTATCCGGATGTACGTCGACTACCATCAACGGAACGCGAGATCCACCCCAGATGCCTACCCATTGCCCCAGATAAATCACATTCTGGACAAGCTGTTCACCGCCAAATTCATTTCGACATTGGACCTCAAGAGTGGATACTGGCAAATTCCCATGGCAGAAGCAAGTAGGGAATATTCAGCGTTCGAGGATTGTACGCGGAGTTTTCCGGAGGCTGTGGTCAGCAAATCTCCGACTAAACAAGGACAAATGAAAGTTTTTTCAACGGAGCCTCGTATACCTAGGACACGTCGTGTGTCAAACCGGGATACATACCGATCCAGAGAAAATCGCCGCTATCAAGGAACTTAAACCACCAACGACAATCAAGGAGTTACGACGCTGCCTCGGAATCGCCTCGTGGTACCGGCGGTTTGTACAAGATTTTGCCAACATTGTCCAGCCTATGTCTACGTTATTGAAAAAGAGCCGCAAATGGGAGTGGGAAGCAGAACAACAGCAAGCTTTCGAGGAGCTGTCCGGATATAAATTCAAAATTCTGTTTCCAAACCGATGCCAGCGATTACGGATTGGGCGCCGTGCTGACGCAGCAGATTGAAGGTACAGAACTCGTGATTGCATATGGCAGCCGACGCCTGAACGCAGCCGAAGAGAACTATTCGACAACCGAGAAGGAGTGCTTGGCCATCATATGGGCGATCAGGAAACTTCGATGCTACCTGGAAGGCTATCGATTCGACGTCATCACAGACCACTTGGAATTAAAGTGGCTGAACACGATCGAGAACCCTAACGGTCGCATCGCATGCTTGGCGTTGGAGTGCCAGCAATATCAATTCGACGTTCATTACCGGCGTCTGAACCAGAACATAGTCGCCGATGCATTGTCTCGCCAGCCATTGGAACGCCTACACCAGACAACCCATAGCACAACGTAGTGCACGTGGATACACAGGATGTTCCGACGAGTCGAAATGGAACCCGAGAAATACCCCGATTTCGACCGCGAGAACAACCAGCTGTACCGACGATCTGGACAACGCCCTGAGGAGGAGGACAACATTCCCTGGAAACTGTGCGTCCCGAAGGAACATCGTCAACGAGCCCTCAACGAGAAATAGCGGCCGGACATTTACGAATTCGAAAAACTTTAAGCCGAGTTGCCCAACGCTATTACTGGCCCGGTTTCTTTCGCGACGTAGCAAGGTATGTGCGGCAGTGTAATTGTTGCCAAAAGCATAAGGTGAGCCAACTGAGACCCCCCGGCAGAATGCACACTCACCAAGTACAAGAGCCGTTCGACACATTGTGCGCTGACTTCGTGGGACCACTCCCACGCTCAAAACGAGGCAATACGGTTATCTTGGTGTTCTTCGACCAATTCAGCAAATGGGTAGAATTGGTACCATTCAGGACAGCGACCACGATGCATCTGGAGCGATCTTTTCGGGAGCGGATGCTGGCTAGATTCGGCGTGCCGCGAACATTTGTCTGCGACAATGGCACCCAAGTTACCAGTCGTTCATTTAAGGGCTTTTGCAAACAAATGGGCATGACATTGCAACACACCGCCCCGTATACCCCTCAACAAAATACTACGGGACGAGCGAACCGGTCCATAAAGACTATGATTTCACACTACTTGGATGGTCAGCACAACATGTGGAATAAGTTACTTCCCGAACTGAGTTTGGCCATCAACAGCAGCATCTCGGACACAACACTCTTCAGCCCCAGCATTTTTGGTACAAGGTCGGGAACTTCGTCTGCCCGGCGCACTGTACGACGAAGTCACCTCGAACTCGGCCGAGAACCAGTAACCCCAAGCACTAAGGCTCAACAGTTGAGAGCCGTGTTCAAAGTAGCGAGCAACAATATGCAAAAGGCAACCGAAGACCAGAGCCGCCACCACAATCTTCGACGACGGGATTGGAGGCCGAACCTGGGAACCATGGTGTTGGTCCGCACACATCACTTGTCTAAGGCGGCGGAAGGTTTCGCCGCAAAATTAGCCCCGAGATACCATGGACCCTACAAGGTGATAAAATTTATATCACCAACCATCGTTCGCCTCCAGGAACCCACCAATAAGCGACGACGAACGGCGGACATAGCCGATTTAAAATCATTTCACGGACAGGATCTTGACGACGAACCCGTAGCAGACAATACAGCAGAGGGACACCACACCGGAGGGTAACTTGGTAGACATGTAAAGCGTATGCAATTTTGTAGATTTTAGGATTTTGTAAACCGCACTTCAGGGTCCCAGGTAGACGTAGGGTGGAACATCAAACTCATTTCGATTTATTACCACAGCCATGCCAAGACGGCGTGAATCCAGCCGCCACAGCAGACGGACCGTCACTATGTCCGGCGTCCAGTTGGTCATCGCCACACAAACGACGGCCACAGCAACGGCAGACAACAACGACCCAGCGGCAGACCACAGCGACCCAACGGGGCCCAGCCCACCAGGATGGGGAGGATTGAGCCCCACTACGCTAACGAGCTGATGCTCCCGACGCTGGAGCACGATGAAGAGGGGCCAACACCCACCGAGGAGGAGGAGTACGGTCTTATCCCGAGACGACCACACCTGGGGCGGATACCGCACTTCGAGTTCGTGCTGGATGGGCACCCCGTCAGACATCATACCATCGGAGACGTCATCACAATCAGCGACGATGAGCGCACCCCACCACGTAGGCCAAACACCTACGTGCCGGAGGATGACCCGCCACCCGCTTATGGATCATGGGAGACGTCAGAGACCCCACCCTCGGCGTATGAGCAGGCATTCGGGTGCACCGCTCAAGTGGTGTAAAATTTGACAGTCCGTCCCGCCATATTACCGGTAGAGGGAACAACGGCGACAGCGATGGACGTAGACAGCTCACCCACCACAAGTAGCCCGCTGACACCCAAAACGACACGGGAAAGGGGCGCCGTATACGTTTCAGCCGTGTCGGAATCAGTTCCGACGAGGGCGACACCAGGCCAACAGCAAGCAACGCTATGGAGCTGGACGACCAGCCGAGCACTTCCGCGGAAGCAAGAGCTCAGCTCCAAGCACGACAGGCGCAGGCACAGTGTCGAGAAGCAGCCCCGTTCCTAGACTTGGGTAACCTCTCAGTGGCCGTCGCGATGGTGCGAGAAATAGGAACACCGGAGAGGACAGGCTGGGTAGTGGCGCCACCCCCGCATGGAAAGTTAAGACGCCGGAGCGTTACCTGCCAAGCGAGGTCATAGAGACGCTAAAGCTCCGCTTAGAGCAAAACAAGGGGAGGAGTATCAGGATTCTGGAGACGGGGCGGTCAGTGCTTCCGGGTGAAGATTACCCAGCAAAGCGGGATTGTGATTAGCTTTCACCCGGCGAAGTAAGAGGGGGTGTAATATATAATTACATAATGCGCCACATTTATTTTGTAGTTTTAAGTTTGTAGAAACGTAGTTAATAGTTTTAAGTTCTATATATATTTTGATAGATTTAAGCTCAGCCCAAGAAGGGCAAAATACATTTATTTAACCCAAGAAGAAGGAGTCAAGAAACAACAGGAAATTTAATAAGAAACGGGACATGAGGGATTTTAAGAACTGCAGCCGAGCACCATTGATAATTCCAGCCAAACATCACTGACAACTGCAGCCGAGCAACACTGACAACTACAGTCGAGCATCACTGACAGTAGCCAACGCAACAAGGAAAAAACACACAACAAAATAGCAAACGCGAGCTACGTGACCCGAAAAGTAGAGCAGAAAACTAACGATAACAACAAAAGAGGATCGACCGACTAACCACTAAAAACGACGCATGCTGGATACACACAGAGCAGCGGCCGAAAACCGACGCGTGCTCAAGACATAAAAAAAAGGGCTGCTGCCAAAAACTCGACGCGTGGCGGAGGCAACAGCAAGGCGACAGAGAAAAATTGCGAAGTTTTGAACATCGACGCACCGCGGCGATCGGGTTGAGTGGTTAGCCGCGCGTGTTAGCGAGCAGTGCACGCATTCGTCGCGGATAATTATCAACAGCAGCAGACACATAATTAATTAGGTTTTGAAAAAATCATCATTTGAGCAATTCAAAATTCTTTGATTTTTTTGGCTTTCCAATTTGCTTGGTTAGAGCATTTAAAACAAGAACGTTGCAGTCGGATGCACCCGACTGCGATACACTTTTTTTTAGCCTCTTTGCGGAGCCAGAAGTGGGCGTGGCAATTGTATTTTTGCTCAAATCTTTCAAGCTTTGCCATCAATTTAAGTTTGGTTGGGCCCGTTGTACAGGTTTGGGAGAAACAAACATTGCTCGATTGCAAGGGCGGGGGTGGGCGTGGCAAAATTATTTTTTATACAATCTATTTAATAGGACAATAGAATTCAACCTGCAAAATTTGGGGCCTCTAGCTAAAGGGGTGGGGGAGATACAGACTTTGCTTATTTGTGGGGGCGGGGGTGGGCGTGGCATAATTTTTTTCTGTCAGATCAATCAAGGTTGTGATAAGTAAACCTTGTGCCAAATTTGGTTACTCAAACTACAAAACTGTCGAAGATATAGGTTTTTGCGGTTTGTGGGGGAAGGGAAGAAAAAACTTGCGTGAAATGTGAACGCAAGTTTTTTTCACAGTTTTGAAGCTAGAGCAACCAAACTTGGTATACATGTTGGTATATACCATAGGCAGACAAAGTGTCATACAGACGGACGGACGGACATTTCACAAACCCCATATACCTACTCTTTTTCCATTTTTTTTTTTCAAAATATTAATAAAGGAGTATACACATATATAAACTACTTTATTTGAAAGTTTTGGAAAGCACGCCAGAAATGTCGGAAAACTGTTGCATGAAACTTTTGTTTGTTTCACCAGATCGGGCCCACGTTAAATTTCAACGATCTTCACGAAAAATTGTATGACTTACCATTTACCGATTTTTGAAGTTACAGGAACATATGCTAAAAACAAGTGAAAAAGCTCTAGTCGAGTGTGTTCAAGTGTTCCGACTACGAAACTCCCTGCACACAACTCTGAAAGGCACAACATTTTTGTAGCCTATTACGCAACTGATCAACATTGATAAAAGTAACATGTGTAATAAAAATCAAAGACATATCTTAACAAGAAAGAAATGTTATCTTCGGCGTGCCGATGATATATACCCTTGCAGAAGAAAACTTATAATTCAACCTATCATTCCCATGGCAGCTATAAGAAGGTGCTTTAATTTAGATATGGTGAGTTTTGTCGAGTTATTTTGAAAGCACAAAAGTTTTTCATATCAAAACTTATTTTTAACCGATTGACAGATTAAGATATAGTGGTCCGATCTGGCTGATTCTGTCATATGTACTGCTTGCAGAAAGAATAAGCATCTGTGCCAAGTTTCATCACGATAGCTCTAAAACTGAGGAACTAGTTCGAATATAAACAGACAGACAGACATGACGAACATGACTCGGCTGTTGATGCTGATCACGAGTATACAATTTTTTTTTTTTCTGAGACGTCTCCTTCAATTCGACACACATTTCGTGACAAAACTATAAAAGCCTCTGCAAGGGTATACAAATTGTGGCTGACAGACAGACGAGCTCGGCTGTAAATGCTCATCAAGAATATACCACCCTTTTTTTTCTGAGACGTCTTCTGCCTTTTACATACATTTGCAGTACTTCCTTTTACCCATTTTTAATGGGTACAGGGAGTAACAATAAAAAGGTCCTTAACAGTGTTGTTAATTTTAACACAAATGAAAAATTTTCTGAAATCGGTTAAACTTTTTAAACAATCGGATTGAGTTTTGGAAAAGTCGCTAAAGCATAGATTTACCAAATCTACACCCACGGGCGAGAATATCTAAATATTTAGAAGGGCGACCAAAGCCTCGGGAATTTGCTTGTATATGTGTTCATAGATATATCCAGACAATAAAACATGGAACTGGTAACTTTGATTCGGAATTCTTATAACCCATCGTCAACGGATTGTTCCCATCCCAGCTAAAATATATATTACACCGATTGTTATAAAATTTTTTCTACACGCAGAGATACTACTAAAATCCAGAATTGGTAGATTAGGTCGAGACATATTGAGAAATAAAGTTTTTAGACTTCTCGCCCAACTAAATATTAAATTCTCCAACCAAAATCAATTTTACTGTGACTCAGCAACTTATTTTCGTAATATTGAATTCAATACCTTCGAAACTATTAACTAAATGTTTGATATGTGAGGCACTTATTTGTAGGTCGATCTATGTCAAAATTTACGAGCTCACCTCTAAAAAACCTTTTGATATAAAGGCGGGCCTCTGAATCAGTTTTGTTAAAGTTCAGCCATGCCAGAAAAAAACTTAATTTTGTGACCTGGTGTTTACAGCTATTCATACAGTTAATCGCATATACATCGAAATGTACACATGCAGACATACACTGACATGATTGTAAGACAATTGTACTGAAAACTGACCACAATCCAGATGCATACTTCTTGAACTGGATGTGCGGCAGAGGTTTAGAGCCGAACTCATGATTGGCTGGCATCTCCTTACCAACTGCCAGTCCGGATTCCATATTGGTTGGAGGCACCATTAGATCCGATGATTTTCTATCTGGTATAAAAGTCAGTTTTCTTGTATGCTCCAGCTGAATTTGAGTCAGAAAAATACTGGAATCTGCAAAAATTAAAGTTAAAACACTGTTTTTGAATCATTCTGTATCTAGGAGGCTCTTCGTACCGCCAGATCCAAAACAAATGACCTTATTGTTAACAAAAATTAGCACCAACTTGGGAGGAAAGTTAAGTTTTGGAAATCGAACTTTGTAAAGCACTGGTGCATTGTTTGTGAATTGTCCTCGGGTTAGCAACTCAATCTCGCCAAGATAATTCTGAAAAATGGATTAGTAACTAAGAATTCACAAATTGGAGTTTGCAATCAGATTTAACTTACCGTCGTTGGCTTGCCTCGCATAGAGAGCGTTACGCGAATCTGTAAGGCCTGTTCATCTGGATTTCGCACGGCAATTAGACCAAACCATTCAATACCATCGAATCTGTATTGAAATATCTTCGGGCACGGACTGACTGGCATTCCTTGAGCAATGGCCTCAGTAAATTGCTCAAAGCATATAAGTACGACTGTTGTGAAGTAAACTTTCATTATAACTCGTATGTACATACGAATACTAGACTTGGGTTGTTCAAGAGTGAGTGAACAAAAATGAGTTGCTCACTCAACTGAGTGAGTGAACATGTTCTTTCCTTCTTGTTCTGTTTTGTTCACTCACTTGTTCACTTTTCGACGGTGGAGGTTGACTTTTTTGCATAAGTCATTAAGAGAACTTAGTTTTTAAGTTACAAAAACGCAGGCAAACTGAGTCCTGTTATCGTTGGTTCATTTTTTAACAGAGTAGTTCAATTGTTGATTTTAGCGCAGCTGGTGAACATTTTTAAAATCAAGCAATTTTTTGTTTAAATAGTTTGCCCGATTTGCTGTTAAAAATTTTCACCGTCAACGCCAAAATCAACAACCGAAATACTCTATTAACGTTTACAGCACTGTTAAAGGTCATTTTATTGTTTTTATCATATATTCCTACAAAAAAAAAAGTCCGACGCCGGAAATCGCATTCTCAAATTTTTTCGAATTTTTTGAGACCAAAACCCACTGTTTCTGATCGCTCTTTAACTACGGGCCTTCTAACGAAGAATTACCAAAAATTTTACCAGCAGCCCCAAAATCCACAATCTTACAGCACTGTTAATGACCTTTAAGTGGTTTATACTATATATTCAGGCAAAAAAGTTTATTTTCGCTTCTGGACTCGGCATCTACTCATTTTGCTGCACATTTGAACACCTAAACCGGAAGTTTTGGTCAAGTATTTCTTTGGATGACACAAAACGATGATTTACCCATTTTGGTTCAATCACTCATTTTGCTCAGTAGCTCATTTTTGTTCACTCACTCATTTTGCTCAGTAGCTCATTTTTGTTCACTCACTCATTTTGCTCAGTAGCTCACGTTTGTTCACTCATGCTCCGGGATTCTGGGGAACATATCACTGTGGACGGCAGTCCACACTAGGGACGAAGCTGCACGAAGTGTGCAAACAGCGACTAGCATTATATACAGCAAGAATGAAAGATTTGCTGTGGGTGTCCGATCAGATGAGCTATATACCGATCGGGAAAACACTTAAGACCGCTAGAATTGACACGTCCACAGTTTCCAAACCAAAGAAGCTACAGACACGTTCTTCATTTCATTGGAATTATATTTTTAAAAACTTTTAAGTTTACCTTGACAGTTTTTTCTTAAAACACTCAGGTGAAAAACCACAGATGAAATAACGTTTTTTTCGGTACATTTTGGCAATTTACAAGAAATCGTTCTTAACGATCTTAATAAACGTTATAAATGTTGTTGCCATTGAAATTCCGCAACTTTCGGTATACAACACACAACACACTGGATAATTCGTCTTCACAAGATATTACCGGTTTAGTGTACCTGCTCCTACTACTACTACTGCAATAGGCCTTAACCAGTAGTCCGAGTATGCTATTTTTTGCAAAATATCCTGAAATCAACTCCCAGTGCAGGAAGTCGATTTTTTTTTATGCGCTTTTATGTTTTTTTTTTTTTTTTAGCAAAGCCAGATAAAATGTTAATGGCAATCCCCCCCCTCTACCAACTACCACGCAATTCGCCAAAGTCACATATCTTCCACAGTTTTATAGACAGAATCTCTAAATTTGACATTGTGACTACTGAGTAGCTTCTTGACAAACCGGACTAAAATACATTTTGCCACGCCCACCCCCGCAAATGAGAAATATCTATATCTCTCCCACCTACATAGCTAGAATCATACAATTTTGGAGAATGACTTATGTTGAACTTTTGGTTACATTGAATAAACGAAAGGAATAAAAAATTAGGAACCTGCAAAGATTTACAAGCAAGTGCGTATTTTCGTTTTTTCAGTGTACACAAAACGATTATACAAGAACAAAATACATTCGAATGTCTAACGGTACTACGAGCCTATATCCACGACGCACAATTGTTGTCGTTTTGCCAGCAACGAAAGTGGACGGAAAGCGAAAATTGTTTGTGTAATTTGCAATGTGCACCTCTCGCTTATGACGTGTGCACGATTTAAACCAAACAACTGGGTGGAAAGTGGGTGGTAAATAGGTCGAAAGTTGAGTTTTTGTGCGATTTGCTTCAAATTCGTTTTCAAGATCTATATAAATATTCAATTTAAACTGCATCCCAATTTTCCGGGAAATTCGGCCCTCTGGGTGGAAAATGGGCGGTCAAGGTTGTATAGGCCAAAGCTTAGATTTCGTGCGATTTGCTTCAAGCTCGCTTTAAAAGCCACGCGTACAAAACAAACAAACAATAAGCAACGTTATTTTCCAATTTTGGAAAGCCCGCTCGAAGTGTCGGAACATGGTCGGTAAGCTGTTGCATGCAACCTTTTTTTTGGAAAATTATATATACGGTATCGTATCTTTTTCCCGTTTCCATTTCGACTTCAAAATCAGATTTCAAGGTCTGTCTAAAAATCGTTGCGCATGTGAGTCAGAGTGAGGAAAATGTACGCACACAGTCGGGGAATATTGCTAAAGTTCAAAGATTTGGAATGGCGAGCGAAGCCGTGGGTATATGCTATTGTTATTTATGTGAACCAAATAAAGTTCAAATCAACAAAATTGAATTAGGCGAATAAGTAACTTTATTTTTTTCTTTGTGGTTGTAAGCTGACAACGAGGAAAACGGTTACCAGCGTGCTATTGCCAAAGCTGTGCGAGGAGAAGATGGAACAAATTTAAGTTAAGCTAAGTGCTGTCATTGTCGTCTGATTAACAACAGACGGTTGGACCTCTCTGACAAATGAATGTTACTTGGCTGTAACAACTCATTTTGTTAAATGTTGCAATTTTCTAAGAAAAATGGTCGTTGAATGGAACATCTAATACAAAGTCGCTCCATAGCATCTGACAATGCTGCCCATATTGTTGGAGCAATAAAGATGGGAAATTTGCGCCACATTCCATGCTTTGCGCATACTTTACACTTGATCGTGCAAAAATCTCTAGAAAGAACCGACGGAGTCCGAAAGAAAGCTAAAGCTATTGTAGAATTTTTTAATCGCAGCTCAAAGGGGCGTAAAAAAGATCTTGACACTTTGTCTGTTGTGATGAATTTACTCACAGTACTTTACACATATAGAGCATTAACAACATATCTGCTTCTATTTAAGCACCAAATTGAAAGACCACCGTCCAATACTGGTCATCCAGACTCTCAGGCACAACAACAACAACATTAGGGCATCGTCGAGTGTCCTGCGTACAGTGATATCTCGGATGACTCGACGCCCCTTGCGGAGCAAGAGCTGCGGGACAAATCACAGCCCGGCAAGCACATTGAGATGCTTGGCAAGAAACCCAGTGAGGTGGGCGTACCAACAGCCCCCACGCCAAAAATGCCACCCTCCCTGGTCAGGTATGGGATGTACCAGTTTTACCCGGAAGCACAACAACAAAAACAACAGCCGCCCCAACAGCCGTCGCAGCCGCAGTATATGGTGCAACAAGGTCCGGATGCACTGCAGCCGGGCAAAGCGACGCAGCAGCAGCACCAGCAACAGCAGATGCAGCAACCAGGCGCCAGTATGCCGCCAGCTACTTCACAAGCGCCACATACGCATTTACGTCTCAACAACTGTCCGTCGGTCATCTCGCTGACTACAGCAACAAGAATAAGAAGCCACCGCTGGACTTGATGACAAAGCCACCATCGCAAGCAGTTGCCCAATACAACTAATAGAGCTGGTAATCGGTAGTTTCCGATGGTTTTATAACAAACTTCATTTACCGAACTTTGGTCCCGTTTCGATAATCACCTCGAAGGATCAGCTCTTTGGCGTCAGCATTAAGGAGGAGCGTATCAAGGAGAGTCCCAGCCCGCGCCAGAATTTCCAGCATTTGCCACCTCAGCAACAGGTGAGTAAAGCTAAAAAAAACAGTTTATGTTCCAATACAACTAACACTAATTTTGATTGGCAGCTGCTGGCGAACAAGCTGATTAAACAGGAGCCAAGCAGGTGTTAAAGCAGGTGCCCAACTCACCCCTGGGACAGCATCAGCAACGCCGCCGCTGCCACAGACGCAGTAGCCGCATCAAGCACACAAAGTACAACAATGATTTGATTTTTAAACTGTAGCTACTACATGTTCTCGGATCAGCAAAGGCGTCGGAATGCGGCTGCCGTTGCACCTGCTCAGAATGCGAGCAGAGTCCTGGAATGCCGTAGTAGCACAAAAATGATTCCGGCATGCGCGCGTAACAGCAGCAGCCGCTTTTCATTGCAAAGCATCAGCAGCAGCTTTTCATTGCACAGTACAGCAGCAGGCGCTGCGGCAGCATCCCCAGCATCTTCAACAGCTGCAGCAACAACAATAGCAGCAACATAAGCTTAAACAATCGCAGGCAGCTACCACATCAGCGAACAACGAGCCACAAATCTGACCAAGAAGTCGGCAAAGCAATACGGCAGCACTGTCGACAATGATCAGCAACAACAGCAGCTGAAGGTGCCGCTGTAACATATACCCATACCGCGATACCATGCACCCGAGGATCTGCCATGCATTACGGGTACAAAGGTGCTGGACGCACTGCGTCACGCCGTAAGATAGTATTACACTACCCACAAAACACACGATCTCAGCAAGCGTTCCTTGATTGCCTACCATTAATTCTGTTTGTTTAATTATATAAAATATATCCAAAGATATTCCAATGGAGGAAATAAAATAATTCAGTAACTGAACAGGTCGTGGCTCATGAGCAACTGAGCAAAATGAGTGAACATGTTCACCAAAGTGAGCAATGTTTACCCAAGTCTATTTTATAAGATATTTGTGGCTTTTGCCTGCTGGACAAAATATAATTTATAGCTTATGCTAAATGCCGGGTCAATTATATAGACATTAGATATGAGACGATCTACTTCCTGTAAGGTAAACGAACAACTTGTATAGTTGGTACATATTTAAAATAAGATTATATCACATACCGCAGAACTCTTCTTTAAAAAATATGACAATTGGTCGAATGATCTCTGTTATATGAAGGAACTTTGCCAATTTTTGTAGTATCTTAAGCGGCATCGATCTCGTCAAGTACGAGACCATATGAACATTTATTAATATTAAAAAAAAATTACGTATATGCTAAAAAAAATAAGAAAAAATTTAAAAATGCGATTTCCGGTGGCGGAGCTTTTTTTTTTTTGCATAAATAAGTAATAGACAGCAATTAAAGGTTGACCGATTTTCGGACTTTGTACTAAAACTGATAGAGTATCGATATAATATTGCAATGAAGCTGCGATAGTTTGCCAGTGCTGGTAAGTATCGAAAGATAAGTGGAGTTGCCAGACTGTTCGACACTTTCGATAGGTAAATTATCATCGAGGCGCTCATATTTAAATAATTTCAGTTACAAATAAAATTTAGTTGCCAAAATGAAAAATTTTAAGCTCCGTTGTCGAAGTTCCATTTTGAAACGAAAAGGCTCTATAGTCGTTTCACAACAATAAAAAGTATTTTAAAACTATTAACCTGCTATTATGAAATACAATTATTTAAACGCCCAGTATAATGCCGACAAAGACAGCGGTCGATTTAACGTTTGGAAGTCGACTGTATATTTTTTCAATGGCCTTTTGGGTATGTGTAAAGTTAGCGGCAACGCCTTTCACATAAATATTATCGACAATAAGGATCCATATATGGCGATTCAATTGGAATTCCCACACGCTCTAAGCGAGGTTAAAATCATCTATTGATGAGTGGTTAAAAAAACAGTTTACAAAAATATTTTTGATTAGCTTACTAAAGTGTATCCAAATGACTTGCAATATTGGAAATTCGTCGAAAACTTCTGTTAAAGATGCAGAAGATTTTGACCAGTTTTTGTGTCCAAAATTAATAACTCAAAGAATAAAAGTATAACTTGGGTCTGGTATATATAATGACGTTTCTAATATCGTTATTAAGTATTTTTGAGAAAATGGGTGTGGCACCACATTTTACCGCCCACAAAATATTCATTTTGTATGAACAACTTTTTTGTTTTTTAATCTATCTCAACCAAACTTGCATATTATAAGTTTTAGTATAATTTTGTCATTCTCACAAAATTTTATTGAAATCGGGTGACAAATTCTGATAGCTGGCCTAGGAACAATCTATTAAAATTTTAAAATATGAGTTTCTGTATGAAAAACTTTTGTATTTCTCAAGATAGCTCAACCAAACTCATCTTTACTTAATATTTCTATGTTTCTCACATGTTGACCAAGTTTGATAAAAATCGCCCGACTATATCATATAGCTGCCAAGCAAATAAATTTGAAAAAAAAGAAAAAAGACTTTATTGGGTTTGTGAAATGTCCGTCTGTCCGTCCGTCTGTCAGTCTGTCCGTCTGTATGACCTCAGTTTTTTTCCACAGTTTTGAAGCTAGAGCAACCAAACTTGGTATACATGTTGGTATATACCATAGGCAGACAAAGTGTCAAGATCTACCCCCCCCCCCCCCCCCCCCACCACCCCTTCCCCACAAACCGCGAAAACCTATATACAGTGTTACAGCTAGAGTAACCAAGTTTAGCACAAGGGCTACTTATAAAATCCTTGATTGATCTGACTAAAGAAAATTTGGCCACGCCCACCTCCACAAATTAGCAAAGTCTGTATCTCTCCCACCCCTTTAGCTAGAAACACCAACTTTTGCAGGTTGAATTCTGTTGCCCTATTAAATAGATTGGATAAAAATAATTTTGCAACGCCCACCCCCGCCCTTGCAATCGAGCAAAGTTTGATTCTCCCAAACCCGTAGAACAGGCCCAACCAAACTTAAATTGATGGCAAAACTTGAAAGATTTTTTGATCGCTGTTTCGCAGAGATAGTTATATCGAAACATTACCTAAACAATCCCCGCTACTCTGTTAACTCAAAAAGGCACCGATATGCATTATCGATAGGCCAGCGCGTGGCGCGTTTTTCGGCAAAACTAAAAAAAGCTTTTTAACACATTTTTCCGCAAAATATAAATATTCCGAGCCTAGTTTTGAGATCCTAGAATTATTCCAAATTTTTCGAGCCAAAAACTAAGTGTTTTGGTGCTTTCTTTCGATTTAACTTGGGGTAGCTGTAACGAAACATTACCGTGCAGCCAACTTAACTAACTTAACTCACTGTTAACGCTTACAGCCCTGTCAACGACAACATTGGCACAACTTAAATTGGATTTTTATTATATTTTCCGTCATAAAAGTCAGTCTCCGATGCCGGTTTTGAAATCCTAGAATTTTTCTGCATTTTTTGAGCCCAAAACCAGATTTTTTGATCGCTGTTTCGCAGGGGTAGTTATATCGAAACATTACCCACAAATCTTATTCACAAAAAATTCAAGTTTCGCGATTGCTTGTTTTTCGTTTGGAACAGCTGTTTTAACAGCTGTTATCTTAATAGAAGATGAAAATGTTAAAATTTCTGGTATGCAACATAACAGTTTGACGCTATGTTAACACATTCAAAATATAAAATCATTCAAATTCTAACTTTTAAAAAATGAGTTTTGGCCACAAAAACTGGTCAAATTCCCCATAGTGCATTGGAATACTTTGTCTGCCTATGGTATATACCAACATGTATACCAAGTTTGGTTGCTCTAGCTTCAAAACTGTGGAAAAAACCTGCGTTCATACGGACAGACGGACGGATAGCCGGACATTTCACAAAACTATTATAATTTTTCATCCTTTTTTACGCCCTGTTCCCATTAAAAATGGGAAAAAGGGAGTTATAAAGTACTGCAAATGTGTGTAACAGGCAGAAGGAGGCATTTCCGACTATATAAACTATATATATTCTTGATCAGGATCAACAGCCGAGAGGAACTAGCCATGTCCGTCTGTCTGTCTGTCTGTCCGTCTGTCCGTCTGTCCGTCTGTATGAACGCGTCGATCTCAGAGACTATAAGAGCTAGAGACACCAAACTTGGCATGCAGGTTCCTGTATACCATACGCAGATCAAGTTTATTTCAAATTTCGGATGCACCCCCCCGCACCCCCGCAAATCGCAAAAGACTCACACAGCCACAATTTTAAAGATAAAGCTTTAATTTTTGGTACACATGTATGTTTAATTAATGTCTTTCGGATGTGTAAATTTCAACACGATCGGATAAATAGCACAAAAGTTATAGAAGAATCTATTACGCCCGTCTCAGTTCGCAGCAACAACAGTTTGACAAGCAGTTTACGAGTTAAGTGCACTGCTTGCTTGTGTTACACCCGTATCAGATGGCAGCAACAACAGTATGACAAGCAGTTTACGAGTTTAGTGCACTGCTTGCTTGTGTTGTCGCTGAACTGCTTGAAAAGCAAGTTGGGATCAGGGAGTCTCGTAGTCGGGCACACTCGACTAGAGCATTCTTACTTGTTTTTTTTGCAAAAAAATTAAAAAAGAGTTTAAAAATCCACTTCCTGCACAGGGAGTTGAACCCAGGCTATTTTGCAAAAAGTAGCATACTCGGAAGACTCGTTAAGGCCTATTGAAGTAGTAGTAGGTACACTACATAGGTAATATCTCGCGAAGACGAATTATGCCAGATATGTGTTGTATATCAAGTTGCGGAATTTCAATAGCTACAACATTTTTATATGTTATTAAAATCGTTTGGGCCAATTTTTTTTAAATTGCCAGAATGTACAGAAAAGAACGTTATTTAACCCGTAGCTGTTTTTTTATATGGAGATTTACATTTCCGTGCCATTACGCGTCAAGTGAACACCGCCCTTAAGAATACGATTTCTTAACGCTATTCAATTTGCTCACCGAGAAGCGCTTCTTCAGCACACTGCGATCCTTGCCCCTAAACTTGCCAGCCACTGGTTTGAGAAACTTTTTCAAAGAGTAGGCATATAGCCATCATTTTTAGCCAGGTCTTTTGACAGCTTATTTAAAGCACTGATATTATTTGCAGATGGCTATGTTCACACTCCGCCTCTGCCAAAGTAACTAAATCAATAAGAATGGAGCGTTGCAGCGATTTGAGTATATCAATTTATTTGTAATTTGTAATATGAGAGTGAAAGTCATTCATATAAATGATTTTATACTTACAACCAGAAAGCCCGATGGCACCTTCGTTGCGTAGATACTTGGAAAATTATATTTGAGCCAAAGATGTTCATTTTAAGATCAAGGATCCAATGGAGCAACAGTTGCTTGTGTTTATGGATGATGTTCGTCAGCAAAAGGCTTTGCCCACCACCCGTTCATATCTCAAGCTCTACACCACGTTGCCGCTGACCAAATTGGCCTCCTTCATTGATCCAAACACCACCGGTGCTGACGTATCGAAGCTTCTTATTGACAATAACATGTTCCATTTTGCCGATACTAAGGTCTCTCTCGTTACGGCGATTTGTTTGAGATAAAACTCATGAAATTCAACGACCACAATCGCAAGCTGAAGAACATCAATACTAGCATGCAAAAGAACTTACTTTGTAAACATTCATCATCTATTTAATATTCTTGTTTAGATTCTTTTGTTTTTTATACCAAAAATAAATTCCTCTTTCATTCGCTTCTGCATAGACCAAGCTACGAGATGGCATCATTTGTTTTTGCAGTTTAGGTGCAACAACAACAACAAATCGCATCTAAAGTTGAATATGCGTAAAAATTTCGATCCCGTTACACCCATTGCGAATGTTTATTTTGAGAACATGCACTTTTAAAACTCCTTTCCCGTCCCGTCCTTTGTATTTGTATATTCGAGATCAGCATCAACAGCCGAGTCATGCCCGTCATGTCCGTCTGTCCGTCTGTTTATATGCGAACTAGTCCCTCAGTTTTAGAGCTATCGTGATGAAACTTGGCACAGATGCTTATTCTATCTGCCAGCAGCACATATGTCAGAATTGGCCAGATCGGACCACTGTAACATACAGCTGCCATAGAATCGATCGGTTGAAAAACAAGTATTCTTATGCAAATCTTTTCTGCAAGGGTATATATGTTCGGCACGCCGAAGATAACAGATCTTTCTTGTTTTTTTTTTTCTTCTAATTTTTCGTGCAGAGGCGGGAGGGAATTTCTAAAATCGTTAAGTGATATGTCAAGTAATGTTTCAGAAAAGATCTTTGAAAATTAATTTGAGCCGATCTGGTGAAAAAAAATTACAGCCAACAGATTTCCTAACATTTTCGGAACTTACAAATAGCATTTCCCTTTAATGAATAATGTCACAAAAGCTTTGGGGGAAAGCCAACCTTTGTTCACACTATTATGACTGTATCACAAGTCATTAAAGTGGAATATACGCGATATGTGCATGGGAAAAATATATTAAATGCTGCTTGACCGTTCATTAACACAACAGTGATATACCCATTTTTGCATACGTATATCTTTTTTTTTTTTTTTTCTGATAAGCTGCAAGTTTCCCACGGTAGAGAACTAAAATAATATATATACATTGAAAATACAAATATTCCAACCAGAAGCTAAACTATGTAGTACATTTATATGTGCGATTAAAATTTGTGTGCTCGCCGACAAGTTTACATAGAGCTAATAAAATAAGTAACAATGCTCTAGTTGAGTATGCTTGACTACAAGATACTCCCAACTGGTTCAAGTTTTAAAACCGTCAAACATATATACGTTGCAAACAGTTGCCCGCTACCTAAACATTTCAGGTGGAATTTAATATTCTTCTCCACGGTAGTCAAGAAGACGATGGATAGTTGTAGGTCTAGTTATTTTGAAAAACAACCAAGTTTCTCATACAAAAACTTATTTTCAAGCCGATCGTTCCTATGGCATCTGTATGTTATAGTGGTCTGATCTGGCCAATTCAACTATCCAATACCTGCAATAAGAAGAAGCATCTGTGCCAAGTTTCATTAAGGTAGTTCTTGAACAAAGTCTTGAAAATGCATACAAACAAACGGACATAACGGACATAGCTCGGCTGTTGATGGTAATCACGAATATAAAATTTTTACTCCCTGTTCCCATTAAAAATGGGAAAAAGGGAGTTATAAAGTACTGCAAATGTGTGTAACAGGCAGAAGGAGGCATATCCGACTATATAAACTATATATATTCTTGATCAGGATCAACAGCCGAGTCGAACTAGCCATGTCCGTCTGTCTGTCCGTATGAACACACAGATCTCGGAGATCTATAAGAGCTAGAGACACCAAACTTGGCATGCAGGTTCCTATATACCGTACGCAGGTCAAGTTTATTTCAAATTTCGAATGCACCCCCTCGCACCCCCGCAAATCGCAAAAAACTCCTACAGCCACAATTTTAAAGATATAGCTTTTTGATTTTTGATACACATATATGTTGCATCAATGTTCATCTGCTGTGAAAATTTTCTACACGATCGGATAAATAGCACCAAAGTTACGGAAGAATCTATTACTTCCGTCTCAGCAGGCAGAAACAACAGTTTGACAGGCACTTTACGAGTTAAGTGCACTTCTTGCTTGTGTTGCCGCTGAACTGCTTGAATTATAAGTTGGGAGCAGGGAGTCACGTAGTCGGGCACACTCGACTAGAGCATTCTTACTTGTTTTATCTGAGACGTGACAAAATCATAATACATTCTGCAAGGGTATAACAAGTTTTAAGAGATCAGTTTAACCTAGCTTTAAGCAGTGTAGCGAAGTTGTTCGTCGAATACACATCAGTTTGCCTACTAAGACAAACGGACACAAGCAAGAACAAATTATATTTTTTGCGAACAAAACGACGAACAGAAAAATTGGTGACGAACATAGCTATCCACATCCGAACTTTCGTCGAACACAACATATTTGACTCGCCTGCGGATACACTACTTTAAATCTTGTCATATTCGCGATGTCGCATTACACATCACTAATAAAACTTGTAAAACAAAAAAAATTATTGTAAAATAATTTCTATAAATGGAAAGCTATATTATTTTGTTATGGTTTGAGAGTATTTTTTTTCCAAATTACTCGCACCATTTCGCGAACATTCGCATTTTTCAAGATGAAGTCAAAAATGATTTCCATTTTGTCGCGTTCGCGATGCACTGTTTTCTATAAATATTTCGAAAGCGACAAGATTTTAAAGCTTGTCTTTTATGATAAAAATAATGTGGATAAAATGCATCAAACACTTTTTTGAATATTTTAATTTTTGCCTTATTTTCACGATCCTGGAAATACCCGTATACTATACACTTGCTAGCACAACTCTGCGTACAGACCTAAAATAATAAACTTCAACTGTAATGTATTCAAATACTAGCGGATCTGGCGAACTTCGGCTCACCCAATGCCCTCAGATATACTCCAGGGTGATAATAAAACAGAGATATTTCTAGTTTCAATGTTAATTTTTTGAATGGAATCGAAGTCAGTAGAACGCGATATGTTTGTTTGTTTTTTGATTTGTTTTTCGGCCCAAAAACAAACAACGAAGCCGGTTTGCTAACACGCGAACAGGCAACGTTTGGTCCATGCGAAAAACAGGGAAGTTCTAGATTTATCACACAGACTTCCAACGATTGCGATTTATTTATTGTCATCGCAAAAGCCAATCGTACTGAAAACTGAACCCGCTTGAATTGAAATGGAAGATCTGTTGGAATAATCGGAATTCGTGGGATAAGGACTTTTTTTCTTTTAAGCTTACCCGTGATTATCGTCGCTTGAATCAAATTGTTCATCAGTTTCTTGACGGATAACCGAGTGCCATTGCACAATTTCGGATGATTCAGATTCCGCAACTTGTATAAGATTATAAAATTTATTTCCGCAAAAAAAACTTTTACCAATTTTGATCAAAATTCTAGCATTACAAACCTATGACCGGAGGACTTTTAGGACGAAAAATATGATAAATAAATCAATGCTACTTGTGCGAAGCGGCTACTGTTGTCGTTAACAGTGCTGTATACGTTAACAGTGAGTAGATCTGTTGAGGCGCTAGCGAATTTTCCGGAAAGTTTTCCCAAAATTTAAATATGTAACAAGCTGAGCCTGGCTTTTACGAACAACTGAAAAAAAAATTTGTGTCAAATCGGCTCAACCGTTCTGACGTGATGCTGTCACGCGAAAATTTGGCACAATTTTTATATATATACCATACATATACATACGTAGATTTTTTATATACATTTATGCATATTAATACTAATCTGTAAGTTTGAACTCGTCAAATGTGTATTAGTTGATGATGGCTCACCCTTAGTTGACGCAATGGTGAAGCTTAAGCAACTGCGGGTCTTTAGTCACATATCCCGCGGGCGTTTATACATAAGTCGTTAAGTGTGCCAAATACGTTTTATTAGTCAATATGCGAATCACATTTCAATCTGCTGGTATTTAAATCGAAAATGTTATTATGCTCGTACCATATCGTAAGTCGCAACATATAAATATTTATTTTCTTAGTGCTAATTTACACAATGACTGTTTTCATGACTGTTTCTCGTTGCGATTGCTTCCTAGCCGATAATAATTGCGCATGTCCGTCATGTCCGTCTGTTTATATGCGAACTGGTCCCTCAGTTTTAAAGCTATCGTGCTGAAACTTGGCACAGATGCTTATTCTTTTTGCAAGCAGTACATATGTCAGAATCGGCTAGATCGGACCACTATAACATATAGCTGCCATAGGAACGATCGGTTGAAAAATAAGTTTTTGTATGAAAAACTTTTTTGTTTTTCAGGATAACTCAACCAAACTCACTATGTCTCAGTTTAAACACTATCCACATATGTTGTCAAAATTTCATCGAAATCGAACCACTATATCTTATAGCTGCCATAGAAACAATCAGTTGAAAATAAGTTTTGGTGTGAAAAACCTTTTTTGTTTTTTAAAATAACTCAACCAAACTCACTATGTCTAAGTTTTAGAACATTTCACAAAAGGCAGAAGCAACAGTTTAAATGCATTGCACAAGCTAAGTGCGTTGCTTGCTTGCGTTGCCGCTGAACTGCTTGAAGTGCAAGTTGGGAGCAGGGAGTCTCGTAGGCGGGCACACTCGACTAGAGCATTCTTACTTGTTTTTTCTCAGATGTCTCCATGAATTCGTTACATATTTCGTGACAAAATTATAGTACCCTCAGCATGGGTTCAACAAATATTTAGAAAGAAAAGACTAAAGGGCAAGTCATACTCAATTTCTGATTTTGCAAGCGAGGACGTGTATGTGAGTTAAAATACAAAAAATGTCATGTTAGCAATAGGCAGTTAAGACGATTAGTGAAGAAAGAAAACAATAAACCAGTTTTAGCTTCAATTGTTTTTGAGCAAAATACATAACAACAAACACAACAGCACCACCAAAATGTGTCAAACATATGGGGCTCGCTGCAATGCAAAATTAGATGACACTATGCAACAGCCAAATGTTCCAAAAACAGCCGCTATAATTACTCCCTGCTCCAATTAAAAATGGGAAAAACGGAGTTATAAAGTACTGCAAATGTGTGAACCAGGCAGAAGGAGGCATTTCCGACTATATTAAGTATTTTATTCTTGATCAGCATCAACAGCCGAGTCGATTTAGCCATGTCAGTCTGTCGGTCCGTCTGTCTGTCTGTCCGTATGAACGCGTCGATCTCAGAGACTATAAGAGCCAAAGACACCAAACTTGGCATGCAGGTTCCTGTACACCAGACGCAGATCAAGTTTATTTCAAATTTTGGATGCACCCCCCCGCACCACCGGAAATCGCAAAAAGATAAAGTTTTGATTTCTGGTACACATATATGTTTAAACAACGTTGATCATTTGCGTAAATTTCATTACGATCGGATAAATAGCACAAAAGTTATTACCTCCGTCTCAACAGGCAGAAGCAACGGTTTTAGAGGCACTGGACAATTTAAGTGCGCTGCTTGCTTGTGTTGTAGCTGAACTGCTTGGAATACAAGTTGGAAGCAGGGAGTCACGTAGTCGGGCACACTCGACTAGAACATTCTTACTTGTTTTCTTATATAAAATCAGTCCTAAGTTCGAAAATAATAAAAACAAGAAAGAAATGTTATCTTCGGCGTGCCGAAGATATATACCCTTGCAGAAAAGATTTGCAAAATAAAATTTATTTTTCAACTGATTGTTCCTATGGCAGCTATAATATATAGTGATCCGATTTTGATAAAATTTTGTCAAAATGTGTTGAACGTGCTTTAATTTAGATATAATGAGTTTAGCCGAGATATTTTTAAAAACACAAAAGTTTTTCCTACAAAAACTTATTTTTAACCGAATAGAAGTTCGATTTCTATAAAATTTTATCATCATGTATAAACTGTCCTTTTTCAACCGATCTTTCCTATGGCAGCTTTAGTGGTCCGATCTGGCCAATGCAACTATAGGTACTACCTGCAATCTAAACACTAAACAGTCAGACAGACGGACATGACACGGCTGTTGATGGTGATCTCCTTCAATGCGTTACACATTTCGTGACAAAATTATAATACCCTCGGCAAGGGGATAAAAATATGTTCGCGAGCTTGCTTTTGAGATAAATGGAAAAAGTAAGATTTTCGATTTCTGCAAAAAGGTACACTCAGAGAATTGACATTCTAACATTTTAGTTAAATAAGTGCGATATGAGCAAATTAAAAACCTTCTTATTTCCCATTTTTATTGGGTACAGGGTAAACAAAATAATTGATTAGCCTTTGTGAGACCGCAAAGAGACGGCAACCGCAGGCCACTCGGTTGAATGATAACATTTTATCGCAGTGATACCAACACTTGGACTTAAAAATAAATATGCGTAGGAACATTTACCATAAGTAGTGCCATATTTGATTTGTTTACTTAGTATAAAATAACATGAATAAATGCCTAGTGATTGTGAAATGAGTTGTTTGAAAATTAAGAGCAATCGCGCACATTTTTGAATAAATGCATATTTTCGAGTAATTTACAGAGATGAAGGCGAAGAGCGAGCCAAAGAGCGAGCTCTAGCTCATTGGCCACACAGGGACAGACAGGCGCAGGCTCCACCCAATAGCAGCCAGCAAACGGCTTCCAAAAAACAAAAGAATGCCTGAACCACCGCGATCTACAACACATAATCACTGGCTTACAGACGCACTCACGCCACTTACACAATCAAACACATTCACGTAAATACCCGCTGGCCAATCAGCATTCGTTTGAGACATAACAATGCATAGGCAACCGCCTGCCGATTGGCTGCTCTCAACGCCGACGCAGAGCTGAACGCATGCTGCAAAAAGCAAAGAGACAACTCAACTTCAGCTCTGCAACGGGTAATTGCTGAATATAAAATAAGAGAGTGGTCAAGAGAGAGAGAGCAACTTACTTACGATTTCAGCTTATCACAGCAGTCGAAACGAAACCAGCTGAGCGTTGTTGCTATTACTGCTGCCTTCGTGTCGTGTCGATTGCGAAGACGATGACTGAATTTTGAGCTCGGCTCGGCTGACGACTGGCGGCTGTTCTATGGGTTAAGCCGCCGCTGGTGGCCACATTAGGTGTCAGTAACAAATTGGTTCGACACACAGACGCATCTGTTTTTTTTTTACATGTTTTGTTTGTTGCCTAATCAAAAAAAAAATCCACAAAACACATTGCCATTTATGATATTTCCGTTGTTTATGTAATAAAGTTTTAAATAAATAATTATAGATATTGCAATGCAGTTAGCCCAAGCAATGGGCTTTTATTATAAAACGCAAACAAAAATAAAATAAATAAAAGCTCAAACTTAAATATTAATCCAATTTCGATGGCGATTTACAAATAAAAAATATCCCAACAAAAAAACAAACAAACAATAATTACTACATAAAAACACAATAATTGTCTTTTTACTTAAACCGGTATACAGTTGTTATTGTTGATGAAGTGGTGTTGCTGAGCTGTATTTCTTCGAAACCATTAAAATACATACAGTACGACAAAATGTTGCCAAATTAATTTGAAACCCAAAAGTAGCAAAGAAAAATAAAGTATTGAATTATTATTGCTGTTTTTGTTCTTGTTGCTGATTCCATGCGTGAGAGCGACAATGAAGACGAGTATAAAATAGTTTAACTGAAATTAGTTGTAACACTAGCTAAAGTAATGAACAGCGAGAGCTATCCCCAATGCCAATAACAATCAAAACAACAATAAAATAAATTAACAATGCCAAAACAGTCATGCAATGTGACAATTTTATTAAATCTTCTCAAGAATATTATAATGATAAGAAAAATATGATAATGAATCTGAAACAGTACCAAAAACAGCAAAACTTCAAACTGTCACAGATGCAGCGCCTGAAAATAGGCAACAGCTAATGATAGTTTTTCGCAAATTTGCTTGTTTCCGGGTAGCACGCGCGGTTGTGATTGTGATTGTGTGTGCTTTGGTGTCAATCAGGAACAGATCAATAAGATACGCACCACCAACAGAAAGTAAGTCTGATAACAATCCTGAAATAAAGTGCAATCAGAAGTGGCGTCGTCGCCCGCACAAAAACTTAAACCTATCAAATTGGCGCTGCCTTCGCCGACTGCCTTGCAATTGCCTAGCTAAACGGCAAGAGAAACGACAGCAACAGTTGCCACCATCAGTGGCAACAGGAGTTTGTATACGGGCCTGACAGTAACAGCAACGGCACTCGTCTCAACTGTGGCACCCGTAAGCATTGCCGGCCGTCTTACGCTCATCAGCAGCGGCGGCATCAGCGGCAGCGAAAGCAATCGCAGCATGGTCACATCCTCGGCATCGCCAACGGGAACGGGCTGGTCAGCGCCGGCTGATTACAAGACCGCCACAACAGCTGTTCCAACAACAGCAGCAGCGGCGGCTGCGATCATGTGTGAGGTACTTCCATCCAGTAGCGCCAGTGTTGGCAGCAGCTCACCAACAGGTGGAGCTAGCAATGGTACTGCAAATAGTGCGCATAGTGGCAGCAACAAAAATAAAACCAACAATATTAATAACAACAATAATAATAATGCAGTACATCAGGATCTGTTGTGGATGGAGAGATTTGTGCTGGAAAGACAACAGGAATATCCAGGGGAGTTGGGTAAGAAGTTTCTTTAAATTTTCATGCATTTTCATGTATCTAAAGATAAGTGAAATCTTAATTTTGGTTTTTTTAACTGCAGCAACGGCCGCAGTGTGTTTCTCTGCTCTGCACTACTGAAAATAGTTTCTTTAATAAATTCGGAACTTATTATTTTATTATCGATAAATAGTGAGTAAAAGAATAATGCCTACCAAAATAAAATTTGTACTTGAAAATTGTGTTAATCGACTTGAGTAAAATTTGAACCAATGCATTGCAATGTTGATCTTACAATACACAAATTTCCAAAGTTTTAAACTCTTAAAGTCTCTTAAACTTGATGCATTTATGCAGACAGACAGGCAGACTAACCAACAGACAAATGGATAGATTGACAGTTCGACCAAAGATTATGAAATTGGGTGCAAAGTATCGAAAAGTCACCAGTTTCTTGGCAATAATGATCAAAAAAAAAAATGTATAGTGTTTATCATCATCATTGTTTTGTTTATTGTGCGTATAGTTAAAATCAAAATTCTGAACAAATTCTGGTTATGCACAAAGGAGCAAGCTTTTGTAGAAAGTGGCAACTATGCACTCTGACGTACATGATTTATAAGCAGGGATCACAAACAAAACTTATGAGTTAAAAAAATCATGATTAATCTATTATTGATCTATGAGTAAAAGTTACTTTTCAAAGTTTTATATAAGACGGGTGTAAACAGATTCGTCAATGACTTTGGTGTTTATTTTCCGATCGCAACGAAATTTACGCAATTTATTAATATTGATAAGACAAATATGTGTACCAAAGATAAATCTTGGCTGTGGGAGTTTTTTTTTTTGCCGATTTGCGGGGGTGCAGAGGGCTTACCCGAAATTTGTAATAAACTTAATCTGCGTATGGTATACAGGAACCTCCATGTCAAGTTTGGTGTCTCTAGCTCTCATAGGCTCTGAGATCGACGCGTTCATACAGACGGACATATCTAGTTCGTCTTAGCTGTTGATGCTGATCAAGAATTTATATAGTTTATATAGTCGGAAAAGCCTCCTTCTGCCTATGACATACTACATTTGCAGTGTTTTATAACTCCCTTTTTCTCATTTTGAATGGGAACAGGGAGTAAAAACTAAAGCTTAGTTTAAATTAAGCGGTTTTAGGGTTTCAAAAAGAAATACGCTTCTTGAATTAAATGTACTTAATTCAAGTATTTTTTACTCGGTTGAAGAAAATCCGAGACAACCGAAATTCTAATTCCAAAATTTAACGATTTTAGTATGGAGAATTTCATTTTTTTTCTGTGTTGTAATAGTTTTGGTAACTCACATGGTTAATGAAATATGGAGGTTTTACAATTATATGAAGTTCAAAATTTATTTTAGACCTAGTGTTTCTTAGGTAATTTTTCTTAGAAGTATCCCTAGATTCTGTCTTTGCTATACGATTGGTTGAATTTTTTTCCCAATAGAAGTAAACACGCTCAAATATGCAGTCTTTTACATATATGCACCAATACAATGAAATATTTGGGACTAGATTTGTTTTGTAGGAAACCGAATTAAAATAAAAACAAGTAAGAACGTTGCAGTCTTTTTTTCGCCTCTTTGCGGAGTCAGAAGTGGGCGTGGCAATTGTATTTTTGCTCAAATCTTTCAAGTTTTGCCATCAAGTTAAAGTTGGTTGTCAGAGACTTTGAGAGCTAGCGACACCAAACTTGGCATGCAGGTTCATGTATCATACGTAGATCAAGTTTATTTCAAATTTCACACCTCCCCGGACCCCCGCAAATCGCAAAAGACTTTGATTTTTGGTACACATATATGTTTAATCAATATTGATAGGTTGCGTGAATTTCATTGCGAGCGGATAAGTAGCCCCAAAGTTATGGAAGAATCTATTACCCCCGTCTCAGCAGGCAGAAATAACAGCTTGACATGCACTGGACAAGTTAAGTGCGTTGCTTGCTTGTGTTGCCGCTGAACTGCTTGCAATGCAAGTTGGGAGCAGGGAGTCTCGTATTCGGGCACACTCGACTAGAGCATTCTTACTTGTTTTTTTTTTTTTTATTTTAATTAAAAAAAAAAATTTAATAATCACAATGAAAGAAAAGGTATCTTCGGCGTGCTGAAACATTACATATACCCTTCCAAACTTTTCCCCTTAAAAGCTTAATTTTCCCCGGTTGTTCCTATCCCAGCTTTAAGATATAAATAACCGATTTTGGTAGAACTTGGTCAGCATATTTGGAGCATATTAAAATCTCATGTAAAGATAGTCTTAAAACTTGCAATTTGTAAATTTGGCCGACAAAGGAAAATAAAATGTTCGCCCGATAGTTCCCATGGCGGCTATATGTTATAGTGTACCGATCCGTCCGATTCTGCCATATGTATATACATGCTGTACTACCTGCAGAAAGAACAAGCGTCGGTGCCAAGTTTCATCATGATAGCTCTAAAATTGAGAGACTAGTTCGCATATAAACAGACGGTGATGGCTAGTTCGACTATGCTGTTAATGCTCTTAAAGTGTACATATACTTTTCACTCCTGTAAAGTCTTTTTAATGCGATACACATTCATAACAAAATTTTAATTCCCTCAATAGAAAACAAACAGAGTGCAGCAGTTGGACCTGCAAAAACAACTAAGGTGGTGCAACACTGCAATTCGGTAATATTTAACACTTACATTTGCATTTACAGCTGTGATGATCGAAAAAGTCAATGTTGCTTAAATTAATTTCGTTGTGTAAAACAACCGTCGGCAACTGCAGCGAATAATATTTATTTGGTAATGCTCGTTATACCCTTGCAGAGGATATTATAGTGTTCTCACGAATTGTGTAATGCATTGAAATTGTATATTCGTGATCAGCACCAACAGCCGAGTCGAAATAGCCATGTCTGTGTGTCTGTCTGCTTGTATGCGAACTACTCTCTCAGTTTTAGAGCTATCGTGATAAAACTTGGCACATATCGGCCAGATCGGACTCAATCAAACTCACTTTACCTAAGTTTAAGCATATTTTATACATTTTGAACAAATTTCATCAAATCGGAAGCTGGTTTGGGAACAATCGGTTGAATAAGTTTTTGTATAACAAATTGTTTGTTTCTATGGTAAATGTATATCATCCAAAATCACATATTCTGTGTTTGAGGATGTTGTTGTTGGCTACATTTTTTTTTAATCGGATGACTATATCGTATTGCTGCCATAGGAACAATCAATACAGAGACCGCTTGCATTGAAAGCAGAGTCTGGATTTAATCAATCAAACCAAGCGTTCGGAATGCATCGGTCTCTGTCTAGTCACTAGAGTGAGGCGCATACTAAACCACAAAGAGCGAGAGGCTGTGACAACTGGTGCCGAACCGAATATCCAAGTCGCTCAACGGCAATGGAAACAAATGAATTAATTTATTTTTGGTGGTATATCGTGGTCCTTGAAAGGAGTTCGACTGTAAAGTACAAAAATTAATCTTTTATTCTAATGTATTGGCCCCCGAAAACAGTAGGAAGTATATACATATATACTTATAGTACAAATCTATACTTTTAGAACAAATACACTCAATTTGAGCATTATAACAGCTCAGAACAAGGATGTAGACAAGGCCTATGCCCTTGACTCTGGGTGCCTCATAACCCCCTGTACCCATTAAAAATGTACCACAATTTTAAAGATATTGTCCTGATTTTTTGTACAAATATTTATTTTATTAATGTTGATCAACGGCGTCAATTTAATTTCGATCTAGTTAACATCAATCCCCCGTCGCATTAGGCAGAAGAGGCAGCTTTGCAGCCATTGCACACGTTAGGTGCGCTGCTTGCTTGCGTTGCCGCTGAACTGTTTGAAGACCAAGTAATGCACTGCTTGTTTATTGCACTTGCATTTGTAATTGTATTAACATATGTTTTTTTGGTTTTCATAGTCGGGCTCGTCTAGAGCATTCTTATTTGTTTAAAGCAGGAGTCGGCACGTAGTGGCTCGCTAAGCTTGCGGTGCTCGCGCCGTTAGTTTTGCCAATTAGCGTCTAAAAGTCGAGTAGTGCGATGTCGTCAAGCGAACAGCAACAAAACACATGAAGCACCGGTCTCGAGTCGAGCCGCAGTGAAAAAAAAATCACGTTAGCTCTCGAGTCGGCACTTATAAGTACACTGACGAAATAGAAGCTTCAATAAGTTTGTTATGTTTTTAAGCGACGCTACATGTCGTTTTTACTTTTTGTCTCGTTCAGTGTATTGATCTTTTGAGGTAGCTGACAAATGATTTACGACCTCAGCAGCTATGTTTGTTGTAGATTTTGTTGTAGCTCGCCGGCCAAAATTTTGCTGCCCACCACTGGCTTAAAGTATTTTTGGCTTCGATGTTGTTTTGGAAAGCAAGATGGAGTTTTTGCCATTCACAAGCTTATCAGCTTTTTACTTTAACCGAAACTTGTGAAAACGACACTACTTTAGGGTTGTTCATTTGAAAGTTAAGCCGAGGTGGAGAAACCAGCCCATAGTCGGAGATGGCTCCTCAAGCCTGTTATACACGGCGCGTTATCAGGCTAGGACCCCCCCTAACGTCAACGTTTCGTGTCATTACCCGCCAAAATAATAAAGCTAAACTTAAAGCTAAACTGTTTAAATTATTTTTCCCTAAGAGTTTATTTAAATTTAAGTATAATTCAAAAGAAAATTTTTGTCAAAACCATTCGCGTACATTTTTGGTACGTATATAGCATGTTGAATTATCTTTTTTTGGAATTCTTTTTTTTTTTTGATCAGTTGGCTATAGAAGATATATGTAAAAATACAGTCCTACATCACAGAACAACAAAAACCGCGATTATTTCAAAAAGTGCACGTAGTTTTTAAAAACGGTGAATGAAGTTTTACTTGTTGGTATATTCCCTACCGAAATCTGCACTAACAGTTAATTCTTAATATTTAATTTTAGTTTACTTAATTTTAATTTTTAATCTTAAACTTCAATGTCAAATAATTTTAAATTTTTTCACATGCTGACTGCTCTTTGTCAAAATTTTTCGAATAAATAAATAAATAAATAAATAAATAAATAAATAAATAAATAAATAAATAAATAAATAAATAAATAAATAAATAAATAAATAAATAAATAAATAAATAAATAAATAAATAAATAAATAAATAAATAAATAAATAAATAAATAAATAAATAAATAAATAAATAAATAAATAAATAAATAAATAAATAAATAAATAAATAAATAAATAAATAAATAAATAAATAAATAAATAAATAAATAAATAAATAAATAAATAAATAAATAAATAAATAAATAAATAAATAAATAAATAAATAAATAAATAAATAAATAAATAAATAAATAAATAAATAAATAAATAAATAAATAAATAAATAAATAAATAAATAAATAAATAAATAAATAAATAAATAAATAAATAAATAAATAAATAAATAAATAAATAAATAAATAAATAAATAAATAAATAAATAAATAAATAAATAAATAAATAAATAAATAAATAAATAAATAAATAAATAAATAAATAAATAAATAAATAAATAAATAAATAAATAAATAAATAAATAAATAAATAAATAAATAAATAAATAAATAAATAAATAAATAAATAAATAAATAAATAAATAAATAAATAAATAAATAAATAAATAAATAAATAAATAAATAAATAAATAAATAAATAAATAAATAAATAAATAAATAAATAAATAAATAAATAAATAAATAAATAAATAAATAAATAAATAAATAAATAAATAAATAAATAAATAAATAAATAAATAAATAAATAAATAAATAAATAAATAAATAAATAAATAAATAAATAAATAAATAAATAAATAAATAAATAAATAAATAAATAAATAAATAAATAAATAAATAAATAAATAAATAAATAAATAAATAAATAAATAAATAAATAAATAAATAAATAAATAAATAAATAAATAAATAAATAAATAAATAAATAAATAAATAAATAAATAAATAAATAAATAAATAAATAAATAAATAAATAAATAAATAAATAAATAAATAAATAAATAAATAAATAAATAAATAAATAAATAAATAAATAAATAAATAAATAAATAAATAAATAAATAAATAAATAAATAAATAAATAAATAAATAAATAAATAAATAAATAAATAAATAAATAAATAAATAAATAAATAAATAAATAAATAAATAAATAAATAAATAAATAAATAAATAAATAAATAAATAAATAAATAAATAAATAAATAAATAAATAAATAAATAAATAAATAAATAAATAAATAAATAAATAAATAAATAAATAAATAAATAAATAAATAAATAAATAAATAAATAAATAAATAAATAAATAAATAAATAAATAAATAAATAAATAAATAAATAAATAAATAAATAAATAAATAAATAAATAAATAAATAAATAAATAAATAAATAAATAAATAAATAAATAAATAAATAAATAAATAAATAAATAAATAAATAAATAAATAAATAAATAAATAAATAAATAAATAAATAAATAAATAAATAAATAAATAAATAAATAAATAAATAAATAAATAAATAAATAAATAAATAAATAAATAAATAAATAAATAAATAAATAAATAAATAAATAAATAAATAAATAAATAAATAAATAAATAAATAAATAAATAAATAAATAAATAAATAAATAAATAAATAAATAAATAAATAAATAAATAAATAAATAAATAAATAAATAAATAAATAAATAAATAAATAAATAAATAAATAAATAAATAAATAAATAAATAAATAAATAAATAAATAAATAAATAAATAAATAAATAAATAAATAAATAAATAAATAAATAAATAAATAAATAAATAAATAAATAAATAAATAAATAAATAAATAAATAAATAAATAAATAAATAAATAAATAAATAAATAAATAAATAAATAAATAAATAAATAAATAAATAAATAAATAAATAAATAAATAAATAAATAAATAAATAAATAAATAAATAAATAAATAAATAAATAAATAAATAAATAAATAAATAAATAAATAAATAAATAAATAAATAAATAAATAAATAAATAAATAAATAAATAAATAAATAAATAAATAAATAAATAAATAAATAAATAAATAAATAAATAAATAAATAAATAAATAAATAAATAAATAAATAAATAAATAAATAAATAAATAAATAAATAAATAAATAAATAAATAAATAAATAAATAAATAAATAAATAAATAAATAAATAAATAAATAAATAAATAAATAAATAAATAAATAAATAAATAAATAAATAAATAAATAAATAAATAAATAAATAAATAAATAAATAAATAAATAAATAAATAAATAAATAAATAAATAAATAAATAAATAAATAAATAAATAAATAAATAAATAAATAAATAAATAAATAAATAAATAAATAAATAAATAAATAAATAAATAAATAAATAAATAAATAAATAAATAAATAAATAAATAAATAAATAAATAAATAAATAAATAAATAAATAAATAAATAAATAAATAAATAAATAAATAAATAAATAAATAAATAAATAAATAAATAAATAAATAAATAAATAAATAAATAAATAAATAAATAAATAAATAAATAAATAAATAAATAAATAAATAAATAAATAAATAAATAAATAAATAAATAAATAAATAAATAAATAAATAAATAAATAAATAAATAAATAAATAAATAAATAAATAAATAAATAAATAAATAAATAAATAAATAAATAAATAAATAAATAAATAAATAAATAAATAAATAAATAAATAAATAAATAAATAAATAAATAAATAAATAAATAAATAAATAAATAAATAAATAAATAAATAAATAAATAAATAAATAAATAAATAAATAAATAAATAAATAAATAAATAAATAAATAAATAAATAAATAAATAAATAAATAAATAAATAAATAAATAAATAAATAAATAAATAAATAAATAAATAAATAAATAAATAAATAAATAAATAAATAAATAAATAAATAAATAAATAAATAAATAAATAAATAAAATATAAATAAGTATGTATAAAAGTGTTTGTGCTCACTGGCGATTGGCGATTGACGATTGGCTATTGGCAATCAACGCAAGGCCCAACCCACAAGAGCTAGAAGGCTGAAATTTTCACAGTAGCTTAGTCTTATGCCGAAAGTGAGCACTATTCTCTAAGTTTGGAAAAGAGGCAGTTTTGCAGCCTTTGCACACGTTGGGTGCGCTGCTGGCTTGTGCTGCCGCTGAACTGCTTAAAATGCAAGTTGGGAGCAGGGCACACTCGCCTAGAGCATTCTTACTTGATTCATTATGAAATATATTTGAATATGAGCATATTACCATTGATATATGAAATATGTGTACCTAAAATCAAAGCTGTATCTTTAAAATTGTGGCAGTGGGAGTTTTTTTTCGATTTGTGGAGGTGCGGGGTGGTGTATCCCAAATTTGAAATAAACTTGATCTGCGTATGGTATACAAGAACCTGCATGCCAAGTTTGGTGTCTCTAGCTCCTATAGTCTCTGAGATCGACGCGTTCATTTCCGACTATATAAACTGTATACATTCTTGATCAGTATCATCAGCCGAGTCGATTTAGCCATGTCCGTCTGTCTGTCTGTATGAACGCGTCGATCTCTATTTCCCCCGTGTCAGCAGGCAGAAACAACAATTTTACAGGCACTGGACAAGTAAAGTGCGCTTCTTGCTTACGTTGCCGCTGAACTGCTTGACAAAAAAAAAAATACATCTGTATATATTTAAATATGTTTCATAATCAAATTTAACATAGATAAAATTCAAATTTAGTATGAAAACTTTTTAAACTAACTACTTTTTATCTTATGTTAAATCAAGAATAAAAGTTTTAATTTTATGATGGTTTAAATATTTAAATTTAATATAAAACATATTTAAATTAAATATTTTGTATTTTCAGATTGTTCAAAGTTAAATATTATTCATATTAAAATGCAATCTTAATATGTTTTATTTTCAATTTTAATAGAAAATATTTAATTTGAATATGAAAATATTTAAAAATGGCCATATTAAAATTGAATATGAAATTATTTAAATTCACAATGCATTATTTATATCAGTGGATACCGGTCTCGCTATATCTAGTTTTAAGCTTTTTCCAGACATATTAACATCAAGAATATATAATATTACCCTTTTTTCTGAGACGCGCCTCCTCCAATGCGTCACACATTTCGTAACAAATTTATAATACTCTCTGCAAAGGTATAAATAAGTAGAAAAACTTCATGAAATATGAAATCCTTTTACCGCTTAGTTGAGAATTTAGATTGAACTTTTAGCGCGTGTCTATAAACCAAGATACTATTCATCCCGCACTTTTGGGGCTTTTCTCACTGGCGATGTTATTCGATGATGCAATAAAAATGCGTAAATTGATACGAATAATTGTTATTGATATTCACACATAATTCTTACTTTTTTTTTAAGCTTATTTTACTTCTACTGATCCTCTCTTTAAGCAAATCTTTTTAGTGACATCAATATCCATTTGCATATCAATGATCAACCAAAGCTGAATATAAGATCACAGCGACTTCATGAGCTTGAGAAACTAGTTTTTAAATTTTGCAGCAGACCACACTTAAATCCTGTTGTAACCTTTCCGACACTCAACGGTCTTCGTGGTACAGTTTTCTTTGGGATTTGCATTTTTTAAAGCTGTTAGGCTTAAAGTAAGTTGTGTTTAAAGATTTTAAATATTGTGTTCGTTCAAAAGGCCATCAAGATATGTTCGATTTGATAGTTTACACTATGCAACAGCAAATTGAGATTTTGTCACTTTGTCTGCCTATGGTATATATCAACATGCATACCAAGTTTGGTTGCTCAAGCTTCAAAACTGTGGAACAAAACTGCTTTCATACGGACGGACAGACGGATAAACAAGTAAGAATGCTCTAGTCGAGTGTGCCCGACTACAACACTGCCTTCTCCCAACTTGCATTTCAAGCAGTTCAGCAGCAACTCAAGCAGCGCACTTAACATGTAAAGTGAATGTCAAACTGTTGTTTCTGCCAGCTGAGACTGGCGTAATAGATTCTTCTATAACTTTGGTGCTATTTATCCGATCGTGTTGAAATTTTCAAAATTCTATTTCGCTTAGGCGCTATTTAAACTAAAACAAACCATATTTCAAACGGGATTTTCTCCTGAAACAAAACATTTGAAAATTTTTTTCTTTCGTTGAGTCTATAGCTCAATTCATTTCAAACAAAACACGGGATATTTTATCGAAGCCGATTAAAAAATAATGTCATTCGTTCGCCCGATGATTTCGAAAATGAAGTCAAAATTCAAAAAAGTGTGACCGTTTTCGAGATAATTAAAAAAATACTGTTTTTCAGGGACTGTAAATAATGATTATTATTTTTTTTTAACAAAAAAATTATCCACTTGTAATGGACTTAGAAAAAAACGATTCACACCAAAATGGTTGTAGTTTTACTAGAATTTAACTGATTGTAGTCTAACTAGTATTATTATTTGCAAAAACAATGCATTGTCTGCCACAAACGATAGTGTGTTTCTTCGTACATTTGTTTTTTTTTTGTCACTTGCAAGCATTCAATGCACATGTGGTCGGCTAAGAGCTGAAAGCGTTTAATTTATAAGTGAATTTTGTAACAAATTTTTGTAAGTACTAATTTAAATAACAAGTGTTCTTTGTTGTACAAAAAACAATATTATTAATAAAATTGTATACTTCACAGTTTTGCTGAAGCCAATAGACGCCCTTAGAAGATGCCGATTAAATCAAGACAGACTGCCAAGAAATTATATTCTTATATTTTAATTTACTTAGTTTTATAATTTTTTCAAGTATAATATAATAAATGTTAAAAATTTAAACATATGTATGTAAATTATATCATTTTTTATTGAAGAATAAAGTAGGTAGAATCTTTAATGATTCGTAAAAAGTATCTTTAATGACTCATAAAACGTATCGTTAAAGACTCGCACCTAATATTGTAGAAGGATCTTTAACGAGTAACAAGTAATATTTTTTGAGGCTCGCAAAACAATATCAAAAACGATCCGTTTTAGGCTTGCAAAATGCTCGCTAAAGATATCTTTTGCGACTATCGTAAACGAAATATTTGCTGCCTCAAACTCAGGGAGGGAAGAATCGTTTTGGTATCGTTTTCGATAGTTATGTCCGCATTATTGATGTATCTTAAAAATCTTTTTTGTTTCACTCAAAAATATTAAGAATTTTGTTTTTATTAAACGAAATTTTATTCCTTCATACTTTTTATAATCTTCTTATTCTCTTTTCTTTAATTTTTTTGAAAAAAAAAAGAAAAAACAGTATATTGGGCTTGTGAAATGTCCGTCTGTCTGTCTGTCTGTCCGTCCTTATGAACGCAGTTTATTTCCACAGTTTTGAAGCTAGAGCAACTAAACTTGGTATTCATGTTGATATATACCATAGGCAGACAAAGGGTCAAGATCTCCCCCTAACTCCCACCCCTTCCCTATATAGCGGCAAAAACCCATATCTTCCACAGTTTAATAGTTAGAGTAACCAAATTTGACACAAGGCCTACTAATCACTTCATTGATTGATCTGCCTAAAAAAAATTGACCAAGCCCGGCCCCGCTCCCACACCTTTAGCTAGAACCATTAATTTTTGGTGTTTCAATTCTGTTACCCTATTAAATAGGTTGGGTAAAAATAGTTTTGCGACGCCCACCTCCACGCTTGTAATTGACCAAATTTTATATCTTCCCCATCTGTCGAACTAGTCTAACCAAATTTGAATCGATTGCAAAACTTGATAGATTTGAGCAAAAATACAATTGCCACGCTCACTTCTGACTCCTCAAAGATGCGAAAAAAGGAGTATATCGCAGTCGGGCAGTGCAATTTTTTTGAAAAAAAGAAGAAAAAAGAGTATTTTGGGCTTGTGAAATGTCCGTCTGTCTGTCTGTCCGTCTGTATGAACGCCGTTTTTTTTTACAGTTTTGAAGCTAGAGCAACCAAACTTGGTATTTATGTTGGTATATACCATAGTCACACAAAGTGTGAATATCTCTCAGACGGACATGACTTGGCTGTTGATGCTGATCACAAATACACAACCCTTCTTATTCTGAGACGTCTCTATGCGTTACGAATTTCGTGAAGGGCAAAAAAAGCTATAAAAGTGGGCTTATATCTTGACCGTTAGTGAATAAACAGTTATCATTTATATATCATGTGATAGGCTGTTTCATACCCTTGCAAATAACTGAATCTCATGTGTTGGCCTTATTAACTGTTATTAAAAAATAACTGAAAAAGTTGAGGAAAACGGCTTTTTGACTTTATCTCCAGATTTGGGGGTCCATCGACGATTCTAAAAATACAGTAATACGATATTCAATAAGACCTTTAACCTTCATGTGGTCATTTCAAAATGTACAAAACCTTATACACATTTGTCACACAGTGAAAATAGTGAAACTAGGTGACAGGTTCTAAAACGTAAATGGATCCAACACTGCAACCTTGTTATAATGAGGAAATATAACAGCTCCTGCCACTTTCATCATGGGTTATAATTGGGGTGGGTGAACTGTCAAAAGGCAGCTGCTGCCCCACCTCGGGTTAAGAGTACCACTGCCCTTGGCACATCCACCCACTAATTAATTATGCTGCTCTTGAACAAAAATTTTAAGCGCAGCTTGATGCGGATGCAGATGATTGATGGTCACAATTGTCGCCATAAAACTATCAATAATTTACCATATTTTGCACACTTACAAATTAATGCATAAGCTGATTAAATTATTTTTTTTAATTACAGTGCGTACGAGCAATCCGTACTTCCTGTGCTCCGCCCTGCCCTCTCACTGGCGATCAAATAAAACGCTGCCACTGGCCTTTAAAGTTGTCGCCCTGGCGGACGTTGGTGATGGAACGTATGTAACAATCCGGGCAGGGAATGACGAGAACTGCTGCGCAGAACTGCGTAACTATACTGCCCAGATGAAAAATGGTGTGGCAAAGTTTAACGATCTACGATTTGTGGGTCGCAGCGGTCGAGGTGAGCAACGCTTAACTAGTATAGATAAGTCCATAGAACAAAATAATCTTTTAGGGACTTACTTCCGTTGGTGTTTAGTCCTTCTTTTATTTATTTCCGAAACCTTTAATATTTCAGAGAGTTTTTTATTATACCATTGATATATGTAACATATGAACATAGACATTAAATCATATCAAAAGCAAGAAGAAGGCGTGAAGAAGACATATAGTAATGCAATAGTTTGTAATGCATGCTATTTCTTGACTCAATGAGCTCCAGTCATGTTTTAAGATCGGATTTTTTAAGACCGTTGATCTGTTTATACTATACTAGCATATACCCGTGGCTTCGCCCGCCATTCCAAATCTGTGAGCTTTATCACAATTTCCTGCCCGTGTGCGTTCAGTTTCCTCACCCTGACTAATACGCGCAACGATTTTTTTGGAGACCTTGAAATCTGAGTTTGAAATAGAAATGTAAACGGGAAGACAATTCGATACCAAGAATCCCGCCCGCCCTTTCTTTTTAAAATCATTTCTCGTTCAGCCCGTCGGGGTTGCTTATTTTGGGAGCATGCAGTAATCCCGCCCGTCCCCACTTTTTAAGATTCTTTCCCGTCCCGCCCGTCACTAAGTTTTTTGAGCCAGTTTTTCTCTCATTTTCAGGGTGCAAGGAGAAAATTGCAATAATTTCCGGACGGATTTTCCAAAATTTGAAAATAACGTTGTTTATATTTTTGTACGCTTGGCTTTTAAAGTCAGCGCAAAGCAAATCGCACGAAATCTAAACTCTGGCCCATACAACCTTGACCACCCATTTTCCAACCAGACGTCTGAATTTTCCAGAAAATTGGTATGTAGTCATTGTTGAATTTTCATATATAATAGATCCTTGAAAATGAATTTGAAGCAAATCGAACAAAAACTAAACCTTCGTTCTGTTAACCACCCACTTTCCACCCATGTGGTTGAATTTTCCGGAAGACTGGTATGCAGCTGCTTATAATGAATTTTTATACCGATCTTTGAAAATTATTTTAAAGAAAATTGCACAAAAACTCAACTTTCGCACAGTTTACCACCCACTTTCCACCGAGGGGGTTGAGTTTGGTGGAAGGTTGGTATGCAGCTTATTATTAATTTTGATAACGATCTTTGAAAATATATTTGGAGCAAATCGCACAAAAAGAAATTTTTCACCCTGTGGGATGGTTACACTTTCCACCCATGTGGTTGAATTTTCCGAAAGATTTTTGTGCATCTTATAATGAATTTTCAAATCGATCTTTGAAAATGAATTTGAAGCTAATCGCAGATAAACTCAACTTTCGCTCTATTTACGACCCACTTTCCACCCAGTGGAAGTATATTTAAAAATTAGTTGTTTGACAAATTCTAAATCAAGTTGATTTTTGTAGCTGCAGTTAAAAGCAGGATGTTACATTCCTACATAAATTTGCTTGCTAAAAAAATGTTAATTTTTAGTCTGTTAGTAAGTGCTTGTTGTTATTGAAGTCTTATAAAATAACTTTCATCAAGTATTCTTATTTGACAACATAAATAAAGAGAAAATGGTCTAAAAATGAACAAAATAAGGAAAAAAAGCCATTTTTGCAGATTCAGTAGCCTATATATGATCAAACTTTGTGAACATGTTAAAACCACAATAAAACATGAAAACCGATTGTTCCTATGGCAGCTATAGGATATACAAGTGGTCCGATTTTGATAAAATTTTGTCAAAATGAATATATAATGCTAAAACTCAGAACTGGTTAGTTTGGTCGAGTTATCTTGAAAATCAAAATATTCGACCAATTGTCCAACTAAGTTTTTTGAGTTTTCTATCCAAAACTTTTTGGACTATAGCTCAGCAACTAGAAAACTGGAAAAATAATATATGTTGAATTGCTGAAATGGCTATAGCTTGGAAGTTCTACCATAGACTTTGACAACTGATGACTTTTTCAAAAAGTTATTAATCAATCTCTATGTTAAATGAAATTAAATCAAATTATAGGCTACTGCATTTTTTTCCACGAATTTTCAAATTGAGTTCTAACTAAAAATGTTTGAAAAAAAACAACAATATTTTCGTAGTTTTGGACTCAATATCTCCAAATTTAAATCAATGGCAAAACTTGAATAATTTTTACCAAAAATACAATTGCAACGCAATCTTTGACTCCGCAAAGAGGCTAAAACTAAGAGTATAAAGCAGTCGGGTCCATCCGACTGCAACGTTCTTACTTCTTTTATTTTGGTATTGTAGTACTTTCTCAGTTTCTAAATGTTAATGTAAAACAAGGAAGGCGGGATCATAATCAAGTTTTCTCTTCGATTCTCAATATGTACCAAATTTCCATTCAGAATTTTTTGCCTGAGAGCGGAAGCTGTGAGGACCGGAAGTACTTTGATTGAGTGACGCATTGTCTTGGCCTGCATTACCCATAACTATAACACGCATCAAGGATCATTGTCCAACAGTCGTCATATTAGGTGCTGCTGCTGCACAACTTGCTGATGGCCCCAGGACAACATGCAATGTAGCAACTGCAGCCTGTCAGCCTGGCAGCTCGCGAATCTGCCCACAGTCAGTTGCAGTCTGCAGCTCAAAGATATAAGCGCATAAGATATCAGTATATCTTAGGTTGTCTCGTCATCACGCAAGGGTCGACATAATCGATTTGAGCCCACCATTAATATTGGATATGGGTATGAACATGGCCATGGCCCTGCACTCCGGTCATATGGCATTGAATTTGCAGCAGCAGTTGGCTAATTAGCACAACTGTTGCCTGCCTGCCTTCTAGCCTTCATGTCTGTAAATTGGTGGCTCGTGCCGCAAAGACCAACAAATAATTACTAGCTCAGCAGCAGCAGGAGCATGCAAATAACAAGCTAATGATGTAAGAACACAGCGCTGACCAAATTGTCATTGGCAGCTCCAGTGCTTTTTAATAGCCAGAATCTGACAAGCCCCCAATCCCTCCCCCCTTGTTCAGCTCATCCAGCTAAGTAAATCGCGAGCCAAGACATCATGCTGCGTTTTCTGATTAGATGACAAAGCTCATTTCGACCAGCAAGCGATAAAACAAAAAAGTACATAATATAATATACATTTAAAAATAAGTACGATTGTTCAAGTCGCGTGTTATCGACTAGTTGATATTGTGCATGTACTTCAGTGTATGGTATATTTCATTTTTGGTCTTTGATGTTTTTAGCTCGTATTGTCTTTGAGAACGACGGGTAAGTTCGAAATGACAGACACCCAGATAGAAATAGCTAAATCGCCTTTGCAGTTGATTTTTAGACAGACTAGACTCATTAGCTAATTACTACATTTGCACCTTATTACATCCTATGATTTAATTTTTAATTAATGCAGAGTATGCAAATTCTTAAGCACAATTAATTTTTTTGATTTTATGGGTGACTTTTTTTATGCCTCTATTTTTACTGTATTAAAATCAGTCATTTGACCGCCAACGGCGCTGCTGTTGTTTTCACTTATTAGACCGCCTATCAGTTGGCCATCTAATCATATCAAAGGGATTGACTTTAACGTTGACAAGCAGAAGGATTAAAAGACTCCTCAACCAAATGACAAATTGGTGGCACGCGCCGAAACAGCTAATAAGTCCAACAAGTTTTGTCTTCATGCAATTTTGACTCAGGTTGCTGAAAAAGTTTGCTGGTTTTGGTGGTGATACGACTTAGTGGTTGAGAATGTTTAAGCAGAGGGAGAGACTCAGAGAGTACGACCGGAATTCTTTTGTCAGCGTGCCAAAATCGCGACTGCGATATACTCTTTTTAAGCCTCTTTACAAAATCTGAAGCGGGCGTGGCAATTGTATTTTTATTCAAATCTTTCAAGTTTTGCCATCAATATAAATTTGATTGGTACTGTTTAGAAAACTTAACATGCAACTCTCGCGGCCTATCTTTTAAAAATACACACATAACAATCTTCGGGTAAACGGGACACTAGAGACAAAGACCCAAACTGTTGGTAAAAATATTCAATCCTTGCTTGAGCAAGGCACTAAACAAAAGATCAAATTATCCCACCAGATATGACGTCGCACATGTGAATTGTAAAATCTGTACACACATGTGTTATAACGATAAGCCAATAGAAACTAAGTATAGAATATATTCGATATGTAATTTTAGTAAACATATGTTAAAAAATGAAAACTATTGTAGCACTAATAATTCTAGCCTTTTTCATAAAGAAAATCCACATACATTTAAGGTATATAAGCACATACAAATTCTATAAAGTCTTCAGTCTTAACTAAAACCTGGACGCGGTTTCATTATTAGATAGGGCTCGGATGGTAAAAATAAAGGATAAGTTTAAAGGACTGCGACAAAGGTACAGTTTTACTGGTAGGGGAGATATAAACTTTGCTCACTTGCAAGGGCGGGCTGCGCGTTGCAAAATTTTTTTTTATCCAATCTATTTTATAAAGCAGCAGAAGTCAACCTGCATCTTGACACTTTGTCTGCCTATGGTATACATCAACATGTATACCAAGTTTGGTTGCTCTAGCTCCAAAACTGTGGAAAAAAAACTACGTTCTTTTTTTTCAAAAAAATTAAAAATAGTATTAAAATTGATTTCCTGCACTGGGAGTTGAACCTATGGTATTTTGCAACAAGTGTACTTTATACTTCTCGCTAAGGCTTTATGTGGTAGCGGTAGAAGTAGGTACGCTTAACAGGCTATATCTGTTTCATCAAGACAGCTCAAAAACTGAGAGACTAGTTCAGGTATAATCAGATGGATAGTCAGATATTATTTATTGTTCTGTGACGTTTCCTTAAATGCGTTACACAATTCGTGACAATATCATAATACCCTCCGCAAGGGTAAATAATAAATATATTGTTGGGTTTTCACGTTCACGGAACTTGAAAGGAAACTGGTGGGTCTCGATATGTAAGATTGAAGAAATTCGGGAGCCAAAGATAAAATTTCAAAAACAGCGGGACTGCCGGAAGCGGACAATAAATTTCAGACTAGGAACTGGATCAAACTTTCATCCCATTCCCATCACTGCTGCAAATCCTTAGCCTGAAAATGCAGTGTCAAACCAGCCTATATATAAATAATTCTATAATATTATATAAATCAAACGTATTTCAGGTATTGTATTAAAAGCTTAAGTGGAGGCGTGAGGGATGCGTTATTATTATAACATTATTTATGAGAACCAACTGGCAACTCCTATATTGATCTTAAGAAGTAGATCATAGCAACTGTTTACACATACATACTATAGAATCTACACGAAAATTAAAATTAAGACGAACGGACAAGATAGAACAATGACAAAGATCAAAAAGAAGGTACTGTCTTGATTTTCCCTCCACTGACGGCAGCTTTAATTCAGATGGTATATTATTCCACATGCTATAAAAAGAGTTTACGTGATTCCCTTACCAGCTCTCTTGCTCTTAGGTAGGGCTATTATTTGCCCCGCTTGCTTTCATCCTGCCGGTTTTACTGTGTTGCAACCTCGCTAACTTGCGGTAGTAGTGTTCTGTGATTACTGCCGGAATGGTTTCTGCTTTAAGTGTTGCTGTTGCAATGCCATTTACGCCTTAATTGAAACATTAAAATGTGATAAGTGTAGGGTGCAACTTTTTTGCATATAATTTTCCCCTCTGACAATATGTATATGGTTGTAAATAAAGAATGGAAAATTTGAATTGAAATGAAGATACACAGAACGAAAAATATGTCAAGTCTTACCTTATTCAGCTTTGGTGATTTGAACATTAGTTGGTTCATATAAATAAGTGGGTGGCTTAGAAGTTTACTTAGCTGAAAAGGCAAAATTCAAATGAAGAAAAAGACTATTTGAATGGGTTAAGTCAAACTTTTGTTCAACATATCGAACTCTTTAGGTATTTTAAAGTTAATTTATTGATCCCACTCATGTGGTGACGTTGCGAAGAAAAATATTTATTTCTTCTTTTAAGGACTTGGACACTTTAAACATTTTTATACTCTTTAATTTAAAAAACAAAATTTTAAATAGTTTATTGGTCTGAACTGGTTGTCCGTCCAAACGTCCTTTGCATACATGTTGATATATAAAACAAAGTTCTAAGATCTCCTTTTTTTTGTAACTTCCCCAATCTTTCTTTAATGTGTTACAATGGGAAAGAACATTGACTGACTTTAGCTTCTCCGTGCAAGGATACCAGTAAGCCTATTATTACTTCCTTTGCCCATTAAAAATTTGTAAAAGGGATTAATAAAGTACTGCAAATGTATGTAACAGCCATAAGGAAACATTTTCGACTATAAAGATTGTTGATGGTATTATTATTGGAATTCGACGTCTTGTTTAGTGCTAAAAAATATATTGTAGTAGTACAGAAAATATATTTTACTTAATAGATTTTTAATATATGGAGTGTAGATGCGTTTAACTCTTTTCTACCGTCCGTCAGTATGTCCGTCTGCTTGTCTGTCTGTTTTTCTTATGAACGCAGTTTTTTTCTACAGTTTTAGAGCTAGAGCAACCAAACTTGGTATACATGTTGGTATATACAATAGGCAGACAAAGTGTCAAGATCTACTGTAGAACTGGCCCAATCAAATTTAAATTGATGGTAAAACTTGAAAGATTTTACCAAAAATACAATTGTCACGCCCAAAGAGGCGAAAATAAGAGTATATCGCAGTCGGGTGCATCCGACTGCAACGTTCTTACTTGTTTTGAGTTGAAATTTAAGTAAAGTAGACTCTTGTAATCTAAGTAACCTTGTAGAAAATACTGTACATTAGGGTGTATCGATTGATTTAAAAAAAAATGATACCCCAAATTCGTAATCTATGTTCAATTCAAAGATATTTTCACCAAGGAACCAGGAACCATAGTTCTAAAATCAATTTCTAATCCGCGGTTTTTGACCTTAAAAATTTATCAACATTAGGTTTGTTTGGGCAAAAAAATTTAAAAATAGTACCCCAAATTCGTAATCTAGCTTTAATTCTAAGATGTTTTCACCAAGGAACCATAGTTTTAAAATCAATTCCTACAAAAAAGAAAAAAATTGCCGGGATATTTTTAATTTTTTAAACTTGATTTAAACTCGTCGTACTTAAAATGTCAAGTACGATTCGTACCTGGTTTTCCTTGAATCAAGTAAAATGTTCTGCATATGAGTACATAATTCTTGATTTAAATATGAACATTTTAGATTGAGTACAAAACGTACTTAAATCAAGTAAAAATATTTAATATACATAAGTCTTAAAATACTTATTCTAAGTATGCTGTAATTTGTAAAGTCCGGGCTGCCATTTTAAAAATGAGAGTAAGCGAAATTTACTCTCTCAGCTGCTCTCTCTATCCGAGATTTTAAGTACATTTTACCGGAGACTATAAAGTATTTTCTGGTCTCTGATTTTACTTAATTCAAGTATAAAGCAGGATTGATTGAGTAAATCAACGTTAAAATTCCCAACTAGTAATTCTGTCAGCACAGCTATGAGTTAAGCACTAACATTTGACTTGGACGGCGTCTGAGCTCTAAGATGACGACTGCTGATGCGCGAGGACCTGAGATCGAATCTCCCCGACAGAAAATGATGATTGGACCTTTCTTAATATTTATAATAAGTATTATATGTTAATGTACATTAAATGTATAATATTGCCTATGATTATTTAAAATATCACACGAAGTGTCGTGCTGATGATGCTGCTGCTGCTGCAACCAGAAGGGGCTAATAAGTGGTGTTGCGGGGGGAGATTTAAACTAAGCCTGGTTTTTCAACCGATTGTTCCTTTGGCAGCTATAAGATATAGTCGACTGATTTTGATGAAATTTGGTCATCATTCATAAAATATGGTTAAACTTAGATAAAGTAAGTTTTGCTGAGCTGTCTTGAAATACAAAATAGTTTTTCATGTACTTAATTTTTTTTTTCAACCGATCGTTCCTATGACAGCCGTACGTTATAGTGGTCCGATCTGGCCGATTCTGACATAGTATGTACTTGCTGAAGAAAACAGAAGTATCCGTGCCAAGTTTTATCAGACTGGCATGGCTATTTCTACTCGACTGTTGGTGGTGATCAGGAATATGCAACTTTTTTTTCTGAGACGTCTCCTCCAATGCGTTACACATTTCGGAGACATCTTTGACTATATAAATAATATCCTTTTTAAGTATACACATTAACGTCGGTCAAGTTGCATGGGGGTCAAAAATGCGACCAAGCGTCAGTGAAAGACGGAATCTATGGAAAATTCTAAGAAACGTTGCAAAAGAATTATTTGTCTAAAATCAGAATAGACCCCGCCATTTTCAACTTAAATATTTGTTAGTATTTTTCTCCAGAAATCGTAGTAACATTTTAGAAAATCTATTTGGAAAATTTTATTTGTTTTTTACTTTAAAATTCAAAGCAACAATTGCAAAATTATTATTTTATTTCGGGCAATAAGCGTATTTGAAGCTGATGCAATATTATGGGATATGTTCACATGCCAACCCGTATCGCCGTTTGGAAAAGAAAGTGGTATGCCTAAAGGATCAATGATGAACCAAGAACAGATATAGAATGCTTTGTACAAAGTCAATTTAGTTTCATTCAAACTGTGGATTGACATCGTCGCTTTTGAAGATTGGAACACCACCACCCTCAAATCAGCAACCTATTTATTACCTACATATACTCCAATCTTTCAACACTAGAGTCATCAGACTTGATAGTAAAGTCACTGATCATCTCCTCACACACCTCCACTGCAGGAAGCAAAATATTTCATATGGTTTCTGTTGACCTATTTGAAATATAAGATAAAACAAGTAAGAACGTTGCAGTCGGATCTTGATACTTTGTCTGCCTGTGGTATATACCAACATGTATATCAAGTTTAGTTGCTCTAGCTTCAAAACTGTGGAAATAAACTGCGTTCATAAGGACGGACACACAGACAGACAGGCAGGCAGACAGACAGACGGACATTTCACAAACCCAATATACAATTTTTTTTTTTTTTAATTGAAAAAAAGAGTATAAAAACAAAAGCGCACTCCACATACATACATGCATAAAGAGAGTGAGAGCAAGGCATATGATGCGAGCAGAGACCATTACAAAAACAATTGCATGCATTTAAAATAATTAGTTTTTAAAAGACTTGCAGCTAATGTTTCCAAATTTTAAAAAATTATGACACATATACACATATCTTGCTTACCGTTTAATAATATCAAATAAATGAGGGCGTGTCTTCAGTTTTTAGCGCTTTCCCGCTAAATTAGTTGTTTTTCAGAAAAGTGGTAGAACAAACGTTTCTTGGGTTATGATGGGGAACAAGTCCACAAAATGCTAGACAGCTACCTCAACGCGTAAATGCATACAAACATAACTTCATAATTTGAATAACTTTTCAATAAATTGTCAGATTTGAACGAGGTGTAATTCGACGCGTAAACATAATTAAGACATTTGTGTAAAAAAAAAAATACCACAAAGCCCCAAAATCTTCAATTCTTTACATTTTTCCCTTCTCACCTGCTCGCCTATACCTGATGATCCAGGTGAGTTCCCAATAGATTTGCTCAAGTCTTTCAAATTTTTCCATCAAACGGATTTTTCCATCAAACGGCGGGCAAACGGATGGACAGACGGACGGACGGACGGAAAAGAGTATAGTGGGCTTGTGAAATGTGCGTCTGTCTGCATGAACACAGTTTTTTTCCACAGTTTTGAAGCTAGAGCAACCAAACCTGACAAAGTGTCACCCTCACCCCCTCCCCAAATATTGGCCAGTTTTACTGCTAAAGTAACACAATAGGACATAAGGGCACTTCCTTGTTTGATCTGACCAATAATAATTTGACCACGAAATAAAAAAATAAATAGATTGGATACAAATTTTTTTGCGATACCGACTCCCGCCCTGCAATCAAGCAATGTTTGTTTCTCCTAAACCTGTAGAACGGGCCCAACCAAATTTAAATTAATGGCAAATCTTGAATAGTTTTACCAAATATGCAATTGACACGCTCACTTCTGACTCCGCAAAGGGGCGAAAAAAGATTATATCGCAGTTGTGTGTATCCGACTGCAACGTTCTTACTTGGTTTTGATTATCTTTCAGTAGCTGTCAACGCAGGTTGTATCACGGATGTGTATGATGTGTATTCAGAATTAGAATAGTTGTGCGTTTAAAAAGTTTTCAAAAAAGCTCAAATTTCTTAAATATTGCCATTCCCAACTGCATCCCAATACCTCATGAACTAGGTGAATTACCAAATCTCTTAGTACACATTGATCAACACAAAACAATTAAAAAAGTAAGACCAGAGTAGTCTGAACGTAGTCCCGAGTCTTGCACAGTCTGAATGAATTGGCAACAAGCCACTGTCCTAATTGTGACACTTAGGTGATATGAGAACAGGAAAATCAGTCCAAATATGCCAGCAAGGCAGATAACACGCACTCGGGAATTCGCTAATTAGATAGCTGTGAATTGTTTAAATTATTCTGAATAGTTAATTAATCGAAATGGGTAGCATCAAACCGACATGGGCTGAAAGCCTTTCCTCATAGACTTATTGTGGTTCTTTGGCTCTACTTTCAAATCGATCGTCGCTGCCAATTACTCCGATTACGATTATGATTTCCAACTTTTGGAATCGGGGTCTGCGTGGCCTATGATGCGTTATAAGTGCCCATTGTTCAAATGCGGTTGATGTTGATGACTAACTTATGACTCCATCCCAGAGCAGCGTTGAGTGTAGAAACGGGAGTATGACTGGGGCTCATTATTTTTATTATTATGAATTATCATTTACATTAAGTCTTAACTACTCGAATGTAGTACGATATTTTATCTTTACAACAAAAGGCAGACGTGAACTCTCTTGTTATGTATGTATGTATATATATATATATATATATATATATACATATGTATATGTATATATGTATATATATAAATGGAGGGTTGATTGTCTTATAAGTTGAAAGCCTGTTGTCTAGTTTACCTCTATCTATCCCTCTTCCGTTCCCCCTAACTTGTTCCAGGTAACACATGTGGTTTGGCTGCGTTGAATAATTACTGCCAAAGGGGAGACCAAAATATCTAGGAGACTCTCAAAGAGTCTTGGCATATGTTTTTGAACTTTCGTTACGTCTGTTCTTGTGGAGCGTTTTGATTAATTTCACTTCTCATTTCGATAGATTTGGCTTTCAAACGCAAGCTTGGCTCAGGGTAATAAAGACATTTGAAGTCACGTCTAAGACCAAGTATCACGCCAATACGTCAAAATGACGGAGCAGGGGTTACAAATGGAGCTATAATCGTTGGCTGAGGACAATCGCTTTGAGCAACCTTAATTTGAGTTTTCGAATTGGTTATAAAGTGCCAGCTTAACGGACTTTCCGCTATAAATTTCTTGATTGTTGCTGTTGTTTAAAGATTCCAAAAGTGAAGGAACTTCTGAAATGACCATATACATATCTTATGTCCATATATAACTATTCTGCATAATTTAAATCTTCGATTGCCTGCTAAATCTGAAATTAGAGAAATAAATACTAAGCTCGCAGAAATACTTAATGGGGCAACAATGGAATCCAGACTGTCATAAGTATGTTTGGTATTCCTGTGGACGACAGTCCACGCTTGTGACGAAGCAACACGAAGCGTGTGAATCGTAACAACACAGGAAAATCGCGTAAGAGTGCTCTAGTCGAGTGTGCACGGCTACGAGACATCCTGCACAAAGCTCACTCCAAATCCCAGCAACATATTTCTACCAGGGACCGTAATCATTATAAGTTTTATAATAAAAATTACATGATAATGGTTATTTTTGATTTTTTTCGTTTTTGTTCTAAGATAATCATCATTTTTTGAGTAACTAAATAAAACTTAAAACATAATCATTATTTTTGATCGAAAAAAAATAAAACTCAGAAATAATGTTTATAAATGATTTTTTTTCGATTAAAATAAAACTCAACAGCAATTTACGGCTTCTGTGTTAAGTTTTACACAAATACTTTTCTCTTTAAAATTGTGGCTGTGGGAGTTTTTTGTGATTTGTGGTGGTACGGGGGGGTGCATCCAACATTTGAAATAAAGTTGATCTGTGTATGGTATACAGAAACCTGCACGCCAAGTTTGGTGTCTCTAGCTCTTATAGTATCTGAGATCGACTCGTTCATACAGACGGATGGACATGGATAGTTCGTCTCAGCTGATGCTGATCAAGAATATATATAGTTTATATAGTCGGAAATACCTCCTTCTGTCTGTTACACACATTTGCAGTACTGTTTAACTTCCTTTTTCCCATTTTTAATGGGAACAGGGAGTAAAAATGATATCTGAAAAATTTTAGATTGACAAGTACATATCAATTTGATCTTTATATATTTTTATACTCTTTTTTTAATTTTTTTGAAAAAAATATAAAAAGAGTGTATTGGGTTTGTGAAATGTCCGTTCGTCCGTCCGTCCGTCCGTCCGTCCGTCTGTATGAACGCAGGTTTTTTCCACAGTTTTGAAGCTAGAGCAACCAAACTTGGTGTACATGTTGGTATATACCACAGGCAGACAAAGTGTCCAGAAAATATTTTTGCCACGCCCACCCCCGCCTTTGCAATCGAGCAATGTTTGTTTCTCACAAACCTGTAGAACGGGCCCAACCAAACATAAATTCATGGTAAAACTTGAAAGATTTGAGCAAAAATACAATTGCCACTCCTACATCTGACTCCGCAAAGAAGCGAAAAAAAGAGTATATCGCAGTCGGGTGCATCCGACTGCAACGTTCTTACTTGTTTTTCATTGTATTCAATTACAAATGTTTGTATTCTAATACAAACGTTCACATACGCATGCAAGCAATTGAGCGGCAGCGCACTCATGCAGCTGCACTGACGCTTTCCTTTTTTATGATTAAGCAATAAGTTTCTTAAATAACTTGGAGGTTTATTATCCGAGCGGTATAAAATGTACAAAATTAATTGAAGTAACATTGATAACAGATTAATGTGTGTAAAAATCAGGTCTGTATATTTATTGTGGATGTGGTAGTTTAAATTGATTTGCGTTGGTACGAGGGGAAGTGTCTAAAATTTTAAATTAACTTTTTATGCTATAGTGTACAGGAATGTAATTGACCAGCTTGGTGTCTCTAGCTCTTATATGTATATGTTCCTATAATTCTCTAACATTTTTGACAAAACGGACTAGTTTTTCGTTCAAGAAATGTCTTTTTAATCTAAGGACTTCATTACGTAAAAGTGTATGCCAGTTTAGGCAACTTCAGTTCTAACTATTACGAACGTTGCAGTCGGATGCACACGACTACGATATACCCTTTTTTAGCCTCTTTGTGGAGTCAGAAGTGGGCGTGGCAATTGTATTTTTGGACACATCTTTCACGTTTTGCCATTAATTTAAACTTGGTTGGTTCAGCTATACCACTGTAGGAGATACAACATTTGCTGAGTTGCAAGGGCGATGGTAGCAGTGGCAATACCTTTTTATCAAATCTATTTGATACGGCACCTATTACTGTGGACGGCAGTCCAGGCTAGGGACGAAGCAGCACGAAGTGTGCAAACGGAGACTAGCATTATATACAGCAAGAATGAAAGATTTGCTGTGAGTGTTCAATCAGATCGAGCTTATACCGATCGAAAGGTATTACTTTAACTAAGAAAAGTACATACTAAATCTTTTGGTTACTCACCCGGATCATGAGGTATAGGCGAGCAGGTGAGAAGGGAAAAATGTCAAGAATTGAAGCTTTTGGGGCCGTTGGGTCCTTTTGGTCTTTTTTTTAAACGCAAAAATGTTCTAGTTCTGAATACGCGTCGAATTACACGACGTTCATCCAAATCTGACAATTCATTCAAAAGTTATGACCATTTTAAAATTAGAGTGGCTTTTCCAAATTGAGATGAAAAGGTTGTCAGTTTGTTTGTTTGTTTATTTTTTTGCAACAATGTGTTGAGGTAGCTTTAAAATTTTTTTGACTTGTTCCCCATCATAACTCAGCTCTGTAGGTTTGGGAGAAACAAACTATGCTCGATTGCAATGGCGGGGGTGGGTGTGGCAAAATTATTTCTATCCAATCTATTAAATAGGGCAACAAAATTCAACCTGCAATGTTTGGTGATTCTAGCTAAAGGGGTGTGGGAGATACAGACTTTACTTATTTGTGGGGGCGGAGCTGGGCGTGCTCAAATTTTTTTAGTCAGATCAAACAAGGAAGTGCTGAGTAGCCCTTGTGTCAAATTTTAAAAAACCCATTACGCATCTCCTGGTTGAATATTATACATGAACGTATTTATACTCGTTATAACCTTACAGATGGTATTATAATTTTGTCACAAAATGTATATTGTATTGAAGGAGACGTCTCAGAAAAAATATTTGTATATTCTTGATGTGCATCAACGCCCGAGGCATGTCCGTTGTGTCCGTCTGTCTGTCTGTCTGTTTATATGCGTTTTTCAGGACTTCGTTCTAGAGCTATCTTGATGAAACTTGGCACAGATGCTTCTTCTTATTACAGGTAGTACCTATAGTTGAATTGGCCAGATTGGACCACTATAACATATAGCTGTCATGGGAACGATCGGTTGAAAATAAGTTTCTGTATGAAAAACTTTATTGGTTTTCAAAATAACTCAACCAAACTCACTATAACTAAATTAAAGCACGTTTTACACATGTTCACCAAATTTATCTAAATCGAATCACTTAAACTTATAGCTGCCATAGGAACAATCTGTTGAAAAGTATGGTTTTTTATGCAAATCTTTTCTGCAAAGGTATATATCTTCGGCACGCCGAAGATAACATTTCTTTCTTGTTTTTAGTCAGACCAATCAACGATGAGATTAGTAGCCCTTGTGTCAAACTACCGAGTCGAACTAGTTATGTCCGTTTGTCTGACTGTCTGTCCTTCCGTCTGCATAAACGCGTCGATCTCAGAGACTATAAGAGCTGGAGACACCAAACTTGGCATGCATGTTACTGTATTCCGTAAATCAAAAAAAGATGCCAGCGCCTCAACTTGGAAGATATAGCTTTGATTTTCGGTACAAATATTTCTTTTATCGGTGTTTTCCAGTGTTTATTTTCAACCGATCGTTCCTATGAGCAAAATCTGTATCTCCCATGCCTCTATAGCTTGAATTACTTAATTTGAAAGGGGATTTTTGTTGGTCTATTTGGAAGATTGGATTAAAATAAATTTTGCCATGCCCATTCCCAATTCTGAATTTGAATAAATTCTGATGGTCATTAATGATCGTCCCTTGTTGTTCGGCAGTGGTTACTCGGACCTGAACAACCGGCAACGTGGGATTCCACTGATCGCCTCCCAAATCGCCGGTTGTTAGAGATGCAGCGCCGTAATATCTTCGTTCTCTTCTTTCTTTGATTGTATGTGTTATTTATCTGACGCACATCGGTGCTAAGTCATAAATATTTGATTTTGTCATTCTCTTTTTGTGTGTACATATAATAAAAAAAAGGAAAAAATAATGACGCGTGTGCAGTTTAGTTTCAAGAGTGAACAAATAAAATTAAAAATAGGTAAATTGTGAAACAAATACTTTAAATAAAAGTGGTAAGTCAATTTGTAATAATTATGTTCGTACATATATATGTAAGACGGCAGTCCAAAATGTTTCCAGCCTGACAGTGATGCAACAGTTTTAAATTTTTTATATTTAATTTATCAACATAGTCTCCTTCTAAGTCAACACATTTTTTCCAGCGATGTTCCCACCACTTTAGCCCCTCCAAATGGCTGTTTACACAGGAAATAGATTCCTCAGTTGAGTAAAATTTCTGTCCGCCAAACGCTACTTTGAGCTAAGGGAATAAATAGACGTCGCTTGAAGCTAGGTCGGGAACGTAAAGCAAAATTCATTGATTTTTGGTAGCCTCCCATGATTGTTTTTAATTTCCAAAGATTATCGGAGTACATAACTGCATAAGAAAACATATTTTTCAAAGAGCTGTTCCTAGGGCAGCTGTAAGATATAGTGATCAGCTTTTAATGAAATTTGGTCAACAACAGACAGACGGACATGACGGACATGGCTCGGCTGTTGATGGTGATCACGAATATACAAACTTTTATTTCTGAGACGTCTCTTTCAATGCGTTACACATTTCGTGACAACATTTTAATACTCTCTGCAAGGGCATACAAATTTGAAAAATGTTGAATTGTTCAAATGGCTATAGCTCGGAAGCTCTACCATAGATTTTAATGAGTGATGACTTTTTCAAAACATTATGGATGAAGTGCATTGTTTTTTTCGACTTTTCCACGAATTTTCAAATTGAATTCCAACTAAAAATGTTTGGAAAAAAAAATATTTTTGTAGTTTTGCACTAATATCTCCAAAATCTTTTGACTTAATATCTCTAAAAATCCAAGAGAATTATTTGTAAGCCTATATATTGACTTTCATTTGATGAATTGTTTTTTAAATCGGTGCTGCAATATGCAAGCTATGGTCAATTATTTGAACTCAATTCGAAAAAATTCTATTTGGAAAAAAAAACTTAGAAAATTGTTAAAAAAAAAAAATACTACAGAAAAAAAAAATTATTTTCGTGATTAGGAGCCCCTACTACATCAGAAACAAGTAAGAATACTCTAGTCGAGTGTGCCTGACTACGAGACTCCCTGCTACTCCCAACTTGCATTTCAAGCAGTTCAGTGGCAACACAAGCAAGCAGCGTACTCAACTTGCACAGTGCATGTCAAACTGCTGTTTCTGCCTGCTGAGACAGGGGAAATAAGTTCTTCCATAACTTTGGTGCTATTTATCCGATCGTGTTGAAATTGACACATCCGAAAGACATTGATTAAACATACATGTGTATCAAAAATTAAAGCTGTATCTTTAAAATTGTGGCTGTGGGAGTCTTTTGCGATTTGCGGGGGTGCGGGGGGGTGCATCCGAAATTTGAAATAAACTTGATCTGCGTGTGGTATACAGGAACCTGCATGCCAAGTTTGGTGTCTCTAGCTCTTATAGTCTCTGAGATCTGTGTGTTCATACGGACAGACGGACAGACAGACGGACATGGCTAGATCGTCACGGCTGTTGATGCTGATCAAGAATATAGTTTATAACGTCGGAAATGCTTCCATCTGCCTGTTACACACATTTGGAGTACTTTATAACTCCCTTTTTCCTATTTTTAATTTCAAAACTGTGGAAAAAATTGCGTTCTTTTTTTTTTTCAAAAAAATTACAAAGACAAAGTGTCAATATCTCCAAAACTATTAGATGTATGTCTATCACGCGATTTTTTTGTAGGCCCATATATTGACTTTCATTTGGTGTATCGTTTTTGAAATCGGTAATGCTATACGCAAGTTGTACTCAAATATTTTAACTCAATTCTAGTTGGAAAAAAATCTTTGGCACAGCCGTGCCATAGAAAATAAATTTTTACCTTCATATTTATGTACATTACCCATTCCTTACCATAATGCTGTATAAGAAGGGTAGATGGTGCATGAATGCCGCTGATGCTTTGCGGTTACCTGGGTGGTTTGATTTTTGTTCTGTCTATGTCTTTGAGCTTGGGTCATTTTGGCTGTGCATTCACAAAGTTAAAAAAAAAAGTCTCTGTTGTGGGTGATTTTGCTTACATATGAATGTACCATAAATAAAAAAGGTGAGACTGTTCTAGTCGAGTGTGCCTGACTACAAGACTCCCTGCACCTAACTCTGAAAATCACAACAACATCGTTGCATTCAACATCACAACGGCAAAGCAAACAAGCAGCGCACTTCACGTGTGCATTGCCTGCAAAACTGTAGCTTCTGCCTGCCAGGTGGAAATAAATTCTTCAATAATTTTGGTGTTTATTATCCGATCTGACGGACAGACCGACAGACAGACAAACAGACAGCCAGGCAAGGTTAGCTCGACTCGGCTTTGATACTGATCAAGAATATACATAAACACTTTATATAGTCGGAGATGTCTCCTTATGCCTGCTACATACATTGGCAGTACTTTATTACGCCCTTTTACCCATTGTGAATGGGTGCATGGAGTAAAACATCCACATTACGAGTATAGATTGTTTGCGTATTGGTTTTGTCTTTATAGTATGTCTGCATTCACCACCGAAACAACAACCACATAAAATAAGTAAAAAGGTTGCAGTCGGACCACTCCCGACTGCGATGTACTATTATTTTTCTCTTTACAAAGTCGGGAGTGGCAATAATATTTTTGGTAAAATCTTTGAAGAATGGCTTTCCACTAAAATTTGGTTGCTCCAGCTATACAAAAGTTTTTTTTTCTCTCTTTTTATTTAAAATCTGTTTGTTTAAACAATAAGTAAATTGTATAATTAATATTAAATTAACAGAAATAGAAGTTTTCCAATGAGCCCTGCTATTATATATAACATCTTTTCAGTTTTATGGATTTATCTATCGGGGAGATCGAGAATGTGGTATCTTTTCAGCGTTCTTACTGTTAAACTATTGTCTACTAGACTTAAGGCTAAATTATTTTCGTGGGACACACAAATTTTGCTTGTTTGCAGAGCGAAGTTGGGCGTGACAACATATATTTCTGCGAGCTATTTTATATGTTAACAGAAGTCATTTTACGTTATTTGTTGTTTCTAGTAAAAATGGTGTGAGAGATCATTTGCGAGTGCGGGGGTGGGCGTGGCTATTTTTAGTACATCAGTAGTTAAATTATTGAATTGAGTGCGAGGTGGTGGGAGTGAGATATTAACACTTTATTTGCCTATGGTATATGCCAACAAGTTCATACATACATATGTATATTAAGCTTGGTTGAAAATTAAGAAATCAACTGTTTTCTAGCAATATTTGAATCTAATGTGGGAAAAGCTACAGTTTTAAGCTTAATGGAACGTCAAAAAAAAATCCTTCCACTCACAAGGACTATCCAAAAGAAATTTTGCCAAACAGATAAAGAGCAGCTCCAGAACTGTTGATAAATGTTTCAAAGATATTTAAAGGACAATAAAAACCGACGGACGGACGGACAGACGGACGGACATTTCACAAACCCAATATACTCTTTTTTAAATTTGTTTAGCAGTCGAAGACACCCTACTGCGACATACTCTTTTTTTCGCCTCTTTGCGGAGTCAGAATTGAGTGCGGCAATTGTATTTTTGGAAAAATGATTCAAAAATGATTGGAAAAATGATTCAATTTAAATTTGGTTGGGCCCGTTCTACAGGTTTGGGAGAAACAAACATTGCTTGATTGCAAGGGCGGGCGTGGGCGTGGAAAAAAATCTTATATTTTTGTCTGCCTATGGAATATATCAACATGTATACCAACTTTGGTTGCTCTGGCTTCAAAACTGTGAATAAAACTGCGTTCATACAGACGGACAGACGAACATTTCACAAATCTAATATAATCTTTATTCTTCTTTTTTTTTTTAAATATTTAAAAAAGAGTATAAAAACACCTCTGAATGATATATGCAAAGAAAAATGGTTTCTATATGAGAAAGAATACATGACGTGTATTTGTGAAACGAAGAGCTGTGTTTAAGCCGCCATCACTACAGAGAAGGTAAAGTCATGGTGTGTGGTGCCATCACGATTTATGGAACAATTGATTTCATTTTTATTGATCAGAATATGAAGGGCGGGCGTTTCTAAACATTTTTTTCATAATTCTTAAACTAAAATATCTGTTAATGATCTCTTCGGACCAAGCCTATGGATTTTCCAACAAGATAATGGTCATATTCATAACGCACGACTAGTAATTCGTTTATTTTAAGTCAAAACGTTAATATCCTGACTTGGCCAAAATATTGTTTAGACCTTAACTTAATTAATTCCAGCAGTAGCGGCTTCTGAGCTATATCCCCAATAAATAAAACGAGTCCGTTACGGGTCCGTAACGGATCAGTTTTTTATCCGATTTTGTGGATTAAAAAAAAATTAACTTGGCTAGTTTTTGTTTAAGCGTGAAATTGGAACAATTTTGCTGCTAACATACATTATTTAACATTTATATTATTATAAACATTTAATAAATAACAAATAAAACTAAAATTATTTTTTGGCGTCCGCTGGGATTCGAACGCGTGCCTCAATTTACAACGGTGGAAGTGTTAGACGTCTGGAATACCGGCCTCTTCAAACTTCCGACAGATATAATACACAAAATACATTATGAATTGATTCAAGCGACGATCATCACGGGAAAATTCAAAGGAGATCAAGTCCTCATCCCTCAAATTCCGAACGGACAGACCGACGGACATGGCTAGATCGACTCGTGCTATAGTGCTAATCAAAAGCTATAACTTTCGCACTTTGTATAAATAAAATAATGTTTAAGCATGTTTTGTTTTTCACTTTGAATACGTATCAATGTCGCTTTCGACATTGGAGAAATGCCCAAATACATGTGTACAAACAAATGTTCAAGTTTGCTTTTAAGGTAGCGTAAGATCGGTATTAATATATCAATAAACAATTCAAATAAGATTTACACGGAATATCGGAAGAAAACATGGTTTTAAATGCAACAGGCTGCTGAGAAATGAAAATACATTGAGTTCTTTGAAGTGTGTGTGAGGCGCAATTTGCTTCAAGTCGCGGCATAAATTTTGTTGATCCTTCCTTGATGGTCGCCTTTAAGTGTTTGTCGTGCACCGCGTTAACCGCATTAACCGCTAAAAAAAACGCCATAAAAATTTTCAAACCTGTCTGATGGGTGCCCGACGGCGGGCAACATTGTGTTTGTTTAATGGGCTTGACCATGTATACTCTATTCATGGTTAGAGTAAGACTCACGAAATGGCTGGTCTACTGCAGCAGTTGATAAGACTGACATTTGGTATTGGTGATTATAGAAATCGAATTTTGTGTTCTGAAGAGTTGTCATTTTCAAAAGTTAATCAAAAAACAAGTAAAAATGTTCTAATCGAGTTATAATAATATACACTTTTCGAGACGACGCACAGTGGCTCGTTTTCCCAAAACAGGTTGCAAAAATCATAGCTCTTGAACCATTAAAGATGTCAATTTGAAATTTTCAGTGAATATTCTTGATACTTCAAAAATATGTTGCAAAGAAAAATAAAAGTAGGCTTGGTACAGAAAAGGGCGTTAACTAACGGTCAAACGCAAAATTTGGTTTTTCGGTATATATTGAACGATTTTGATTTAAAAATTTGAAACAATTAGCTTAAACATTTTTTTTTTATAAACATAAAAACAGTTTAAAACAAGAAAGAAATGTTATCTTTGTCGTGCCGAAGATCTGTACCCTTGCAGAAAAGATTTGAATAAGGGAACTTATTTTCCAACCGATGGTTCCTATGGCAGCTATAATATATAGTGGTCCGATTTCGCTAAAATTTTTTCAACTTATGTGAAAAGTGCTAAAACTTAGACATAGTGAGTTTGGTTGAGTTATTTTGAACAACAAAAAAGTTTTTCATATAAAAACTTATTTTTTAACCGATCGTTCCTATGGCAGCTATATGTTATAGTGGTCCGATCTGGTCGATAAACTGAGAGACTAGTTCGCATATAAACAGACGGACATGACTCGGCTGATGATGCTGATCACGAATATACAAATTTTTGGGTATAAAAAAAATAATATATTTAACGAAAACAAACATTTTTGTCATGACCGTGCATTAAAACTTGTAAAACTTGAGAAAAACTACCACCAGACTTGCATTTTTGGCATGGGTTGATTTGCAAAGAGGCAAATATCTCCAATCGGGCACGGTTGTGGCAATGGTTTTTTTATGCCCTTGCAGAGGCTATTATAATTTTGTCCCGAAATGTGTAACGCGTTGAAGGAGATGCACAGAAAAAAAAATTTTACATTCGTGATGAGCATCAACAGCCGAGTCATGTCCGTCTGCCCGCCTGTCTGTCTGTTTATATGCGTTTTTCAAAACATTGTTCTAGAGCTATATTGATAAAACTTGGCACAAATGCTTCTTCTTATTGCAGGTAGCACCCATAGTTGAGTTGGCCAGATCGGACCACTATTACATATAACTCGACCCAACTCACTATATCTTATTTAAAGCACGTTCTTCACATGTTGACCAAACTTTAACAAAATCGGATCACTATATCTTACAGCTACCATAGAAACGATCGGTTGAATTATAAGTTACCTTATTCAAATGTTTTCTGCAAGGGTATATATCTTCGGCATGCCGAAGATAACATTTCTTTCTCGTTTTCATGAATATAAAAATTTATTTACGCAAATGTCAAATTTCCATGCACCCCATGTCTCTTTTTTTAAATCAACCCAAAGTTTAAAAACTACTTAAAATTTATGCTTTTTTTAAATAAATTATTAAAATTAAAAAATTTATAAATTTTTGTTTTCTTTTTCGAAAATGATTTTAATTTTATTGACGCTTTGTCTGCCTATGGTATATACCAACATGCATACCAGGTTTGTTTGCTCTAGCTTCAAAATTGTGGAAAAACCCTGCGTTCATACAGGCTGACAGACAGACGGACGGACATTTCACAAACCCAATATATTCTTTTTTATTTATTTTTTTTCCAAAAAAATTGAAAAAAAAGTGTAAAAATCAGTCACTTAGCGTTTTTGGTTTTGAAGAAACGTGCATTTAACTTTGTACAAACAAATTTTTTTCTCACTTGTTTTTTTCTTAACGGAAATATTTTACAACTTTGAACAGCTCTAACAGCCAAAAATAAATTTAAAAATATAAAATTGATGACGTTTTCTTATCTGATAAATTCTTAATTCAGATCAATCAAGCTTTTTGCCAAATTAAAAAACTCCACTGTGCAACGTTTATGATCGAACTGACTCGCTCCGTTGATCTAGTAATGTATTTATTTGAATATCTTAGAACTATTTTAGAATGTAGAACTGTTGTTGTAGGTTATCGCCAGAGTCGCCTGTTTTGTAAATATCTTATTATTGCGTTAACAACAAGAACGATAATAGTCAATACAGGTGTACTTTGTGGTTGTCCAGATATTGAAAAGTTTGCCTTAATTGATGTGTGCAGGCTCTGAGGGCCCTGCAGCATTATACCCTTCAGTCTTAAGGAGCATCCCTCCTTCAGATCTACTATGCCGACTTTAGGTAGATGAATTATTTGATGATGCAAGTCACTGCATTGAACATGACCTGCCGTATTGTCAAATATTTTAAACAGCTAGCGATTGTGTGATCTAAGCTCTATCCAGAATGATTGCTGCTTTTATACATCCATTGAACGCGCCATCTTCGAGTGAGGCTTCAATGGTGTTCTCTCACAATATTTTTCTTCTTCATCTTTCCATGCCTAGTTTTCTTCGCAAGCTCTTGTTTCCTCGTTTTCCCTGCGGGACTTGTTGAAATCCGTTTATGACATCAAAAGGGTATGTGTTGGAGGCTGGACTCAAGATCATATGACTTGCTGCTACTTGCGGAATCATTTTCTGATTATTTCTGATGGTATTGGCATAATCTTAAAAATATTCGACTGCTGATTTAAGTACTGTGGAATTTTTGGCTTGATTATTATCATTTCGTCTTTAAATACACCGCGCGCAGAGAGAAATTTGTATGCTGCCTGAAGTTTATGTCCAGCAGTTTTTACAGGTAGAACGTGATTGCGTGGCACAGCGTCTTGTACTTTTCTTCTGGAACAGTTTTTCCCATTGGCCGTTCTGCAGGATGTTTATTTGCCTGCTTGAGCAATAAATTTGATGTGAGCACATCGTCTGTTTCGTTCCCTTTATCCAATGAGATTAAAGGGCGTGAGTTCCGCTCTGCCTCTATGTGACAGAGCAGCGCAGAGAACTGATCTTAAGTACAGCTGTTGCCGCCATGGATCCGCTTTTGATACTCTCCAGTTTCCCACAATCCACCGATGAGAAATGTGGGGGCTTCCCGGGGGAATAAAGTTCCAAGGCTATTCATATTTTTCTAATACCGATGCCACATTGGTATTGTTAAAAGTTGCAAGTTCTTCTTCAATGAGCTTGTTTTCATTATCGGCAGACGTTGTCACTTGATTATATTTTCCAAAGCGAAAATTTTCTTTCATTTCCTTAGCATCCACATTCTCCAGTTCTCAGAATCGCTCATGTCATCAATGTTGACAGTCTTAGTAGCTGTCAGAATCCACTTTGGCTGTGCTCGAGAGTTTTTTGTCCCAGCATTCCATTTATGGTTTTGTTTGTCCCATCATAAAAAAAGGAAACAAATCTTCACCAATTTTGCTGGCCATGTTGAAATTTTAATCGACTATGGATCAATTTTTTCAATCCTTATTGATATCCATATCAATATTATTGCTGGGAAGGCTTTCTGTAGTTTGGGAAGCACAAGCGCTACAATACTTGTTTCAACTTTACTTGAAAATCTCGGCTTGATTTCAAGTCTTATGCTGTTTTGGGACAGTTCAAAGTCTTGTGAAAATATACCTTGAACTTCCACAGTCTCCCTAATTCTTTGCAGCGCTAGTAGCTGACCTGCCGATCCATAAATGGTCGTAGTTGCTCATAATTGCCACTTGCATTTTTGACGAGGATTACTACTGTTGCCAATAGTGTTTCATGCTCAGTATTTTGTTTAAGAAAATTCACACTCTTTTTTGTCGTCCTCGTGTAACAAGCTTTTTATGTTACACTTTTGACATTTCGATTCTTTTTTGCACTCCGTCGTTATAAGAGCGCCAAGGCAACGGTAGCATAGATTTTGCTTTTAAACAACTTCCTTGCGTTTGCTAACTGGTGCTGCCTTGAATTTTTGACATCTATTTATGCCATGGCCGCTTATGGAGCAAAAACGGCACGATCTTTGCTGATTTTGGGTTGTCGTCATTTTAACACCTTGTCGCACGGAATACACTGCATTAAGTAGTTGATTGATGAACTCCATTACATCTTCCAGCGATTGAATCTCTCTGTTTTTCGTCTTCACATGTTGCTCGTATTGCTGTAGGTCTTCTATTGAAAATCGACGAAGTAGAATTTGAGCAAACATTACATCAGCCTTGTCTGCTATTTTTACTTTTTCCTTTATAATGTAGATACATTCAGTAGCAGTATCCAGAAAGTTGCGAAATCTTTCTTCTGAATCGCACTTAAGCGTGTCCAACTCCAGTAAAATGTTAAGTCGGTCCGCGAAAATTTTTCGATTATTTTCGTACCACTTACATATTAGCTCCCACGCCGCTTCACAGTTCTCTGCTGAGCTCAGTGGCTCAATATTGTACTGGCCTCTCCTTTGAGGCATGATTGCAAGTAGTTCAGCTTCATTGTTTAGCTGATGTCTTGTCTGTCGTGAATGACTTCCATAAAAATTCCAAAGAAGTTTGTCCATTCCTTTGCATTGCCGCTGAATTGTGGCAGATTTACTTTTGGGGCCTCTCGACTTTATAATTTTCACAAGAACCTTAGCTTCGCATTTCAGCTCGTCTATCTCTTCCATGTGAAAGTCCACCATTCGAATTTTGTCTCCAAACTCAAGAAAATGCTCTGGAATTCTTCCATACGGAATTCCATAGCTTGATTTATTTGAATCAACTCTCTTTTATTTGAATTATCCAAATTTTTGTTGGGTACTTCCATTTGCTCTCGTAGACGGGATGCATGCCTGTCCACGCGTTCCACAAGACTGTCTCTTGGGCTTCCACTACGTTTAGGCTCCTGAGACTGCACTCTGTCTAGGGGGACTAGCTTCGAGTTATTTTCCACAATTTCAGCTAAGTTTTCCTCAATCAAAAGCAGACTTGCTCCTTTATTCATCAATTTAAGAAACTAGTTGTTGAGCTTCGCCTGCTCCATCAATAGCGCAATTTGCTTTTCTGAAACCATATTTTATATTATATGTTTTCACACAAGCTTGTCGATTTAAAAAAGTTTTTTTTTTTTAAACACGTACGTACAATTCTGTTGTAAGTCACAGAACACGCTGTAAATACTGTAATATCAAAGAATTTTTCAAACTCAAAAGACAAAAGTACTTTTAAAACACGTAAAAGGGTGTAATTATATAGTATTTCGCTGAGTAGACTCGAAGGACCAAAAATGTATAATAATAAACACTTTGCTAAGTCGACGTTTAGATTCGAACTAACTCGCTTCGTGGAGCGTGCTATGTATTTATTTGAATATCTTATATATATATATCTTAGAATGTAAAACTGTCGTTGTAGGCGACAGCTTGTAAAGTAAATTAGGGTAGGTTTAAAAATAGCATTATTTATTACATTATTGGTACCTGCAACATTTGCAGGCTCAGCGTTGGTCTTCTGTGTGTGTGCTTTGGTACGTATTAAAGGCTTCAAGTGGCTTCTTATTATGTGTGTTCTGTCCGTGCAACTACATTTGGTGCCATACATACATATATATATATATATATATATATCCTTAGATAAATATATACAGACACGCTCTGGAGCGTCTCATGTTCAACCCTGAACATATATAATACAGAGTGTGTAATTGTTGCCTAGCGTTCGAATCCCAATTGATACCGGATGATGATTGGTGCTTTTTTAATTTTAGTACAAATTTAAAATAATATATAATGTTTAATAAAATGTTAACAATTGTCTTTGAAAATTAATATTCTCACTTATTAGTTGAATCCATCTGGGTTCGCTCATGCTTTGTGGGTCGCCGAAGATATGTCGATTTTTTATACTCTTTTTTAAATTTTTTTGAGAACAAAAAAAGTATATTGGGATTGTTAAACGACTGTCCGTCCTTTCGTCCGTCTGTCTGTCCGTCCATCCGAATGAACGCAGTTTTTTTCCACAGTTTTGAAACTAGAGCACCAAACCCCACCCACATCCCTTCCGCCTTGAACGGCAAACAACCTATATCTTCCACAGTTTCACAGCTAGAGTAACCAAATTTGACACAAGGGCTACTAATTACATTCTCGATTGGTCTGATAAAAAAAATATGGCCACACTCACCCACGCCGCCACAAATAAGCAAAGTCTGTATCTCCCACACCCCTTTAGCTAGAATCACCAAATTTTGCAGGTTGACTTCTGTTTCCCTATATAATAGATTGGATAAAAATAATTTTGTCACGCCCACCCCCGCAATAGATCTTGACACTTTGTCTTACTATGGTATATACCAACACGTATACCAAGTTTGGTTGCTCTAGCTTCAAATAAATTAAAAAAGAATATAAAAATTAGCTGATTTTTGGATTCGTAACGATCGGAAAAAGTGTTCAGTGCTTCAACACCAATACGATTGGCTGAACGTAAAGGAATCAATTATATTGAAATTCGAAGGCGGAATGTGCTCATCATGGACGTCCAAAACATGATTTTGAAGTCTTCAGCGAAGTTATTTCACAAACCCAATATACTCTTTTTTTCAAAAATATTCATAGTCGAAAAACATCACGCAGTGCAATAAATATTGACATATTAAATTCACTCCTTTTGCGGTCGCACCCATTTATAACTGGACAAAGAAAGCTTGGAAAAAAGGATAACTCAACATTAGTTGATTCTGTATATGGCTTATAAAATTTTTGTTTTATAAATAGTGGCTGTGTAAATTTCAATATATTTATTTGTTGTTTTCTTGTTTCTTTAACTTTTATCAATTTAATTATTAATTTTGATTTTAGGTAGTGCTTGGTGGATGGAAGGGGGAGGTGTTTATCAACAAATCATGCTCAGCGTTCAACAATGTTTTTCAAAATATATTTTAAGAGCCTTGAGAAAATACCTCAACCAAGCGCACTATACCTATGTTCCTATCAAATTCTGACTTTTACATCTTATAGCCGCCAAAGGAACAATTTGTTGTTTTCCTATGCAAAACTTTTCTTCAAGGGTATACATCTTAGGCACGCCGAAGATAACATTTCTTTCTTGTTTGGTTCAATTACATTTCAACTCCGTAAAATTCAAAATCAAAACCATAATGATTTTGTTTTAACTGTGTACAGACTTTTGACCTAATTTTTTGTACACATATTAATTTGATTTATGTTGATCGACTGCGTAATTTTCATTCTGATTGGATAGTAAACAAAAAAAAGTTATTGAAGAATCTGTTTGCCCCCGTTTAAGTAGGCAGAAGACGAAGTTTTGCAGGCACTGTACATGTTATGTGCACTAGTTACTTGTCGCGGAACTGCTTGAAAAGCAAGTAATGAACTGATTATTTAATGCACATTTATCTGTAATTAAAAACAAAGATGTTGTTGTAGGGCACACTCGACTAGAGCATTCATACTTATTTTTCCTTGTGTACAAGGATGCACTCTGTTTTTTCGTAAAAACGCGAGGTCTGTCGCCAAATTAAAGTCGACAAATACCAACTGTGGTGTTTATGTTCAAGGAAAATCGAGCCAGGAGTAAATATATATTTTTTCATTTCCATTCCCGCTCAACAACATTTCCTAAGTCTACCATAGTTTTGAGAATGAAGTCACCAAATGTCATTAAATAGTTTTTAGTGATCTCCTTGAATGATGATCACTGCTTTTTGTGAAGAAGCACTTTGTGAATTACGCGAGAGGCTGAACAAAATTCGGTGGCCACTTTTTTGTCGTATAAATCATGAAATGACTTTTAATGCTTTTTTCCACCACATCTTCTTATTGTTTCAGGAAAAAGCTTTACGTTAACGATAACCGTTGCAACGAGCCCTCCACAGGTGGCTACCTATGCTAAAGCCATCAAAGTGACCGTTGACGGGCCAAGGGAACCGCGTTCCAAGACGAGTAAGTAGCAAAAACAGCAGAAACAGCAACAAAAAGCAATTAACACCCTGGATTTTAGCACTACTTAGTTTCTAAAGAATGGCTCTTCGATGCAATAGCCGTTACCGCCTGCTGAGTTTTAGGTTGCGCCATGTGGTCCATAAGTAACTCGAGCTGGTGTTTTGAGTGGGGCAAGGCACGACACTTAGGTCGCATTAAACAAGTGTCTAATTAATGTAAATAGCTAAGCCGCGTCGGTCAATTGCACACATTGGTAATCATTTATAATCCCCGTAGCAGAAGGAGTGCTCAACATACTCACAAAATATTTTCCTGGCCGGTGTGCAACTCATGTTGCAGACGTCGGCCATTTTGTTGAGATATTTTCGGGAAGGTGTTTGAAAAGTGCAGCCGGTTTGCTTTTGCAAACAGACGAAGTAAACTCAACTCAACTCAGCTTATCTGAACTGAATTAAAGTGAACTGCATTGCATCCTACGGTTTCTGAAAATTTTGCGGTTTGCGAAGCAAAACCTTTTTGCAAAAGCGGCAACGTGGTCAACGTTGGCGTATTGAGTTTTTTGTTCATGTAATGCATATACGTGCATGTATTAATTTTTTTTATTTTATCATTTTTGTTTTTTATTTTATTAAAGCATTTTTATGTCTTCGCTGCAATATTTAATCTTCATTCAGGTATACATATGTATGTGCACTTAAGTAGTATGTCCGTATATGAATTTTTTAATAAGCACCCATAAAGTGTGGCAGTGATCAAAGTTTCAATGAAGAAAATAATAATTCGGGGAGGCTCAGGAAATTATATATTTTAAGGTCAGTGCTGAGTTAAGCAGAACGAAAAGCTCTAGAAAACAACTACATTTTAGCGAAGAAACTTAAATAAAACAAGTTAGAATACTCTAGTCGAGTGTGCCCGACTACAAGACTCCTTGCTCCCAACTTGTACTTCAAGCAGTTCAGCTGCAACACAAGCAAGCAGCGCACTTAACTTGTCCAGTGCATGTCAAACTGTTGTTTTTGCCTGCTGAGATGGGGGTATTAGCTTCTTCTATAACATTGGTGCTATTTACCCGATCGTAATGAAATTTACGCAACCGATCAACGTTGATTAAACATATATGTGTACCAAAAAACCAAAGCTATATCTTTAAAATTGTGACTGTGGGAGTTTTTTTCGATTTGCGGCGGTACAGGGGGGTGCATCCGAAATTTTAAATAAACTTGATCTGCGTATGGTATACAGGAACCTGCATGCCAAGTATGGTGTCTCCAGCTCTTGTGGTCTCCGTGTTCATACGGACAGACGGACAGTCAGACGGACATGGCTAAATCGACTCGGCTGTTGATGCTGATCAAGAATATATATAGTTTATACAGTCGGAAATGCTTCCTTTTGTTTGTTACACACATTTGCAGTACATTATAACTCCCTTTTTCCCATTTATAATGGGAACAGGGAGTAATTAAAGATTCATTACTCGCAAATTACTTGCAAAGTTCCTATTGAAATTGCTTTCAAAAAAGTTTTTAATGAAAACTTTTCATACAAAGGCCGATCCAAAATGTTTCCAGGTTGATAATAAAGACGACCTCCTACGTTAATCATACTTTGGTATTGTGATTTGGCATCTTTTAATGTGTTTCTGCCAATATTTCAGCCTTATCGATATTATAGTTATCGTTGAACAATCGATTAACTAAGTCAATATCAGTGCTTTTGTAAAAATGAGCAAATCGAATATCATGCGGTCATAAGATACTTTTTTTGAAGGGCAAATCAAAACCGAGATAGACACTGTCTATGGGGTGCCGCATTTGCTCACTTATGGTCAAGAGCGCGTTCGAATGAACTGTTGCAAGTCTCATTTGGTGATGTTTACGCGTTATAAATAAATAAATACAAAGATACATCACTATACTCCAGAAAAAACTCTAATCAAAGCAGTGGATTGCGAAGGGGTATCCGCCACCAAAAAACCAAAACTATCATTTCGGCTGGGAAAGTGATGACGAAAGTTTTTTGGGATTGTCGTGGAATTATATACACCGATTATCTGGAGAAAGGAAAAACGATCACGGGAGGCTACTACGCTACTACGGTTTTGGATAATCTTATAACAGATATTGTTGATATACGGCCCCACTTGCAGAAGAAACAAGTAAGAACGTTGCAGTCGGATGCACCCGACTTCGATATACTCTTTTTTTCGCCTCTTTGCGGAGTCAGTGGGCGTGGCAATTGAATTTCTGCTCAAATCTTTAAAGTTTTGCCATCAATAAAAATTTGGTTGGGCCTGTTCTACAGGTTTGGGAGAAACAAACATTGCTTGATTGCAAGGGCGGGGGTGGGCGTGGCAAAAATATTTTTATCCAATCTATTAAATAGGGCAACAGAATTCAACCTGCAAAATTTGGTGATTCTAGCTAAAGGGGTGGGGGAGATACAGACTTTGCCTATTTGTGGGGGCGGGGGTGGGCGTGGCCGAATTTTTTTTTGCCAGATCAATGAAGGATGTGATAAGTAGCCCTTGTGCCAAATTTGGTTACTCTAGCTATAAAACTGTGGAAGATATAGGTTTTTGCGGTTTGTGGGGGAAGGGGTGGGGGTGGGGGGGAGATCTTGACACTTTGTCTGCCTATGGTATATACCAACATGTATACCAAGTTTGGTTGCTCTAGCTTCAAAACTGTGGAAAAAACCTGCGTTCATACGGACAGACGGACAGACGGACAGACGGACAGACGGACGGACAGACGGACAGACGGACAGACGGACAGACGGACATTTCACAAACCCAATATACTCTTTTTTCCTTTTTTTTCAAAAAAGTTAAAAAAAGAGTATAACAAGTATGAATGCTCTAGTCGATTGTACCCGACTACGAAACTCCCTGCACCCAATTCTGAAAATCACAACAACACATTTGTTATCACTGAGGACGGAAGCCCACGCTAGGGACGAAGAAACACGAAGTGTGCAAACGGCGACTAGCATTATATGCAACAAGAATGTAAGATTTGCTGTGAGTGGCAGGTGAGGGAAAAATGTTAAAAATTTGAGCTGTTGGGGCCGTTGGGGCTTTATGGTATTTTTTTTTAACGCAGAAATGTTATAATTCTGAATACGCTTGTTCTCCATCATAACCTCTTTTCTGAAAACCACTATCCGCTAAAAATCGGTAAAATTGACACGCCCACAGTTTACAAACCAAAGAAGCTTTAGACACGTTCAATATTTCATATTTATTATGAAATATGGCCCCAATTTTAAATATGAATATTTTGGGGCCTTATTTCAATTTTTTAAGAAATAATAATAATAATTTAATGATAGGTTTTTGAGTAAGTGTAAGCAAAATAAAAGAAAGTTTACCCCGCCGAATAGAAGATATTTAATGAACGGAACTTTTAAGATAGTTCCCAAAGGTTGCTTTAACCAACTCTTAGTCATCTATATTCAATATTTTGACCAGGTAATAACATTATTTTTATTTAAGAAAAAATAGTTTTGATAGCGGGATTTTTGTTTATCAAATTTTAAATATTTCATTATGTTATAGATAGTTAAAAATCCAAATGTAAAAGATAGTTAAAAATCCAAATGTAAAAAAATTACAAGAAAGAAATGTTATCTTCGCCGTGCAGAAAATAAATACCCTTGCAGAAAAGATTTGCATAAGAAAACTTATTTTTCAACCGATCGTTCCCATAGCAGCTATAAGATATAGTGATTCGATTTTGATAAAATTTGATCAACTTGTGTAAAACGTGCTTTAATTAAGATGTAGCGAGTTTGGTCGAGTGAAAAACCAAAAAGTTTTTTATACAAAACTTATTTTCAACCGGTCGTTCCTATGGCAACTATAAGATATAGTAGTCCGATTTCGATGAAATTTTGTCAACAAATGTGTTTGCTAAAACTTAGACATAGTGAGTTTGGTTGAGTTATTTTGAAAAAAAAAAGTTTTTCATACAAAAACTTATTTTTTAACCGATCGTTCCCATGGCAGCAATAAGATATAGTGGTTCGATTTCGATTAAATTTTGCAAACATATGTGGATAGTGTTTAAACTGAGACAAAGTAAGTTTGGTTGAGTTATTTTAAAAGACAAAAAAGTTTTTCATACAAAAACTTATTTTTCAACCGATTGTTCCTATGGCAGCTATATGTTATAGTGGTCCGATCCGACCGATTCTAACATATGTAATGCTTGCAGAAAGAATAAGCATCACGATAGCTCTTAAACTGAGAGACTAGTTCGCATATAAACAGACGGACAGACGGACATGACACGGCTGTTGATGCTGATCACGAATATACAAATTTTTTTTCTGAGACGTCTCCTTCTATGCGTTACACATTTCGTGTCAAAATTATAATACCCTCTGCAAGGGTATAGAAATGTTCGTTACATGTGTGCGTGCAATTTCTTTTAATTGTGTTGGTGCGTGCATATCCATAAAATGTTATCTTCGGCATGCCGAAGATATATACCCTTGCAGAAAAGATTTGCATAAGAAAACTTATTTTTCAATCGATCGTTGAGTTGAGTTATTTTGAAAAACAAAAAAAGTTTTTCATGCTAAAACTTATTTTTCAACCGGTCGTTCCTATGGCAGCTATATGTTATAATGATCCGATCTGGCCGATTCTGACATATGTACTGCTTGCAGAAAGAATAAGCATCTGTGCTAAGTTTCATCACGATAGCTATAAAACTGAGAGACTAGTTCGCATATAAATAGACGGACAGACGGACATGACTCGGCTGATGATGCTGATCACGAATATACAAATTTTTTTTTCTGAGACGTCTCCTTCTATGCGTTACACATTTCGTGACAAAATTATAATACCTTCTGCAATGGTATAAAAGACAATATATAAAAGACAAACTGTGATACACTCTTTCTTTGCCTCTTTGCGGAGTCAGCAGTGGGCGTGGCAATTTCATTTTTGCTCAAGTCTTTCAAATTTTTCCATCAATTTAAATTTGGTTGGGCCCGTTTTATAGGTTTAGGAGAAACAACAATTGCTTGCAAGGGCGGGGGTGGGCGGTGCAAAATTATTTTTATCCAATCTATTAAATAGGGCAACAGAATTCAACCTGCCAAATTTGGTGATTCTAGCTAAACGGGTGTGATAAATATAGACTTTGCTCATTTATGAGGGCAGGGGTGGGCGTGGTCAAATTTTGTATTATATTAAGATCAATCAAATCTGCCTTGGCTATATATCAACATGCATACCAAGATTGGTTTCTCTAACATCAAAACTTTCGAAAAAACCTGCGTTCATACGGACAGACGGACGGACTGACGGACACACAAGCCACGTATACTCTTTTTCCTTTTTAAAAAAAATAATTAAGAGTATAAAACAAAATTGGGTGTTATTTAATTTTTAAAATTGGCGTGCTATTTCATATGAAATAACACCCCAAACTTAGGGCCTTATTTCCTACAGCCTTGATATATACCATAGACAGACAAAGACAAAGAGTCAAGATTCAAGTTGATGGTAAAACTTGAAAGATTTTACCAAAAATACAATTGCCACGCCCACTTCTGACTCCGCAAAGAGGCAAAAAATAAGAGTGTGGCACCCTTCTTTTGAAACGTTATATAATGTCCTAAAGGCCACCAGTACATTACTTTTCAAAATTCTTGTAGGCTTATGCGCTATTTAGACTTAAACCGAAAATTGTACATCAAAATTTCATTTTTAAAAAAAGCTAGATTTCAATCGGGATTTTCTCCTAAAACAAAACATTTCAAAATTTTCTTTCTTTGAGTCTATAGCTCAATTAATTTAAAACAAAATAATTCGATAGTCAAAAAATATAGTTTTTTCAATAGCTTCGAAAGTGAAAGTAAATTGACTTTTTATAAAAGGCAAAAATAAATGCTGTCAATCACTTAGATATCATTATTAAATCGGACTTATCGTTTAGGCGATATTTCCGGTTATACTGAAGAGTTTGCCTCAAATTTATCGATTTAAATATAAAATTATTTCTAAAGAAACTTTGTCAATAACAATGATTTGTAATGGTGTAATAAATAATTTTGTTTTGTAAATATTATTAAATAAAAATTTAAATATTATTAAATGTTATCTTCGGCGTATAGTCGTCCGGTTTTGATGAAATTTTGTCAACATAAGTGGATAGAGTTTAAATTTAGACATGGAAAGGTTGGTCAAGTTATTTTGAAAAACCAAAGAAGTTTTTCACACAAAAACTTATTTTCAACCGATCGTTCCTATGGCAGCCATAAGATATAGTTTTCCCATTTTGATGAAATTTTGTCAACATGTGTAAAAAGTTATAATACCCTCTGCAAGGGTATAAAGATATGTTTGGGGATTTCGCAGCTGAGTAAAGGGTGGTTAGTAGGCGGGCACACTCGACTATAACATTTACATTAACATTAACTTTATTTTTTCAGGTCCCCCAGGCGGCCCCCAGTATCGAGCTTTAGGTCTTGGCCAGCGGCCCTTTATCGATGGCTTCCCGAAAACTTTTCACGAACTAGAAAATCTTCGTCGCTCCGCAAAGGTTTCGGAAGCTACGACGGCAGTAGCATCTATTAGATCAACAAGCAATTCGTTAACCCCAAGCGCTAGCATAGTCCAACAATTGAGTAGCAATTACTCATCGTCGAATAGTACAATAAATTCGGATTGCCAGGGCTACAAGCCCAATGCACCACAAATTCAAGGTAAGTTAAATAAACTGGGTTCCTATCAAACCCCGTTTTCATTTTTTACTCAAGGCAATTTATATTCTTAGTGAAGTAATAAATGCTGATCCTACGAGCATATGCATATGTATTTATGCGAATGGTCAAATTTATCCAACTCAACTAGCTCAACTGACTTCATTAACTACCACTGCCACTTCACTGTTTCCCTCATAGTCTCAGACTTATTTTAAGAAATTTATTATTTAAGAAATAATTCCATTAAAAATGGGAAAAAGGGAGCTATAAAATACTGAAAATGTATATAACAGGCGGAAGGAGTCATTTCCGACTATAAGAATAATATATATTCTTGATCCTCATCAACAGCCGAATCGAACTAGCCATGTCCGTCTGTCCATCAGTCCGTAACGACACGTCGATATCAGAGACTACAAGAGCTAGAGTCACCAAACTTGGCATGTAGGCTCCTGCATACCAAACGCAGATCAAGTTTCTTTCAACAAACATTTTTTTTTTGTAAGGACTTTTGACTGTCTCTTATTTGATTTAAACGTGAGTGAATGTTTGTGTTTGCTTGTGTGTGATTACATACATGTGGAACAACCCTTCAGTCACTTTCCGCAGTCATGAACTTCTAATGTACTTATAAACGAAACTGAAATATTGACGTTCCCATTACCGGCCCATGTTAACAAGTCCTGATTTTTGTTAAGGTTGGTCCTAGGGCGTCACGTAGGCATACAGATGACATTCTGCGTAAGCAAAGTAGAAGGGAAGTGAATGCACTTCCAAAATTAAAAATGCAAAATATTTATTTTTCACTCATTTTATATCTTTTCATTTATTTATATATTTATGTATGTGTTGTGGATTACAGCTAAAGTTTCTCTAGAAATTTGCGTTTCTTATGTCAATTTCGTGAGTATTGGGCTGAAAACATAGTGACGTTTAGCTTGAGTATAGAAGTAACTAAGCAATAGTAAATATTTTTATTTTTACACGTTATTTACTCCAATGTTTTGACGATACTCAACTTCTGAAAAAAAGTTAATTTAGTATTTATGAAGTAATATAATATTTATACTCTTTTTTTAACTTTTTTGAAAAAAAAGGAAAAAAGAGTATATTGGGTTTGTGAAATGTCCGTCTGTCCGTCTGTCCGTCTGTCCGTCTGTCTGTCCGTCTGTCTGTATGAACGCAGGTTTTTTCCACAGTTTTGAAGCTAGAGCAACCAAACTTGGTATACATGTTGGTATATACCATAGTAAGACAAAGTGTCAAGATCTCCCCCCCACCCCCACCCCTTCCCCCACAAACCGCAAAAACCTATATCTTCCACAGTTTTATAGCTAGAGTAACCAAATTTGGCACAAGGGCTACTTATCACATCCTTCATTGATCTGGCAAAAAAAAATTCGGCCACGCCCACCCCCGCCCCCACAAATAGGCAAAGTCTGTATCTCCCCCACCCCTTTAGCTAGAATCACCAAATTTTGCAGGTTGAATTCTGTTGCCCTATTTAATAGATTGGATAAAAATATTTTTGCCACGCCCACCCCCGCCCTTGCAATCAAGCAATGTTTGTTTCTCCCAAACCTGTAGAACAGGCCCAACCAAATTTTAATTGATGGCAAAACTTTAAAGATTTGAGCAGAAATTCAATTGCCACGCCCACTGACTCCGCAAAGAGGCGAAAAAAAGAGTATATCGCAGTCGGGTGCATCCGACTGCAACGTTCTTACTTGTTTAAATATGATATTCTTAATATGTACAACTTACATCGGGAGTCAGAATTTTATTTTTAATGCCGCAAACATATTTTTATACTCTTTTTTCAATTTTTTTGAAAAAAAAAAGAAAAAAAAGAGTATATTGGGTTTGTGGAAAGTCCGTCTGTCCGTCTGTATAAATGCAGTAATTTCCACAGTTTTGAAGCTAGCGCAACCAAACTTGGTATACATGTTGACATATACCATAGGCAGACAAAGTGTTAAGATCTTCCCTCCACCCCCACCTCTCCCCCTTAAACAGCAAAAAAATTAATCTTCCACAGCTTTTCAACTAGACTAACCAAATTTCACACAAGAGTTATTACTTTGACTAAACAAAATTGGCCATACGGTGCAAATCTGGTTGACACCAAAACCAAAGATGATGATTTCAAATATTTTATAAATATATAATCAGGGGTGTTACGGAAAACAAAGCAACCGGGTAACAACCGAATTCCGATCCGTATGGTTTTTTGATTGGGTTGTTTTAAAAATTTTTTGGAATTTAAAAAGAAAATTCGAAAAAGAAATGCATCTCCATAAATTCTTCTTTGAGCATGGAGATTCAAATTTGGTTGGGCCTGTTCTACAGGTTTGGGAGAAACATACTTTGCTTGATTGCAAGGGCGGGGATGGGCGTGGCAAAATTATCTTGACCTTTGTCTGCCTATGGTATATACCAACATATATGTATATATATATATATACCGAGTTTTTTCCTTTGTTTAAAATAAAAAAAAATTAAAAAAAGAGTTTCCAAATTATTTTCGTGACAAGGAACCTCTAATGTATCATAATTTTCAATATGGGCCCAGATGCAGGCGAAAAGCCTCCAATTGTTGCATAGTGTTACTTTAGAAAACTTTAGTTTAAGGTTATCCAAACACATGTCATTTGTCTTTGTCGTTAACAGTGCTTAATATTTTAACAGAGTAATGGGACTGTTGTTTCCTGCAATCCGGCCATCGGATATCGAACGCTTAAATTTTTTTCGGATTTTTTGAGCCCAAAACCTGATTAATTTAACGAGCATTACTAACGGGCCACAAAACGAAGAATTACCCAATAATTATGATAATGTGGCCGACTCACTTTTGAATGACTCAACCATAGTTTGGTCAGTGGTGAAGCTAGAAGAAGCTAAAACCGAAACTCTAACACCAAGAGTAAACGTTGTTTATGTTAATTAACTTATGAATTTTGCATTTCTTGTTGTCTTGTTGCGTATCTGGCTTCGCAAAAGTCGAAGACACATCTCATCGAATATATGTATACATATATATTTGTTTTCAACAAAATGACGCATCATCGTGACGATGTCGCTATGTCATGAAGTTAAATTATCCAATAAAAACAACAAACAAAAATATTCATAGGCGTTTGACAGTGCAATCGTTATTGTTTTGATTGTCTGCTTAGGTGAATAAACGAACCAAAAACAGGAAATGCCACAAGCTTCGATACAAAATACTTAAGCACAGTTTAAGATCATTGTATCTTGTATTGTTAATTAACACATATTAGAAAAATTACAAGAATTGTGGCTATTGCTTCGGTTGCACATTGAAAGAAATTAATTATATATAATTATATTTATTATTAGAGCCAGAAACACCAAACTTGGTATGACGCTTTCTGTATACCATAAGCAGATCAAGTTTGTTTGAAATTTCGGATACAGCCCCCCGCACCACGCATATCGAAAAAAAAAACTCCACATCCACAATTTTAAGATACAGCTTTGATTTTTGGTATAATTTTTTTTTTATCAATGTTAATAAGTGGCGTAAATTTCATTACGATCGGATAACAAGTATTGTCATGCTACTATTATTTTTTTCTCAACTGTAGGTACCTTTAATTTTAAATGCTTAGTGGAATTAAAACCTTGTCCACACTTTAAACGATGCTGTAAGATGTTTCGGTTTCAATCCTATTCCCTAATTCTTCTTGAGCACAATAGGATACCAGGAGAAACTGTTTTGTATTTGAGCCCTGACTACCTAAAATGATTTTTCATTTGATGTGCATATGACATTGACCGAAGCGATTACAATTGTTATATTATTTTTGATTTTTATTATAAAAATTACTAATAAGAATTATTTAGTAACTTATATTATATAAATCAACAAGTAAGAATGCTCTAGTCGAGTGTGCCCGACTACGAGACTCCCTGCTCCCAACTTGCATTTCAAGCAGTTCAGCGGCAACTATAGCAAGCAGTGCACTTAATGTGTCCAGTTCCTGTCAAACTGTTGTTTCAGCCTGCTGAGACGGGAGTAATAGTTTCTTCTATAACTTTGGTGCTATTTATCCGATTGTGATGAAATTTACACATGCATGTGTTGCCGCTGAACTGCTTGAAATGCAAGTTGGGAGCAGGGAGTCTCGTAGTCGGGCACGCTCGACTAGAGCATTTGTACTTGCTTAATTTAAGAAAATAACTCTTATTGTCGGTTTCTGGTATATGCATCAAATGTTGCAACACTGAACACATTTTTGTTGTAGCACATTGTGCTTATTAAATTGTGAGCAAAAGTTTTGAGAGCGTGCGCAATATGTAAATATACTCGTACATCTGTTTGGATTGCAGGCTTGGCGAGGAGAGCGACAGATTGGGGAGCTTTTTTTTTGTCTTTTTACTGTGTCTGTGTTCCGAAGCCACAAATCAATCCAAATGCGGTTGCGCAGCTGTTGCTATGGCAGCGGCAGCGACAACAGAAACATCCAACAACAAATTGAAATTTGCAAGTTGCAGCCAGAAATATGTACCTTGTGCGCAGCGCAAGAGTAACTGTAACATCAACAACAAAACAACAAAAATGTCAACCGTCGCATATTGTAATGAAATCTTTTTGGCCCATAAAACGCCAATTGTGGCCAAGTTGGTACTCCACCAAACCCAAAATTCAACCGCAAACTCACTTCCGTTTCGTACAGTTTGCTGTTTACAATGACGTCTACATTGTTGCTGTTGTTATTTTTTACCGTCAGCCATTTTGCACGTCCGAAGAAATCACTTGAGCTGAAGCGGAGGCTAAGAAAGTTGGCGGAGTTGGAGGCACTTTAATTAAAGTTACTGGTACTCGTACTCGTTTTCTGGCCTCTGCCACTCCTTAATGATCCCCAAGATGGCGGCGTAATGAAAGCTGTTAGTATCGGGAATAGAGTCGCTGGCACACTAGGCAAAGCTGCAGCTTGTTCTGAACGCCAAATGTAAAATGCCCAATACACAATGCCCCAGCCTCATGCCCAATGCCCATTGCACAATGGCGGTGATTATTGCCTGGCTGCGGTTTTCTTACAAGCGGTTAAATGCGCAGTCTCGTCTTCGTCTTCCTTTCGCTTGATTGCACGCGAAGCGGATATGGGATATGGCCAGCGAAAATCGAAGATATCCGTCCAATCGGTTGTAAGTGACGCAAATTCTGTAAATCAATCAGCTATTTTACATCTCGTCCAGTGTTGCTCAAAAACATTTTTCTACGTAAAAGCGTAGGAATTTACAGGAAGATGGGAATTTAAGACTAATGATTGCACAGTGTTACACCCTGTAGCCATTAAAAATGCGTAACACCGGGAAATAAATGTATGCAACAGGCAAAACGAGGCATCTTCGACTCTACAAATGGAGTAGCAATTTCTCTATAAGGCCCCGTACGCAGACGACATAAATTTTCCGAAATTTTTATGTCACGAAATTTATTTTCTGTATACGCACACCAAATAAGAAACGCAAATTCAATGCACACAACGTTGCCAAATGCATGTGTGAATTGTATAAAGCAGCTTTGTTTATTTTGTGGATGCCAACGAAATAAATGACTTTCATTAATTTCGTTAGGTCAAGGCAGAAAATATTATATATAATATGCATATTATGCATTTTATTAATAATATAACTATTAATCACTAATATAAAACAAATGAAATGTTGAGAACTAAATTAATCATAAAAATTAAAAGTTATTGGCCAGCATTAGTTGATGTAAAATGACAAATACATTTTAATTTTATACACAAATTTGATCTTAGATCTTGAGACTCTGTCTACCTATGGTATATACCAACATGTATCCCAAGTTTGGTTGCTCTAGCTTCAAAACTGTGCAAAAAAACTGCGTTCAAAGCAAACTTTGTATCTCCCACACCCTTTTAGTCACCAAATTCTGCAGATTGAATTCTGTTGCCTAATTAAATAGATTGGATAAAAATAATTTTGACACGCCCACCACCACCCTTGCTAATCGACCAAAGTTTGTTTTTTCGAAACCTATAGAACGGGCCCAACCAAATTTTAATTGATGACAAAAGTTGAAAAATTTTAGCAAAAATACAATCGCCACTCCCACTTCTGCGGAGTAACTAAACAACTAAAAAAGTCGGGTGCATCCTGCTGCAACGTTCTTACTTGTTATGCTTGGAGTAGTATGGCGACTGGTCATGTGTTTCGGATTGGTTGCAAGTGCGGCTTCAACAATGCAAACATACCATAGAAGACTGCTGGGTCTGTAACATGTTTTCAAAATGCAGAGCAGACCATTGTTACTGCATTGATTTTTAAATGACCACGTCAGTAGCGAATCTTCCCTTATTGCACATTTCTTCCAATTATAGATTTACTACGCCGTTTCGGCGTTGGAGTTTCATTCTGTGCTTTTCCTACTCCTCCTGCTGCACAACAACCTGTACTGCTAGGGTCAAAATTAAGACATTGCATTTAAAAACTGTCTTCCTTTTTATACCCTTGCAGAGGGTATTATAATTTTATCACGAAATGTGTAACGCATTGAAGCAGGCGTCTCAGAAAAAAGTTTGTATATTGATGATCAGCATCATCAGCCGAGTCATGTCCTTCATGTCCGTCTGTTGATATACGAACTAGTCCCTCAGTTTTATAGCTATCGTGATGAAACTTAGCACAGATGCTTATTCTTTCTGCAAGCAGTACATATGTCAGAATCGGCCAGATCGGACACTATAACATATAGCTGCCATAGGAATGATCGGTTGAAAAATAAGTTTTTGTATGAAAAACTTTTTTGTCTTTCAAAATAACTCAACCAAACTCACTATGTCTCAGTTTAAACACTATCCACATATGTTTGCAAAATTTAATCGAATTCGGACCACTATATCTTATAGCTGCCATAGGAATGATCGGTTGAAAAAGAAGGTTTTTTATGCGAATCTTTTCTGCAAGGGTATATACATATCTTCGACATTTCATTCTTGTTTCATTTTGCTTTGTATCTTTGGATTACATGTCACATCAACAGTGAACAAGTATATAAAAATAAAAAGAACAAGTATATAAAAATCACTGTCTAAATGCGAGTGATGTTACGCAGACATTTTAAAACAGAATGAAAAAATACGTCATGACGTTAACTCATCGTCTAAATGCGGACTTACATGTGGATTTCGGTTGTTTTTTTACTGTTTTTTTTGTAATGTTTCGTCTCTAACAGTTCTTACATTCAAGTCCTTTAAACATAATCATTGAGGATGTAACATGGTGATAATGATAGTTAGAATGTCAATGATGTTGTCAATATTGCTGCTGTTCGCGTTTCACCATAGCTCAGAGCCATACGTCCAGATTGGTTTAATTTTTGAGTTGTAGATCATGACTTTGTAGTTCAATTAAATAGAGAGCGCGAACTGATAAGCCGATATAGGTTGCTGGCCTTGAGTTTTTTTTAGCATAAAGTGCTTACGCAACGCAAGGTGCCTCGCAGTGGCTCGTTCGGCAAAAGAACTTTGCAAAAATCAAAAGTAAGTTGTTATACTCTTTTTTTAATTTTTTTGAAAAAATAAAAGAAAAAGAGTATATTGGGTTTGTGAAATGTCCGTCGTTCCGTCTGTCCGTCAGTCCGTATGAACGCAGGTTTTTTCCACAGTTTTGAAGCTAGAGCAACCCAGCTTGGTATATACCATAGGCAGACAAAGTGTCAAGCAAATGAGCAAAGTCTGTATCTCCCACACCCCTTTAGCTAGAGTCCCCAAATTTTGCAGGTTGAATTCTATTGCCCTATTTAATAGATTGGATAAAAATAATTTTGCACCGCCAACCCCCGCCCTTGCATACGAGCAAGGTTTGTTTCTCCTAAACCTGTAGAACGGGCCCAACCAAACTTATATTAATGGCAAAACTTGAAAGATTTAAGCAAAAATACAACTACCACGCCCACTTCTGACTCTGCAAGGAATCGAAAAAAAGAGTATATCGCAGTCGGGTGCATCCGACTGCAACTTTCTTACTTGTTTATTTTGGCGAATAGCGGGATTGATCTCAATTTAGAATTTAACAACTAAGAAAACGTCATCAATTTTATATTTTTAATTTTTACTCCCTGTTCCCATTAAAAATGGGGAAAAAGGGAGTTATAAAGTATTGCAAATGTGTGTAACAGACAGAAGGAGGCATTTCCGACTATATAAACCATATATTATCTTGATCAGGATCGACAGCCGAGACGAACTAGCCATGTCCGTCTGTCTGTCCATATGAACACACAGATCTCGGAGATTACAAGAGCTAGAGACACAAAACTTGGCATGTAGATTCCTGTATACCATACGCAGATCAAGTTTATTTCAAAATTCGGATGCACCCCCCCGCACCCCCGCAAATCGCAAAAGACTCCCACAGCCTCAATTTTAAAGATAAAGCTTTAATTTTTGGTACACATATATGTTTAATCAATGTCTTTCGGATGTGTAAATCCGAAAATGTGTTCAACACGATCGGATAAATAGCAAAAAAGTTATGGAAGAATCTATTACCCCCGGTTCAGCTGGCAGAAACAACAGTTTGACAGTCACTTTACAAGTTGAGTGCACTGCTTCATTGTGTTGCCGCTGAACTGCTTGCAATGCAAGTTGGGAGCAGGGAGTCTCGTAGTCGGGCACACTCGACTAGAGTATTCTTACTTGTTTTTATTTGCTAAATATTTTTTTTTATTATTTTTAAAACTGTTTTTATGCTTAAATTATTATTATTTTTTTTTAAATAAAACAAGTAATAATGCTCTAGTCGAGTGTGTCCGACTACGAAACTCCCTGCTCCCAACTTGCATTTCAAGCTGTTCAGCAGCAACTCAAGCAAGCAGCGCACTTAACTTTTCCAGTGCCTGTAAAACTGTAGTGTCTGCCTGCTGAGACGGGGGAAAATAGATTCGTCAATAACTTTGATGTTTGTAATCTGATCGCAACGTAATTTACGCAATTAATTAACATTTATAAAAGACTGTGGGGGTTTTTTGATTGCGAGGGTGCGGGGGTGTATCCAAAATACAGGAACCTGCATGCAAAGTTTGGTGTCTCTACCTCTTATAGTCTCTGAGATCGACGCGTTCATACAAACTGACAAACGGACGGTTGATGCTGATTTAGAATATATATAGTTTATATAGTGGGAAATGCCTCCTTCTACCTGTTACATAAATTTGCATTTCTTAATAAAAACTGCCAATATTAGCTTAAAAGCTCTTAAAAATACCTTTCCAATGAAATGTGGAACGTGTCGGTAGCATCTTTGGTTTTGAAACTGTGGGAGTCAAATCTAGCGGTTTTTAGCGTTTGGGTAGAACAAACGTTTCTAGGGTTATGATGGGGAACTAGTCCTCAAAATTCAAGACAGCTACCTCAACACATTGATGCAAATAAACAAACAAACAAACAAACTGACAACCTTTTCATCTCAATTTGGAAAAGACACACTAATTTTAAAATTATCATTACTTTAAAATGATTTGTCAGATTAGGAATTAGAATATTTGTGCGTTTAAAAAATACCAAAAATCGCCAACGGCCCCATAAGCTCCAGTTCTTTGAATTTTTCCCTTCTTGCCTGGTCACCTATACCTCATGAACCAGGTGAGTAACCAAAAGTTTAAGAATGCATTTTTCTTAGTTAAAGTAATACCTTTCGATCGGTATATAGCTCGATCTGATCGGGCACTTGCATAATGCTAGTCGCCTTTTGCACACTTCGTGCTTCTTCGTCCCTAGCGACTGCCATGCACAGTGATATTACTAGTTAAGTATGTAAGTATGTACACAGAAAAAAAAGTTGCTAGGATATTTTAAATTTTTGAAACTTTATTTTAACCCGGCGTCGTACTTAAAACGTTAAGTACGATTCGTACTTGGTTTTCCTTGAATCAAGTGAAATGTACTGCAAATAAGTTCATAATACTTGATTTAAGTATTAAAATTTTAGATTGAGTCAAAACGTATTTAAATCAGGTAAAAAAATTTTATATAAGTCTAAAAAAAACTTATTCTGAGTATGCTGTACTTATGTTAAGTCCGGAACGCCATTTTAAAAATGAGAGTGAACGAAATTTACTCTCTCTACTGCTGCGAGCTGCTGACAGCTGCAACGGCCGAGTTCTTCGGCTGTTCGGCATTTTACCCGATCGCTTTCTGTGCACGCGATTTAGTGTGAGTGCAAGTGTTTCACAATGAACAACGAGGAAGTAGCAGAGACGCCTGTCGAAGACGGCCGGCTGCTAGAATTAAAAAAAAAAAAAAAAAAAACAATTTACAGAAACAATAAGAATATTTAACAGGTAAGCTAATGTAAGAGTGGTTAAAAAAAAGTGACTAAATAATATAAATGTACAATATACATCTCGCATTTCATCACATCTTGTAAATTTCTATTCTGGCGCCAGCAAAATGCACACTTATACATATGTACATATGTATAAACGCTCACAATTTTCGCGATCCATTGTGTACGTGTATGCTTGTGTGCACGCGCATTTGGTCTGGCACCGGTGCAGAAATGCACAAGAATCTGTGTACATAGATGTACAACCTTTATTGTATATACATGCATATGTACATTGTACGTGTAATAAATATTCGTACATATAGATCACATTTAAAATATCTTTCTTTTCATTTATGCAGCTGCGCAGGTTACGTACGACACTTTGGAGGTCATTCAACTTAATGACTTAAAGGAGCTAATTCCACCATTAGGACAACGTGATAAATTTATTAAGTGAAGAAAGGAGCAGGTAGTTTATGTTTTTATATGCATGCGAGTGTTTATAATCATATATATTTGTATATAATATAATTCACAATGTATTTATTATATTATATATTAACATGAATTATTGTGTTATTTTGCAGCTTGGCGTTGATGATGACACTATTTCGACAGAGCCAAAAGTCGACAACTGGATAGTGCAATCAAACATAATGACTTAACATTTAAGGGCACTCGTTACAAAACCAACTATTCCATAGCCATAGATTCCACCTATATAGAATTATATAAAATTATCCATTTAATTGTTCACAAGGATGCTATATTAATTATTTGTAAGACAGTAAAGATTAATTGCTTTGAATGCCATAATGTTCATTAAAAATATCAATGAATTTAATACTCCCCCCTTCATTTATACCCATTAAATAACCAAAAAACCTATCTTAGAATTAAGTTAGGAAATCAAAGTAAATATTTCAAGAAAACTAATAACTTGAAGTTTTCATTCATTAAATTCGGTTTGCGATACAAAAAAGAACGAATTTTCTTAAATTTAAAGTTTTATTAGGATTGAATCAAGCCTAAATATCAACCTTAAATCAAGGTCAGCATTCTTGAAGCAAGCTCAATATGGGTTTGATTCAAGTCCACAAATTTAACTTAAATCAACTTCGGCGTTCTAATATCGATTTGCGATTAAATACAACCCCAACGTTCTCAGATCAAGCTCTTTGCGTACTTGAATTAAACCCGATTTTGGTTTAAATCAATCCCAAATTGCCTTGAATCAAGGTTAAAATGGGTTTAAATCAAGTAATTTTAGGCTTGAAATGGGCTAAATGTAAGAAATCCGGGTTTGATGAAAACGTACTTGAATCAAGTATTTTTTTTTTTGCTTTTTTCTGTGTAAGTATTAAGTATGTAATTATGTAAGTATGTTGGAATGTAACAGGCGGGACGGGATCGAATTTTCTTCCCGCTTTTCCTTCTCTACTTCAAGCTCGGCTTCCCAGGTCGTTTCGCGTGTGGGCTTAAGAAAATATACGCACAAAGGCGAAATATGGTGGTCAGGGTCAAATATTTGGTATAATCGCCCACGGGAGGGAAATGGTGGTACAGGTCACAAATTATTATGTATATATTTATATTTTATATTTTTAAAAATGCAGTTAATTGCACCAATTATTTTTTGTTTTTAAACACTGATCAGCGATGTCATACATATGTTAACATGTCCTTGACCACATGGAAGGTGGCAGCGCTGCACTCCGAAGCACGCGGGTGAAACTCGTGGGGATGAATTATATTGAGACAAAATTCAGCTAGTTGCAAAAATGTGAACATGAGAATCACAAACTAAGTGACCAATTTAATTGCCACCGTGAATACTTTAATAATAAAATTTAGTATCTTCTCACGTATAAGAATTTAACAATCATACTACAACTGCCCACAATCTTACCGACTTTGTTTGGAAAATGTTAAATTTTTGACTTTACGTCTACGTCACTATCAAGCTAATTTTTGTTATCGTAATTAATAAATCGCATTTTGAACAAATCCACGGGTCATTTTTGAGTCTTCTTTAAATCGCAAATGAGACTAATAGTCTATATACATTGCCGCCCCAAGGCATTCGCCCCAGCTGCTTCGAAAATTTTGTTTATATTACACAACGCAACATAACTGCCCCAAACTGACAGCTGAAACAAAAAATCTGAAATTAAAAAAATAGTTAAAATAAACGCAATGAACAATTCCATTAACATTTTAAAAATAAACTAATTTTTGATAAATTTTAAAATATTTATTTCGCTTTGGACGTTTGCCACTGATTACAAAATAACATTGCGTTACTGAGAAGTTTCTTTTATTGACTTTATAGTGACCGCAACTCCATTGTTTTTTATATTCCCTCTGTCCAATCGAGCCAAAAGACAATTGTCTTCGTCCAAGCAACTCCTCCTTCCTGTCCGCCAAACCGTGCATCAAAGCTCGTTCCACTGCCTCCGATTAAACTTTCCTCTTCTTCTGTACACTCTTTCCATTATCCACTGATAAAAAATAAATCATTAATAATAAAATATAACAAAATAGCTCATATATTACTTACTTTTGCAAATTGTTAGTTTGTTTTTGTTTTGTTATTGTAATTTGATTTCAACTTATTTCCCGCCTGTCATTTATTTAGTGATGGAACATGGAAAAAGCTGAAGGCTGCCACATTTTTTCACTTTTTCATCGTGTTTGTGTTTCTCAACACTGGCAGAATTTCCGCCCCAACTCTCGGGGATTCTTTATTTCAAACTCAACTGTCATTATTTGGTATGAGCTCGGGCGATAAAATGAAACACCACTAGACATTTTTGCTTGAGGCGCAGTTGGAGCGGTAATGTAAATAGACTATAAGCTCTTTTTACTCACTGTTCCCTTATGTGTGATCGGATAAAAAGCACCAAAGTTATGGGACAATCTATTACCCCCGTCTCAGCAGGCAGAAACAACAGTTTGACATGCACTGGACAAGTTAAGTGCGCAGCTTGCTTGAAATGCAAGTTGGGAGCAGGGAGTCTCGTAGTCGAGCACACTCGACTTGAGCATTCTTACTTGTTAATTATCAAAATGTCTCGAAAAAGACTCGTCAAGGTGATTTTTGTTAACATAATCTTCCAAATTGTACATATTGTACAACAACAGATACAACACGTGAAATCGTAACTTTTCTGTCACATTTTTCAACATTTCTTAAAATGCTAAGTATACTTTGGTGTAAAGGCACAATAAGGTCAGATTGTCAAAATACATGCTTTGTAGTAAATAATCCTTGAACCCATTTAAACTGGTTAATAGGGAGTAATATAGAACAGCACATGCATGTAACAGGCAGAAGATGGCATCTCCGACTATGAAATATTCGTGACCAGCATTATTAAGGAATGTGAGGTCCCCAATCCCCACCCCTTCCGCCCCCAACTGCACATGTTAAGTGCGCTGTTTGCTTGCGTTGGCGCAGAACTACTTGAAAGGCAGGTAAGGAGTTTCGTCCATACTCGACTGAAGCATTCTTACTAGTTTTCTTTTAGTATACAGTACAATTAACACAAAATAATTTGTATAGTCGTTTTACTTGCGCCTCATGGACTAATGTTTTACTTTTCATAAATTTGATTAATTAAAGCAAATTTTTGGCACTGCTTTTTGGCATCTTGGGGTCTTATGCTCTGCATATACATACAAACATACTTCGGCTTATGTTTCTGATCCTAGACCCGCTGACTTTCATAATTAATCAAAATATGCGCGCGACATTGTGTCAAACATTGATGTTATGGGGTTCGGGAACGCCCCGCTGTTGTTGTCGTTGCCTGGGGCATGCCTTGGAATTTTCTTTTGCTTTGCCAATTTATTAACCCCTTGCCGAAGAAAACGACGGTTGGGAATGTGGGTGCGAGTGCCGGGTGTACACACACGTATCTCGCCAGCGCATATAAAATTATTTTTCAATTATCCATTCCGCTTGTAGCCTGCCACGCCCACACATGTTTGTGACAAGTGCAGCTGCAGGGAGGGGTGGATAGGACGGGGGTTGCTTTATAATTGGCTTTTTGTCCATCGACGCTGTTTAACTAATTATTTACCCATCTTAATATTTGTGCATGTGTGTTTCTATCTGTTTATTTGCAGAAACCGATCTGATAGGCGCAGCTGAATGGACAGGCTCGGGTAGCTCCGGTGCCACCGCTGCTTATCCCGTGGGTGTGGGTATGGGAGTCAGTGTTCCCTACCATCATGCACCCCATAGTCACACCCATTCGCACTCACACAGCCACATGACGCATCACCATCACGCGCACCACTTGCAGCACCAAGTGGCATTGCCGCCGCCGCCGCTGCCACCGGTCGCCGCGCCGGTAAGCAACACTTCGGCCATGAATCACTATAGCAGCGCCATGGGAGGTTATGATACAACCACTTTAGACGCTGGTAACTATCATATATCCACTGTGCTACCGGACATGCATGGCTTTTCTGGCGATCCGTATCAGACGGCTGCCACGAGCGGGTATAGCGGTACCAGCTCCAAGTCGGATCTGGAGTCACTTAATGCCAGCTACGGAGCTACGCCATCTGCCTACAATAATGCAGCGGCCTGGTCCAATGGGTACAACAACTACCAGTACGGAAGCTGTTCGGCAACGGCCGGCCAGTACGGTGGAGCTGGTGGCCATGGAGTAGCACCACCACCACCAGTGGTGCTGTATCCACAGCTCTACTCAACTGTCAATCAAAACCAAATACACCTGCATCTTCACAGCAGCGAAAAGCTGGAACAGTATCTGGCCACAGACCAACAGTTGACAATCAGTTCACTCGCCGGCAACCGTTCTAGCATTGAGATCGGATTAGGCACAGGCGCAAGCGCGGGCGGAGGCGTCGCTCTAGGTGAGCAGGAACAGCAAGCAGCTGTTGCCATTGTCGAGCAGGCTGCAGAAGGTACCACCCAGAACTATCACTTGCATCATCATCACCATCACCACGAAACGCAGCGGCAGCTGGAGGCACAACAACAACAGCAGCATCATCAGAGCGACGTCAGTAGCGAGGCAACTCGCGTGGAGGATGTCGGCGATCTGACGCAGGTGTGGCGTCCTTATTGACCTAATCTTATTTCAATGCAAGTGCACGGATCACGCGCCCATATAGAACTAAACTAGATATACGAAAACTTTTTGTTTGTAAATTTCTCTTCTTGCTCTTTTTTTTTTGTGTTTCGTAACTCTAAGCGGCTGAAACTAATACACATGATAGATTTTAAAACTTGCAGTGGCGTACGTAAGAGGAAACGTGAATTTTGATAACTGTTTAGATCCAATGATCTAATTTTTCTGATTTAATTGTTTTGAAAACATTAGCTTGTGGTTTCAATTTTAAAAGAACAAGTAAGTTTTAAAGAGTGCAAATTGGGTGCAAAATATTATTGATACAGTTAGATAGTCAAGGATGTGCACGAAGTGGCGCGCTTAGCTCTCGGAGTTAGCAACTGGCGCCTGCATGTCGGCGTATGCTTTGCCGTCGAGCAAACAAAAACAAAACACCAGAAGTGTGCTCCGATTCCTCGCATCGAGTCAAAATCGCGAATCAATAAAAACAAGTAAGAATGCTCTAGTCGAGTCCAGTCCAACTGCACATAAAAGTGCATTAAACAAGCAGTGTATTCTGGCTTCTCTCTTCTTCGGGGCGAGATTTAGAACCGTAATTATAGACCATATGGAATGGGATGATGGCAACCCTTGTAGCGATCGTGTGAACCTGCAGTGTTGCTCTGACGGATGAAAAACAGACCAAGGAGTTGCTGCTGGGATCGTAGGATCTTGATTTGCAATGGGCATCTGGCCCATCGCTTTTCTTTTGGAGTTTCACGCCATAGAGTCGTGCTCTAAGCTAAAAATTGATTAAGGGATAAAAGGAGCAAACATAAATATCTTCACGGATAGCCAAGCAGTCATAAAAGCTCGGACGAGCTGGCAAGGGCCGGCTCCTCAACCCCTCTCTTAGGCCCTGAACTTTTCTGTGGATTGGGATGGGCCTCTATCAAAACCTTGATAGAGGAATGGTCAGCAAAAGAAAGGGAATCTTACTGGTCTAAGAGACCGGGTTTACGCCAAGCTAAAGAGCTGGCGAACCCACACATGGGTAGCAAAATAAAATTGCTATCAAGGGCTGATTTGCGGCTTCTGGTGGCCTATCTCACAGGTCATCAAACAGTCAAAAATCACCTTCACAAGATGCGCCAATCCCCCGACACAGACGCAAACTCTGCAAGGAGGATGACCATTAAGCACATTTTATGTGAGGGACCATTATTTGGAGTAGGGGGAAATATCTGCACAGGGAATTTGTTTCTCCAGCACAGATTATGAAGCCCTCGACAAGAGATCTGCTCTCCTTCATATGGCAGGTTTGAACCAAATGGTACAAAAGACCGCCCTCTGGTCGCAGTGCCTTGTCCCTGGAGTGAGACACCTTCCTTCCTTTAATTATTATTATTAAGCAGGGCATTACTTGAACTTCAAGCAACTCGGCGGAAACTGTCAAACTGCTGCTTCAGCCTACTGAGAGTAAAATGTCTTCCGTTTTTTAATTAATACAAATCTCGCTGAATGCCTCAGATCAAGGGTGGCAAACACCGGCAGCGGTCGCTGATTTCAGCACTGCTAGTTTACTCGCTCAAAATGCGGTGGCGGTGCTCAAACACAGCATACTGTGTGGTTGCGGTATTTGAACACTGCAAAGTATATGAGTGCGGCGTAGAAACTTAAAAAAAACTATGCGATGGTAAAACACATGCTCAAAAAATAGCTCGGAAATCTGCAAGCCGAAATTCGGCAAGGCGCAAATGGCATAGAAAAAAATGACAATGTGCAAGCACACACATTTGTCGTGTGCGCGATCGCAGCGCATCAAAAACACTCATGAGATTTAGAGGTTGTTTTTGGATACACAGATTTTATGCGGTGGCTGCTCGTATGAGTAAAAAAAACACCGCATCATTTTGTGAAGCTATTTTTTGCTACCGCAAAACAAGCATCACAGAAAAGAACGAGTAAAAAACACCGCGCCATTTTTTGATGCGATGGTTCAATACTCGAGTATGAAAAATACCATGTGTGTGTGCGGTGCAATAGTAGTTGCGGTGAACCGCTACCGGTCTCTGGTGGACAGTCTAATTTCGCAAGTGAGTTCTTCAATAATGCAACGCAATAATATATACATAATAATAATAATATATACATCGCAAGTGAGTTGTTCAATAATATATACAACAACCATAACTGCTGGGGTCATAAATAATTTCTCGGCCTCCCTTAAGGATCACAAAAATTTGTACACGCAGCGAAATAAGAAGTTATAGTTAAATTATTTCCAACCAGTGTTCATAACTGTTTTTTTTTATGCTGTGCGATCTAGACTTTGAATTTAAAAACAAAAGGATTTTGGATTTGAAAATGTCCGTCTGTCCGACCGTCTGTATGAACGCAGTTTTTTCCACAGTTTTGAAGCTAGAGCAACCAAACTTGGTATACATGTTGGTATATACCATAGGCAGACAAAGTGTCGAGATCTCCCTTACTGACTTCTGTTGCCTTATAAAATATATTGGATAAAAACTGTTATACCTCCCCTCCTGTAAAACTGGACCAATCAAATTTAAATTAATTGCAAAACTTAAAAGATTTGAGCAAAAATTCAATTGCCACGACCACTTCTGATTCCGTAAAGAAGCTTAAAAAAGAGTATATCGCAGTTGGGTGTATCCGACTGCAACGTTCTTAATTGTGTTTTTAATGATCTGATCGCGAGTTCTTAGTAGGACCAGATATTAGCAAATTGTTGAGTGAATACATGTCTTCAACATATTCTTAGTCACGAAATCAGCATAATTTATAAGTTTTGTTTCAAAATGATTGAGCAGACGAATAATTACCACAAAATTATGAGCCTATGTAATTATTATTTTGGGATAAAGTTATTTAGGCAAAATGGCATTAAACAAAGATTTTGAAAAAGGTTCTGCGTACGCCCCAAAATGGTTTTATGAATTGAATTAAACGCATAATTCAATTGTATGTACATATATGCATGTACTAAGTATATGTAAATGTTTTATGCATATGTACACACTCTATCGATGATTAAGAATAATACTAGGAAAAGCGAATATTTTTTTTAATAGTTTTAAGTCTAGATAAGTTGCATCATAGGATAATGTATAGCGATTTTTGTTATTTTGTTTGAATCCGAAGATCAAAAGCTTCAAATGAATTCATGAAGACTATTAATAAAGTTATCGTATTTATTTAAAAATTATGATTAATTATTTAAGTTTTACAAACAAATTTTACCGTGTAATTCAATATCCCCAAAAATGTACCGGACTAATTTGTATTTGTAGATCTATACATTCGGTGTATCGTTTTTTAAAAACGGTTATGCTATACGCAAGTTTAGTGAAATATTTGAAAGCTAATTGGAAAAAAAAACTTTGAATATTTAACAAAAAAAGTTCTGCCATAGAAAAAAACAAGTAAGAATACTCTAGTCGAGTGTGCCCGACTACGAGACTTCCTGCTCCCAACTTGCACTTCAAGCAGTTCAGTGGCAACACAAGCAAACAGCACACTTAACGTGTCCAGTTCCTGCCAAACTGTTGTTTCTGCCTGCTGAGACGGGGGTAATGGATTCTTCCATAACTTTGGTGTTATTTATCCGATCGTGGTGAAATTTACACAGCTGATCAACATTGATACAACATATATGTGTACTAAAAATCAAAGCATTATCTTTAAATTTGTGGCTGTGGGAGTTTTTGCGATTTGCGGGGGGTTGCATCTGAAATTTGAAATAAACTTGATCTGCGTATGGTATAGAGGAACCTGCATGCCAAGTTTGGGAAAGGGAGGGAAGGTTAGCATTCCAAATTTGTTACCTTTACCCACCTTTACACCGGCGAAAATACCCGAGATAATTTCCCGTCCGCGTAGAAGAAGAAGATAAGAAGAAGAGATAAAAACGGAAAGCGAATTCGATCCCATCCCGCCCCCTAGTTGTTTATTTCTGAAACAAGCAGATATCCCGCCCACCCGCACTTCTTAAAACCCTTTTCCGTTCCGCCCGTCATTTTATTATTTTTAGTCCAGAGGGCGGCGTGGGTGTAAAAAGTTTCAAAATCGGTAAATGGTAAGTCAAAAAATTATTGGTAAAAATCTTTGAGAGTTTAATTTAAAGCAAATCGCGCGAAAACGCGATGGTGTGTATAATGCTTGTCGGCTTTCGCAGCCGTTGTGATGCTTCGTCCCTAGCGTGCACTGCCGTCCACAGTGACATTGCGATCTTTTTGTGTGTTGCTTATAAGAAGACAATCATTCCTGACAATCGTACATATACCTTTAACTTAAATTGTTGTCAGTCATGTGATGTGGTGTGTTAACTTAGATGTCTAACAGACCGACCAACTTTGGCTCATCTTATTTAACATTAGGCCTTAACGAGCAGTCCGAGTATGGTATACAAATTGTTAAAAAATAACCTAAAAATTAATTCAAAATCGGACTAATATAGTAGTTAATTTACTACCTGTTCTGTGACGCGCCTACTTTTCATTTTCGTTCCAAAATTTCGTTGAAGTATTGAGAATATATGCGCAAAATTTCAACTCGATATCTTTCCTAGTTTAAAAGTTACAGATTTTTGCTGATAGTCATAGCTGGTAAGCTTTGTAGTTAAGAACCAGGTACACTCAGAGAATTATTAATATCATCAAAACCAGATTTCGGATTCTTAAAAAGTTCACTTTTTATACTCTTTTTTTAACTTTTTGAAAAAAAAGGAAAAAAGAGTATATTGGGTTTGTGAAATGTCCGTCCGTCCGTCCGTCCGTCCGTCCGTCCGTCCGTCTGTCCGTCTGTATGAACGCAGTTTGTTTCCACAGTTTTGAAGCTAGAGCAACCAAACTTGGTATATACCATAGGCAGACAAAGTGTCAAGATTTCCCCCCCCACCCCCACCCCTTCCCCCACAAACCGCAAAAACCTATATCTTCCACAGTTTTATAGCTAGAGTAACCAAATTTGGCACAAGGGCTACTTATCACATTCTTGATTGACCTGACAAAAAAAAATTTGACCACGCCCACCCCCGCCCCCACAAATAAGCAAAGTCTGTATCTCCTCACCCCTTTAGCTAGAGTCCCCAAATTTTGCAGGTTGAATTCTATTGTCCTATTTAATAGAATGGATGAAAATAATTTTGCCACGCCCACCCCCGCCCTTGCAATCGACCAAAGTTTGTTTCTCCCAAACTTGTAGAACGGGCCCAACCAAACTAAAATTGATGGCAAAACTTGAAAGATTTGAGCAAAAATATAATTGCCACGCCCACTTCTGACTCCGCAAAGAGGAGAAAAAAGAGTATATCGCAGTCGGGTCCATCCAACTGCAACGTTCTTACTTGTTTGAATACGTTTTTATGTTTTAAAATCCACCACTTCATTACTTTTCAAAATTCATGTTCTACCAAAACAAAATATTTTAAAAATTGTTTCTTTCTTTGAGTCTATAGCTCAATTCCTTTAAAAAAGAAAATAAAGGATATTTAATCAAAATCGATCGACAAATAATTAAGTTATTAGCTCTCGAGTGAAAAATGAGAACGTTAATATTCAGTGTGACACGCACTGTTTGGGCTGTTTGAGCTAATCAAAAGAGAGGGTAGAATAATTTAAAAACAAATTCTTGGATCTTGACAATTTTAGAGTAATTCGTAAAGTAAATTCGCCCACTAATTTCGAAAATGAAGTCTAAATTTAAGAAAGTGTGACCGTTTTCGAAATAATCCAAAAATACTACTTATCTAATAGCTTCACAAGTGACTTTAGAAAAATGTAAATATCTTCAGACTGAGTTTCTTGATTTTAAATAAATTGACGTTTTATGAAAGCCAAAAAGGAATGCTTTCAATCACTCACATTATTAAAACAGAAAGGTTATAATTCCCAAACAGTTATATCAACTGGCTTATTAATTAGCAGAAACGATGAATTAGCTTTCAAACAAGTGGAATGGAAAACAGTGATCTCTTTTTTTATAAAACCATTAAAAACAAGTAAGAACGTTGCAGTCGGATGCACCCGACTGCGATATACTCTTTTTTTCGCCTCTTTGCGGAGTCAGTGGGCGTGGCAATTGAATTTCTGCTCAAATCTTTAAAGTTTTGCCATCAATTAAAATTTGGTTGGGCCTGTTCTACAGGTTTGGGAGAAACAAACATTGCTTGATTGCAAGGGCGGGGGTGGGCGTGGCAAAAATATTTTTATCCAATCTATTAAATAGGGCAACAGAATTCAACCTGCAAAATTTGGTGATTCTAGCTAAAGGGGTGGGGGAGATACAGACTTTGCCTATTTGTGGGGGCGGGGGTGGGTGTGGCCGAATTTTTTTTTGCCAGATCAATGAAGGATGTGATAAGTAGCCCTTGTGCCAAATTTGGTTACTCTAGCTATAAAACTGTGGAAGATATAGGTTTTTGCGGTTTGTGGGGGAAGGGGTGGGGGTGGGGGGGAGATCTTGACACTTTGTCTTACTATGGTATATACCAACATGTATACCAAGTTTGGTTGCTCTAGCTTCAAAACTGTGGAAAAAACCTGCGTTCATACAGACAGACGGACAGACAGACGGACAGACGGACAGACGGACAGACGGACAGACGGACATTTCACAAACCCAATATACTCTTTTTTCCTTTTTTTTCAAAAAAGTTAAAAAAAGAGTATAAAAATAGTGGAACTGTCTTATCAAGAATTGTTAGAATTATTTTTGATGAGCCATAGTAGTGAAGCATGTGCAAGAAAAGCTTAATTGTGTTAGTCTCGTGAAGCATGCAAATGGTTACACGAATGATGAGAATACGACCAGTATATTTTTTAATCAAGCATAGGATAAGGTTCGTATAACAGGATTCGATGTGGATATTATCAAAAGTCTCTTAGTTTTACTCAATGTTCTGAACTGCAGAGAAAAGTAAGACCTTATCAAGTTCTGATCAAATGCATGAAGAGCCGCACAGCTGCTCAAAAAAAAATATTCCTACTATTGACCTCGGCGCTCCACAAGGTCTTAGAACATGGACTGGCCATTATTGATTATAGGTTTTTGCCGTTAGTGGGGGAATTGGTGTGGTTGGTGAGATCTTAACACTTTGCCAGCCTATGGTATATACCAACATGTCTAACCAGTTTGGTTGCTCTATCTTCAAAATTGTGGAAAAAAACTTCTAGCTCCACAAAGAATCATAGTCAAAAGTCAAACCTTCCCGCAATCCCAGCCTTTTTTTACAACTCAACCCAAAGTTTAAGAAGAACACAATATTATAGAAAACATTTTTTATTAACAGTAAAACACGAGGGTTGTACAACTTAGATGCAGCGTCTAAGGGGCTCATTAGATGCAGCGTCTATGGGGCCCATTAAAAACAAAGTTCTGCCATAGACAAAAAAATAATATTTTTGAGATAAGGAGTTATTTGCGATTTTTACCTCACCGCAGTTTTAGTGTTGCATAGTGTAATTTGAAAAATTTTTGAGGGTTTTTTGTTCGCCCCCTGTTCGTTGTGCGGGGCGAGAGGGAGGGAAGGTTAGCAGCAACAAAAGCAACAGACATATTCTAGCATAAGCCCGCCGCATCGCTCGCCATTCCAAATGTGTTACCTTTACCCACCTTTACCCTTTTTTGATTTTAATATAAAAATAAAAGTTAACTGTTAAAAATAATTGATATAATAAAAATTAAAGCTAAAATTAAAAATGGAAAAAAGCGAGTTATAAAGTACTGCAAATGTATGTAATAAGCAGAAGGATGCATTTCCGAATATAAAAAGTATATACTATATTCTTGATCAGCATCAACAGCCGAGTCGATATAGCCATGTCCGTCTGTCCGTATGAACGCGTCGATCTCAGAGACCATAAGAGCTAGAGACACCAAACTTGGCATGCAAGTTCCTATATACCATACGCAGATCAAGTTTATTTCACATTTCCGATGCACCCCCCCGCACCCCTGCAAATCGCAAAAAACTCCCACAGCCACAATTTTAAAGATAAAGCTTTGATTAGCTTTGAAATGCTACACATATATGGTTTATCAATGTTGATCGGTTGCGCATATTTCATTACGATCGCATAACAAACACCAAAGTTATGGAAGAATTTATTTACCCCCGTCTCAGCAGGCACGAAACAACAGTTTGACAGACACTGGACAAATCAAGTGCGCTGCTTGCTCGTGTTGCCACTGAACTGCTTGAAATGCAAGTTTAGAGCAGGGAGTCTCGTAGTCGGGCACACTCGACTAGAGCATTCTTTCTTGTTTTCTATTATTCTATAAAAATGTAAAAAAATAACTGTTATTTTGGGATTTTTTAATAAAAGTTAAAAATTAACCTAAGAGTCGCAACCTTTATTCACAAAGGTTATAACTGTTTCGGTCCCTGATAAGAACTATTTTTAATTATAAAATAAATTTTTCATTTTCAACTTGACAGCTAATTTTTGCCACTAGTTTTCGGGAAACGAGCCGCAGTGAGGCGATAGAAAATAATTCATTTGCAAAGTGGGCGGAAGACGAAATTAGTTTGAGAACCTCAAACTATATCTTTCCGTATCGAGTCTATAGAGTAGCGTCAGTCTCGGTGGTGTTCCAGTAGTATAATCATTGAAAAATCGTAAATAAGAAACTTTGAAAATAAATAAAACTGCGATTATGCAAAAGTGTTGACCACAATTCAATATAATGTGGAAAAAAGGATTAAGTACATACAGTTAATTATGCGCATATTAAGCAAACAACAAAAGTAAAAAAAAAAAAACATTAATACAATAATACAATACAACAACAACGATTGCGAAAACCCTGAATTTAAAATGAAGCCTTAAAAGTGAGTGAAAAAAATTATGATTCAAATACTGCAACAAAACCACATGTCAGAAAAACATCCCTCTCTCCCGACTACGCACTAGCACATTATCTAATTAGTTTTGATCTACCATCTAAAATTCTGTGCATGGATGAATTGAATTGAAGAGCTCTGACTCCGACACTGTCTTCGTCTGTCTGGTACAGCTCGTGGATCGTGCAAAGTTTTTTGCGGTTAGCCATGGCATAAATAATATGATCACCTCGCCTCGGTTACTGCATCCGCAAAGATGTACATCCCATCCCCCGTAGGTACCGACAATTTCTACTGTTATTATTACTCCCTGTTCCCATTAAAAATGGGAAAAAGAGAGTTATAAAGTACTGCAAATGTATGTAACAGGCACAAGGAAGCATTTCCCACTAAATAAACTATATATATTCTTAATCAGCATCAACCGTCCGTCTGTCCGTTAATATGAACGCGTCGATCTCAGAGATTATTAGAGCTAGAGACCTCAAACTTGGCAAATATGTTCCTGTATATCATACGCAGATCAAGTTTATTTCAAATTTTGCATATACCCCCCACACCCACCCAAATCGAATTAAATCTCCCACAGCCGAAATTTAAAAAATAAAGCTTTGATTTTTGGTACACATACATATGTGTTTAATCAATGTTTATCAGTTGCTTAAATTTCATAACGATCGGATAAATAACACCAAAGTTATGGAAGAATTTATTACCCCCGACTCAGCAGGCAGAAACAACAGTTTAACAGGAACTGGACAAGTAAAGAGCGCTGATTGCTTGTGTTGCCGCTGAACTGATTGAAATGCAAGTTTGGAGCAGGGAGTCTCGTAGTCGGGCACACTCGACTTGAGTATTCTTACTTGTTTTCTATTGCAGTTTATTATGCTGCGCAAAATCAAGACGATTCAGTCAATTGTTAAATTGCAAAAGACATTGTCATTCTCGGCGTCAAAACTATGTAACGTGCCCTGTTTTGGAGTACAAGAAGCCAAAGTTTTGCCGGTTGTTTTGCAGGCAGTCAGCCAGGCAGCAAGCTAAGAAAGTAAGTCGAGTGCTAAAGACGCCGACGATCAGCCAGCAGCGATCAGTATTCAACCATCAACACATGCCCCTCCAAATCGGCAACCAGACGACAAGAAGCCCGACACACACCCTAAGATTCAGCTCAGCACATTTGCATTCTCTCCTCCAAGCTTCCACAATGTGTAAGTAAGTGATCCGGTAAGATCGTCAACTTCTTCTACATACACTCAGAAAAAAATGGCCGTGATCGCGCTAGAATTGTTAATCTTAAAATTTTAGGTACGAATAGGTCTTGAACAGGATTGGTTGGCTGAATCAACGTTAAAATTCCCAACTAGTAATTCTGTAAGCTCACTAATGACTATGAGTAAAGCACTAACATATTTAATATGGACGGTGACTGAGCTCGCTGAGATGACGTTTGCTGATGCACGCAGAACCTGTGTTCGAATCTGGCCAACGCTAAATGATGATTGGATCTTCTGCCTATGTTAATTTAAAATTTGTCACTTACTGTGTGCTGCCAATATTGCTGCATGCACCAGTGTGCAGGAAGAGGTGATGCGTTGGTAGCAGTAGGGTAAACGAAGGCGTCTGGTGTTTTTACTCCCTGTTCCCATTAAAAATGGGAAAAAAGGAGCTATAAAGTACTGCAAATGTTTATGTAACAGGCAGAAGGAAGCATTTCCCACTATATAAACTATAAATATTCTTAACCAGCATCAATCGTCAGTTTGTATGAACGCGTCGATCTCAGAGATTATAAGAGCTAGAGACACCAAACTTGGCATGTATGTTCCTGTATACCATACGCAAGTTTATTTCAAATTTCAGGTATACACCCCGCACCGACGCAATACGAAAAAAACTCCCACAGCCACAATTTTAGAGATATAGCTTTGATTTTTGGTACACATATTTATTTTATCAATGTTAATCGTTGCGATCGGATAATAGACATCAAAACTATTGATGAATCTATTTCCCCTCGTCTCAGCAGGCAGAAACTACAGTTTGACAGGCACTGTACAAGTTAAGTGTTGAGAGAAGGGAGTCTCGTAGTCGGGCACACCCGAGCATAGCATTCTTACTTATTTAAATATATGTTTCCTTAAATTCATTTTAAGAATTTTTAGTCTTAAAATGGGCTAAAATTAAGAATTCCGGCCTTTAAATAAACGTTCTTCGAATAAGAATTCTGTACTCAAAACAAGTAATTTCGTTTTCGTCCACTTTTTGTCACCGTTTGTACTTGATTTGAGTACGAAATTCTTGATTTTTTTCTGAGTGTATGAGAGCCCATACATTCAAACAGCTTGCGGTGGCAACAGAGCAAAGCTGAAACAGAACCAATTAGAACTTTATCAGCAGTTTATGATGAGCGACTTGAATTACCATACAATAACCTGAAGTGGTCCAGGTTCAGCGCCAGGCTATTGTTACCAGGGGCTAATTAACTCTCCACGTGGGCTCTAGTGTAAGCGATGCATTCGAAACCTCGTATGGCAGTCAGTTTTGCGAGCTTGAAGCTTGTGCGGTTCCATTGTCAGCAACCGTACTCTTATAGTATATGAACCCAAACTGGGTGGTCCTGTCATCGTATTGAACTCAAATCGCAACTAGATACATAAACTCATGAATAGCCGAGGGCAAGGCAGTAGTGTTTAGTTTTCCAAATATGTTTTCGAATTCGGTTGAACGCAAACGGCTATCTAGTAAGTTAAAATATGCAATGATTCTTCTGAGTTGTTGTCAACGTTTTTGCAGAGCTTCTATGTTACACATAATAAATAATAGGAAGTGTCAATTTTGGGGAAAAATAAGAGAAAAGTTATTCTGCAGAAATGTTTTGTATACGAAAACTTTATTTTGCACCGATTGTTAAAAAAAAGAGTATGAAAAGTATAGAAATGAATCTCCCGACTGCGATATACTCGGTTTTCTGTACGTTTAATAAATTACATTCTTGTTAACACTACTTATATACTTATAAACTGTCCTTAAACTTGAGTTTGGTTGAGTTATCTTGAAAAACAAAAAAGTTTTTCATACAAATACTTGTTTTTTAACCGATCGTTCCTCTGGCAGCCATAAGAGATGATAGGCGACCGATTTTGATGAAATTTTATCACCATGTATAAACTGTTCTTGAGCTTAAAAATTTTTTCATTCAAAAACTTATTTTTCAAACGATCGTTTCTATGGCAACCATAGTGGTCCTATCTGGCCGATCATAACACTTTGTCTGCCTATGGTATATACCAACATGTAAACCAAGTTTGGTTGCTCTAGCTTCAAAACTGTGGACAAACACTGCGTTCATACATGATACATGATGAATGTACTACAAGTATAGTATGGATGCGTATGTATTAATATTTGTTTTTATGCATATTAATCAAGACGCAGACGCAACGGTCAACAGACACTTAGCCAGTGATGAGTACGCTGCGTATGAGTAATGAGAAACGCCATCTGACTAAGTCGCTACATTGGTGTGTTGCGTGCAAATCCGTTAACCATAAGGCTGCTGATTGGCCCTATATCAATGACTTTGAATTTTGCTTTCTACGTTTATGCTACATCATTTTGAGTGTCAGAAGAGACGGCACGCACACGAAACGACCATTTGCCAATTGATTGCCACTGACAAATCGCAACAGGATTGGACATTGCAAACAAGTGCAACACCTGGCCAGCGTCAGCTTCGATTTCGTATTTAAATTGTTGCCTAATTTTTTCTGAAAAAAAAAACACCAATTTAAACTTCATAAAATTATCCGTCAACTGAATTTGATGCCTGCACTAAAAGCTTGGGCAGCAAGAGGAGGCTAAGGGCGGGGCATGCTAGGACGCGGCTAATGTGTTGGCATGTGTCAGACGCGCATCAAACGCAGACAGCAAGCAGTAAAAAATTTCAATATGCAAGAACGTAGCCACCAACAGTATAAAGAATCACAATGAGAAGTGCTAAACATTGACCTACGCACAGTGGCTGGTTTTCCAAAAACTCATGTCGAAATAAAAATTTCGCGTTATTTCATTATCAAAAATGTTGATTGATTGCAATACAAAATTGACCAATCTTAAAAATATAAAAGAACAAGAAAGAAATGTTATCTTCTACGTTCCGAGATATATACCCTTGCAGAAAAGATTTGCATAAGAAAACTTATTGTTCAACTGATTGTTCGTATGGCAGCTCCAAGTTATAGTGATCCGATTTTGATAAAATTTGGTCAACATGTGTAAAACGTGCTTTAATTTAGATATAGTGAGTTTGGTCGATATATTTGAAAAACACAAAAGTTTTTCATACAAAACTTATTTTCAACCGATCGTTCCTATGGCAGCTATAAGATATATAGGTCCGACTTTGATAAACATTTTTCATCATGTTCAAACTGTCCTTATGAGCCTGTTAGACGCTACATCTAAGTTGTACAACTCTCGCGTTTTACTGTTATCCCGAGCGCTCGTACGCCTTCATGCGGACTGTACGTTTGCCACACACGTACCAACTTTCTTCACAACTTTTGAGCGGCGGCTGGTGATCATTAAATAATTATTGCAGTGATTTTCATTATATAAATACAGAATTTAAAGCAGGATAAATTTGAAATTAAGTGGATGTATTATATAAATAGAAATTAAAGTAAATTATGAAAAAAAAAAATAGAAAATTATTCTTTTTTATTGGGTAAATAAGATAAATAATTAAAATAATAAGCAATAATAACATGACGCATTATATATTTCAATTTATTTAATTTTTTCCGTGAAAAAGCGCGAATTTAAAAACAATTACATAACCTAAGCAACAGAAAACACGATCGTCAAATACGAACGCTACACAAAGGCCAAAAATATCAAACTCATTTTGCAAAGTTGTATGAACTTCGTGTTGCGCGATCGTTCCTATGGCAGCTATATGTTATAGTCGTCCGATCTGGCCAATTCAACTGTAGGTACTACCTGCACAGGTGGGTGAATTTTGCGGAAAAATAATATGCAGTCTTTGTCGAATTTTCACATGGATTACTGAAAGTGAATTTGAGCCCGATCGGGTGAGAAACAACTAAGTGGCATACAACAATTTTCCGACCATTTTTCGACCCTTCAGGCGGTTTTTTTTTAAATTTGAGAGTTTCGTGTTTTATATTTTGTTCTGTGGAGGTTGTTAAATGAGTCCGGAAAAAATCGAACTTAAACTAAAGTTTCACCCATATAACCTTGGCCACCCACTTTCCACCCGGGGGAGGTCATAAATTATTTTTTATATAGATTTTTGAAAGCAAGTTTGAAGCTCATCGGATGATAAACAAAAAAGTTTCATACAACGGTTTTCCGCGAATTTTCCACATTTCCCGACCGAATTTTCCAATATCCGGGATTAGTGCTCACTTTTGGCATGGGCTTAAGCTAATGTGAAAATTTCAGCCATCTAGCTCTTATGGTTTAGGCCTGCGTTGATTGCCAATCGCCATCGCCAGTGAGGACAAACTGTTATATATATTTATATAGATATAGATAAGGATAGATACCAAGATTCGTTGCTCTAACTTCAAAACTGGAAGAAAAAAACTGCGTTCATGCAAAGGGACAGACAGCAGACAGACGGACGAACGGACACTCATTTCACAAACCCAATATACTCTCATCTTTTTCCCGATGTGTTGTTTGAGGCCTAAAAAGTAATGTTCGGGCCTGAGTGTTTACATTGCTGCTAGCTTTCCTTTTTGTATGGGATGTCCTACTTACAGAACACCTTCTATCGTAAGGTATTATTTCTTCCTTCAGGTCTGAATTTTTAAACATTTCTCGGAAAAAACAAGTAAGTACGTTGCAGTCGGATGCACCCGATATATCAACATGCAAACCAAGTTTTGTTGCTCTAGCTTCAAGGCTGTGGGAAAAAACTGCGCTCATACAGACAGACAGACGGACGGACGGACATTTCACAAGCCCAATATACTCTTTTTTCTTTTTTTCAAAAAAATTAAAAAAAAGAGTATAAAAATGGTCAAGAAGCCGGAGACATGAAAGAATTAAAAAAAAAAAATTGTTTGAGGCAAGTTGTGCCGTTAAAAATAAGTGTGTGCAAAACTAAATGAAAAACGTCAAACAAAAAATAAATTAAGATAATGATATATTGTTTGTTCATTTTAAATTTCGGATACACCTCTCCGCACCCCCGCAAATCGAATTATTTTTATCCAATCTATTTAATAGGGCTAAAGCAAAGTTTGTTTCTCCCAAACCTGTCGAACTGGTACAAACAAAGTGGTACAAACGACTGCAACGTTCTTACTTGTTTTAGTCAGATCAATCAAGGAAGTGGTTGGTAGCCCTTGTGATAAATTTGGTTACTCTAGCTGTAAAACTATGGAAGATATAGTTTTTTGCCGTTTGTGTGGGATGGAATGGGGGTGGGGCGGAGATCTTGACACTTTATCTGCCTATGTATACATGTCTACCAAGTTTGGTTGCTCTAGCTTCAAGACTGTGGAAAAAAACTGCGTTCATACAGACGACAGACAGTCAGACGGACGGACGGACATTTCACAAACCCTATATAATCTTTTTTCATTGTTTTTTTGTCAAAAAAGTTAAAAAAAGATTATAAAAAGATTATAATTATAATAAGTAGAAAAGTAAAGTAAAGTAGAATTAAATTCAAATTCGATGCCAAAATCGTTTATTTTTAAAACCATTGGAACTAATTTAAAACCTAACTTAATTTTTTGAACAGAAATCTAGTCCGTTTTGCCTAAAATCTTAGCCATTATTAGCAATAAATTTGTCTGGGTGTGGAAAATAAAGTTTTTATGTGCAAAATGTATTTGCAAGGGCATACTTAGTATATCATCGACACGCCAAAGATAAGTTTTCTTTCTTGTTCAAATTGAAATGCATGCTGAAAACCGCAAGGCTTTTAACTACCACTATTTATTGGCGCACAAAATAGGTGCGTATTGAAGTCGCTTTGCTACCCTGAGGACAATTGGCCAGAATTGTTGCAGTCAATATGCGACGCTCCGGATGTTCAATGCACTATGGGGAATTTGACCAGTTTTTGTGGCCAAAATGAATAACTCAAAAACGAAGCAAGATATATAGGTAGGTATTAGACTTAGAAAAGAGGTAGGCGTGGCACTGCCCCTTTTGTTAAAAAAAAATAAACTTCTTTTTATAACTTTTTTAGAACATTATTTTGACATAAAACAACAAATTTTGAGATAGTATTTTGTTGTACTTATTTGACAAAAGTGGGCGTGGCACGTCGTTAACTTACAAAACAACTTTTTAGGAAGAAATAAGTTAAGCGCATTCGTCCTGCAGTCTTGCAATGAACAATAATTACAAATATATTGTAAGTAAGATGTTTTCTATACACAACTCTTATTCATGCTCTTCGTTTTTCAATGTTGCATGGAAATCCTAAAAGATTAACAATTTAAAAAAAAAATGCTTTGATTCTCCGATGTGTTATCGGAACTTGAAGAGCATTCTAATAAATTCAAAGCCTCCACAGGAACACTCATTCTCTTCTGTCGCTGAATTCGTCTGTCCAAATTCACCGAAAATATGACTGGATCGGAAGTATCCATTGCCCGTTGAAACACGTTTGTGAGGCATATCAATATGGTTCTGAAATTTCCAATGAGTTGTTCATCGATGCCAGTGACATTTGCAAATATATGTATGTGGTTCACAAAATACACGGCGAGCAGTGTTTCCATCGTTGGTACTGCCAAATCCTCCAACTTTTGGTTGGTCAACTTTCAACGAAAGGTGTGCCAAAAATAGGCCTTGAATTTCTTTCTTTCGTTGAGAAACCTCTATTTTGTCGTCTTCCTCTGAAATTCTCCACTTCTTCACGCGACATTTATATTCAGCATGTAAAATAAATTCGAAGACTCGTATCTAGCTGTTTAATGGGCTTAATACGTACTTTAAGTGGCTGAGGATTGGCAAAAACTTTGCGCACTTGAAATGTGTGTTGTTAATCAAATCTGAGGGTGTGGAGCCGCAAATTGGACAAGCTTGAGTTGACTTGGTGCCTGTCAAAGCATTTAACACTTTGCCATCTAGAACTGTTAAATATATCTGAAACTTGATGTATACAAACTTTCCGCTTTCCAAAACAATTTTGCAAGGTATAAAGTTGGATACTTGTTCTTTCGTCTTCCTTTAAAACACAGTCAGTGCTCTCTTTTATGAATTCCAGCTTCAACGGTCGACAAAATTTAATAGATTGTGGTATGCGGTTGTTCCACAATACATTTTTTGACGCATCTATCAGTCGTAAGGGAGTGACTGTTGTAGCAAATATACTCGAATCAAAACCAGAACATTTCCTTTCCAAATATCTTTGATTATAATTCGACTGCCCCGAGCTTCCATCAAATCCATAGCTTAAAATAAGATATGCCGATAAAAACTCCGTACCTTGATGCTGCATAATGTTTTCAACGACGTCTTCTTGCAACAATAATGGATATATATCGCAATGCTTTTGCTCTTTTATAGAGCAATGTTGCTCTTTTGAAAAATTTTGATCAAAAAGCAGAGCCAATGCCTCATTAGGTGAGATAGTTTCTTGTTTTTTGATCGGCGCGAATAATGCTTTGCGCATATATTTCGCTTTTTCTGGGCATATCGAAAGCAGGACTAACACATTTGCAAGGTCCGCTTGCCTGTGCTTTCGAGAAGCTACGCTTGCTGCATGAATCAGCAAATTTACGTTGCCTCCTTCAGATCTCGCAAGATCTGCAGCGTGCCTTCTGCGTGATCTATTGGACTTACCACTGTAAGGCAGTGTTGGTCGACCGACAGAATTGTTTGTGGATTCAGCTCAAGTTCATGTTTCTCCAAGAACTGCTTTAAATTGGTTTTGCAATTCCTCCACATTATGCTCAAACGGCAGCAAAATTTTCTGCTTGCATCCACTAAAATCTCGCTTTTATTTCCCCATTCCTCTCCATGTATGGCAGCTTTAAAACTATTAAAAACAACGTCCTCCTTCACGTTTTTTCCAATCGCTTCATTCCACTTGCCAAACAATTCTGCATTGGCAAACTTGAGGTTATGTCCTAAAAATTTAAATTTCACGCAAATTGGTTAAAAGTGATATTTTTAATAACAAACATTTGAACAAGAATTAAATACCCTACAACACACGATATATTTCATCAATGAACTAAATTTTAATACCTTTTGAAATTGAGACTTAATTAAAAATTGTAATTTATTAGACTATACAAACCACACTGATTCGAACTCATTTCAAAAATTTCAGTAATATTGTTTATTTTTCACTCTTTAGCACTTTCAAATTGCGAACGAAAACTTTAGAATTTAAAAACACTAGCTTTGCAACTGCAACACCTGTTTTTAACAACTGATATCTGCGAAGTGGCGTCATCTGTTGAGATTTCTGGTAAGTAGCATTGAAGAATAATCATTTGTTAAAGCAGATACTCAAAAAAATGTTAACTTGGCGGCTTTCAGATAATGGGTTTTGGCCACAAATAGTGGTCAAATTCACCATAGTGCATCGTCCACTTGGTAGGTTAACCCAAAGCAGACGCATACGAGAAACCTACAATTTGATTATCGCAATGAGAATTGCTACACTTGGTAAACGAGGCAAAGGCAACGGTCCAGGGACCTGGTCTCTGACCTCTGGCCACCTGCTACTCGCTCTTAGTGGAAACACACAGTAATGAACAACCAACATACAAAATTGTGTATGTATGAGTATGCAGGATCTAGAACCGAGTATCCTATGTACCGAACAAGTATCCCACTACACAGTACACTTTTTGTGGCTTTTGCTTGATTCGGTACGTTATGGTACGGATTGTTCCCCCAGCTACAAATTATCAAGGAACCAAACATTCCTCCCCATCCCGATCCACAATCTGATTGCCAGGCCCCTGACACGAGTTGCATTTGTCAACATATGTAGCTGTCTGTTTTAATGGTCAATTTCTCACTCTAAATGGCTAGAATCCAGGCCTAAAGGCTTGCCTTCGGTCTGAATGGGTACTAAAACTCCATTTCTCATTCTTCTAGTTGCTGCTCGTGACTGGTGCAACTGTGCACCCTTTACATAAGGGTAGCACAGCTGAAGCTTTAATTTTGCAATTAAAATACCAAAAAAATTAAGTATCGTTTTATTTTTCTGGTATTATTTGAATTGTTTGTCCAAAAACTGAATTTGACGTACCTTACAAGAATAACACAGTCCGACAAAATAGCCCTATTTTGGTAACCAGTGTTTGTTTTTAAAATCTACGTGCCGTTTCTGTAATAATTGAGGTTTATGTTTTTGATATATAGGGTGTGTTTATATATATATAAAGATATATATACAAACAAATTTCTCCAAAAGCTGTTTTAAATACAATACCCAGAACGTTTATAGATAAACCTAATAGTTATCGAGTTATCGATTTTAAAATAAGAAATATCAATATTTTTTTGGGAAAAAATGTTTTGTTTTAATTTTAAAGAATAATAAGAAAATTTTAAAATGGTTATTTCAAATTATTTTTTTGCGTACGCTTTTAATTTATGAAGCAATAATGTAATTTTTGCAACAAATCTTTCCTTTTAGTGAACTTACCCAGATTCAACAATTTTGATTATTTCATATATTTAATTTTATTTTATAGTTTAAATATCAAAACTGCGTTCATACAGACAGACGATCATTTCACATATATCTTTTGTTTTAACAGAATAAAAACATTATAAATGACAATTTAAAAAAAAAAATTAATCACTGGAACTGAATTTTTGCAACGCACAAGTAGGATGGGTACGAATGCGTACTATTAATGCGTACAACATAAATTCGAAAACTTTATTTTAATGTAGCTTTGAGCCTTACAGCTTACCTGTCCAACACTATATAGAACATATATTCTGTGCCTTGTAAGCTTAAGGGTGTACATTTTAAAGTGCTTTCATTGAGAGAACACACTGAAACATGCCCAGAGCGTCTTATTGATCAATAACGCATAGTAAGTTGATCTGGAAAATAGATTCTTAGGCGTCTAGGAGCGGATGCGACGGGAATTGAAATAGATTTTTGCCAGGACATTTCTTTGCGTGTCTGATGATGGTTTGATGCTTATTTATTATATCCACGATGGTTGGAATGCCTAGATCTATTGGGTTAATTGAGTTTCTCGCCAACGCAGGATTACCTACCATTCTTCTTGCGGTAGCGTTTAATTCCTATTAAACTCTAGCCAAGTGCAACGTATCAGTCACCCCAAATAGCTATCCCATATGTAAGTCCATGTGGGTTTAATCATTATTCAAAAAAAGATAAGTTTTGAGGACAGTATTAGTTTGCAGGATGGATGCAGTTTATATTTTTTTTTGTAGATATTGATGGAGCCGAAATATGACTTTAACATGTTGGACGAATGTTAGCGACTTATCCAGAGTTTGGCAAAGATACTTATTCGTAGTATTCAACTTGAGTGTGTCATCATCAACTAAACTGTGCAACAATTTTTATTTTTTTAAATTTTCCAACGTTAGTATGTTGCAGTTATTCTTGAGTACAGTATTTCTGCGTTTTTTAACTCTTCAAAGGACCCCCAAAATCTGCAGACAAAATCAAAAACCTTTATCACGCTACGTTTTATAGTTATCTTTAAATAACAGTTGATTTATCTAACATATTGAATTCAGTTCTCCAGACTATAAAAGAATATTAGACAGCCTTCCTTATAATTGCATATTTTCTAACGGTTAAATTGTTCTAGATGTTTTTAAAAAACTTTAAAGTGTTTCATTTTGATCTCCGGTGAGTTCAAATATTTATTTTTGACTATTTTTTTAAACTTGTGTCCTAAGAAACAATTTGTTTTTTATATTCTTTTTTTAATTTTATTGAAAAAAAAAAAAAAATGAGAAAAGGGTATATTGGGTTTGTGAAATGTTCGTCCATTCGTCCGTCTGTCCGTATGAACACAGTTTTTTTTCCACAGTTTTGAAGCTAGAGCAACCAAACTTGGTATGCATGTTGATATATACCATAGGCAGACAAAGTGTCAAGATATTCCCCCACCACCACCCCTTCCCCCACAAACGGCAAAAACCTATATCTTCCACAGTTTTACAGCTAGAGTAACCAAAATTAGCACAAGGGCTGCTTATCACATCCTTGATTGATCTGACTAACAAAAATTTGGCCACGCCCACCCCCGCCCTCACAAATAAGCAAAGTCTGTATCTCTCACATCCCTTTATCTAGAATCACCTAATTTGACTACTCTTGCCCTATTAAATAGATTGGAGAAATATAATTTTGCCACGCCCACCCCCGGCCTTGCAATCGAGCAATGTTTGTTTCTCCCAAACTTGTAGAACTGGCCAAACCAACTTTAAATTAATGGCAAAACTTGAAAGATTTGAGCACACTTCTGAAACCGCAAAGAGGCGAACAAAAGAGTATATCGCAGTCGGGTGCATCCGACTGCAACGTTCTTACTTGTTTTGTTTTTTTTAACAATGTTGCATATTTTAGCATACATAAGGAAGAAAAGTTAAATCCAGCCAAATTTGCGTTCCTTTGCGTTAGTCCCCAACTTTAAAATAAGTGCAAAAATGTTTGTATACTCTTATTTTAATTATTTTGAAAAAAAAAGAAAAAAGATTATGTTGGGCTTGTGAAACGACCGCCCGTCTGTCTATCAGTCTGTATGAACGCAGTTTTTACCACAGTCTTGAAGCTAGAGCAACAAAACTTGGTATGCATGTTGATATACATATACCATATGCAGACAAAGTGCCAAGATATCTAAAATTTTGTGCCAAAGTAATATCACTCCAGGACTACCGCATTGCGAATCCTAGATTGATATTGATATTTTGCACTTACGTGGCGAATTTATAAAGCGAGTTACAAAGGATTGTAAATGTCTGAAGGCTTCCACAGGACTTGAAGAGCTGCATAGAATAGCTGTATCATTCACATATGTGGCCAGGAACGCAGAGATATTCGTCGGGTGAATGGGAATAATATTTCTGAAAAGGCTATACATTTTTTGATGATTCAATATATATCAAATATTGCAAGTCGCCTTTCGCACCATTTGTGATGCTTCGTAACTAGCGTATAGAGTATTTTTAAGTCAGCAAACATACACAAAATTTTCCCTTTTTGTGTGCCTTTCCCGACAAGAAAATGCAAACAGTGCCAGTGCTCACGTTTCTTTCTCTGATTCCGTTTCGGTCTCAGTTGTCCAAGTAACATAGAGCATATGCGAAGAAGGAATCGGAATCAGTTACTGTATTACAATTTGGTGACTTGTACCAATGATGGTGCCGGAAATGCGACTGCAGCAAGGAAGTCGTTTTGTCGTTGGCCGATGCTACAGCCGGAGTTGGAGACAGAGCAGGGTCAGACTCGGACTCTGACTCGGCCCATTTTCTTCTAATGACAGCAAATCATTTACAGATGTCGCAACATTTTGCATAAAAATGTCTCACCGTGATGTGCGGGGAAGTGCGGCATTGGCAGCAGCAGGGATACAGTGGAGTGCAGTTGACACCCGTTCCATAATGGCGGCGGCTTAAACGCTTTTCCAGTCAGGAAATGCATTTTCATTTAGCAGCGGAAGTAACTGCAAATGAGCTTTTAGTTTTTGCCTACTTTCTCCAAACCAACCTGCACACTATGGTCAACAATTTTAAATTTGTCGCGTATATTAAAAAGTGTATCTTATTGACTCAAAACTTCAAAGGTTTGATATTCATTGCATGAGTAATAAGTATAACTTATGAACTTATTAAACACTGGCGGACTCGGCGAGCTTCGTATCGCCATACATTAAACGTCTTCTAATTGTAATTATTATAATTATAAATAATTACACATTGCAACAGTCAAAATGAATCTGGGCTTAAAGTAACTTTTTTGATGTATTACGGGCCCCTAAAAAAGAAAATAATTTAATTTTTTCTTTTCTTAGGTAGACTTTTTACTTCCTATGTCCATTAAAAATGGGAAAAAGGGAGTTATAAAGTGCTGCAAATGTGTGTAACAGGCTATATAAACTATATACATATATTCTTGATCAGCATCAATAGCCGAGTAGAACTAGCCATGTCCGTTGTCTGTCCGTCCGTCCGTCTGCCCGTCCGTTCGTCTGCCCGTCTGTATGAATGTGTTGATCTTAGAGACTATAAGAGCTAGAGGCATACGCAGATCAAGTTTATTTCAAATTTCGGGTACACCCCCCGCACCGACGCAAAACGGAAAAAACTCCCACAGCCACAATATTGAAGACATGTCTTTGATTTTTGGAACACATAATTTTTATCAATGTTGATCAGAATCAACAGCCGAGTCGAAAAATCCATGTCCGTCAGTCCTTCTCTCTGTCTGCAACGTTCTTACTTGTTGTTTTATTATATTTTCATTATTATTACATATGTACATTTTAATTAATAAACATTTTACAAACAACATTGCGAAATTTCCCGTAATCGTTTGAGGGTCGCGGCGAGATTCGAAGCATGGGCGGAATAGTCAGCCTGCATCTAAGTCTCCTCTGCCAATTACACGTACATATATATGGACAACATGAAGAACAGCATCACCAAGTTCTAAGTTAGGCAACAATTTTCATCTTAGGACGGTGGTGCAGCTCATGATGCTGCACTCTAGTGATCGGTAGACCCGGATTCAAATCGATTCAATTGGTCGAATAATTTTTTTTTTTTTATCGGACATTTTATGTTGATTTTATGAAAGGGTTTCCTTTTTTTGTTAATAAAGCGAGCAATATTATAAACGGCGGTAATTAATTATAGCCCGCACAGCTTCATAGCTGTTACAAATTTAATGGCGGCTGTACATTAACATATGTGCCATAAACGTAGAAAACTTTATATAAATTGATGAAAAATTCCTATACCTACATAATTGTGGCCGTATTTTAACAACAAAAAGAAAAAACTAGAACTGAGGGACTAGTTCGCATATAAGCAGACAGACAGACGGTAATGACTCGGCTTTTGATGCTGCAAATATGTTTACCAGAGGCGCCAATTTCTATAATATTACACTAACACACTATTCTACTATTCATGTACATACTATGCTAACACGATGTAAGGCAATTCTTTTAGTTTAATTGTTTATTTTTTTAACTAATAGGAATATACAAAATAAATTTTACAATATAAGTGTTTAACAAGCTTTTATTTCATTATTTATTGATAAATAGTTATCTTTAAGTATTTGCCTACAATATGGGCAGAGCAATAATGAATTTGTTTTTTGTGCACATTCCTCCATTTTTTGCAGGCATTCCGCGCAGACTTTAAAATGCATACATGGTTGAAGAACAACATTTCGTGGTTTTTCCAGACAAATTATGCATTTCAGAACATCAACCAGTTGACTGAATCTAAATTCTTCATCATCCTCCTCATTTTCCGAATCTGATTCGATGTCTTCAAGTTTATCGTCCTCTTTCAATAGCTAACTTTTTATACTCTTTTTTTAATTTTTTTGAAAAAAAAAAGAAAAAAGAGTATATTGGGCTTGTGAAATGTCCGTCTGTCCGTCTGTCTGTCCGTATGAACGCAAGTTTTTTCCACAGTTTTGAAGCTAGAGCAACCAAACTTGGTATACATGTTGGTATATACCATAGGCAGACAAAGTGTCAAGATCTCCCCCCCACCCCTTCCCCAACAAAACGCAAAAACCTATATCTTCCACAGAATTACAGCTAACCAAATTTTGCACAAGGGTTACTAACCACTTGCTTTAATGATCTGACAAAAAAAAATTTGGCGACGCCCACCCCCGAAAATGAGCAAAGTCTGTATCTCCCCCACCCCTTTAGCTAGAATCACCAAATTTTGCTGGTTGAATTCTATTGTCCGATTAAACAGATTTAACAAAAATAATTTTGCCACGCCCACCCCCACCCTTGCAATCGAGCAATGTTTGTTTCTCCCAAATGTGTACAACGGGCCCAACCAAACTTAAATTGATGGCAAAACTTGAAAGATTTGAGCAAAAATACAATTGCCACGCCCACTTCTGACTCCACAAAGAAGCTAAAAAAGAGTATATCGCAGTCGGGTGAATCCGACTGCATCGTTCTTACTTGTTTTATTTTTAAAGTGTTGCGCCTCAACGCTTGGCAATAATGAAACCAGCACCCATTTAAGGCGGCAGTCAGAAATACATGTTTAATGCTTTTCTAAGAGCCATTTCATAATCGGAAGTAAAACTGGCAGCCTTAAATTCAAAAAGGTTGCGGTTGATAAATGCGAATAAATGTTCATATATACGTGGAGTTAGTAATTTACGACCTCAGAAACTAGATTTACTTCATAATTCATAAAATGAAAATGAACAATAGTTAGTTGGAACAGTATCAAAAGTTCCAACTATGGAAAAATGACGTTCAACAGATCTCTTTTCAATTAAGTCAAAAATGCTTGGTGACATAAAGATAGAGTACGCAAAATGTCTTTCCAAAATGGTTTGTCGATAAAAAGGAAGATCGTTATACTTGGATGTCCCGAATTCTGCCAAAAACTCCATATTTTCAAAAACCAACTTTGTTTCGTATGGTGTGTTTGGGTTTTTCGGCATAACATCACAACGAATTTTAAACAGTTGTCGTCTTAATTTTGTAAAATGAACTGACGGTGCAGCATCCTGATCTTTTTGGCATTCTTCGTCAAAGATTTCGCGAACACCTTTCCTTTTCAGAGTACTATTTTCGCACTGGCTCTTCACAATATTAATTAAATTAATTTTGTATACTCTTTTTTTAACTTTTTTGAAAAAAAAAAAAAGGAAAAAAGAATATATTGGGTTTGTGAAATGTCCGTCCGTCCGTCTGTCCGTCTGTATGAACGCAGCTTTTTTCCACAGTTTCGAAGCTAGAGCAAACAAACTTGGTATACATGTTGGTATATACCATAGTAAGACAAAGTGTCAAGATCTCCCCCCCACCCCCACTCCTTCCCCCACAAACCGCAAAAACCTATATCACAGTTTTACAGCAAGAGTATCCAAATTTTGCACAAGGGCTGCTAATCATTTACTTGATTGATCTGACAAAAAAAATTTGGCCACGCCCACCCCCGCCCCCAAAAATGAGCAAAATCTGTATCTCCCCCACCCCAGTAGCTAGAGTCCCCAAATTTTGCAGGTTGAATTCTATTGCCCTATTTAATAGCTTGGATAAAAATAATTTTGCCACGCCCACCTCCGCCCTTGCAATCGAACGGGCCCAACCAAACTTAAATTGATGGCAAAACTTGAAAGATTTGAGCAAAAATATAATTGCCACGCCCACTTCTGACTCCGCAAAGAGGCGAAAAAAAGAGTATATCGCAGTCGGGTCCATCTGACTGCAACGTTCTTACTTGTTTTATTATGGCAAACTTGCTTGTGTGCAAACATCAGCATTTGTTAGGCAAACAGTCACATTGCAATTTTCGATGTTACATATATAACGCGATCCGTTTTTATTCTTATTTTTAATTTTAAACAATTGCTGCTGATTAGTCAGTAACAATAATTTTGAATTTTTGCGAAAGCCAGGAACAATTTTATGTTCATAATAATTAATGTTATTCATTGCGAATTCTAATTTTAACATGCACGTTGCGCAAAGACAAATGATGAACTGATTTAAGATACTTAACCTCTGCATGCATGTACTACACTTGACGGTACTTTCTTATCTCACAATATGCAAAAGCTCGAATTTTAAGAAAAAGCAGGTGTTATAGCACTTTTTTTTGTGTTAAAACGCCTGCTGGCGTAAATTTACTCCAGTCAGCGGCGTTATAGCCATTTTCAGAATGCTATAACGCCAATTGACGTTGTAGCACTTTATAGTGTGCCCATTGGCGTTATAGCATTGGTCGATGAAACACTGAACTTTTTATATAATTGTATGACGAGTATAAAGAGTACATCGTTTATAAATAAACATTTGGATTAGCTTTTGAGTTGAAGGTTTTTTACATTAAAGTATAGTACATAGTATGTAACTAGTAGGCGAGTTTTTTGTTGCGTTAGGATCATCTGGATGCCTTTTTAATCGATGTGGAAATTGTAGAAATCTCTTTAAATGGCACTGTTATGGCAAGATTTGTGCTGTTGCTGTTACTGTTACTGCTGACCACCGAGTTGCAGCCACTTTTGGTGTAAGTAACTGCGCTGCCGCCAGCTGAGATGGCAGCCGTATCTAACAATAGCTTGTTACGCTCCAGATGCTCCTCCGTGGAACGCGAACGTGGAACGCGTATGAACAAACAGATCTCGCAGACTATTAGAGCTAGAGGCAACGTTCTTTGCTAGCAGGTTCCTGTAGATCAATTTTATTTCAAATTTCGGGTAAATCCACTCGCACCCCCGCAAATAGAAAAAAAAAACTCTCACAGCCACAATTTTAAACACAGCTGTGATTTTTGGTACACTTGTATATTTAACAATGTTGATCAATGTTGCGTAAGTTTCATAACGATTTTAACACCAAAGTTATTGAAAAATCTATTCTATGCGAGTCTCGTAGTTGGGCACACTCGACAAGAGTATTCTTACGTGTTAACAATATTTCATTGTACCAGCTGACTAATCTTCTGACTTTGATACGCGATCAAAATTTACGGTTGCATTTTTAGCAACAATATTTATTTATTTAGAACTTTATCAAAACTTTTAAAATGAGCTTGTGGGCGGGATTTTTGCATGTTCCCAAAATAGGCACCCGCGACGGGCGGAACGGGATCGAATTTTCTTCCTGTTTCCATTTCCACTTCAAACTCATTTCAAGGTCGGTCGAAAATATCGTGGTCACAGTGAGGAAAATGTAGGTACACGGGCGGGAAATTGTGATAAAGTTCATAGATTTCGAATGGCGGGCGAAGCCGCAGGCATATTTATACATATGTCATGTCCATCCATGAGGCGGTATGTGCGTCTGTCGCAATAAGTGAATTTTTTCCTTGTGATAGGAATATCAAACAAGAAGAAAATTGCAGTCGGAGACACCCGACTGTGATATACTCTTTTTTTAGCCTTTTAGCGGAGTCAGAAGTGGACGTGGCAATTGTATTTTTGTTCAAATCTTTCAAGTTTTGCCATCAATTTAAATTTGGTAGGACCAGTTCTACATGTTTGGGATAAACAAACTGTGCTCGATTGCGAGGGAGGGGGTGGGCGTGGCAAAATTGTTTTTACTCAACAGAACAGAACAGAACTCAATCTGCGAAATTTGGTAATTCTAGCTAAAGGGGTATGGCGGCGTTGGTGGGCGTGGCTTAATTTTTTTAGTCAAATCAATCAAGCCCTTGTGCTATTTTTTTCCAAAAAATTAAAAAAAGAGCATAAATGTTCTTCGCTACTTTCTAACTCGGATACTACACTTTGTTTGTCATCCTAGGCACAACCCCTCGGTCACTTTAACAGCACATGTAAGTATTACGTAGAATATGAACTGCTGCCCGCTGTGTGTCTCCTGTCAGTGGAGACGATTTACAAATGGCCATAACGAGTAAATATGTCAAGTGCAGATGACCCGGAAAACAACAACAGCAAAAACAACGATATCAAAACAAAAAACCAAACAACGGCTACAGGAACCACCGACAACTGTAGCAATAACAAACACCAAAGTGATACAAGCGTTGGGAGTAGCCGACAGGGCACTCACAAGCCGAACGGCCTTCGGTGCATGCGTTTCCGGTTGCACTCAGTGGCAAACGGTTTTCTATGTAAATTGGTCAACTAAATTATGCAGCATCAATTGCACCAGTAGCCAAGCTGTTTTTTCGCTCCAGTCCTCAACTCCATCCTCGATGCGGCTTGACATCCACAAAGACCGCAGCAGCAAAAATGCAACAGCTTAACAGGGCATGCAATCTATAAAATTTTAAAGCAAGCTTAATTTTTGGCTTTTGTTGTTGTGCGAGTGTCTCTACAATTGATATAACAAAATAAAGATATAGCCTTGAATTTTGGCACACTTGATTTAGAGAAAACTCTAGATGAGCGGAACAAATTTAATGACCAGCAAATAATAAACACCGAAGTATTATATCAAAATAATTCTCCATTCATGTGTATCGCGATCTTGACACTTTGTCTGCCAATGGTATATATGTATAAACATTTATACAAAGTTTGGTTGCTCTAGCTTCAAAACTGTGAAAAACAAGTAAAATCGTTGCAGTCGTTTACACTGCGATATACCCTTTTTTTTGCCTCTTTACGGAGTTAGAAGTCAGCGCGGCAATTGTACTTTTGGAAAAATCATTCAATTTTTGCCATCAATTTAAATTTGGTTGGACCCGTTCTACAGGTTTGGGAGAAACAAACATTGCTTGATTGCAAGGGTGGGCGTGGGCGTGGCAGACATTGCTTTTTTACACAATTTTCCACAAAAAAAAAAAAAAAAATTCGAGCCTTGTTATGACATCCTAGAATTATTCCGAATTTTTTAAGCCTAAAACCAAATGTTTTGGAGCTTTCTTTCGATTTCACTTGGGGTAGCTTTAACGAAACACTAAGTTTTTATCATATTCTCAAATTTTGTCGAGTTTTTTGAGCCCAAAGCCCGCTGTTTTTAACCTCTCTTTACCGACGGGCCTTCTAAAGAAAAATTACCATTCGAACTTATAAATGTAATAAAGTACATGCAGATACTTAAATAAATATTTGAATTTTTTTTTAATGTATTAAAAAAAAATTTTTTTTTGATGAACAGCTAATTTATTGACAGAACAACAATACAATATATCGATTACAAATATTCGTCATTTCTGTTAATAACAGCAAATTAGCAGAATATTTTAATTTTGCACAGAATAAGGATTCTTCGCACGTAATTTTGCGCTTCAAGTGAATTTAAATTATAAAATATACATTATTTTTAAAGGATATTGGTGTTGGCAGTTGAAATGGATAGTTTTAAGAAAGATTCGAATGGCAATGTGGGTGTGTGTGTATATTTTCATCATTCTTATCTATCTATATATATCTTCTATATATATAAAAGAGTTTGTCCCACTGGCGATGGCGATTGGCAGTCAACGCAGAGCCCAAACCATAAGAGATAGATAGCTGAAATGTTCACAGTAGTTTAGACCTATGCCAAAAATGAGACCTAATTCCGGATCTTGGAAAATTCGGTCGGGGAATGTGGAAAATTCTCGGATAACCGTTGTATGCAACTTTTTTGTTTATCATCCGATCAGCTTCAAACTTATTTTGACCTACATAAAAAATAATTTATGACTGCATACAAATTTTCCGGAAAATTCAACCCCCTGGGCGGAAAATGGGTGGTTAAGGTTGTATGGTCGAAAGCTGAGTTTTTATGCGAATTGATGGCAAAACTTGAAAGACTTGAGCAAAAATACAAATACTACGCCTACTACTGACTCCGCAAAGAGGCTAAAAAAAGAGTATATCGCAGTCGGGTGCATCCGACTGCAACGTTCTTACTTGTATTTATATGAAGTTTTTCGTTTCGCAAGCATTCCATTTGAAGTATTCAGACGCTTTTAGGGTCAAAATCGGCATACAGCTGCAAACAAAATATTAGCACCACCCTCACAAAATATGTTTCCAAAGCTGTCATGGTTACATTTTTAGGTTTAAGAAACTTATGAATACGTTTTTAGAAGTAGAAAACTCTAAAAAAGTTAAAAATGTAAAAATTTCATCTTTTTATACTCTATTTTTAACTTTTTTGAAAAAAAAAAAAAAAGGAAAAAAGAGTATATTGGGTTTGTGAAATGTCCATCCGTCCGTCTGTCCGTCTGTCTGTCCGTCTGTCTGTCCGTCTGTATGAACGTAGGTTTTTTCCACAGTTTTGAAGCTAGAGCAACCAAACTTGGTATACATGTTGGTATATACCATAGGCAGACAAAGTGTCAAGATTTCCCCCCCACCCCCACCCCTTCCCCCACAAACCGCAAAAACCTATATCTTGCACAGTTTTATAGCTACAGTAACCAAATTTGGCACAAGGGCTACTTATCACATTCTTGATTGACCTGACAAAAAAAAATTAGGCCACGCCCACCCCTGCCCCCACAAATAAGCAAAGTCTGTATCTCCCCCACCCCTTTAGCTAGAGTCCCCAAATATTGCAGGTTGAATTCTATTGTCCTATTAAATAGATTGGATAAATATAATTTTGCCACGCCCACCCCCGCCCTTGCAATCGACCAAAGTTTGTTTCTCCCAAACTTGTAGAACGGGCCCAACCAAACTTAAATTGATGCCAAAACTTGAAAGATTTGAGCAAAAATATAATTGCCACGCCCACTTCTGACTCCGCAAAGAGGAGAAAAAAAGAGTATATCGCAGTCGGGTCCATCCGACTGCAACGTTCTTACTTGTTAAATACAGTTTTTATCATATTTAAGAAATTTAAAAAAAAAGCACCAGTTAAAATGATAAATGTGAGGAATATTTAATTACTTTCTAACATAAAGATGGTTGTCTATTAAAACTAAGATAATCCTATAAATTTTATGAATATTTGCGTTGCCTTTATTGCCAAAATGGCTGCGCAACCTCTCTTGGAATCGTTAAACCAAGTCTTGATATCCTTTTAGAAGAATATTGATCCAAGACACATGAATGGCTTCCCAAAGTGATGCAATGCTGATTGGCTTAAAAGCAGAAATTACCTTATTAACATCAGACCACGGATTATCGATCGAATTGAGTTCTGGTCACTCCTCAGGTCACACCAAAAGATTCACCGAATATCTTCTGAATCATTTTTATGTGTTTTTGCTACTGTCCTTGGGGTTATCGTCTTGTTGGAAGAACCATACCAGCGGAATCTGATATTCTACGTAAGATAGCATCACAGTATCCAAAATATTGACGTAAACGTGTTGTTTTAATATGGTTTTCACCCAATGTTTTGGATTTTCTCCATAAAAAGATAAACATGCCCATAGTACTACGCTTGACCCTCCATGTTTAAGGTTTTCATAGTGGAATCCAGGAACATACTTGGAGTTTTGGGAGCACCTAACGTACGTATAAGAGCCTTTTCAAGCAAATATAACATTTTACTCTCATCTGTCCATAAAATATACCTCCATTTTCGAGGTGGCCAATTTTAATATTCCTTTGCGAACGTCATGCGCTTAGTAATATGTTCAGTGTTTAAATTTAGAGACCTTTCTTGGGCTGTAGGCTTTTAATTTATATTCTCTGTGGCATAGGCGAACTGTTTGCACCATCAAAGTTACATTAGGGTAATTTTTTTGCTCAGTACCAGCCTTGAAAGGAGCCTTCCTGCTCTTTCAGATCAACATATTGCCGAAAAGCTGGGCCAGAGCTCGTTGTCATTCACCTGTGTCATCATCTATATAGTATATAGAAGAGTTTGTCCTCAATGACGATTGGCGATTGGCGATTGGCAATCAACGCAGGGCACTAAGAGCGGATTTTGGAAAATTCGGTCGGGAAATGTGGGAAATTCGAGGAAAACCGTTGTATGCAACTTTTTTGTTTATCATCCGATCACCTTCAAACTTAATTTCAATGATCTATATAAAAAATAATTTATGACTGCATACCAATTTTCCGGAAAATTCACCCCCCTGGGTGGAAAATGGGTAGTCAAGGTTGTATGGGCGAAAGTTGAGTTCTTATGCGATTTGCTTCAAACTCATTTTCAAAGATCTTCATGAAAATTCATTTAAAACTGCATACCAATTTTCCGGAAAATTCACCCCCCTGGGTGGAAAATGGGTGGTAAATAGGGCGAAAGTTGAGTTTTCATGCGAATTGCTTCAAACTCATTTTCCAAGATCTATATGAAAATTCATTTAAAACTGCATACCAATTTTCCGGAAAATTCGCATTCCCGGGTGGAAAGTGGGTGGTAAATAGGGCGAAAGCTGAGCTTTTGTGCAATTTGCTTCAAACTCATTTTCAAAGATCAATATGAAAATTCATTTAAAACTGCATACCAATTTTCCGGAAAATTCACATTCCCGGGTGGAGAGTGGGTGGTTAAAAGGCCAAAGTTGAGTTCTTATGCGATGTGCTTCAAACTCATTTTCCAAGATCAATATGAAAATTCATTAAAAACTGCATACAAATTTTCCGGAAAATTCACATTCCCGGGTGGAAAGTGGGTGGTAAAATGGGCGAAAGTTGAGTTCATTTGCGATTTATTCCTAACTCATTTGCAAAGATCAATATGAAAATTCATTTAAGACTGCATACCAATTTCCCGGAAAATTCACCCCCCTGGGTGGAAAGTGGGTGGTAAAATGGGCGAAAGTTGAGTTTTCATGCGATTTGCTTCAAACTCATTTTCAAAGATCTATATGAAAATTCATTTAAAACTGCATACCAATTTTCCGGAAAATTCGCATTCCCGGGTGGAAAGTGGGTGGTAAATAGGGCGAAAGTTGAGTTTTTCAAAGATCTATATGAAAATTCATTTAAGACTGCATACCCATTTTCCGGAAAATTCGCATTCCCGGGTGGAAAGTGGGTGGTAAAAAGGCCAAAGTTGAGTTCTTAAGCGATTTGCTTCAATCTCATTTTCAAAGATCAATATGAAAATTCATTAAAAACTGCTTACTAAGTTTCCGGAAAATTCGCATTCCCGGGTGAAAAGTGGGTGGTAAAAAGGCCAAAGTTGAGTTCTTATGCGATTTGCTTCAAACTCATTCTCAAAGATCAATATGAAAATCCATTAAAAACTGCTTACCAAGTTTCCGGAAAATTCGCACTCCCGGGTGGAAAGTGGGTGGTTAAAAGGCCAAAGTTGAGTTCTTATGCGATTTGCTTCAAACTCATTCTCAAGGATCAATATGAAAATCCATTAAAAACTGCTTACCAAGTTTCCGGAAAATTCGCATTCCCGGGTGAAAAGTGGGTGGTAAAAAGGCCAAAGTTGAGTTCTTATGCGATTTGCTTCAAACTCATTCTCAAAGATCAATATGAAAATCCATTAAAAACTGCTTACCAAGTTTCCGGAAAATTCGCATTCCCGGGTGGAAAGTGGGTGGTAAAAAGGCCAAAGTTGAGTTCTTAAGCGATTTGCTTCAATCTCATTTTCAAAGATCAATATGAAAATTCATTAAAAACTGCAAACAAATTTTCCGGAAAATTCACATTCCCGGGTGGAAAGTGGGTGGTAAATAGGGCGAAAGTTGAGTTCATTTGCGATTTATTCCTAACTCATTTGCAAAGATCAATGTGAAAATTCATTAAAAACTGCATACCATTTACATTCCCGGGTGTAAAGTAGGTAAAAAGTAGGTTAAAACTGCAACTGGAAAATTTACCCTGTTGGGTAGAAAACTGTTGGTTAAGGTTGAATGAAGTTACATTTTTGTGCGAATATGATTTTATACGGAGCGTAGCACCGCACGCCGGGAAATCTTAGTAATCTATATAAAGTATCAAGTGTAAGGTAACTGTTAGATGAAGCTGAAGCTATAATATAGGTTTAGTCATTGAAGAGGGCCTTAAAACTGTTTTGCAATCATGGCTTAAAACAGATTTGTGCAACGTTTTCCCGATCTTACAAAGTTCCAATCAGTTATCAAATTTTCCAGTTTTCAAATATTTTTTGCATCAAACTATCATTGAAGTTAATTCAAACTCCACATGCCTTAGCCTCTTATTCTAAACATTCATTCTCAAACTACATTTCGGACAATACAGAGCTCCAAAAAAAGTGTTTATTTCAAAAATTGTATTATTTTAGTAATTTTTCCCAAAATTAATTGTGTATACATAAAGTCGTGGAATACGGTAAAGGATAAACTCAACCCCTATCGAAACAGGGCTGTGTTTTCAAATTTTCCAGTTTCCAAACAATTTTTGCATCAAACTATCATTGAAGTTAATTCAAACTCGACATGCCTTAGCCCCACATTCTATACATTCATTCTCAAACTAAATTTCGGACAATACAGAGCTCAAAAAAAAAAAATATAAATTTAAAAATTCGTTTAGTTTTTCATGGAATACGGTCAAGGACACAAAACAGTCCCGATGTATTATGCATTGATATGGGTCTAGAATAAGGACGATATTATATGTCCAGCCTTGAAGAAGAAAGCCCTGATATGGGTCAAGAATAAGGACGATATGGTATGTCCAGTCTCGAAGAAGAAAGCCCTGAGATGTGACAAGAATAATTACGATATGGTATGTCCAGTCTCGATGAACAATGCGCTGATATGGGCGACGAATTCGGTATTAGAAGTGTGCAGTGGAAAATTGGGACTTGGAACTTAGTTTAATCTTGTGAAGATCAGCGACGCCAACCTTAGCTGTACCAATAACTAAGCGTTAATATTTCAAATGTGTTATTCAATACTAAGCGCGCGAATTAATTTTGAGCGGCGTCATAAACTTATTGCAGCTTCGGAGTAAGACTGAATTTTTGTCTATTTTACTGAAAACGACCTTGTTCCTATTTTTTTTTTTTTTTGATTTGAATGTAGGTTTGAAGGCAGATTAGATTCCAGAAGCCGGAATTTTTTGGGAGAAAACAATTGTGCAACCAATTCAACGAAAATTGCGAATTGAAAAATATTGGAATTGTTCAAATCCTAGAAAATCTAAAATCCCGCCTTCCGGAATGTTATCTGCCTATAAACTTACATTTAAAATAAAAAAAAAAGGTAGGAACGAGAAGTTCGATTTCAGTAAAATATTTACAAAAATTTAGTTCTTACTCCGAAGCTGCAATAAATTTATAACGCTTAGTAATTGGTACAGCCAAGGTTGGCGTCGCTGATCTTCACAAGATTGCCCTATGTTCCAAGTCCCAAGGCCAAGGTCAATTCGGATTTCGGATCGTAAAAAATTTTAATTACCTGAAAGCAATATAGTAATCTGGCACTGGAACGGGAAGCTGCAAGAAGATGATGATTTATGTGCTGCGCCGAATGGGTCTCAACTTTGTGTCAAATTTTCGCCAAGGAAATACAAAACTGAACCTGCACTGGGATTGGAATCGGAACCAGCTTGGAGCCGCTAGATATGCAGTTTCCCTATTTGTTTATCTTATTTCAACTTATTTTAAACGATCAATTTTTAAAAAAATTTTAATTCCTGAAAGCAATATTGTGATATGGCACTGGAACGGGAAGCTGCAAGAAGTTAAACCAACATTTGTGTCTTCTTATCTTTCACATACTGCGGCATCAAGACTAGCTAGCTATACAGATTTCTAATCTTTTTTTAATTTAACTATTTTATTTATTGAACTGCTGCGTCGAATTCGTATTGAGGACGGTCCATTTTTCGTCAAGGAAAGGCTCAAAAACACTGAATTAGCACCAGGACTGGAATCCTTATTGCTTATCTTATTTCAACTTATTTTAAACGCTAAATTTTTCAAAAATTCCCGAAAGCAATCCAACATTTTAAATCCAAAACCAGAGCTGTACCAATAACTAAGCGTTAATATTTCAAATGTGTTATTCAATACTAAGCGCGCGAATTAATTTTGAGCGGCGTCATAAACTTATTGCAGCTTCGGAGTATTTCAACTTATTTTAAACGCTAAATTTTTCAAAAATTCCCGAAAGCAATCCAACATTTTAAATCCAAAACCAGAGCTGGCACTGCAACGGTAAGCTGCAAGAAGTTAAACCAACATTTGTGTCTTCTTATCGTTGACATACTGCGGCATCAAGACTTGGTCCATTTTTCGTCAAGGAAAGACGCAAGAAAACTGAACTGAACTGGAATGAGGACTGGAATCGGAACCAGCTTGGAGCCGCTAGCTATACAGATTTCTAATCTTTTTTTTAATTTAACTATCTTTTTTATTTAACTGTTTAGTGTTGAATAACACATTTGAAATATTATCGTGAGAACTTCATCTTGCTCCGAAGCTGCAAAAAATTTATAACGCCGCTCAAAATTACTTTGGCTGAGGTCAATTCGGATTTCGGATCGTAACAAGCTACAGTGTACATCAGCTTACCCCGCCCCCTTGGCCACCCACAAAGAAGAAGAGTTGAAACTAACGGAAACATATTACGCCAATTATATTTGTGAAAACCAATAAATTTCTTCCATCGGGTCAGAGTATCTGGCCATAGTAAAACTTCTCTTATATTATCCATTTCACACCTGCACATTGTTCAACTAAATTCTCTCTTCTGAAGAATCTTAAGAAGTCTTAAATCTTATTTTAAGTGGAATTTTATTCATAATTTTACAGTTACTCTGAAGTCTGCAACATACCGTGTTATAGATTTTCATTTTTTAATCTATTTAGGGAGAAATTAAATATTACGACTTGGAGTTTTCTTTCTAAGATCCGATTTTGATTAAAAATATTCAACTTGAAATATTATAATGAAACTTCGAACTGGTGTTACAAATTTCGATGAACTAAGAATTTCGGTCGGGATTCAACAGCAGTAGATTAAAGAGATATTGAAGACTCACTTTTTGCGACTTAGACTCATGTAACCATCGTCCTCAGATTGATTCTCACCACTGTTGCTTTGCAAGGCCACCGGTTTCTTATACGTTTTATTGCTAAATGAATTTAGCTATGCAAACATACAAACATATGCTTTCTGAGAAGGCCAAATGTAACCAAAGAAAGTAGGTAAAAAGTAGGTTAAAACTGCAACTGGAAAATTTACCCTGTTGGGTAGAAAACTGTTGGTTAAGGATGAAGGAAGTTACATTTATGTGCGAATATGATTTTATACGGGGCGTAGCACCGCACGCCGGGAAATGCTAGTTCTCTATATAGTTTATGGCATTTTGTATTATTTTTTTTTGAAAAATCAACCAATAACCCAATATTTCTATATTATTTTCCATTCAATAACTGATTTTAAATTGCTTCTCACATTTCTGCATTACAGTGCTTTTCCCGAGCCCGTTGTATTGATAATTTTGTTAAACCTGATGATCGATATAATAAAATCAAGGTCAAATCTCTTAAGTACGTGCTTTAAATAAAAAAAATTGAAGAACTTAAAGGTTTATATCAAGAATGCCCAAGTGGTGCTATTATTTTTTCGGTATTTTTCAGACTTTTTCCCGTCAAATTGCAAAAAAAAAAATATGATGATTAGTAAGCATTATAATAAATATCAACATTTGATAAAATTCCGCCTTTAAGTATTTGTTTTTTGATCAAAAAGAAAAAGTGTCATAGTGGTGCTATTATTTTTTTTCCCAACTGTAAATAGCTCCACCTTTCACAAAACAGCCTGTCTCACCAAATTCAGATCTAAACTAATGTGCAAATTAATGTCATGTCATAAGAGGATGTAAGGAAGTGGTTAAGTAAGGTTGAAAGGATGTGGAAGAGGTGATGGTGCCCTATTCAGCTTGGCTCGTTGGGTGCTGAGCGCCGTTTTTAGCCATCCTGTTGATTCCACAAAAAGTGCCAAATCCCCCAGTGGCAGGTCTGCCAGACTGTCCATTTCTACAAAGAAGGGGCTTCCGAGAAAACGGGTCCGCCTTCTCTCAGTCGCAGAGAAGATGTTGGACACTTTCAGAGTGTTCTTCGTTCCCGCAGCTCCGACAGAAATCATGGTGGGGAAGATGCATCCTTTCAGTCATGCGGCCGATGGTGCAATGTTCCGTTATGACTCCTATCAGCATCCGAACTCTGTTCTTGTTAAAGTGTAGAAGCTCCGATGGGCGCTTTGGGTTGTATCTAGGCCAAAGTGTCTTTTAGATATGACAGATAGGGTATGCGGCTCATTGCGTAGTTGCTATCTCCCTGGATCTTATGGTTAGCCCCATAAGAATGTCTCAGAATGTGCCAGATTGCAAATATCTCTGCATGGAAAACCCTGCACCAGTCGGGTAGACGGAAGGATAGGTGTGTAGCTAGCTGCTCGGAGAAAACGCCAGCTCCCGTTCCCTCTCAAGTCTTTGACCCATCTGTGAAGATTGAGAACTCATTACCCTTTAAAGGGGTTTCAAGCTTCCAATCCTCTAGCTCCGGGATAATTGTCCTAAAATTTTTACTCCGGCTCAGATCTGACACACAATAGTCCCCTTCATGGTTCCTTGGCTTCCCTAGATAACTTCAGCTGAGCCCTTCCTAAGAATGAGATTTTGAAGTTAGGTATCTTACACTTCCTTGTGAATAGTACCAGCTCGGTCTTTTGAGCGTTGACTCCTAGACCGTTCTGCTGTGCCTATTCTAGAGTAGTGGCTAGTGCGGACTCTAAAAGACCACTGATTGTGGGTAAGAATTTACCCGTTACCATTAGAACCGTTACTCTATAACCTTCATTGCTTAACCTTAAGAGTAGATCATTGAGAACTTTGTTCCACAGTAAGGGGATATGACTCCCCTCTGCGGAGTACCACTCGTGACCCTCTTTCTTATGACTGCAGAGCAGTGTTTTGAGCCATCGAATGATCATCGGGTGTGAGCCAATTTTGGCCTCTAGGCCGTTATTGACTCAGTCTCGACATTGTTGAAAGCTCCCTCGATGTCGAGGAAGGCCACCAACGAAAACTGTTGCAGAGACTTTTCGATACTGCCTACCACATCATGCAGAGCCGTCTCAACTGATCTTAAAACCAGTAGTCGTTCTATCGTTTTCAACAAAAACGATGATAGACTAATGGGCCTATAATCTTTTGGTAAGCAATGGTTAATCTTTCCAGCTTTGGGAATGAAGACCACCTTCACCTCTCGCCAATTATTCAGTATGTATAAAGTATAGAAAATCTTCGATAGCCATGGTAAGAGTTCCGAAGATACTGCTTGCAACATGGCTGGTCTGATGTCAGCCGGTCCCGGAGATTTGAAGAGACCAAAAGACTTAATAGTCCAGATTATCTTTTCATTCGTGACTAGGTCATCGATGAGTGTCTTGTCTTCGGCATCATTACTCCTCGTTGCTTTATTAGGTTTTTGAAATGTTCGTCTGTCCGTCCGTCCGTCTGTCCGTATGAACGCAGGTTTTTCCCTCAGTTTTGAAGCTAGAGCAACCAAACTTGGTATACATATTGGTATATACCATAGGCAGACAAAGTGTCAAGATGTCTAACCCACCACCACCCCTTACCCCATAAACCGAAAAAACCTATATCTTCCACAGATGTACAGCTATAGTAACCAAATTTAGCACAAAGGCTACTTATCACTTCCTCTATTGATCTGACTTAAAATAAAAAGCACCACTAATGCCACGTCGTCTGCAAATCCCACGACATGTACATTGGGTGGGAGGGTCAGTCGCAAAATCCCATCATACATGGCGTTCCACAATTGCGGACCCAGCACAGATCCCTGCGGGAGCCACCAGTGATTTCGTACTCGTCCGTTCTTTCGCTCGTATCGTACCTGCGCACCCTTTGTTTAAAGTAGTTGCTTATAATGCGCAGAAGTAACACTAGCCCCTCAAAAGCAACCAGTGATAGCAGTCATTGCGTTCTCTTCGGGAACAGCTCACCAACGATGGATCTGACTAGAGCGGGGTCTGTAGGCTGGGGTTGCTTGTAGAGATGAGCGATACGGTGATTTTGGTGTCACAGTGACAACAGTGACTGTTCCAAAAAAAATATCAGTGACAAATATCAGTGACTGTGAGTACGAGTAAAAATTCAAATTTAACGAATATTTAAAATTCAAATCACATTGTACGGCTGCTGAGCCCATGATTCTTTTTAATTTATGTCCCATTCTAAAAATAATAATTAAAGTATTAAATCTGCTATGTTTAAAGAAATTCTTTATTAGAGTTTAAAAAAAAGTAGCATCTCTACTTTTTCATCGCTTAAGTGCATTCTGCGATCTGTAAGGATGAGTCCAATCTTAGAAAAAAGTCGCTCAAGGCACTGACGATCCCAAGCAGCAAAGCTTTTGGGGTGCTAACTCCTTAAGATGAGGGAAAAGATATTCATTCTCTTTCCACCATGAAATTGGATCCGAGTCATGGCTAAGATAGTCCTCCTCACGATATCGATTGATTTCAATAATGGCTTTAGAAAGGGGTGTACCTTTTGATTTTGGTGGCTGTTTGATTGTGCTAAAGAGGCTGAGGTCGATTTCCTCAGCCTCTGGAAAGCTTGAGCACTTATCAAAGACAGGTGGCGCAGGGGCAGCCAGTACTGTATTTTTTTTATAGCTACTCAAGACCTTTTCCAGGAACGACTTAGTCCGTTCAGCTGTCTGCAGATCTTGGTAGATTATATGTTTTATATCTGGGCTCCAGAAATGTGGCCGTGGCCAATGTGTTGCTGCATTCTATAGTGGCAAATCTTCTGCCCATACCATCTCGTAAGCATTCAATTACCTATAGGAATTATAAAAAAAAGGTAAATTATAAAAATACATAGAAATAAATGTACTTTACAAATATACGTACGCTGCCAATGATTGCTAGGACTACTAGTTTTGTAAGCTTAATAACAACAGCGTTGAGTTCGTTCACAATTGGGATTATCATGGATCCCGAGCAATATTTTTGGCCACTAATGCGAGTGATGGCATCTTCAAAAGGGCGCAAAATTATTGTTAGGTTTTTTAATCAAACCACAGGCGCAGGCAAAGATTTATCGCTCACAGCCACAGTGCTTTTTACAGCATCCTCAACCTTTAACACAAACGCAAAATGATATGAGTACTAGTTTAATGATCACTTTTCATTAGTTGTTTTATATAGTGTTACCTGCTTAAAGCGTTGTGGCATATAAAATGTAGAATTCCAGCGAGTTTCAAAACTTTGTAGCAAACGCAGACTCTTTTCCCTCGTTACGCTGGTTTGCCAAGAATCAGTTGCTTGCTGTTGTGCTTTTTTTAAAGTGAGCCACTATGCGCTTTACATTTTCTATTAGCGTTTGAACAGCTTTCTCCTTTTTCAACGCATCCTTCACAATCAAATTGATTGAATGCGCTAAACATCCAAAATGCCTCCACTGTATGTGCTCAGTTATGGCACATTTTATGTTGCTGGCGTTGTCGGACACAGCCAACTCTATCTATCTGTCTATCCACTTATTCCATATTTCTTTGAGTGCCTCAGCCAAGTTTACGGCTGTATGAGGTCCTGTTAGCGCAGAACATTCAAGGAGCACTGATTGGAGCTCAAACTTCTTGGTCACGAAGTGAACAGTAACCCCTACAAAGCTCTGAGTACTTCGTGATGTCCAACAGTCCGTCGTTAAGCAGAAATACTCTTCTTGCTCAATAACTGCTTGAACTTTAATACGGCTATCCTCATAGAGAGCTGGTATCATGGTTCTGGATACTCTATGACGGTCGGGTTCCTCGTACAATGGGTTCAGCGCTGCAACTACCTTACGAAAGCCTTCATCCTTCAAAACACAGAAGGGCTGCAAATCTTTAAAAAACATTTCGCAAATAGCACTGTCAATCTTCTGCTTCTGCTTCACGGAAAGCCCTTGAGCACCAAACAAACTCGAAACAGTTGCTTGGCGCCTAACAGCGTCGACTGGCTGTGCTCGCTCTACTTCTTCCCTTTCTTCTTGTGCTGTTGGAGCCTGGCTATTTGCCTCAGTACCAATTGCCACATGCGAAGGAGCAATGGACCTTAGCGCCGTTTGAACCTTATCAATAAAATATTTTTAAAATTACTTTTCTGGAGACCATGCATTTATATGTATATATGCATATTCATATTTACATTTATGTATACATACTTTTTTTGGCGAAACCCAAGTTGGATGTTTTCTTAAGATGTGCTTGGTCAAATTGCTCATCGATGTTTTGTACGAATACTTTACTTTGCAAATATTGCATAATGCAAAGTTTTCGTCAACTTTCTTAAATAAATTCCAAATTTCGGTTTTAGTTTCGATTTTGGCAACTGTTTTTGGTTAGCGCGCAATAAACATGTATCATTCGATGACAAAAATATCACTTGGCGGCAAGTATATCGGGCAGTGACAAAATATCCCTTGGCGACAAGTATATCGGGCAGTGACAAAATATCCCATGGCGACAAGTATATCGGGCAGTGACAAAATATCACTTGTATATTGTGTTATGTAAAAATCTATGTTTGGCACTTTTAAGCCATTTAATTTATAAAATATAAAAAAGTTTTTTTTTTTAAATAATTGGTAGTAATTTTGTCGCTAATACAATTGATATTTTGTCACTGTGATGACAATTACTTTGAAATACTAGTGACAAATAACAGCGACAGAGATATCCGCCCATCTCTAGTTGCTTGCACGCGTTTAGTTTCTTGGTCACCATTTTATATGCTCTGCCCCAGGGATCCTGCCCTGCGGAGTCACAGAGCCAGAAAGCAGTTGCGCGCTTTAATGGCAGCCTTGAGTGCGTTTCTGAGTTCACGATATGTGATTTGGCACTGAGCGTAGGTCGCTCTGCCCACCGAACGCGTGTAAAGTCGGCGTGCACGGATGCAGGCTCGACGTGCTTCGGCAATCTGCTCGTTCCACCAGATCACTGGTTCGTGGTGTAGTCTGTAGGCCCTCATTTTTGCCATGGCGTCATCGCACCCGTTTTCCAACTGAGCTATAATTTGGTTCGCCATGCTCTCTGCGTCATCAGCACCATAGAGGTCCTCCATCCTGTCCGCAAATAGCTGCGTGACCATGCTCTCTTCCCGGTAGCATTTCCATCTTTGGCCGATGGGATCACATCTGGGCATGCGCTCGCCAACTATGCAGCGAATTGCCAAGTGATCGCTCGTTGTATATGCGCTGCTTATGTCCCAGCGTGCTGCGTTGTGCAGAGAGCTTCTGACAAAAGTCAGGTCGCCTAAGGAGCCAGCTCCTGCTCTGCTGAAAGTATACCTCGGTTCAGCAGCACGATGTCCAGAGGCGCAAAGGCCTCCAACAGCGTACGCCCTCTTGCGTTTGTGAGGGCGCTGCCCCAGTCTTCCGCCCACGCGCTAAAATCGCCAGCGATGAGCAGTGGATGTCGTCCTCTCGCATCGGTTGCCAGCGCATCTTGCGTGGCTGTAAAGTCATTCAAAAAAATTCTTGGAGCTAAATAGCACCACATGCCCCCAACTTTGGCACGCACAAAGCCGTTTCCTGCGTGTACATTCGAGAGTTGGAGTCCCGTACTCCCACACAGCCAGAGTGCTGCCCTTCCCGTTGGTTCCGCGGCCCAGTTGCCGTCATCTCCTATTTTATGTGGCTCGCTTAGAAACGGAAGATCTGTGGGCCGCTCTTGCACTGTTTGCGACAACAGATCTTGCGCTGCTATACAGTGGTTCAGGCTTAGCTGAATCACTTGCATAACGAGCGTTTTAGAGTACCACTCTTCCCAGTCAGCGGGCACGTACGGCTGCCAGCCAGGTGGCTCACATTCTTGCTGCCGCTGCTGCTGCAAATATAGCACCTTGCTGGGTTGGAACAAACTGCTGCCTTGTGGCCCACTACGCCGCATTTAATACAGCAGTTACTTCTGTCGACCGGATTATGGCATCTACTAGCTATATGGCCGATCTCCAGGCATCTGTAGCATCCGGTCCTGGCTTCCTGTTGGCTAATCCAGCAGTTTAACCATTCAATACGCACCTTGCCAAGTTCAAGGACTTTGCTTGCACAGTGGGCCGGCACCATTACGGTAGCCATTTGGTCGCCATCGTACGCGGGGCGTAAGCTTTTCACGTGGAGGTCGCACGCTTTGACTCCAGACTGCTCAACTTGGGCAGCCACAATGTCCACCTGCGACGTCAACTGGTCCAGGTCCTTAATCAGCAGCTGTGTGTCCTATGTGAGAGTCCGTACGCCCGCATGGTCTCCCAGCCCATGCTCGATCTCCTCCTTTAGACTCGCTTTGCAGTCTAGCCCGGGGCCCCTAAGCTCAAGCAGCAGATCGCCCTTGGCGGTTCGGCGAGCCTTATTGCCGTTTCCACTGAAGCTTTTTAGCCTGTCATCGCTCCTCCACGTGACCATAGACAAGACCGATCTGACTTTGGGAGCAGATCTCTGCTTCTTTGGCAGCACGTTGTGCCACTGGTTGCTTGCCGCTGGGTGTGTGGGACCAGGCACGTCCAGCTTTCGCTGGTGTGGCTTATTCCGTTTGGGCGGAGTGACGTGATA